>CM042962.1:27417676-28092676 GCA_023678885.1 Pogostemon cablin
TAAATAGAATTGAACGAAATATTATCATTACGTTTTTATTTTGGTCGGTTTCCGTTCGAATAGCCGGTAGGTTTTTTTTTTTTTTTTTTTCTAATGACTAGTTGGAACGTTTCCTAGCATAATTTTCGTTATATAAAAAAGTACATAACAGTTCACAGAATGGATGTTCAGAAGAAATAGGGGTAATTAATTGAATCTTAAGAAAAATGTTGTAATGTAGGAAAAAACGTAACGTGTGTGGAGTTGGACAGCCTAAATCTCATCATTCACACGCCCTTCCTGTCTATCAAACTAATTATATTGTCGACTCTATTTATTATACATTTTATATTGTGTACTACTAATTTAACATTTCGTACAATTAAGGAAAAAAAATTATTTCAACATTATTTCATATTTTTCTTTTCTGAGAGTCTCAAAATAACCTGCAACATCAAAAAATAAAAGATAAACATAACTATAAACTTTGTATAACATATTTTAATTTCAAAATTCTCGTCACTATCTAACATCCCATAACTATAAAATATTTTATAATTTATTTATTACTTAAAACAAGGAATAAAAAGTACTCCTTTATTAATCTTTTTCTTCCAAAACAAACACACATCCCTCTTCTTTTTTTATAGCACAAAATATATTGGATATAGAACAATTTCTAATAATATACTATAATAATATATATATATTTATTATATATATATTTATATATATATATATATATATATATATATTATATATATAAAAGAAGTATTTATTTTTATTTAGCTTTTAAAAAACACGCTTGTAGTAAGATTATGCTTCTCCAAATAAAAATGATAGTGTGTTTTTATTGGTTGAGCATTTAATAGAATAATTATTTTTTGGATTTTAATTAATATTTTAAATAAATTATATATACTACTTTATTTAAATTTTGTATTTTTTTCATTTAATATATATAATTTACGGATGTATACTTAATTATAAATATAATAGTATTAATTTAAATTAAATTTTATGTCGGCATATTACTTAATAAGAGTTTGTATTATAATGAAGCACATGAATGTCATTAAAACGATAATAAATTAATGTATTTACTATAATTTATAAAGAATTAATTAATACGATCTAAACATATTTAATATGACAAAGACTTTTGTGAGACCATCTCACGAAATGACTTACGTGAGACGGTCAGAAAGTGATAACTTTTTTTAAAGGAAAGTGATAATATTATTTTATGAATAATTATAATATAAATAAAAGTGATAACATTTTATAGCGAAAGTGATAATGTTTTATAGCGAAAGTGATAACTATTTTAAAATGTGAAAAACAGTCTCACGTGAGACGATATCACGCAAGACCTACCTGTTAATATTTGTTTCACAAGTGGCGTAATTTTATTTTTGTACACACAAAAACTTTATCTATTATACTATGGTATGGATACTAACGATTTGTTTACATTTTGTGAATATTTGTGTGAAATAAATAATTCAAATAATAAAAAATAAAGGAAAAGTAATTGTAATTAATACTTCAACATTTCATCATCATTCACTACTCAATAAATACTTAAATAATCTAAGATTCTCAACAAATGAAAAATTCTTTTTTGCAAATTCCAACTGGTCAGTGGATATCAAATTTGGTAATTAAATTAAACTTTTGTATATCTCATAATTGATCATACACTTTAGCATGAATCATCTCACACGCGCAGAGTCATTTTCAGGCAAAAACTTGTGAATACCAATTAAATGATCTTAGCAAAACGCATGGTGAATGATGGTAATATTTTAGGAAAGTTTCTTGTGAGCCGCTATTATATGAGACTGTTTGTGAGACGTGTTAAAATATGTCTATTATTTAGATAATTATATTTAATGATTGTTAAAGTATGTTTTCTAAAGTATGCTAGATTATGCATTAATGTATGATTTTAGCGTATTATAATGTGATTTATTATTGACATACTTTAACTATAAATCAGCATACTTTATTCTTATAATAAGCATACTTTAGTGAGGGTTAATCCGTCTCACAAGAAATTGCCTCATATTTTAAATAAAAAAATTAGATATAAGTGATGGAAAAACAAAAATTTTAATTAAATTTTTTTATTAACAATTTATAAAATAATGAAAATAATATTTTTAGTAAAAAATAATACTTATAAAAAGAATAAATAAATTTAGTTTATCAAAAATAGTATAAGTTCAACTATATTACTCTTATTCTAATTAAGAGTTGATATCCGTTGCACCCGGGTATAAGGTTGCACTTATATGTGTATAACTTTTTATTCTATATTGTATACATATTTCTTAATTATTGTATACTTTTTTTACAATCAGTTTTTCATTAAAAACTAGCATTTATATGTGTATAACTTTTTACTCCATCTGTCCGCCTTTAAGGGTGTTATTTGCTTTTTGCACGTTGATTAATAAGTATTATTATTTAATGTGTAGTAGGTAGTTATATTAGTGGAGGTATGAGTCACATTTTTTAGTTGTATTAGTGGGTGTGTGTGAGTCTCATGTGTATAAAAAAGGAAATGAGACCCTTGAGGGGCGGACGCCCAAAATGAAAAAATGATATACTTGAAAGCGGAGGAAGGGAGTATTCAATAGTGTATATATATATTTTTTAATAATTGTATTTTTTTTTTACACTCAATTTTTCAGTAAAAAAACTAACAAAAAATTCATTAGCAAAGTGTATACATTTTTGTTCATAATTGTATATATTTTTGTTCATAATTGTATACGTTTATGAAAGTGAGTGCACCGTATACTGGGGTGCACAAGAGTATTAGCCTTTAATTAATAACACACAATGAGATTATTTTACACATTTTAATTAGTTATCACTATTATTGAACATATTTTCATTTAAAAAAATAAGTATTACTTTTTATTTACTCCCTCCGTCCGGATTCAAGGGTACCATTTACTTTTGGGCACAGAGATTAAGGAGTATTGTTATTTAATGTGTAGTGGGTAGTTGTATTAGTGGAGGGGTGTGTCCCATTTTTTAGGGTGTGTATGGGCCCCATATGTATAAAAAAGGAAATGAACCCTTGGGGGCAGACGCCCAAATGGAAAAATGGAACACTTGAAAGCGGACTGAGGGAGTATACTATAAATAAATTGTTCATGAAATAGTTTATTATATCATTATCACATTTCAACGATTGAGTATCATTTTTATAAATATTATCACTTTTAGAGAGATGAACTATTATTCTTTTGAATGAAAAATATTCTCATATATTGTGATGTTTTATATTCTTATTAAGAAGAATTTAAAGAGTAATATTTTATTTTTAGAATATTATAATTCATATCTTTAAAAATAATTTTGCAAAAATAAAGTGTATATAGGATTCACACCATACTCGGTCAAGAATATAACAAAGAAAGTTTAAAGAGGAAAGTAATTAGTTTGGAGGGTGAAAAAGATGGCATAGGATATTTTAACATCCTTTGCTCTTAAGATTTATACATAGACTACATAGACTTTATTTTCTCTCTTACACATCCAATAAAACGACTATGTAAAAGATGTGACGATAAATGTAATAAGTCATCCAAATCAAAAAGATGAGAGAGGGAAAGGAAGTAGGGATGTGGTAAAGATTCGCAGTGGGAAGAGACAAGAAAATACACATGCCCAATGTCTAACTCGTGACTTTCAATCTCAACTGACGCTTAGATCCCTTCTTAGGATTTCACGCCACATTTATATGTCTGAAATCCAATCGTGTGCTCTCTTTTCCAATTTATCAAATGGAGATTCAGATCGGATTCTCAAAATTCTGCAATCATGGATATTTTTTGCCATCTTTACTTGATTTATTATGCCCACATAGACAGACTATATAATTAGAATGAGGACAGATCCATTCTTGAAAGCAGTAAAATACATAGTTTGATGCCCCAGAAAAGTGGACTTGTAACAAGATGGGGTGGGGAGGATCCAGACAAATCAATCAATACATATGTTATTAAAAAAAAAAAAAACAGCACTTGTCTCTTGTCAAATGATCAATATTCTATTGTTATTTGCCATTGGTACAGCTCCTCAACTGGTACTGGTAAATTGAGAGTGAGCAGTCCTGAGCTTTGATCATAACAAAATCCTTCATCCTTGATGTTGTCTCTTATGATCCTTCTCGGCCTCACCGATGAATACGATCCGAACATGCCACATCCATGAACTCCCAGCTCTACCTTTCCACCTCTGTTGCTCTCGTAATCTACTTGTTTTATTGCTCCGCCAGAATTGAACATGTTCACTAGACCGATTGGAGCAAATGCAGCGCCGTTTGACAGTTGCCTCACTGGTACGACTGTGAACACCTCATACCTCCGGCTTTCAGTTGAATACGTAAACTTGTCTTCTGTGGGATGTATGCCAGTTTTCCTGTATGATCATTACGAAACTTAATATATACTTGGACATTAATGATAAGTACAGTCGAACACAAAAGAATAATTTGTATTGGTTTACTTGTAATAACTTGGACCTAGCAAGCAACAATCAGCAAAGTATTTGAAGAATTGAATCATTTCAATAACTTTAAGATGAATAACAGCATGCATAGATTCAGATATGTATGAGAACTAATTGCTAAAACATCTGTTTAGTGGTGACGTCGATAGGCTTACCTCCTCGGTGTAAATACATAATGCAATCTCCATTCCATCCACTCTCAGTAATGCTCCACAGATACTCAACATCTGTTGCTTCGACAGTGCAAAGATTGTTTGAGGCTGTTCATCGTGGATCAGATTTCTTAAATTGGTCCGACACCGAGAACACCTTGGCAATTGAAAGCCCCCACAACTCCGGTGAAATTATTAATAATCCAAATTTTCATAAGACTGTCACCAAGTCAGGGATTTTAGTTAGTCACTCTTTTTCTTGTATTTGCAACTCATGTTTTAGCAGAGATCAATCTCTATGATAAAACCTTGTTCCGTCTCTGGTAGGATCAGAAAACAAACAATCTCTTGTTGGTCTTCCGGGGAGTTTGGCCCTCAATGTGGAGCCATCAGGAAGTACAAGCTTCTTTAAAACATCAAAATCATGGTTTCCGGGTTTGTCACTGTAAATTAAGACAAAGAATCTGTAGAATGAAGGGGGAAATGTGACTACCAAAATATAAGCAGTAGCATAAAAAACAGCACCTAACATAGATCGCACAGCCTCCTATAGCACGAGCAGCCCAGTGGTATTCAGCCATAGGATGCAAGCTCTAAAATAAAGGCAACTATGAAATGTGAAATCTAGATAGCATAGTCCATTATCACATGCATCATATGCTTTAGGTTGGATGAATTTAAAAGCAACAAAAGAATAGTCAATATATATTATGTGTATTAGGGTAGAAGAAGCATTGAGCAAAGAAAATGTATTCGAAACACTAATTTAAAAACATGGTTCACTCACATGAAACATATCCCAATCAGGCTGCATAAATTCTCCAAGGAAAATGCTGTTGTAAGCAACTGATGCTACATGGATTGTGTGTATGCTGGATCTCTAGGAAAGAAATCATCTGATGCTCTGATAACAGCAGCTTTCTTTACACTACAGCATAGATAAAGAACTGGAATCCGTTATCATGAAACTAAAAAGGAATGTGACATTAATTAGACAAAACCAAGTCTAAAAAGAAGACCGTGTACCTGTACAACGCATCTGTGCTGTGACTCATGCAAGATATAATTCCATTATTCTTAAAGTTTTTAGAGATGGATGCCTCCAGGGCATCATGGTATTTTCTTGGAAGTTTCACTCTTCCTCCAAATCCCTTTCCAAGAGTTTCAAGGATGCTTTGATTGTCTACTTTAACCCCATCAATGCCAGCAGAAGCAAGGTAAGAGTACAGATCGTTGTAAAAGGCATAGACTTTCTCAGGGCTCACAAGGCCAACCCTGTTCGTCATAATGCTCTTCAAAACGAAACAAATGCCATTCGACACTACCTAGGGTATGGAATCGCATCTACTATTTTTGGGTCATAATGAGCCATTTCAGCAACACCAGGGTCAACACCACCCAGTACCCTACTATTGCATGCCAGATGTAAACATACCTGGAAGACAAAAGGAATGTAACTAGTGTTGATTTGACAGAAAAATATAAGAAAAAAGAACAAGAGAGAAATGAAACATAAAACGAATTTTAATGCCTTTTACTTTAGAGCAAATTGGTTTTTGATCTCAGTTATAATTTGACTAAATCCAGTTCCTCTATCCACCATGTCACCCCCTCTTCTGTCTTTTTGGAACTCATAATTCTCTTGAATATGAGTCAGTCGATTTGCAAAACTGCAAGCCAAAAATTAGATTTCAACATCAGTTTCTTTGAATGGAGAATATCCTTAAGGTTCAGTTGCTTAATTGGCACTGTCATCATGTTGAGCCGCGGTACTGGTAGCGTCCATACCAACTGATTGCCATCCATCATCAATGATGACAAACTTTGGAGGAGTTCCTCCTTCCTTCAAACTATGAATACCATGAAAGTTATACCTTTGTGCTGATGCATATCTTAAGACAAAAAGGAATTTGACCGTAAATTGCTCAAACAAAAGACCTTTTTATCCCTTCCTTAACTCCCTCAGCTGTTACATCAGTATAAAAAGCGTCCCATGTACACCATCCAAACCAGTTCAGAATATCAGGCATCTGAACAAGTATGAACATTAAATCATCAGAGAGAAAAAATTAACGAATGAACTAAATCGAAATGCCCAATATCAGCAATCACCTCTTTTTCATCACGATGGCAGAAGGTTTGTAAAATGAGTTTGCAAGGATCTGTTAATCATTTTTTATTAGCAAGGAAAAAGGACATTGTCATTTCTAAGCAGCAAAACACATACCATGGAAAAAAAAATGTCACGTCAACTAGCTTCCTGTATCTGATCACTAGTTCAGTTTGTAAAAGAAAGTAATGAAGATGGTTCAGAAGACTTTGGACAATAAAATAAGCTTCATTTTGATTTAGTGACTATAAGTTCTCCCTCTAAATAACGAAAGACTGAGTTTCATCTTCAAGGCGTACGTTAGTATACAATAAAACAAACTACTACAACAACTACCATTCTCATTCAAAGCTGCAAATTCAACAACACTAAAGGTCAGAGCATTATGTAAGAAGTTCAATATTGAAGTGGACATACTTAGAATTCTCAATTAAACTATATGGATCAGTCCCAGCTGCCACATAAACCAAATGTCTCCCTTCAAATTCTTGCACAGAAGGATCACCTGTATATAGCAATTCCTCCCAGTTTTTAACCCAACAACTTGAATTCCCAACACTGATATAATATAATGCATATTGGCACAGAAAACCCCTATCACAATGCAACAGAAATCTAAGTACCACTTTCTAGGCAGATTTCCAACTCATCAGTTGCATTTCCCGGAAGCACAGCCCTAAAATCCCCTTCAACAATGGGGAAGAAAACAGCATAATACACGATTTTGACTCTTCATTTTGTTGAACAAATTGACAAGTGTTGGGTACCTCCACCATTAGAAACTGAGTCTCGCAAGGTATATCCTGACCACACGTTCCCATCCACTGAGTCATCCACCATAATTTGAATCGATAGAGGCATAAAATTCTTAATCCCCTGCAAAATTAGAATCGTTGATCAGAAAACTCTGATCTTAGGAAAGAAGAAATTCGCGAAAAGGAAGGAAGCAGAAGGTAATGATTTAACTGGAGTTTTCCAACAGGAATGAGGACACGGCTAGCACGGTGATCGGTGTTTACACCAATGAAAGTGGCTTGGGAGGTTTGGGATGGAGTTAGGAAGATATTGTGATGAACATGAGTGAGAATGCAGTTTCCACGCAGTGTGAGCTCTCCATCTTCAAGAGATAAACCTGCAGTCGCCATTTTTATCAGTGTTGTGCGATAATGATGGAGTGATGTATGATCAAATGTTGATAACGGGAGTGGAGAATATATTATTCTGATTCATAGATTGGAATAAAATGGTAAATATTTCTATGGCAGAAAATGGTAAATACTTGGGGGGAAATGGTAAGTTAGGCCCACTGCTTTATTAAACCAGAAGCCCAGACTAAAACCAACCTATTGCATCAAACTTCTGGGCCTTGACCTGCATTAGGGCCCAAATATTTAAGTTTTAAATAAAAAAAAACCTTCTAAAAAATCAGCAATTTATCTTTCTTAGAAAGTATAAACAGTTTGAGTTGGAGGGTTTGTCAACGCAATTACATATTGAATTATCAAATTACTCTAAATTAATTTTAACTTAAATCCTGTAAGTAAACAAATTGTGTATAAAATCCCTTTTATCTTTATTTTATATGTATCACCCGAAAAAATCTCTGAAAACCCAAGTACAATCTGGCTAATTTATTTTCACCAAAGTTCATATAATACTCTCTCATAAAATCTGTTACACGTGACAAGCGAAATAAATAAATATGTAAGTAAAAAAATAATTCAAGTAATAAATAATAAATTCGAGTATTAATTTATAGAGATTTTTGTGTAAGTAAAAAAATAATTCAAGTAATAAATAATAATTGCCCAAAAACTAGCGTGAATCAGTTCCACGATGGAATCGGAATTACTTTGTTAGGTAAAATTGATTTGTACCGATTATTAATAATCAAAATAGATTATTATATCACCAATTTAATTGAGGGTTGTAAGTTTGATTTTGGAAGAATTAAATGATACCATATTAATCTAAGTTTGGAGTAGATAATTGAAATGTATTATTAATCTCTAAATCATTTTTTTTTGTGAGTGATAATTGATACATAAATTGACTGTTTAATTTTGTGGGCATAAATTTCTTGGTGGGCTACATTGGGTTCTAACCTAATCAAGTTCTCCAGCCTACAGTGCCCAACACACTCAAAGTATAAATTTAATTAATCTAACCTTTAATGCAACTTAATTTATAAGGCTTCATTAGGATCCTTAATTTATCGTAAATCAAAGAGTAATAAGATAAGCTGTTAAAATAATTCTTAATCATATTAATAATTATGTGATTGATGGTAGATTTTTTTTTGAAGAGGTAGGATGTGGTGTTATAAATAGTTTGTGCCAAAAGTAAATAAGTATCATCATCATTAATTAATACTATTAATTTACAAGTGCTTGCCAATTTTTTTTTTTTAATTATGAGAGGTGGCGGCGCCACGTTGCTCCTTGAAAAATTTTGTGTATGTGGCGCTCCCACGTTGATCCCGTAATTAATGTATATTTAATTTAATTTAATTTAAAATAATTAATATTTTGTAATCCTACCATTAATACATCTTAATTTAAATATTTAATAATCCTACCATTAATATATAATAATATTATTTTAAGTTTATATAAGTAATTAAATTTAATACTTTAAATATTTTTTTATTTAATCCATAAATTTTGTGTGAATTTTAAATTATTTATTTTCATTGAATTTTAAATTATTTATTTTTATATTTAGCATATACATTTTAATTAAGGTATGATACAATGGATTAGTTATAAAGTTTTGATAAATTATTTATTTTCATTGAATTTTAAATTATTATTATTTATTTTCATAATTTACAAGTGTTTGCCAAAAATATTTTTTTTTAATTATGAGGTGGCGGCACACGTTGCTCCTTGAATATTTAGTAATCTTACCATTAATACATCTTAATTTAAATATTTAATAATCCTACCATTAATACATAATAATATTATTTTAAGTTTATATAAGTAATTTAATTTAATACTTTAAATATTTTTTTATTTAATCCATAAATTTTGTGTCAATTTTAAATTATTTATTTTTATTGGATTTTAAATTATTTATTTTTATATTTAGGATACATTTTATTAAGGTATGGTACAATCGATTAGTTATAAAGTTTTGGTAAATTATTTATTTTCATTGGATTTTAAATTATTTATTTTCATATTTAGCATATACATTTTAATTAAGGTATGGTACAATCGTTATAAAGTTTTGGTAAATTTATAGTATTATGTAATAATATTATTTTAAGTAATTTTTTTAATATTATTTTAAGTAATTTTCTTATAAAAGTTTATGTAAGTAGTTAAATTTAATACTTTAAATATTTTTGATTTAATCTGTAAATTTGGTGTGTATTTTAAATTATTTATTTCCATATTTAGCATATAAATTTTAATTAAGGCATAGTACAATCAAATCAATTAGTTATAAAGTTTTGATAAATTTATAATATTATGTAATAATATTATTTTAAGTAATTTTCTTAATGTTATTTTAAGTAATTTTCTTATAAAAGTTTATGTAAGTAATTAAATTTAATACTTTAAATATTTTTGATTTAATTTGTAAATTTTGTGTGTATTTTAAATTATTTATTTCCATTGGATTTTAAATTATTTATTTTCATATTTAGCATATAAATTTTAATTAAGGCATAGCACAATCGATTAGTTATAAATTTTTGGTAAATTTATGAAGAAACAAAAAACTTTTGTTGTTGTTTGATTATTTAAATTAAGTTTTAATAATTTTAGGAAAGATGGAGTATATTATTAAAATTTAATATTTTTAAAGTAATTTTGGTGTTGATTTTAAATTATTTATTACCATATTTATCATATAAATTCATAGTATATAAGTATATGACATAATACAATCGATCAATATTCTTTATTAAATCATATCATCAATTTATGATTATGTGTCTGAAATTACTATACAAAAGGAGACTTGGCGAATTAAAGTTAAATTTTTGAGGCTTTGGATATCATACATTGATAATACAAACAAAAAAATACCTGGATATGATTATGATGGATGAAAAGGTAAATTTTAGTTGATTATAATGGTTAAATATTCTTTAAGTATATTGTATATTTTATATTTCCACAACTTTTAGATTATTAACATGATAAGGTTTTTATTTAATTATTGTTATATTATATGTGTAGGGTTCGAAGATTCAAGCAACAATTCGCCATAATGACATCTCAAAATTTGAGAAATTGTTAAGTAAGGGGGGCAACATATATTATATCAAATTTTCGTGTTGATGAAAATATTGGGTCGGTCCTTATTACATATCATGAATTCAAGTTGAATATCCATAATTACACGTTGATGCGATTGACTTCGCTATTGAAAACTAACAAAACTGGCTTGAATTTTATTGATTTTGATACAATCAATTCAAGACAACACTAGAGATACAATACTCATAGGTATGTTTTAAAAGTTTATTATTATTTTTTTAATAGAAACTAATTATACTTTTTAAAAAAATTAGTTCTATTTTTTCTTTAATGACAATATCCACACATAATTATTTGGTGGTAAAAATAGGAGATATAATTTGTGCTAGTGCAAGGAGCAAGCCTACATATAAAATTGATATTGAGCTTGAAGATGAACAGTAACTTTCTTTTAAAATATTTATTCATATTTTTATTAACTCAATTTTTATGTTTAGTGTTTTTTTTAATTAAAATTTTAACATTAATTTAAAACACACAATCATGAATTGTACATTGTGGGGAGAATATGCAAGACAACTGATGCAATACAAGATGAACAATCTAAACCAAACACTTATTATTGTTCTTGAGTATGCCAAAATCAACAATAAATATAGAGGTACATTTTGTTTAAACTCATTTTATTTATGTATAATTCTGTATATATTTAGATGTCATTAGATGTTTATTCTAATATATTTAGCCATTAATCATATATTATTTGTCCTCTAATTTTTTAAATATGTTTTAACAATATTAATTATTATTATATAAAAATTTAAATCATACTTTCTTTGAAATATGCTATAGGAAAAAACATATCAAATTCTTGGAATGCAACAAGGATAACAATTAATGAAGATATAAAAGAAGTTCATAATTTCCGAAAGAGGTACACGCTCAATCTATACATTACATTTAGTGATTTTTTCTTTTAAAAAAAAAATATATCTATAAATTTTAATATTTATGCATTTGGAAATGTAGCATGAGTTTAATAGGCCATGATAGATTGTCTGTACAGTCTCATATAAATCACATTGGTAGAAGCTTCATCTTTGAAGAATTTTCACCAGATGCAGAAGTGATCTATCTTGCAGAAATTCAAGACATCAAGGATGGATGTAAATATTCCATTATAATTTTTTTGTTTTAAAATATTTTTGTTACAAAGATTAAAATGTATTAATAATTGTATAACTTATGTTAATTTATATTTTCATCATGAATTTTTAGGAAAGCTATTGTATTATTGTTGCAAATGCTCAAAGGATCCAAACTCAATATGGATGGTATTATAATGAATGTAACAAATGCACCAAGAAAGTTATTGATAAATCTGGAGTCATTTACTGTGAGAAGTGTAAGCAGAACATACAAGTACCTGTGCCACAGTAAGTTTTATTTTTTTTCTTTGAAAGTGTAACATATTTTTTTTAATTTACTATTTTCTTTTGAAATTGACAAATAAAATTTTATTAAGTTATTTTGCATTTCAACAGAAATAAAATTCATCTCAAGGTTGCCGATGAAACTGGGAGTACTTCCTTTATAGTATTTTATAGAGAAATTAGGTCAATCATTGGAAAAACAGCAGCCGAACTCATTGAAAATATTGAGAAGGTATTTTATAATTTTCATATACTAACATCTATAAAGAATAGAATTGCATTAATCAAATTTCACATATTACAAATTTTCACATAACTGAAAGATATGACATAAATTAGAATTTAGTTTGTAAAATACAACATACCTGTTATATCTACTATATTTTATTATAATTCTTTTTTATTTTTTTATTAAATGGACTTGGTTGGATCATTTTCTAAAGAGCTTGACACTCATATTGGTTCGAAGTTCATCTTTAGATTTCATATATCTGAAAGAAATATAAGTAGTCAATAGAATGTATACACTGTGATGAAAGTATCTTCAGATCCTACTATGATCAAGGCTATAACGAATAGATCAAAAGCGAAAAAGGTATTGAAGTTCAAAATTAAAAATGCATTTATGGTGATTTGCTCAATCTTTTCTAACTGTTATATTATAATGTTATTTTTATGTTTACATACAGCCTTTAGGATCCTCCATGAATAAAGTTTTTTTCAAATAAAATGAATACTCCAAAAGGGAAGCGTAAATTGGTTGACTTTGAGACTATTGATGATAATGAAGATAATGCTCTGGATCAGACTCAAATGCGGTCACGAATAAAATGATGATTCAAGTAAAAGTTGAAGATGATCAATCTTAAGAAACAAAACCTTTTACTTCATGAAATACTTAGGATTTTTCCATAAATTTTATTATAACTGTAGATTTAAATTATTATAATTTTTATGAAACTATGAATGGTTATTTTAATTCTATTATCAATTATATCCTTCATACTTTTCTAGAATCAAGAATTAGTGTTTATTTCAATACAATTACCAACTATATTTTCCATATCAAGTAGACATGCGACACCACAAGAATAAGAATTCAGAATCTAAATTGTCTCATACAAAATTAATTTATTCAAAATAGTCTCAAAAAATTTAATTTTACCTACAAATAAAACCATAACTTTTAACTTTTCTCTAAAATGCTCATTTAAACCTAAAAATGATCAATTTTATTTATGAGTTTTATAGAGATAAAAAGTAATATTTTGAGACAAAATTACAACAAGTAAAAATTAATAATTAAAACAAAAGTTATGGGACAACATTGATAAAAAATGAGTATTGTATTGAAATAAATACTATATAGCAAAACTAAAAGGTTCCAGGTTTGTAACGCATATTAAGCTCTTAATTAATATTTTATTTAATCTTGCAAATAACAATAATTTTAAGTAATTTAATATAATATTTCAAATATTATTTTATTTAATATGTCCTATTTTAAGTAATTTATTATGACAACCACAATAAAATTTATACATGTGACAATTTCACATTAATCTTATTATTAATATTTTATTTTAAATAATTTATTATTCTAAATATTATTTTTTTATATTCTCTTATTTATTTATAATTTTAATAACATAACTAATATTTTATTTTAAATAATTTAATATGAATACCATAGTAAAAAAATCATATTGTATACTTTAATATTTATATAATCATAATTAAAATTTATTGGTGATACTATATGAAGACAATATATTTTAAGATTAATATTTTATTTAATCTTGCAATTAATGTTTGATTTTAAGTAATTTAATATAATATTTCAAATATTATTTTATTTAATATGTCATATTATTTTAAGTATTTTATTATGACTACCACAATAAAATTTGTGTACGTGGCAATCTCAATCTCACATTAATCTTATAATTAATATTTTATTTAAATAATTTATTATTTTAAATATTAATTTTTATATTCTCTTATTTATTTATAATTTTAATAACATAACTGATATTTTACATTAAGTAATTTAATATGAATACCATAGTAAAAAAAATCATATTGTATTATTTAATATTTATTTAACCATAATTAAAATTTATTGGTGATACTAAATATAAAAAATATATTTTAAGAAAATATTCGATTTAAATTATTTCTGGTATGCAATCACTATTATTTTGGCGAAACTTAAAATATATATTATATATTATATATATATTTATTTATTGTATTTATTGAAGTTTTTAAAAATTTACAATAATTAATGTTACAGATAATATAAATATGATTATATTTCACTTTTTATTTATTTCAATTCAATTACATAATATATCATTTAAAGGTAAACATCATAATTACAATAAACAAAGATAAATATATACGAACATGAAAAATAGAACGAAAATAACATTACATCAAAACATATCGAAATTAACATAATAAAGTAAAAATTATTTAAAAAAAATTATATTATAAAAAAATATAATCCGTGTAATACACAGAGAAATATACTAGTATAAATATAAATCATTCAAGTAATAAATAATAAGACTTTGTCATTATTTAATTATTAGTTCTATTTCTCATCAGTCATAATAGCACTATCAACGTTGGGTGTGCTTTTCACTTTTCCTATTTTATGATTATTAGTGTAATTTTGGCTTTTGATCGCCACGAATGGCAATGAGATAGTAACCTCAACTTGATGATAATTTTTGTTACCAAATAAATAATTAGTATAAGCTTAGCGAAACAGAAAGGCTAATTACTTAATTACAAAATTAACTATTTGATGATCATATATTATTTGTATCATTTACTACGTTTTTATTTAATTATTTTGATATTCGATCCATAATAATTTTATATTCAAAATAAATTTGAATTTTTTTTAACTAACTTATTGATTTTTGAAAGATATATTTTTAAGTAATAAATAGATTAGTGGTGTCGATGATAATTTTAAAATTAAAATATATTATGTTGCTATAGGTATGAAATAGTGTGTCTTTTTAAGGTGGTACAAATTATTATAAGATGAATGGAAATAAGATTGCCAAGATAATCATAACATTCTTAGTTACTTTTAATTAAATTAATTAATGAAAGTTGTTGTAACAAAAATGAACTTTTAAAAGTATCTATTTTTGTTGTTGTGGGACTCCACATACTATAAATGCTTGAAAATATATATGCAAGTGTGTGTTTCAAAAGTATAGAAGACAAACTATTTAATTGAAGTCACGAAGATAATGTAATTGTAAACTATTTTTAAATAAAATACATTTAACAACAGTACTATATTACACGAAATCGTAAATTAAATTATTGATATAAATTTATTTTCTTTTGCAACATTAATATTAAGATAAATCTTCTGATTTAAATGTTTCTTTGTTTTAGTCTCTCTTTTTATATTGACTAAATGAATAAATTAGACTTGATTGACTTATATTTCGATTTTAATATTTTATTTGTAGTTTGAGATACAATTATAGGTTAAAATTTAAATAGGATTTTTTTTTTCAATATTATAACAGCACTCTCAATTTCAGAAAATTTATTATAAAATATACTCTCCCTACCGTCTGTAATGATGTTTATAGTTACTTTAGATATAGAATCTACAAAATTTTGGTATTTAATGTATTTTCTATAGTACTTTGATATTTTTAAATAATAAATACATTATAATATATGAGTTATGTAAATTGATAAGGAATAATAATTTTAAAATTAAAGTGTATTGTATAATTAAATATTAAATTGAGTTTTTTTTTTCCTGTGTGAACTTATTTATAATATAGATAAAATAATACTTAGTGTGAACTCGATGTGTAAAAGAATATACTATATTAATTAACATAGAATCTGTAATATTAGTGAGCCTATCCCAAATCCAATTACCTAAATTGTTTATTGATGTGATTAGTGATTAATTTAGGTCAATTATTGAATGTGATGAGATAGGCTACAATTACCCATTTATGAAACTTAAGCAAGATCTTGATGAAGCTCTCAAGAACTCACATACTTGATTGGTTAATCACTTACGTTTCACTCCGAATTGATTGATAAAACGAAAATGAAATGAAAACGATCAACACAAAGATGTATAGTGGTTCGACGTAAGCCTACATCCACTTTCCTAAGAGAATAATTCACTATGATGATGATGAAGGCTACAAAACTTACAATCACACTTATCAAACTCTAATTCGTAATGCTTGAAACTGATATGTGAAGATGGTGTGATGAAGATGATAATGAAACTGACTGATCCTTCTCTAACTTATACCAATGATCAGCCAACGTTTTGATCCCTCTTCATCCAATCAAACGCATGCACTCTGAATCAGTTATAACCAACTGATCTTGTAACTGTTCTGATGCCTTCAGCTCATGCTTCCAGAAGCTTCCAGCTTTGCCACGTCATAGAGCTGATCATCTCAGCTCCAATCAATCCAACGGTTACCCTGCTCCTGCATACAATCCTTTGTACCTTTAATTGTCCAATGCATGAACTTCACGTGGTATGCTGCTAGTCCTCATGCAAACACACACACATGCAAGTCTACACCTTCACAAATCTCCACCTTAGACCTTGCATCACCATGTTAGCTTCATCTTCTCCACCTTGCTGCATTAAAGGTTGCAACCACCTTCCTTTCTTACTTCAAATCAACTGAATCAATTTCTTACACAGCTCATACTTCTGAACTGGTAAGGCTTTAGTGAATTTACTCTTCTTGACATTAACTACTCCATTATCTATCATGTCCCTTATGAAATATAACCTTACATCAATGTGCTTGGTCCTCTCATGATACCCCTGATGCTTGGAGAGATGCACTGCACTCTGATTGTCACAATACACCTCAACTGAATCTTGTTGAACCCCAAACTCATTCAGTATACCAGTCAGCCATACTCCCTCTTTGATTGCTTCTGTGAGTGCAACAAATTATGCTTCTGTAGTTGATAAGGCCACTATATGTTAATGTGTTGCCTTCCAACTTATTGCAGTACCAAACAAGTTGAATACATATTCAGTAAGTGACTTCCTAGTATCAAGATTTGCTACATAATCAGCATCAACATATCCAACTACTGACTTATACCATGTAGCCTTTTTCTGAAACTTTAAACCTGTTGTGATGGTTCCTCTCACATACCTGAGTGCCCACTTCACTGAATCCCAATGTAGTGAGCCTGGATTGCTCATAAATCTACTGATCATGCTCATCACATAAGCTAAATCTGGCCTGCAACATACCATTGCATACATCAAACTGCCAACAACACTAGCATAGGGTATGTTGCTTATCTTAATTTTCTCTTGATATGTATGATGAGCTTGGAGTATTGACAGACTCACTCCTTGCTTTGCTGGTGTTGTTACTGATTTACTGAGATTCATATTGTATCTCTTCAACACTTTATCCAAGTATGATTCTTGAAACAACTTTAACTCACCAGTTGACCTATTTCTCTCAATCTGCATACCAAGAATCACCTTTGCTTCTCCTAGATCCTTCATATCAAACACCTGCTTAAGTAAAGCTTTTACTTCATCTATACCAGCTTGATCCTTACAAGCTATAAGGATATCATCTACATACAAAAGTAAGTATGTATAACACCCTTCCTTGAACCTAACATAGACACAGCTGTCATGTAAGCTCCTGATGAATCCATTTGATGTAATGTAATCATCAAACTTCAAATATCACTGCCTTGGACTCTGCTTCAGACTATACAAAGACTTCAAGAGTAAACAAGTCTTACTGTCAGCACCTTCTACACTTACACCATCTGGAATTTTCATGTAAATGTCTTCTTTTAAGTCTCCATACAAGAAAGCTGTAGTAACATCCATCTGATGTAACTCAAGGTCAAATTGAGTCACTAATCCCAAAAGAATTCTAATAGAACAGTGCTTAACAACATGTGAGAATATTTCATTATAATCAACACCTTCTTTCTGTGAAAAACTCTTGCCACAAGCCTTGCCTTGTACCTAACACCTCCTTCTTTGCTTGTAACAGGTTTTTGCTTGTAAATCCATTTACAACTTACTAACTTCTTGTTCTTTGGTCTTTCAACAATCTGCCAAGTCTTGTTCTTATGCAATGATAGCAGCTCTTCTTCCATAGCAACTATCCACTTGTTATTCTCATTTCCTGATATAGCTTCACCATATGTTCTTGGCTCATAATTTTCTATATCAGATGTAACATACAATGCATATGATACTATATCAGCTTCCATGTATCTTACTGGAGCCTTGATCTATCTTTTCAACCTGTCCCTGACAAGTTGATAGGAACTTAAATCATACCTTGAGCTAGATGAGCTAGGTGAGCTTTCTTCCTCATTCTGATCAGCATTGTTATTCTGTTCATTATATTGCTGTACTTCCTTCCTTGCTTGCTCCACCTGAGGCTCATCAGTGTCTGTAGTGATAGATACTACAGAATTTCTATCAACCAATGGAATCTTCTTTTCACTGAATGTGACATCCCTGCTAACAATAAACTTATTAGCTTCATAACACCATAGCCTGTATCCTTTTACTTCTTTGGGGTATCCAACCATTACACATTTCACTGCTCTTGGTTCTAACTTATCTTGCTTCACATGAGAGTATACTTGACAGCCTATTACTCTCAAGTGACTGTAATCAGGAGCTCTTCCAGACCACACTTCTTCAGGTGGTTTGAATTTTAAAGCTGCTGATGGACATAGATTGATCAGATAGGCTGATGTAGTCACAAGTTCACCTCAAAATCCTTTTGTAAATCCTCCACTACTCAGCATACATCTTACTCTCTCTAACAATGTTTGATTCATCCTTTCTGCAACACCATTTTGTTGTGGAGTTCCAGGTGTAGTCTTGCGCCTCTTAATTCTCTTTTCTCTGCAGAAGGTATTAAACTCTTCTGAAACAAACTCAAGTCCATTATTTGATCTCAAACATTTCAACTTCTTTCCTGTTTGATTCTCCACCTCAGCAAGTCATTCCTTAAATGCAGTGAATGCTTGATCCTTTGATTTTAGGATTTTCACTCATAGCTTCCTAGAGTAATCATCCATGAAAGATATGAAATATCTTCCTCCTCCCATAGTTGGATTTCTTGATGGTTCCCATAGGTCTGTATGGACATACTGAAGTCTTTCTGATGAAGAGTGTTTCTCCTGAACCAAATTTCAACCTCTTTGACTTACTTAGAATGCAGTCTTCACATTGATCCAACTTGCAGGTTGAACTTATGTCTAGTAGCTTCTGTCTTGCTAGCTCTTGTAACCCCATCTCACTTACATGAGCTAATCTACCATGCCACATATGAACATCTTCTTGATCTTGTGAAGTGTTCAACTGGCCAGAGACAACTGATCCTTCAAGGAAGTAAAGATCAGAGCTCTTAACACTCCTCATTACTACTGACTTATCTTTCATGATGGTGAGTACACCTTTCTTCACATAGTACTCACATCCCAGAGAGTCTAACATTCCTAATGATATCAGGTTTCTTCTTAATCCTGGTACATATCTCACATTTGTGAGCAGCTTTATGGTACCATCAAACATTTTAAATTTGACAGAGCTAATACCCTCAATCTTGATGGCTTGATCATTGCCTAACAAGACTGGTCCCTCATGGTATGGTTTTAATTCAGTAAATCAATCCTTAACTGATGTCATATGGAAGGTGCAACCTGAATCTAACACCACTGATCTGACACTTGACCAGAAACAACAACCAAAGCTTCAATGTAATCTTGATCCTTATTACCTTTACTTTCAGTTACCTGATTTGCATGGATTCTTTGATTTCCACCTTTTTTTGCAATCTTCCTAGCCACCACAGCTTTCCACTTATGACATTGCTTCTTAAAATGACCAGGTTTGTTGCAGTGGAAGCAGTTATTGTTCTCTTCATCTACTGGTGTATTCTGATTACCCCTTTCATGTTTCTTCTTATCAACACCAGCCTTCTAATCATTCTTGTTCCACTTGTTCTGTTTGTTGGCAACAAGTCCTTCCCCTGCAACTGTATTATCTGATGTCTTATGGAGCACATTTGCTTTGATTGCAAGAATCACTTGCTCCAGCGAGATTGATTCAACATTCCCATATAACAGTGTATCTTTCAATCCTTCAAAAAATTTAGGAAGAGCTGATCTTAATATGACAGTCTTATCTTCACTTGACAGTGCTACATCAATATTTTCTAAATCATCAATGATCTTATTGAAATCATCTAGTTGACTTAGAATAGACTTATCTTCTGATACTTTGAAGGAATAGAGCTTCTGCTTTGTATACAGCCGATTTGCCAAGGTCTTCACCATGTAAAGATCAGCAAGCTTCTTCCACATATCCCTTGCAGATACTTCTTTTGAAACTTCCCTTAAAGCTTTGTCACCTAAGCATAGAATGATTGCACTTCTGGCCTTTGATTGTTGATCTTGATCTGCAGCTTGTGCAACTGCATCCACAGCAGCTGCTTGATTTTCTGGAAGCGGTTTGATAGCATCAGCCAAACCTTGTTGGATCAATATGGCCTCCATCTTCCTCCACAAACTGAAATCAACTTTCTCTGAAAACTTCTCCACATCAAACTTGGTTGTAACCATGATTCTTCCGCTCTGATCTGATTACTTGTGGCTGCTTCTCCTTCCCACAGACGGCGCCACTTCTTATGAAACTTAACCAAGATCTTGATGAAGCTCTCAAGAACTCACACACTTGATTCGTTAATCACTCACGTTTCACTCCGAATTGATTGATAAAACAAAAATAAAATGAAAACGATCAACACAAAGATGTATAGTGGTTCAGCGTAAGCCTACATCCACTTTTCTAAGAGAAGAATTCACTATGATGATGATGAAGGTTACAAAACTTACAAGCACACTTATCAAACCCTAATTCTTAATGCTTGAAACTGATATGTGAAGATGGTGTGATGAAGATGATAATGAAACTGACTGATCCTTCTCTAACTTTATACCAATGATCAGCTAACTTTTTGATCCTTCTTCATCCAATCAAACGCATGCATTCTGAATCAGTTGTAACCAACTGATCTTGTAACCGTTCTGATGCCTTCAGCTCATGCTTCCATAAGCTTCCAGCTTTGCCACGTCATAGAGCGGATCATATCAGCTCCAATCAATCCAACGATTACCTTGCTGCTGCATGCAATCCTTTGTACCTTTAATTGTCCAATGCATGAACTCCACGTGGCATGCTGCTAGTCCTCATACAAACACACACATGCAAGTCTACACCTTCACAACCCAAGTTGCAAATTATGCCCACTCATCCCTCAATAAGACGACATAATGGGCAATAACAGTTGCCTCTCTTTTATTTTGTAATATTTTTAAATTTTCAGTTTTTTTCTTTTATTTCCTTAATCTTCTTATTCAGAAAAATAAATAAATAAATATATGTTCAGGAGGTGTGTTTTGTTTGAATGGTTTTGACGATAGAAATGGGAATTAAAATTAAAATTAGTAGTGTTTTGTAATTTTAGTTGTATGATATGTTTGATTAAAACAAAATTTTGTAAAATCAACCATTACCATCTCGAATTAATGAGGGTATGAAAGTGAAACCCACTAATTGCACTTGTTTTTATATTTTTCTTGGGTTTTCGTTCAGTAAACGCATAAAATATGGTTATGGAAGGAGTAATATTTTACTACTTTTCTTCGACATGTTTTAATCTATTTTAAGGATTTAATATTTATTTTTAGGTTTTATATCACTTTACAATTTTAAAAATTAATTTTGAATTTTCAAAACTCATATTTATTTTAGGAGTTTTACTAGAGTGCCTTGGGTATTGGTGCACCTATAAATCTAAACTATTTTCAGTTTCAAAATCTATATGATCAACAATTGTGGGTCAATCCGTACAAAACGCTGGCTTGAAATAGAAATTTCTCTAATGGACGGTGCGTTCTGACCTCTCCCGGATTAGTCGGTTGACGGAACGCAAAACTCTTAAAATAAAGATTATGTCTAGTGAACTATGGATTCAAACCTTCTTGTATTAATCAGGTTACGGATTAAATGTTGGTGCATAAAAAGAAATAAAAAAAAAAGAAAGAGAGAAAGAGAGTTTAAGAAACAATGTTAATTACATGAGAATGTATTTAATTATTCTACGTTTAAGAAATGTTTTTTTTTTCATTTTTACCAATGTTATTGATTTGCGCGGTTATTTAAATATTTTTAAATACTCTCTCCATTACATAATTGTTAGTATCGTTACTGTATACACAGAGTTTAAGAAAAGTTTTTTTTTAACTAATTTTATTGACTTTTCAAGGGTATTATGGTATTTTTAAGTAATAAATAAATTATAAAATATGTTATGTGTGTTAGGTGGGAATGATATTTTTGAAATTAAAATAACTTTTGAGGTTGTTGGTTAATGTGAAATTTTTTTTTTTGGGTGGTGACACTTATTGTGGGACGGACGAAAAACGGAAAGTAAGACACTTATTATGGGACGGAGGGAGTAATAAATAAAGTGTAAATTAATGTTATACTATGTATGTATTAGGTAGTAGTGATAAATTTGAAATCAAAGTAACTTTTTAAGTAGTTTAATTACTGTGGTTTTTTTATGTGTTTTATGATATAAAATTGTGAATCATTCTTTAATATTGATATAATTTCTAGTTTTGATTAATTATTCTTTACTTTCATATTATGGAATTATAATCAAAATTAATCATCCAGATTTAATTTTTAAAATAACAGCAGGATACATGCAAGCTATAGTGTCCATCAACAAATTGCATTATTAAAATATTCAATATAATTAAAACATTATTATAATATTTAATTAAGTCTGATACAATATGGTATGCAGCACTATAGTGACAATTGCAATCGATGTTCTTTGGGTTAATGGCATCGACATACTTCCATGTCCTTGTCAACTATCACCATTTTGACAAACTATTTTAAAAATATAAATATTTAGTGATGACCCATTAATTATTTAAAGATTATCTAAGTTTATTGTAATATTATTATATTATGTTAGAGGGACTACAAAACCAATGCTTTTCTTGTCGTACGTCTTAATTAATTGTGGTCTGATTAGGGAAAGTTCAATTAAAAAACCCATTTAATTAATACCACCCTTTGAAATAAACCAAATTGGAGCAAAATTGATGTAATTAAATGGGTCAAGTCCAACCACCAGTTTGAGAAATATAACCACAAGCTGCTGGTTGAGTATATTGACAGGTATTGCCATTTGACAGTGAAAGAGAAAGGCTTCTAGTAACTTTGCCTCGTGCCAGGAAAATGCTACCATTGTACTATGTATTTTTCGATTGATTTAGTGACGGACTAAGGAATTTTTCATTGATGAAGTAATTATTCTTTTGGAAAAAAAATACTCCCTTCGTCCTGATTATAGGTCCTTATTTGCTTTTTGCACGTGGATTAAAGAGTATTATTATTTTATGTGTTATTGATAGTTGTATTAGTTATGAGAGGTGGGTCATATGTAGGGCATTTTTACTAAAAAGGGAAAATAGAAACATTTGAATGAAACGTTCAATATAGTAAAATGAAGACATTTCGGTGGAACGAAGAAGTACATTTTTAGTTCCACGCAAGAAAGATTAATTACTAAAGATGTTTTATAATTTCAAATTAATACCAGAAGTTGCTATTTTTTTATTTGCCCCAAACTTTTGATTGAAAAAGAAAATCAACTTTTTTTCACCAAAAATTAAAGAAGTGAGACAACAAATGTAATTTGTAACCCAATTTGAAATATATGATCTTTCTTAATGAACTTAAACTTAATTTTAGTGTGCAGGTTTCATTTATCATGGAATAATTTTTCTACCATTGGGGTTTACTTTGTTGCACCTTAATTACATTTTTAGATTTTAGAGAAACGAAATATTTTTTTTAATAAAAAATATTACTTCTCAAATTCCTACATTTTAATTTACCAAGTACATTTTAATACACGAAAAATTACACTTTAGATTAATTAACTATTATTTTTTTAATGAAAAATACTCCTTTTGTCTCATACTTATCTTTACACTTTTCGTTTTCGTTTATCTCATACTTATTTTCACTACTAAAAAAAGAAACATCACATCAACCAATAACTTCAAAAATCATGTTAATTTACACCATATCATTCCCACTTAACACATATAGCATACTTCATGATTTATTTATTATTTTAAAATATTGCATACCCCTAAAAAACTAAATAAAGTTAGTAAAAAAAATAACTTTTTCTAAACAATATATCTACAGTACCGAAGATAAGTACGGGATGAAGGGAGTACTATCCTTCAAGTTCTGATATGTTATGGTTTATTATATTTATGTTGAAGTGAATAATATTTTTTCTTCATAAGAGTAATAGTCATCCCTCTAAAAAGTGATTTTTTAAAAACTATATTAGAGTGATTTGATTAAGTATTAAACAATTTATCTCTCTAAAAATACTATGCTAAATGATCATCTCATCTATAAGTTTAAGTTTATAAAGAGGTAAATTGTTTAATACTTAATCAAATATTAAAGTGTAATCTTTGAAAAAATAAGGTGTGTGTGAATCGGGTTCATATAAGACTTTCTTATGTCAAATCAATTTAATGTATATATTAGATATGTGTGATATGTATAAAAAAATATTAATTAATGCGAGAGAATAGATGAAAGGAGTTGAGAATGTGAGAATAAATATTAATTGGGGATAGCTAATATATTAAAAGCAGTGATTAGAAAATTCGGAAAACAAACCGGAAGAGACAACGGTTCGAGGTTCAACCGATAGGACCAATTTAATCGGGTGGTTTAATCGAAAAATTGAATTTTACATATTTTCAATTATATTTTATAAAATTACCTATTATAAAAATATATAATCACCTAAATTATTTTTTAAATTTTAAAATACAATTTAAAATCAAAATATAATTAAATAAAAATATCTATAGTTAATAATTTATACTTCATACATAGTTTATAATATACCCACTCAATAATATAATTCATAATTTAATCCAAAATGTAAATATTATATTCTAAAATAAATAAAGATAAAAGTGAAATATCATAAAGTTTAAAACAATTAAAAAAAGTAAAAAAAATAATTAAAAAATATAAAAAATAAAAATAATATTGAAATCGGCTCAACCGACTCAACCCGGTCCAACCCGGTTCAACTCCATAAATGGTTTTCTAGCCCTTCCGGACAGGTTCTGGGATCGGTTCCCGGTCCAACCGGTTGAACCGGCCGGTCCGGTCCAATTTTCACATCATCATTGATTAAAAGGAACTAACTTATTAGTAGGTGTATAAGGAGAAAATTAATTATACTAAATTTAATTTATTAAACCAAAAACAAATGAGAAAATTAATAGGACACGGTATATTTATATTTTTATCATGTTGATAAGATAATAATAAGAATAAACAAATTTATAAGTAATATTTTTATGGTCATCTCACGATGAAATTGTTCTAAGTATTTTTTTTTTTTTGGAAATACTCCTATACTTTTTATTATAATATAAATTGCTAAAGTATTTTATTATTGGAAATACTCCTATACTTTTTATTATAATATAAATTGCTAATAAAATAATTATTTTTACAGTTACACAAAATGAGATTAGTGAGCCATGTTACACAATTTTATATGCCTAAATTAGAACACTAATCTAGAATTGTCTCTTCGTATGCCTAAATTAGAACACTAATCTAAAATTGTCTCTTCGTTTGAATCTACCTTTAAAACCAGCTCCCTAGATTAACATTTATACCAATATTTATTTTGTCCATTGATCCACCTTAAATATCAGCAAAATAACCTAATCTATCGTTACACGAAAGGTGACGTGGTGGGCCATATCATTTTAAAATATTATTAAAAATTGTCTTCAATTTTGAAGATTTATAATTGGACTTTGATTATATTATTCCTATAATTGGCTTTGGAGTGATGGAGATGTCAGTGGACTGAAAATGATTTTTTTATACTTCTTCACCCTAAAATCCTCCATAATTTTATTTTATGAGGACAATAAAATTCATATAATTAGTAGCATGTAGTATTAATTTCCTATCCTTTTATTCTTCATTTATTCTTGGTGATAAAATATTAATAAATAAAGATGGTAAGCATGAATTCAACATAAGCAATTAATTTATTAGTTGACATGAATCTTAGATCTTCATGATTTTTACATCTCATAAACACGATTAGAAGACTTACATTAGAAGTCATTGACGACCGTCTTCCTTTGACACGTTCCTAAGAATTACGTCTGGAATTGGTTTCTCTCTCTCACCCTTTCTTTATGGCACAGTCGTAAAATTTGATGTGATAGAGAATTCATAAAACTTTCTCCTTTATAGGTGGAGAGAGCTATTAAATCTTTATCAAATCACATTCTATCAATGTAATTGTTATCCATAAATATATATATATGACCTTATTTATCTCATATATATTATTTATTTAAACCATATCTTTATTTAAAATATTTGATTATAATAAATATCTTATATATTTAACTATTAATAACACTATGCCATAATATCAATCACTCCATCCACATCAAAGTTTAATGTACGTATTATTTATCTAAAATTATTTTGAACATTTGAATATCAAGAGAGTATATAATTCACTAAAATTAAGTGGGTTAAAGTTTGTAAATGTAATAAATAAAAAATATCATAAAAACTATTTTAATATAAGTTCAGATTTTGTAAGTTCAAAAATACAGTGTTAGTTTTATGCACTCAGAATCCTTTCCGTAACAAATTAGTTTTAAGTTATTAACATAAGAGTATACTATATGTGTTCTTTAGTTAATGTATTATTTTTTTTAATTCTCATATAGTCCTTGCTTTCACTTTAATTGAGACAAGTCTTTTATGCTCCTTCTCCGTCCACTTCTAAGGTATTAATTTTATTATTTTTGGCGTCTGATTCAAAGATATCAATTTTTCCTATTTAATAAAAAGTACACAATATGTCAACTACATCCCTCTAATACAACTACTCACTTTACATATACTAATAATAATATTCTTTAATCCACGTGCAAAAGATATATTAGAATTGAAGAGAGGGAGTATTATGTAATTATAAATTTAGAAGAATAAATCCAAAATAATTAATTGGAACCAAGGAAATATTTGTATTTAAAGAAAAGATCGTGGAGGGCATAATTGATTTAAAAAGTATTTAGTCCATAAAATGGATAAGAAGAAGTGGACAAATCGGCGGAAACAAAAATGGTGTCGAAACAAAAATGGGTGTCGAGAAAAGGAGGGGGACCCACTTGTTGGACTAAAGCTTGTGTACTCAAATCTCTCTTTCAGATTTTAAGCAAATCTTTCTAGAAGGCTTACTCCTACTTGCATTCCAATTCTACCACATCCCGTAAGTCGCAAATTTTTGAGAAATTATCCAATATTCAAATACAATATACTCCTCGTATCCTAAATAAATGTGCATTTATTATCTTTGCTTTATAATTTTTTTTACTCAAAATATTAAATTATAATTATAATTCAAGATGAATCAAATTTGAAAAATATTTTAACAATCTTTATGTACTGATTACTCTCATAAGTTTATTTTGATTTTTTTCAATTTTCATAGGCAAATCTTCGAAGGAAACTTGTCTAAACTTAGGTTTGGAGCTTTATAGCGTTGATTTGGAGTCGTCGAGCTTTTATTCAAATCAAACGTTGACATGAGCGCTCACTTCATCAGTTATTGAGAAAGCAGTTTTCGAATCTTTGCTCCTCAACAGAATTATAATTTTATAAATCTCTTTCAACATTGTCTATCGCTTCAAATTAGCGATAGTTAAATTTTGCATTGCAATTTTGTAATTAGTACCATTGAGAGTAGGTATAAGGGACGCAACCATGTCCCCTCCACCTACTTAAGTATGAATGTCGTGAGGAGCATTAAATGTGATTGAAAGTACATTTAATACTCCGAAAAAAAAAGTCTAAATTATTCTCATTAATTGTCATGTAAAAAAAACATGTACTTGTATAGTGGCACTAAATAGAGGGATCATTCGCAACATTCTCAAACATTAAAAATAAAATCACACACATAATTATCTATTAAACACTTTAAGGAATTCTTTGTATTTAGCAATTTATAATTATTGTTCTCAATACTTTATGTCAGATTTGTTGGGTTCTTATTAAGAAACCACTTTAATTACAATACAATTTACTCCCCACACAACATATCCCACCCGATTAGCCGTTGGTCACTGACTCTGCGTGGTATTGATCACCTAATAAATCCCTTTCTACTTTCTCTCATGTAATCATACAACAGACTAACAAACATCTAATCTTCTAGAAGGCATCCCACGTGTGACCTTTGTCTTTGTGGGACACATTTAATTTAGGGGATATTATGTGGTGCACTTAAGATTTTATAAGTTAAATATAGTGATGTAGTGGGTAGTTAGTGTTTTTATTTTTAATTATTTTATTTTATTTTATTTAGTGGTTAGAATAATTTAAACATGATCTAATGGTTTAGATTATTCGGTGCACTGCAGTTCAACTCCTAATTTAGGGATCTCATGTCATTGCAGTTATGTTAAAATTCCTAATTAAAATTAATTGGATGTTAAACTGTTTCTTTTGTTTCGTTTAATGAAAAAACGGTTAAACTTGAAATGTTTTGTAAAAATAATAAGGATAATGCTAAATGTTCAAAATATGAACATTCATATTAGCTTCAAAGTAAATATTTACTATTATACCTTTTGTATAGAAGTATTAAACCCTAAAATTTTAAACTTTAAATCCTTATATCATAAAACACAAAATTAATTACATTTTTAATTAAGTAAAATTATATTAAAAAAAATGTTGGATGTTCACACTCATCTTCAAAGTTAATTAATTTTATCTTTTAATTATTAGTTGTAACTGTACTATAACAAGAGGAGAGAGAGAGAGAGCATTAAATAGGGCTGCCTCCACGTAATTGTGGATGTATTATGTGCGTTACCTTTACAAATCTTTGTCTTTACAAAGTGATATAATTCTATTTCAATTTATCAAGTATATTAATGTTAACTTAATTATATTCTACTAAAATATATTTATATACTTTAATTTTCAACACCATAAAAAAAAGTGCTATCATACAATTAATTAATTAATGCTACTCTAAAATATCAAAAATTACTCTTTAGAATACTTAAATTATTCTACTCGTTAAAGTTCATTATTTATAATAGTATTACTTTTTATTAAAAAAAAGTGATAGTTTCGTTCTACTTAAAATAAATTTTTATGATATAAAAAAGCAACCTTGAATCTGCTTTGAAACTAGTTCCACATTAGTTCTTTTTAAAATATGTCTTTTTTATACTTCCTCCTTTTCAGTGCAAAGAATCTCATTTATTTTTTGTACGTAAATTATAAAAAATACTATGTTTTATTAGTGGATGTTTGAGTTTATATTAATTGTATTAGTGATTATGTTTACATATATATTTATAAAAAAAGGAATAAACCCCATAAAAATGGCGTCCAAAGGAAGAGACTCAAAACGGACGGGAGAGTATTAATTTGACTATTTCCTTTCATCCAACAAATACAAGAGGACTACTCTCTCCTCTCTCCTTCTCCAAAGTATTTCACATTTTCCTTTTTCATCCGTCCTTCAAAGTATTTCACACTTTTTTTTACTAAATTTGGTAAAAATACATTACAATAATATACACTTTTTACACACATCTCAATATAATACTTACTTTTTCACATCTTCAACAACTTTACACACCTTTTCATAACTTTACACACCTTTTTCATTAAATCAACTAAAATATATATTCTTTTTCTTACTTTATACATAAAAATTGTAATTTTTATGTATAAAGTAAGAAAAAGAATATATATTTTAGTTGATTTAATGAAAAAGGTGTGTAAAGTTATGAAAAAGGTGTGTAAAGTTGTGTTGAGAGATGTGAAAAAGTAAGTATTATATGAGATGTGTGTAAAAAGTGTATATTATTGTAATGTATTTTTACCAAATTTAGTAAAAATAAAGTGTGAAATACTTTGAAGGGTGGATGAAAAAGGAAAATGTGAAATACTTTGGGAGAAGGAGAAGGAGAGAGTAGTCCTTTGTATTTGTTGGATGAAAGGAAATAGTCAAATTATACTTCCCGTCCGTTTGAGTCTCTTCCTTTTGGACGCCATTTTTATGGGGTTTATTCCTTTTTTTATAAATATATATGTAAACATAATCACTAATACAATTATAATATAAACTCAAACATCCACTATAAAAACATAGTATTTTTTATAATTTACGTACAAAAAATAAATGAGATTCTTTGCACTGAAAAGGAGGGAAGTATAAAAAAGACATATTTTAAAAAGAACTAATGTGGAACTAGTTTCAAAGCAGATTCAAGGTTGCTTTTTTATATCATAAAAATTTATTTTAAGTAGACGAAACTATCACTTTTTTTTAATAAAAAGTAATACTTTTATAAATAATGAACTTTAACGAGTAGAATAATTTAAGTATTCTAAAGAGTAATTTTTGATATTTTAGAGTAGCATTAATTAATTAATTGTATGATAGCACTTTTTTTTATGGTGTTGAAAATTAAAGTATATAAATTTATTTTAGTAGAATATAATTAAGTTAACATTAATATACTTGATAAATTGAAATAGAATTTATATCACTTTGTAAAGACAAAGATTTGTAAAGGTAACGCACATAATACATCCACAATTACGTGGAGGCAGCCCTATTTAATGCTCTCTCTCTCTCTCCTCTTGTTATAGTACAGTTACAACTAATAATTAAAAGATAAAATTAATTAACTTTGAAGATGAGTGTGAACATCCAACATTTTTTTTAATATAATTTTTACTTAATTAAAAATGTAATTAATTTTGTGTTTTATGATATAAGGATTTAAAGTTTATAATTTTAGGGTTTAATACTTCTATACAAAAGGGTTAATAGTAAATTTTTACTTTGAAGCTAATATGAATGTTCATATTTTGAACATTTAGCATTATCCTTATTATTTTACAAAACATTTTCAAGTTTAACCGTTTTTCATTAAACGAAACAAAAGAAACAGTTTAACATCCAATTAATTTTAATTAGGAATTTTTAACATAACTGCAATGACATGAGATCCCTAAATTAGGAGTTGAACTGCAGTGCACCGGAATAATCTAAACCATTAGATCATGTTTAAATTATTCTAACCACTAAATAAAATAAAATAAATAATTAAAAATAAAAACACTAACTACCCACTACATCACTATATTTAACTTATAAAATCTTAAGTGCACCACATAATATCCCCTAAATTAAATGTGTCCCACAAAGACAAAGGTCACACGTGGGATGCCTTCTAGAAGATTAGATGTTTGTTAGTCTGTTGTATGATTACATGAGAGAAAGTAGAAAGGGATTTATTAGGTGATCAATACCACGCAGAGTCAGTGACCAACGGCTAATCGGGTGGGATATGTTGTGTGGGGAGTAAATTGTATTGTAATTAAAGTGGTTTCTTAATAAGAACCCAACAAATCTGACATAAAGTATTGAGAACAATAATTATAAATTGCTAAATACAAGAGATTTCCTTTAAAGTGTTTAATAGATAATTATGTGTGTGATTTTATTTTTAATGTTTGAGAATGTTGCGAATGATCCCTCTATTTAGTGCCACTATACAAGTACATGTTTTTTTTACATGACAATTAATGAGAATAATTTAGATTTTTTTTCGGAGTATTAAATGTACTTTCAATCACATTTAATGCTCCTCACGACATTCATACTTAAGTAGGTGGAGGGACATGGTTGCGTCCCTTATACCTACTCTCAATGGTACTAATTACAAAATTGCAATGCAAAATTTAACTATCGCTAATTTGAAGCGATAGACAATGTTGAAAGAGATTTATAAAATTATAATTCTGTTGAGGAGCAAAGATTCGAAAACTGCTTTCTCAATAACTGATGAAGTGAGCGCTCATGTCAACGTTTGATTTGAATAAAAGCTCGACGACTCCAAATCAACGCTATAAAGCTCCAAACCTAAGTTTAGACAAGTTTCCTTCGAAGATTTGCCTATGAAAATTGAAAAAAATCAAAATAAACTTATGAGAGTAATCAGTACATAAAGATTGTTAAAATATTTTTCAAATTTGATTCATCTTGAATTATAATTATAATTTAATATTTTGAGTAAAAAAATTATAAAGCAAAGATAATAAATGCACATTTATTTAGGATACGAGGAGTATATTGTATTTGAATATTGGATAATTTCTCAAAAATTTGCGACTTACGGGATGTGGTAGAATTGGAATGCAAGTAGGAGTAAGCCTTCTAGAAAGATTTGCTTAAAATCTGAAAGAGAGATTTGAGTACACAAGCTTTAGTCCAACAAGTGGGTCCCCCTCCTTTTCTCGACACCCATTTTTGTTTCGACACCATTTTTTGTTTCCGCCGATTTGTCCACTTCTTCTTATCCATTTTATGGACTATAATACTTTTTAAATCAATTATGCCCTCCACGATCTTTTCTTTAAATACAAATATTTCCTTGGTTCCAATTAATTATTTTGGATTTATTCTTCTAAATTTATAATTACATAATACTCCCTCTCTTCAATTCTAATATATCTTTTGCACGTGGATTAAAGAATATTATTATTAGTATATGTAAAGTGAGTAGTTGTATTAGAGGGATGTAGTTGACATATTGTGTACTTTTTATTAAATAGGAAAAATTGATATCTTTGAATCAGACGCCAAAAATAATAAAATTAATACCTTAGAAGTGGACGGAGAAGGAGCATAAAAGACTTGTCTCAATTAAAGTGAAAGCAAGGACTATATGAGAATTAAAAAAAATAATACATTAACTAAAGAACACATATAGTATACTCTTATGTTAATAACTTAAAACTAATTTGTTACGGAAAGGATTCTGAGTGCATAAAACTAACACTGTATTTTTGAACTTACAAAATCTGAACTTATATTAAAATAGTTTTTATGATATTTTTTATTTATTACATTTACAAACTTTAACCCACTTAATTTTAGTGAATTATATACTCTCTTGATATTCAAATGTTCAAAATAATTTTAGATAAATAATACGTACATTAAACTTTGATGTGGATGGAGTGATTGATATTATGGCATAGTGTTATTAATAGTTAAATATATAAGATATTTATTATAATCAAATATTTTAAATAAAGATATGGTTTAAATAAATAATATATATGAGATAAATAAGGTCATATTATATATTTATGGATAACAATTACATTGATAGAATGTGATTTGATAAAGATTTAATAGCTCTCTCCACCTATAAAGGAGAAAGTTTTATGAATTCTCTATCACATCAAATTTTACGACTGTGCCATAAAGAAAGGGGTGAGGAGAGAGAAACCAATTCCAGACGTAATTCTTAGGAACGTGTCAAAGGAAGACGGTCGTCAATGACTTCTAATGTAAGTCTTCTAATCGTGTTTATGAGATGTAAAAATCATGAAGATCTAAGATTCATGTCAACTAATAAATTAATTGCTTATGTTGAATTCATGCTTACCATCTTTATTTATTAATATTTTATCACCAAGAATAAATGAAGAATAAAAGGATAGGAAATTAATACTACATGCTACTAATTATATGAATTTTATTGTCCTCATAAAATAAAATTATGGAGGATTTTAGGGTGAAGAAGTATAAAAAAATCATTTTCAGTCCACTGACATCTCCATCACTCCAAAGCCAATTATAGGAATAATATAATCAAAGTCCAATTATAAATCTTCAAAATTGAAGACAATTTTTAATAATATTTTAAAATGATATGGCCCACCACGTCACCTTTCGTGTAACGATAGATTAGGTTATTTTGCTGATATTTAAGGTGGATCAATGGACAAAATAAATATTGGTATAAATGTTAATCTAGGGAGCTGGTTTTAAAGGTAGATTCAAACGAAGAGACAATTTTAGATTAGTGTTCTAATTTAGGCATACGAAGAGACAATTCTAGATTAGTGTTCTAATTTAGGCATATAAAATTGTGTAACATGGCTCACTAATCTCATTTTGTGTAACTGTAAAAATAATTATTTTATTAGCAATTTATATTATAATAAAAAGTATAGGAGTATTTCCAATAATAAAATACTTTAGCAATTTATATTATAATAAAAAGTATAGGAGTATTTCCAAAAAAAAAAAAATACTTAGAACAATTTCATCGTGAGATGACCATAAAAATATTACTTATAAATTTGTTTATTCTTATTATTATCTTATCAACATGATAAAAATATAAATATACCGTGTCCTATTAATTTTCTCATTTGTTTTTGGTTTAATAAATTAAATTTAGTATAATTAATTTTCTCCTTATACACCTACTAATAAGTTAGTTCCTTTTAATCAATGATGATGTGAAAATTGGACCGGACCGGCCGGTTCAACCGGTTGGACCGGGAACCGATCCCAGAACCTGTCCGGAAGGGCTAGAAAACCATTTATGGAGTTGAACCGGGTTGGACCGGGTTGAGTCGGTTGAGCCGATTTCAATATTATTTTTATTTTTTATATTTTTTAATTATTTTTTTTACTTTTTTTAATTGTTTTAAACTTTTATGATATTTCACTTTTATCTTTATTTATTTTAGAATATAATATTTACATTTTGGATTAAATTATGAATTATATTATTGAGTGGGTATATTATAAACTATGTATGAAGTATAAATTATTAACTATAGATATTTTTATTTAATTATATTTTGATTTTAAATTGTATTTTAAAATTTAAAAAATAATTTAGGTGATTATATATTTTTATAATAGGTAATTTTATAAAATATAATTGAAAATATGTAAAATTCAATTTTTCGATTAAACCACCCGATTAAATTGGTCCTATCGGTTGAACCTCGAACCGTTGTCTCTTCCGGTTTGTTTTCCGAATTTTCTAATCACTGCTTTTAATATATTAGCTATCCCCAATTAATATTTATTCTCACATTCTCAACTCCTTTCATCTATTCTCTCGCATTAATTAATATTTTTTTATACATATCACACATATCTAATATATACATTAAATTGATTTGACATAAGAAAGTCTTATATGAACCCGATTCACACACACCTTATTTTTTCAAAGATTACACTTTAATATTTGATTAAGTATTAAACAATTTACCTCTTTATAAACTTAAACTTATAGATGAGATGATCATTTAGCATAGTATTTTTAGAGAGATAAATTGTTTAATACTTAATCAAATCACTCTAATATAGTTTTTAAAAAATCACTTTTTAGAGGGATGACTATTACTCTTATGAAGAAAAAATATTATTCACTTCAACATAAATATAATAAACCATAACATATCAGAACTTGAAGGATAGTACTCCCTTCATCCCGTACTTATCTTCGGTACTGTAGATATATTGTTTAGAAAAAGTTATTTTTTTTACTAACTTTATTTAGTTTTTAGGGGTATGCAATATTTTAAAATAATAAATAAATCATGAAGTATGCTATATGTGTTAAGTGGGAATGATATGGTGTAAATTAACATGATTTTTGAAGTTATTGGTTGATGTGATGTTTCTTTTTTTAGTAGTGAAAATAAGTATGAGATAAACGAAAACGAAAAGTGTAAAGATAAGTATGAGACAAAAGGAGTATTTTTCATTAAAAAAATAATAGTTAATTAATCTAAAGTGTAATTTTTCGTGTATTAAAATGTACTTGGTAAATTAAAATGTAGGAATTTGAGAAGTAATATTTTTTATAAAAAAAATAATATTTCGTTTCTCTAAAATCTAAAAATGTAATTAAGGTGCAACAAAGTAAACCCCAATGGTAGAAAAATTATTCCATGATAAATGAAACCTGCACACTAAAATTAAGTTTAAGTTCATTAAGAAAGATCATATATTTCAAATTGGGTTACAAATTACATTTGTTGTCTCACTTCTTTAATTTTGGTGAAAAAAAGTTGATTTTCTTTTTCAATCAAAAGTTTGGGGCAAATAAAAAAAATAGCAACTTCTGGTATTAATTTGAAATTATAAAACATCTTTAGTAATTAATCTTTCTTGCGTGGAACTAAAAATGTACTTCTTCGTTCCACCGAAATGTCTTCATTTTACTATATTGAACGTTTCATTCAAATGTTTCTATTTTCCCTTTTTAGTAAAAATGCCCTACATATGACCCACCTCTCATAACTAATACAACTATCAATAACACATAAAATAATAATACTCTTTAATCCACGTGCAAAAAGCAAATAAGGACCTATAATCAGGACGAAGGGAGTATTTTTTTTCCAAAAGAATAATTACTTCATCAATGAAAAATTCTTAGTCCGTCACTAAATCAATCGAAAAATACATAGTACAATGGTAGCATTTTCCTGGCACGAGGCAAAGTTACTAGAAGCCTTTCTCTTTCACTGTCAAATGGCAATACCTGTCAATATACTCAACCAGCAGCTTGTGGTTATATTTCTCAAACTGGTGGTTGGACTTGGACCCATTTAATTACATCAATTTTGCTCCAATTTGGTTTATTCAAAGGGTGGTATTAATTAAATGGGTTTTTTAATTGAACTTTCCCTAATCAGACCACAATTAATTAAGACGTACGACAAGAAAAGCATTGGTTTTGTAGTCCCTCTAACATAATATAATAATATTACAATAAACTTAGATAATCTTTAAATAATTAATGGGTCATCACTAAATATTTATATTTTTAAAATAGTTTGTCAAAATGGTGATAGTTGACAAGGACATGGAAGTATGTCGATGCCATTAACCCAAAGAACATCGATTGCAATTGTCACTATAGTGCTGCATACCATATTGTATCAGACTTAATTAAATATTATAATAATGTTTTAATTATATTGAATATTTTAATAATGCAATTTGTTGATGGACACTATAGCTTGCATGTATCCTGCTGTTATTTTAAAAATTAAATCTGGATGATTAATTTTGATTATAATTCCATAATATGAAAGTAAAGAATAATTAATCAAAACTAGAAATTATATCAATATTAAAGAATGATTCACAATTTTATATCATAAAACACATAAAAAAACCACAGTAATTAAACTACTTAAAAAGTTACTTTGATTTCAAATTTATCACTACTACCTAATACATACATAGTATAACATTAATTTACACTTTATTTATTACTCCCTCCGTCCCATAATAAGTGTCTTACTTTCCGTTTTTCGTCCGTCCCACAATAAGTGTCACCACCCAAAAAAGAAAATTTCACATTAACCAACAACCTCAAAAGTTATTTTAATTTCAAAAATATCATTCCCACCTAACACACATAACATATTTTATAATTTATTTATTACTTAAAAATACCATAATACCCTTGAAAAGTCAATAAAATTAGTTAAAAAAAAACTTTTCTTAAACTCTGTGTATACAGTAACGATACTAACAATTATGTAATGGAGAGAGTATTTAAAAATATTTAAATAACCGCGCAAATCAATAACATTGGTAAAAATGAAAAAAAAAACATTTCTTAAACGTAGAATAATTAAATACATTCTCATGTAATTAACATTGTTTCTTAAACTCTCTTTCTCTCTTTCTTTTTTTTTTATTTCTTTTTATGCACCAACATTTAATCCGTAACCTGATTAATACAAGAAGGTTTGAATCCATAGTTCACTAGACATAATCTTTATTTTAAGAGTTTTGCGTTCCGTCAACCGACTAATCCGGGAGAGGTCAGAACGCACCGTCCATTAGAGAAATTTCTATTTCAAGCCAGCGTTTTGTACGGATTGACCCACAATTGTTGATCATATAGATTTTGAAACTGAAAATAGTTTAGATTTATAGGTGCACCAATACCCAAGGCACTCTAGTAAAACTCCTAAAATAAATATGAGTTTTGAAAATTCAAAATTAATTTTTAAAATTGTAAAGTGATATAAAACCTAAAAATAAATATTAAATCCTTAAAATAGATTAAAACATGTCGAAGAAAAGTAGTAAAATATTACTCCTTCCATAACCATATTTTATGCGTTTACTGAACGAAAACCCAAGAAAAATATAAAAACAAGTGCAATTAGTGGGTTTCACTTTCATACCCTCATTAATTCGAGATGGTAATGGTTGATTTTACAAAATTTTGTTTTAATCAAACATATCATACAACTAAAATTACAAAACACTACTAATTTTAATTTTAATTCCCATTTCTATCGTCAAAACCATTCAAACAAAACACCTCCTGAACATATATTTATTTATTTATTTTTCTGAATAAGAAGATTAAGGAAATAAAAGAAAAAAACTGAAAATTTAAAAATATTACAAAATAAAAGAGAGGCAACTGTTATTGCCCATTATGTCGTCTTATTGAGGGATGAGTGGGCATAATTTGCAACTTGGGTTGTGAAGGTGTAGACTTGCATGTGTGTGTTTGTATGAGGACTAGCAGCATGCCACGTGGAGTTCATGCATTGGACAATTAAAGGTACAAAGGATTGCATGCAGCAGCAAGGTAATCGTTGGATTGATTGGAGCTGATATGATCCGCTCTATGACGTGGCAAAGCTGGAAGCTTATGGAAGCATGAGCTGAAGGCATCAGAACGGTTACAAGATCAGTTGGTTACAACTGATTCAGAATGCATGCGTTTGATTGGATGAAGAAGGATCAAAAAGTTAGCTGATCATTGGTATAAGTTAGAGAAGGATCAGTCAGTTTCATTATCATCTTCATCACACCATCTTCACATATCAGTTTCAAGCATTAAGAATTAGGGTTTGATAAGTGTGCTTGTAAGTTTTGTAACCTTCATCATCATCATAGTGAATTCTTCTCTTAGAAAAGTGGATGTAGGCTTACGCTGAACCACTATACATCTTTGTGTTGATCGTTTTCATTTTATTTTTGTTTTATCAATCAATTCGGAGTGAAACGTGAGTGATTAACGAATCAAGTGTGTGAGTTCTTGAGAGCTTCATCAAGATCTTGGTTAAGTTTCATAAGAAGTGGCGCCGTCTGTGGGAAGGAGAAGCAGCCACAAGTAATCAGATCAGAGCGGAAGAATCATGGTTACAACCAAGTTTGATGTGGAGAAGTTTTCAGAGAAAGTTGATTTCAGTTTGTGGAGGAAGATGGAGGCCATATTGATCCAACAAGGTTTGGCTGATGCTATCAAACCGCTTCCAGAAAATCAAGCAGCTGCTGTGGATGCAGTTGCACAAGCTGCAGATCAAGATCAACAATCAAAGGCCAGAAGTGCAATCATTCTATGCTTAGGTGACAAAGCTTTAAGGGAAGTTTCAAAAGAAGTATCTGCAAGGGATATGTGGAAGAAGCTTGCTGATCTTTACATGGTGAAGACCTTGGCAAATCGGCTGTATACAAAGCAGAAGCTCTATTCCTTCAAAGTATCAGAAGATAAGTCTATTCTAAGTCAACTAGATGATTTCAATAAGATCATTGATGATTTAGAAAATATTGATGTAGCACTGTCAAGTGAAGATAAGACTGTCATATTAAGATCAGCTCTTCCTAAATTTTTTGAAGGATTGAAAGATACACTGTTATATGGGAATGTTGAATCAATCTCGCTGGAGCAAGTGATTCTTGCAATCAAAGCAAATGTGCTCCATAAGACATCAGATAATACAGTTGCAGGGGAAGGACTTGTTGCCAACAAACAGAACAAGTGGAACAAGAATGATTAGAAGGCTGGTGTTGATAAGAAGAAACATGAAAGGGGTAATCAGAATACACCAGTAGATGAAGAGAACAATAACTGCTTCCACTGCAACAAACCTGGTCATTTTAAGAAGCAATGTCATAAGTGGAAAGCTGTGGTGGCTAGGAAGATTGCAAAAAAAGGTGGAAATCAAAGAATCCATGCAAATCAGGTAACTGAAAGTAAAGGTAATAAGGATCAAGATTACATTGAAGCTTTGGTTGTTGTTTCTGGTCAAGTGTCAGATCAGTGGGTGTTAGATTCAGGTTGCACCTTCCATATGACATCAGTTAAGGATTGATTTACTGAATTAAAACCATACCATGAGGGACCAGTCTTGTTAGGCAATGATCAAGCCATCAAGATTGAGGGTATTAGCTCTGTCAAATTTAAAATGTTTGATGGTACCATAAAGCTGCTCACAAATGTGAGATATGTACCAGGATTAAGAAGAAACCTGATATCATTAGGAATGTTAGACTCTCTGGGATGTGAGTACTATGTGAAGAAAGGTGTACTCACCATCATGAAAGATAAGTCAGTAGTAATGAGGAGTGTTAAGAGCTCTGATCTTTACTTCCTTGAAGGATCAGTTGTCTCTGGCCAGTTGAACACTTCACAAGATCAAGAAGATGTTCATATGTGGCATGGTAGATTAGCTCATGTAAGTGAGATGGGGTTACAAGAGCTAGCAAGACAGAAGCTACTAGACATAAGTTCAACCTGCAAGTTGGATCAATGTGAAGACTGCATTCTAAGTAAGTCAAAGAGGTTGAAATTTGGTTCAGGAGAAACACTCTTCATCAGAAAGACTTCAGTATGTCCATACAGACCTATGGGAACCATCAAGAAATCCAACTATGGGAGGAGGAAGATATTTCATATCTTTCATGGATGATTACTCTAGGAAGCTATGAGTGAAAATCCTAAAATCAAAGGATCAAGCATTCACTGCATTTAAGGAATGACTTGCTGAGGTGGAGAATCAAACAGGAAAGAAGTTGAAATGTTTGAGATCAAATAATGGACTTGAGTTTGTTTCAGAAGAGTTTAATACCTTCTGCAGAGAAAAGAGAATTAAGAGGCGCAAGACTACACCTGGAACTCCACAACAAAATGGTGTTGCAGAAAGGATGAATCAAACATTGTTAGAGAGAGTAAGATGTATGCTGAGTAGTGGAGGATTTACAAAAGGATTTTGAGGTGAACTTGTGACTACATCAGCCTATCTGATCAATCTATGTCCATCAGCAGCTTTAAAATTCAAACCACCTGAAGAAGTGTGGTCTGGAAGAGCTCCTGATTACAGTCACTTGAGAGTAATAGGCTGTCAAGTATACTCTCATGTGAAGCAAGATAAGTTAGAACCAAGAGCAGTGAAATGTGTAATGGTTGGATACCCCAAAGAAGTAAAAGGATACAGGCTATGGTGTTATGAAGCTAATAAGTTTATTGTTAGCAGGGATGTCACATTCAGTGAAAAGAAGATTCCATTGGTTGATAGAAATTCTGTAGTATCTATCACTACAGACACTGATGAGCCTCAGGTGGAGCAAGCAAGGAAGGAAGTACAGCAATATAATGAACAGAATAACAATGCTGATCAGAATGAGGAAGAAAGCTCACCTAGCTCATCTAGCTCAAGGTATGATTTAAGTTCCTATCAACTTGTCAGGGACAGGTTGAAAAGATAGATCAAGGCTCCAGTAAGATACATGGAAGCTGATATAGTATCATATGCATTGTATGTTACATCTGATATAGAAAATTATGAGCCAAGAACATATGGTGAAGCTATATCAGGAAATGAGAATAACAAGTGGATAGTTGCTATGGAAGAAGAGCTGCTATCATTGCATAAGAACAAGACTTGGCAGATTGTTGAAAGACCAAAGAACAAGAAGTTAGTAAGTTGTAAATGGATTTACAAGCAAAAACCTGTTACAAGCAAAGAAGGAGGTGTTAGGTACAAGGCAAGGCTTGTGGCAAGAGGTTTTTCACAGAAAGAAGGTGTTGATTATAATGAAATATTCTCACATGTTGTTAAGCACTGTTCTATTAGAATTCTTTTGGGATTAGTGACTCAATTTGACCTTGAGTTACATCAGATGGATGTTACTACAGCTTTCTTGTATGGAGACTTAAAAGAAGACATTTACATGAAAATTCCAGATGGTGTAAGTGTAGAAGGTGCTGACAGTAAGACTTGTTTACTCTTGAAGTCTTTGTATAGTCTGAAGCAGAGTCCAAGGCAGTGATATTTGAAGTTTGATGATTACATTACATCAAATGGATTCATCAGGAGCTTACATGACAGCTGTGTCTATGTTAGGTTCAAGGAAGGGTGTTATACATACTTACTTTTGTATGTAGATGATATCCTTATAGCTTGTAAGGATCAAGCTGGTATAGATGAAGTAAAAGCTTTACTTAAGCAGGTGTTTGATATGAAGGATCTAGGAGAAGCAAAGGTGATTCTTGGTATGCAGATTGAGAGAAATAGGTCAACTGGTGAGTTAAAGTTGTTTCAAGAATCATACTTGGATAAAGTGTTGAAGAGATACAATATGAATCTCAGTAAATCAGTAACAACACCAGCAAAGCAAGGAGTGAGTCTGTCAATACTCCAAGCTCATCATACATATCAAGAGAAAATTAAGATAAGCAACATACCCTATGCTAGTGTTGTTGGCAGTTTGATGTATGCAATGGTATGTTGCAGGCCAGATTTAGCTTATGTGATGAGCATGATCAGTAGATTTATGAGCAATCCAGGCTCACTACATTGGGATTCAGTGAAGTGGGCACTCAGGTATGTGAGAGGAACCATCACAACAGGTTTAAAGTTTCAGAAAAAGGCTACATGGTATAAGTCAGTAGTTGGATATGTTGATGCTGATTATGTAGCAAATCTTGATACTAGGAAGTCACTTACTGAATATGTATTCAACTTGTTTGGTACTGCAATAAGTTGGAAGGCAACACATTAACATATAGTGGCCTTATCAACTACAGAAGCATAATTTGTTGCACTCACAGAAGCAATCAAAGAGGGAGTATGGCTGACTGGTATACTGAATGAGTTTGGGGTTCAACAAGATTCAGTTGAGGTGTATTGTGACAATCAGAGTGCAGTGCATCTCTCCAAGCATCAGGGGTATCATGAGAGGACCAAGCACATTGATGTAAGGTTATATTTCATAAGGGACATGATAGATAATGGAGTAGTTAATGTCAAGAAGAGTAAATTCACTAAAGCCTTACCAGTTCAGAAGTATGAGCTGTGTAAGAAATTGATTCAGTTGATTTGAAGTAAGAAAGGAAGGTGGTTGCAACCTTTAATGCAGCAAGGTGGAGAAGATGAAGCTAACATGGTGATGCAAGGTCTAAGGTGGAGATTTGTGAAGGTGTAGACTTGCATGTGTGTGTGTTTGCATGAGGACTAGCAGCATACCACGTGAAGTTCATGCATTGGACAATTAAAGGTACAAAGGATTGTATGCAGGAGCAGGGTAACCGTTGGATTGATTGGAGCTGAGATGATCAGCTCTATGACGTGGCAAAGCTGGAAGCTTCTGGAAGCATGAGCTGAAGGCATCAGAACAGTTACAAGATCAGTTGGTTATAACTGATTCAGAGTGCATGCGTTTGATTGGATGAAGAGGGATCAAAACGTTGGCTGATCATTGGTATAAGTTAGAGAAGGATCAGTCAGTTTCATTATCATCTTCATCACACCATCTTCACATATCAGTTTCAAGCATTACGAATTAGAGTTTGATAAGTGTGATTGTAAGTTTTGTAGCCTTCATCATCATCATAGTGAATTATTCTCTTAGGAAAGTGGATGTAGGCTTACGTCGAACCACTATACATCTTTGTGTTGATCGTTTTCATTTCATTTTCGTTTTATCAATCAATTCGGAGTGAAACGTAAGTGATTAACCAATCAAGTATGTGAGTTCTTGAGAGCTTCATCAAGATCTTGCTTAAGTTTCATAAATGGGTAATTGTAGCCTATCTCATCACATTCAATAATTGACCTAAATTAATCACTAATCACATCAATAAACAATTTAGGTAATTGGATTTGGGGATAGGCTCACTAATATTACAGATTCTATGTTAATTAATATAGTATATTCTTTTACACATCGAGTTCACACTAAGTATTATTTTATCTATATTATAAATAAGTTCACACAGGAAAAAAAAAACTCAATTTAATATTTAATTATACAATACACTTTAATTTTAAAATTATTATTCCTTATCAATTTACATAACTCATATATTATAATGTATTTATTATTTAAAAATATCAAAGTACTATAGAAAATACATTAAATACCAAAATTTTGTAGATTCTATATCTAAAGTAACTATAAACATCATTACAGACGGTAGGGAGAGTATATTTTATAATAAATTTTCTGAAATTGAGAGTGCTGTTATAATATTGAAAAAAAAATCCTATTTAAATTTTAACCTATAATTGTATCTCAAACTACAAATAAAATATTAAAATCGAAATATAAGTCAATCAAGTCTAATTTATTCATTTAGTCAATATAAAAAGAGAGACTAAAACAAAGAAACATTTAAATCAGAAGATTTATCTTAATATTAATGTTGCAAAAGAAAATAAATTTATATCAATAATTTAATTTACGATTTCGTGTAATATAGTACTGTTGTTAAATGTATTTTATTTAAAAATAGTTTACAATTACATTATCTTCGTGACTTCAATTAAATAGTTTGTCTTCTATACTTTTGAAACACACACTTGCATATATATTTTCAAGCATTTATAGTATGTGGAGTCCCACAACAACAAAAATAGATACTTTTAAAAGTTCATTTTTGTTACAACAACTTTCATTAATTAATTTAATTAAAAGTAACTAAGAATGTTATGATTATCTTGGCAATCTTATTTCCATTCATCTTATAATAATTTGTACCACCTTAAAAAGACACACTATTTCATACCTATAGCAACATAATATATTTTAATTTTAAAATTATCATCGACACCACTAATCTATTTATTACTTAAAAATATATCTTTCAAAAATCAATAAGTTAGTTAAAAAAAATTCAAATTTATTTTGAATATAAAATTATTATGGATCGAATATCAAAATAATTAAATAAAAACGTAGTAAATGATACAAATAATATATGATCATCAAATAGTTAATTTTGTAATTAAGTAATTAGCCTTTCTGTTTCGCTAAGCTTATACTAATTATTTATTTGGTAACAAAAATTATCATCAAGTTGAGGTTACTATCTCATTGCCATTCGTGGCGATCAAAAGCCAAAATTACACTAATAATCATAAAATAGGAAAAGTGAAAAGCACACCCAACGTTGATAGTGCTATTATGACTGATGAGAAATAGAACTAATAATTAAATAATGACAAAGTCTTATTATTTATTACTTGAATGATTTATATTTATACTAGTATATTTCTCTGTGTATTACACGGATTATATTTTTTTATAATATAATTTTTTTTAAATAATTTTTACTTTATTATGTTAATTTCGATATGTTTTGATGTAATGTTATTTTCGTTCTATTTTTCATGTTCGTATATATTTATCTTTGTTTATTGTAATTATGATGTTTACCTTTAAATGATATATTATGTAATTGAATTGAAATAAATAAAAAGTGAAATATAATCATATTTATATTATCTGTAACATTAATTATTGTAAATTTTTAAAAACTTCAATAAATACAATAAATAAATATATATATATATATATATATATATATTTTAAGTTTCGCCAAAATAATAGTGATTGCATACCAGAAATAATTTTAATCGAATATTTTCTTAAAATATATTTTTTATATTTAGTATCACCAATAAATTTTAATTATGGTTAAATAAATATTAAATAATACAATATGATTTTTTTTTACTATGGTATTCATATTAAATTACTTAATGTAAAATATCAGTTATGTTATTAAAATTATAAATAAATAAGAGAATATAAAAATTAATATTTAAAATAATAAATTATTTAAATAAAATATTAATTATAAGATTAATGTGAGATTGAGATTGCCACGTACACAAATTTTATTGTGGTAGTCATAATAAAATACTTAAAATAATATGACATATTAAATAAAATAATATTTGAAATATTATATTAAATTACTTAAAATCAAACATTAATTGCAAGATTAAATAAAATATTAATCTTAAAATATATTGTCTTCATATAGTATCACCAATAAATTTTAATTATGATTATATAAATATTAAAGTATACAATATGATTTTTTTTACTATGGTATTCATATTAAATTATTTAAAATAAAATATTAGTTATGTTATTAAAATTATAAATAAATAAGAGAATATAAAAAAATAATATTTAGAATAATAAATTATTTAAAATAAAATATTAATAATAAGATTAATGTGAAATTGTCACATGTATAAATTTTATTGTGGTTGTCATAATAAATTACTTAAAATAGGACATATTAAATAAAATAATATTTGAAATATTATATTAAATTACTTAAAATTATTGTTATTTGCAAGATTAAATAAAATATTAATTAAGAGCTTAATATGCGTTACAAACCTGGAACCTTTTAGTTTTGCTATATAGTATTTATTTCAATACAATACTCATTTTTTATCAATGTTGTCCCATAACTTTTGTTTTAATTATTAATTTTTACTTGTTGTAATTTTGTCTCAAAATATTACTTTTTATCTCTATAAAACTCATAAATAAAATTGATCATTTTTAGGTTTAAATGAGCATTTTAGAGAAAAGTTAAAAGTTATGGTTTTATTTGTAGGTAAAATTAAATTTTTTGAGACTATTTTGAATAAATTAATTTTGTATGAGACAATTTAGATTCTGAATTCTTATTCTTGTGGTGTCGCATGTCTACTTGATATGGAAAATATAGTTGGTAATTGTATTGAAATAAACACTAATTCTTGATTCTAGAAAAGTATGAAGGATATAATTGATAATAGAATTAAAATAACCATTCATAGTTTCATAAAAATTATAATAATTTAAATCTACAGTTATAATAAAATTTATGGAAAAATCCTAAGTATTTCATGAAGTAAAAGGTTTTGTTTCTTAAGATTGATCATCTTCAACTTTTACTTGAATCATCATTTTATTCGTGACCGGCATTTGAGTCTGATCCAGAGCATTATCTTCATTATCATCAATAGTCTCAAAGTCAACCAATTTACGCTTCCCTTTTGGAGTATTCATTTTATTTGAAAAAAACTTTATTCATGGAGGATCCTAAAGGCTGTATGTAAACATAAAAATAACATTATAATATAACAGTTAGAAAAGATTGAGCAAATCACCATAAATGCATTTTTAATTTTGAACTTCAATACCTTTTTCGCTTTTGATCTATTCGTTATAGCCTTGATCATAGTAGGATCTGAAGATACTTTCATCACAGTGTATACATTCTATTGACTACTTATATTTCTTTCAGATATATGAAATCTAAAGATGAACTTCGAACCAATATGAGTGTCAAGCTCTTTAGAAAATGATCCAACCAAGTCCATTTAATAAAAAAATAAAAAAGAATTATAATAAAATATAGGATAGATATAACAGGTATGTTGTATTTTACAAACTAAATTCTAATTTATGTCATATCTTTCAGTTATGTGAAAATTTGTAATATGTGAAATTTGATTAATGCAATTCTATTCTTTATAGATGTTAGTATATGAAAATTATAAAATACCTTCTCAATATTTTCAATGAGTTCGGCTGCTGTTTTTCCAATGATTGACCTAATTTCTCTATAAAATACTATAAAGGAAGTACTCCCAGTTTCATCGGCAACCTTGAGATGAATTTTATTTCTGTTGAAATGCAAAATAACTTAATAAAATTTTATTTGTCAATTTCAAAAGAAAATAGTAAATTAAAAAAAATATGTTACACTTTCAAAGAAAAAAAATAAAACTTACTGTGGCACAGGTACTTGTATGTTCTGCTTACACTTCTCACAGTAAATGACTCCAGATTTATCAATAACTTTCTTGGTGCATTTGTTACATTCATTATAATACCATCCATATTGAGTTTGGATCCTTTGAGCATTTGCAACAATAATACAATAGCTTTCCTAAAAATTCATGATGAAAATATAAATTAACATAAGTTATACAATTATTAATACATTTTAATCTTTGTAACAAAAATATTTTAAAACAAAAAAATTATAATGGAATATTTACATCCATCCTTGATGTCTTGAATTTCTGCAAGATAGATCACTTCTGCATCTGGTGAAAATTCTTCAAAGATGAAGCTTCTACCAATGTGATTTATATGAGACTGTACAGACAATCTATCATGGCCTATTAAACTCATGCTACATTTCCAAATGCATAAATATTAAAATTTATAGATATATTTTTTTTTTAAAAGAAAAAATCACTAAATGTAATGTATAGATTGAGCGTGTACCTCTTTCGGAAATTATGAACTTCTTTTATATCTTCATTAATTGTTATCCTTGTTGCATTCCAAGAATTTGATATGTTTTTTCCTATAGCATATTTCAAAGAAAGTATGATTTAAATTTTTATATAATAATAATTAATATTGTTAAAACATATTTAAAAAATTAGAGGACAAATAATATATGATTAATGGCTAAATATATTAGAATAAACATCTAATGACATCTAAATATATACAGAATTATACATAAATAAAATGAGTTTAAACAAAATGTACCTCTATATTTATTGTTGATTTTGGCATACTCAAGAACAATAATAAGTGTTTGGTTTAGATTGTTCATCTTGTATTGCATCAGTTGTCTTGCATATTCTCCCCACAATGTACAATTCATGATTGTGTGTTTTAAATTAATGTTAAAATTTTAATTAAAAAAAACACTAAACATAAAAATTGAGTTAATAAAAATATGAATAAATATTTTAAAAGAAAGTTACTGTTCATCTTCAAGCTCAATATCAATTTTATATGTAGGCTTGCTCCTTGCACTAGCACAAATTATATCTCCTATTTTTACCACCAAAATAATTATGTGTGGATATTGTCATTATAAGAAAAAATAGAACTAATTTTTTTAAAAAGTATAATTAGTTTCTATTAAAAAAATAATAATAAACTTTTAAAACATACCTATGAGTATTGTATCTCTAGTGTTGTCTTGAATTGATTGTATCAAAATCAATAAAATTCAAGCCAGTTTTGTTAGTTTTCAATAGCGAAGTCAATCGCATCAACGTGTAATTATGGATATTCAACTTGAATTCATGATATGTAATAAGGACCGACCCAATATTTTCATCAACACGAAAATTTGATATAATATATGTTGCCCCCTTACTTAACAATTTCTCAAATTTTGAGATGTCATTATGGCGAATTGTTGCTTGAATCTTCGAACCCTACACATATAATATAACAATAATTAAATAAAAACCTTATCATGTTAATAATCTAAAAGTTGTGGAAATATAAAATATACAATATACTTAAAGAATATTTAACCATTATAATCAACTAAAATTTACCTTTTCATCCATCATAATCATATCCAGGTATTTTTTTGTTTGTATTATCAATGTATGATATCCAAAGCCTCAAAAATTTAACTTTAATTCGCCAAGTCTCCTTTTGTATAGTAATTTCAGACACATAATCATAAATTGATGATATGATTTAATAAAGAATATTGATCGATTGTATTATGTCATATACTTATATACTATGAATTTATATGATAAATATGGTAATAAATAATTTAAAATCAACACCAAAATTACTTTAAAAATATTAAATTTTAATAATATACTCCATCTTTCCTAAAATTATTAAAACTTAATTTAAATAATCAAACAACAACAAAAGTTTTTTGTTTCTTCATAAATTTACCAAAAATTTATAACTAATCGATTGTGCTATGCCTTAATTAAAATTTATATGCTAAATATGAAAATAAATAATTTAAAATCCAATGGAAATAAATAATTTAAAATACACACAAAATTTACAAATTAAATCAAAAATATTTAAAGTATTAAATTTAATTACTTACATAAACTTTTATAAGAAAATTACTTAAAATAACATTAAGAAAATTACTTAAAATAATATTATTACATAATATTATAAATTTATCAAAACTTTATAACTAATTGATTTGATTGTACTATGCCTTAATTAAAATTTATATGCTAAATATGGAAATAAATAATTTAAAATACACACCAAATTTACAGATTAAATCAAAAATATTTAAAGTATTAAATTTAACTACTTACATAAACTTTTATAAGAAAATTACTTAAAATAATATTAAAAAAATTACTTAAAATAATATTATTACATAATACTATAAATTTACCAAAACTTTATAACGATTGTACCATACCTTAATTAAAATGTATATGCTAAATATGAAAATAAATAATTTAAAATCCAATGAAAATAAATAATTTACCAAAACTTTATAACTAATCGATTGTACCATACCTTAATAAAATGTATATGCTAAATATAAAAATAAATAATTTAAAATCCAATAAAAATAAATAATTTAAAATTGACACAAAATTTATGGATTAAATAAAAAAATATTTAAAGTATTAAATTAAATTACTTATATAAACTTAAAATAATATTATTATGTATTAATGGTAGGATTATTAAATATTTAAATTAAGATGTATTAATGGTAAGATTACTAAATATTCAAGGAGCAACGTGTGCCGCCACCTCATAATTTAAAAAAAAATATTTTTGGCAAACACTTGTAAATTATGAAAATAAATAATAATAATTTAAAATTCAATGAAAATAAATAATTTATCAAAACTTTATAACTAATCCATTGTATCATACCTTAATTAAAATGTATATGCTAAATATAAAAATAAATAATTTAAAATTCAATGAAAATAAATAATTTAAAATTCACACAAAATTTATGGATTAAATAAAAAAATATTTAAAGTATTAAATTTAATTACTTATATAAACTTAAAATAATATTATTATATATTAATGGTAGGATTATTAAATATTTAAATTAAGATGTATTAATGGTAGGATTACAAAATATTAATTATTTTAAATTAAATTAAATTAAATATACATTAATTACGGGATCAACGTGGGAGCGCCACATACACAAAATTTTTCAAGGAGCAACGTGGCGCCGCCACCTCATAATTTAAAAAAAAAAATTTGGCAAGCACTTGTAAATTAATAGTATTAATTAATGATGATGATACTTATTTACTTTTGGCACAAACTATTTATAACACCACATCCTACCTCTTCAAAAAAAAATCTACCATCAATCACATAATTATTAATATGATTAAGAATTATTTTAACAGCTTATCTTATTACTCTTTGATTTACGATAAATTAAGGATCCTAATGAAGCCTTATAAATTAAGTTGCATTAAAGGTTAGATTAATTAAATTTATACTTTGAGTGTGTTGGGCACTGTAGGCTGGAGAACTTGATTAGGTTAGAACCCAATGTAGCCCACCAAGAAATTTATGCCCACAAAATTAAACAGTCAATTTATGTATCAATTATCACTCACAAAAAAAAATGATTTAGAGATTAATAATACATTTCAATTATCTACTCCAAACTTAGATTAATATGGTATCATTTAATTCTTCCAAAATCAAACTTACAACCCTCAATTAAATTGGTGATATAATAATCTATTTTGATTATTAATAATCGGTACAAATCAATTTTACCTAACAAAGTAATTCCGATTCCATCGTGGAACTGATTCACGCTAGTTTTTGGGCAATTATTATTTATTACTTGAATTATTTTTTTACTTACACAAAAATCTCTATAAATTAATACTCGAATTTATTATTTATTACTTGAATTATTTTTTTACTTACATATTTATTTATTTCGCTTGTCACGTGTAACAGATTTTATGAGAGAGTATTATATGAACTTTGGTGAAAATAAATTAGCCAGATTGTACTTGGGTTTTCAGAGATTTTTTCGGGTGATACATATAAAATAAAGATAAAAGGGATTTTATACACAATTTGTTTACTTACAGGATTTAAGTTAAAATTAATTTAGAGTAATTTGATAATTCAATATGTAATTGCGTTGACAAACCCTCCAACTCAAACTGTTTATACTTTCTAAGAAAGATAAATTGCTGATTTTTTAGAAGGTTTTTTTTTATTTAAAACTTAAATATTTGGGCCCTAATGCAGGTCAAGGCCCAGAAGTTTGATGCAATAGGTTGGTTTTAGTCTGGGCTTCTGGTTTAATAAAGCAGTGGGCCTAACTTACCATTTCCCCCCAAGTATTTACCATTTTCTGCCATAGAAATATTTACCATTTTATTCCAATCTATGAATCAGAATAATATATTCTCCACTCCCGTTATCAACATTTGATCATACATCACTCCATCATTATCGCACAACACTGATAAAAATGGCGACTGCAGGTTTATCTCTTGAAGATGGAGAGCTCACACTGCGTGGAAACTGCATTCTCACTCATGTTCATCACAATATCTTCCTAACTCCATCCCAAACCTCCCAAGCCACTTTCATTGGTGTAAACACCGATCACCGTGCTAGCCGTGTCCTCATTCCTGTTGGAAAACTCCAGTTAAATCATTACCTTCTGCTTCCTTCCTTTTCGCGAATTTCTTCTTTCCTAAGATCAGAGTTTTCTGATCAACGATTCTAATTTTGCAGGGGATTAAGAATTTTATGCCTCTATCGATTCAAATTATGGTGGATGACTCAGTGGATGGGAACGTGTGGTCAGGATATACCTTGCGAGACTCAGTTTCTAATGGTGGAGGTACCCAACACTTGTCAATTTGTTCAACAAAATGAAGAGTCAAAATCGGTGTATTATGCTGTTTTCTTCCCCATTGTTGAAGGGGATTTTAGGGCTGTGCTTCCGGGAAATGCAACTGATGAGTTGGAAATCTGCCTAGAAAGTGGTACTTAGATTTCTGTTGCATTGTGATAGGGGTTTTCTGTGCCAATATGCATTATATTATATCAGTGTTGGGAATTCAAGTTGTTGGGTTAAAAACTGGGAGGAATTGCTATATACAGGTGATCCTTCTGTGCAAGAATTTGAAGGGAGACATTTGGTTTATGTGGCAGCTGGGACTGATCCATATAGTTTAATTGAGAATTCTAAGTATGTCCACTTCAATATTGAACTTCTTACATAATGCTCTGACCTTTAGTGTTGTTGAATTTGCAGCTTTGAATGAGAATGGTAGTTGTTGTAGTAGTTTGTTTTATTGTATACTAACGTACGCCTTGAAGATGAAACTCAGTCTTTCGTTATTTAGAGGGAGAACTTATAGTCACTAAATCAAAATGAAGCTTATTTTATTGTCCAAAGTCTTCTGAACCATCTTCATTACTTTCTTTTACAAACTGAACTAGTGATCAGATACAGGAAGCTAGTTGACGTGACATTTTTTTTTCCATGGTATGTGTTTTGCTGCTTAGAAATGACAATGTCCTTTTTCCTTGCTAATAAAAAATGATTAACAGATCCTTGCAAACTCATTTTACAAACCTTCTGCCATCGTGATGAAAAAGAGGTGATTGCTGATATTGGGCATTTCGATTTAGTTCATTCGTTAATTTTTTCTCTCTGATGATTTAATGTTCATACTTGTTCAGATGCCTGATATTCTGAACTGGTTTGGATGGTGTACATGGGACGCTTTTTATACTGATGTAACAGCTGAGGGAGTTAAGGAAGGGATAAAAAGGTCTTTTGTTTGAGCAATTTACGGTCAAATTCCTTTTTGTCTTAAGATATGCATCAGCACAAAGGTATAACTTTCATGGTATTCATAGTTTGAAGGAAGGAGGAACTCCTCCAAAGTTTGTCATCATTGATGATGGATGGCAATCAGTTGGTATGGACGCTACCAGTACCGCGGCTCAACATGATGACAGTGCCAATTAAGCAACTGAACCTTAAGGATATTCTCCATTCAAAGAAACTGATGTTGAAATCTAATTTTTGGCTTGCAGTTTTGCAAATCGACTGACTCATATTCAAGAGAATTATGAGTTCCAAAAAGACAGAAGAGGGGGTGACATGGTGGATAGAGGAACTGGATTTAGTCAAATTATAACTGAGATCAAAAACCAATTTGCTCTAAAGTAAAAGGCATTAAAATTCGTTTTATGTTTCATTTCTCTCTTGTTCTTTTTTCTTATATTTTTCTGTCAAATCAACACTAGTTACATTCCTTTTGTCTTCCAGGTATGTTTACATCTGGCATGCAATAGTAGGGTACTGGGGTGGTGTTGACCCTGGTGTTGCTGAAATGGCTCATTATGACCCAAAAATAGTAGATGCGATTCCATACCCTAGGGTAGTGTCGAATGGCATTTGTTTCGTTTTGAAGAGCATTATGACGAACAGGGTTGGCCTTGTGAGCCCTGAGAAAGTCTATGCCTTTTACAACGATCTGTACTCTTACCTTGCTTCTGCTGGCATTGATGGGGTTAAAGTAGACAATCAAAGCATCCTTGAAACTCTTGGAAAGGGATTTGGAGGAAGAGTGAAACTTCCAAGAAAATACCATGATGCCCTGGAGGCATCCATCTCTAAAAACTTTAAGAATAATGGAATTATATCTTGCATGAGTCACAGCACAGATGCGTTGTACAGGTACACGGTCTTCTTTTTAGACTTGGTTTTGTCTAATTAATGTCACATTCCTTTTTAGTTTCATGATAACGGATTCCAGTTCTTTATCTATGCTGTAGTGTAAAGAAAGCTGCTGTTATCAGAGCATCAGATGATTTCTTTCCTAGAGATCCAGCATACACACAATCCATGTAGCATCAGTTGCTTACAACAGCATTTTCCTTGGAGAATTTATGCAGCCTGATTGGGATATGTTTCATGTGAGTGAACCATGTTTTTAAATTAGTGTTTCGAATACATTTTCTTTGCTCAATGCTTCTTCTACCCTAATACACATAATATATATTGACTATTCTTTTGTTGCTTTTAAATTCATCCAACCTAAAGCATATGATGCATGTGATAATGGACTATGCTATCTAGATTTCACATTTCATAGTTGCCTTTATTTTAGAGCTTGCATCCTATGGCTGAATACCACTGGGCTGCTCGTGCTATAGGAGGCTGTGCGATCTATGTTAGGTGCTGTTTTTTATGCTACTGCTTATATTTTGGTAGTCACATTTCCCCCTTCATTCTACAGATTCTTTGTCTTAATTTACAGTGACAAACCCGGAAACCATGATTTTGATGTTTTAAAGAAGCTTGTACTTCCTGATGGCTCCACATTGAGGGCCAAACTCCCCGGAAGACCAACAAGAGATTGTTTGTTTTCTGATCCTACCAGAGACGGAACAAGGTTTTATCATAGAGATTGATCTCTGCTAAAACATGAGTTGCAAATACAAGAAAAAGAGTGACTAACTAAAATCCCTGACTTGGTGACAGTCTTATGAAAATTTGGATTATTAATAATTTCACCGGAGTTGTGGGGGCTTTCAATTGCCAAGGTGTTCTCGGTGTCGGACCAATTTAAGAAATCTGATCCACGATGAACAGCCTCAAACAATCTTTGGCACTGTCGAAGCAACAGATGTTGAGTATCTGTGGAGCATTACTGAGAGTGGATGGAATGGAGATTGCATTATGTATTTACACCGAGGAGGTAAGCCTATCGACGTCACCACTAAACAGATGTTTTAGCAATTAGTTCTCATACATATCTGAATCTATGCATGCTGTTATTCATCTTAAAGTTATTGAAATGATTCAATTCTTCAAATACTTTGCTGATTGTTGCTTGCTAGGTCCAAGGTTATTACAAGTAAACCAATACAAATTATTCTTTTGTGTTCGACTGTACTTATCATTAATGTCCAAGTATATATTAAGTTTCGTAATGATCATACAGGAAAACTGGCATACATCCCACAGAAGACAAGTTTACGTATTCAACTGAAAGCCGGAGGGTATGAGGTGTTCACAGTCGTACCAGTGAGGCAACTGTCAAACGGCGCTGCATTTGCTCCAATCGGTCTAGTGAACATGTTCAATTCTGGCGGAGCAATAAAACAAGTAGATTACGAGAGCAACAGAGGTGGAAAGGTAGAGCTGGGAGTTCATGGATGTGGCATGTTCGGATCGTATTCATCGGTGAGGCCGAGAAGGATCATAAGAGACAACATCAAGGATGAAGGATTTTGTTATGATCAAAGCTCAGGACTGCTCACTCTCAATTTACCAGTACCAGTTGAGGAGCTGTACCAATGGCAAATAACAATAGAATATTGATCATTTGACAAGAGACAAGTGCTGTTTTTTTTTTTTTTAATAACATATGTATTGATTGATTTGTCTGGATCCTCCCCACCCCATCTTGTTACAAGTCCACTTTTCTGGGGCATCAAACTATGTATTTTACTGCTTTCAAGAATGGATCTGTCCTCATTCTAATTATATAGTCTGTCTATGTGGGCATAATAAATCAAGTAAAGATGGCAAAAAATATCCATGATTGCAGAATTTTGAGAATCCGATCTGAATCTCCATTTGATAAATTGGAAAAAGAGAGCACACGATTGGATTTCAGACATATAAATGTGGCGTGAAATCCTAAGAAGGGATCTAAGCGTCAGTTGAGATTGAAAGTCACGAGTTAGACATTGGGCATGTGTATTTTCTTGTCTCTTCCCACTGCGAATCTTTACCACATCCCTACTTCCTTTCCCTCTCTCATCTTTTTGATTTGGATGACTTATTACATTTATCGTCACATCTTTTACATAGTCGTTTTATTGGATGTGTAAGAGAGAAAATAAAGTCTATGTAGTCTATGTATAAATCTTAAGAGCAAAGGATGTTAAAATATCCTATGCCATCTTTTTCACCCTCCAAACTAATTACTTTCCTCTTTAAACTTTCTTTGTTATATTCTTGACCGAGTATGGTGTGAATCCTATATACACTTTATTTTTGCAAAATTATTTTTAAAGATATGAATTATTAATATTCTAAAAATAAAATATTACTCTTTAAATTCTTCTTAATAAGAATATAAAACATCACAATATATGAGAATATTTTTCATTCAAAAGAATAATAGTTCATCTCTCTAAAAGTGATAATATTTATAAAAATGATACTCAATCGTTGAAATGTGATAATGATATAATAAACTATTTCATGAACAATTTATTTATAGTATACTCCCTCAGTCCGCTTTCAAGTGTTCCATTTTTCCATTTTGGGCGTCTGCCCCCAAGGGTTTCATTTCCTTTTTTATACATATGGGGCCCATACACACCCTAAAAAATGGGACACACCCCTCCACTAATACAACTACCCACTACACATTAAATAACAATACTCCTTAATCTCTGTGCCCAAAAGTAAATGGTACCCTTGAATCCGGACGGAGGGAGTAAATAAAAAGTAATACTTATTTTTTTAAATGAAAATATGTTCAATAATAGTGATAACTAATTAAAATGTGTAAAATAATCTCATTGTGTGTTATTAATTAAAGGCTAATACTCTTGTGCACCCCAGTATACGGTGCACTCACTTTCATAAACGTATACAATTATGAACAAAAATATATACAATTATGAACAAAAATGTATACACTTTGCTAATGAATTTTTTGTTAGTTTTTTTACTGAAAAATTGAGTGTAAAAAAAAAATACAATTATTAAAAAATATATATATACACTATTGAATACTCCCTTCCTCCGCTTTCAAGTATATCATTTTTTCATTTTGGGCGTCCGCCCTCAAGGGTCTCATTTCCTTTTTTATACACATGAGACTCACACACACCCACTAATACAACTAAAAAATGTGACTCATACCTCCACTAATATAACTACCTACTACACATTAAATAATAATACTTATTAATCAACGTGCAAAAAGCAAATAACACCCTTAAAGGCGGACAGATGGAGTAAAAAGTTATACACATATAAATGCTAGTTTTTTAATGAAAAACTGATTGTAAAAAAAGTATACAATAATTAAGAAATATGTATACAATATAGAATAAAAAGTTATACACATATAAGTGCAACCTTATACCCGGGTGCAACGGATATCAACTCTTAATTAGAATAAGAGTAATATAGTTGAACTTATACTATTTTTGATAAACTAAATTTATTTATTCTTTTTATAAGTATTATTTTTTACTAAAAATATTATTTTCATTATTTTATAAATTGTTAATAAAATAATTTAATTTAAAATTTTTGTTTTTCCATCACTTATATCTAATTTTTTATTTAAAATATGAGGCAATTTCTTGTGAGACGGATTAACCCTCACTAAAGTATGCTTATTATAGAGATAAAGTATGCTGATTTATAGTTAAAGTATGTCAATAATAAATCACATTATAATACGCTAAAATCATACATTAATGCATAATCTAGCATACTTTAGAAAACATACTTTAACAATCATTAAATATAATTTATCTAAATAATAGACATATTTTAACACGTCTCACAAACAGTCTCATATAAGTAGCGGCTCACAAGAAACTTTCCTAAAATATTACCATCATTCACCATGCGTTTTGCTAAGATCATTTAATTGGTATTCACAAGTTTTTGCCTGAAAATGACTCTGCGCGTGTGAGATGAGTTCATGCTAAAGTGTATGATCAATTATGAGATATACAAAAGTTTAATTTAATTACCAAATTTGATATCCACTGACCAGTTGGAATTTGCAAAAAAGAATTTTCATTTGTTGAGAATCTTAGATTATTTAAGTATTTATTGAGTAGTGAATGATGATGAAATGTTGAAGTATTAATTACAATTACTTTTCCTTTATTTTTATTATTTGAATTATTTATTTCACACAAATATTCACAAAATGTAAACAAATCGTTAGTATCCATACCATAGTATATAGATAAAGTTTTTGTGTGTACAAATATAAAATTACGCCACTTGTGAAACAAATATTAACAGGTAGGTCTTGCGTGATATCGTCTCACGTGAGACTGTTTTTCACATTTTAAAATAGTTATCACTTTCGCTATAAAACATTATCACTTTCGCTATAAAATGTTATCACTTTTTATTTATATTATAATTATTCATAAAATAATATTATCACTTTCCTTTAAAAAAAGTTATCACTTTCTGACCGTCTCACGTAAGTCATTTCGTGAGATGGTCTCACAAAAGTCTTTGTCATATTAATATGTTTAGATCGTATTAATTAATTCTTTATAAATTATAGTAAATACATTAATTTATTATCGTTTTATGACATTCATGTGCTTCATTATAATACAAACTCTTATTAAGTAATATGCCGGACATAAAATTTTATTTTAAATTAATACTATTATATTTATAATTAAGTATACATCCGTAAATTATATATATTAAATGAAAAAAATACAAAATTAAATAAAGTAGTATATATAATTTATTTAAAATATTAATTAAAATCCAAAAAATAATTATTCTATTAAATGCTCAACCAATAAAAACACACTATCATTTTTATTTGGAGAAGCATAATCTTACTACAAGCGTGTTTTTTAAAAGCTAAATAAAATAAATACTTCTTTTATATATATATATATATATATATATATATATATATATATATATATATATATATATATATATATATATATAGTATATTATTAGAAATTGTTCTATATCCAATATATTTTGTGCTATAAAAAAAGAAGAGGGATGTGTGTTTGTTTTGGAAGAAAAAGATTAATAAAGGAGTACTTTTTATTCCTTGTTTTAAGTAATAAATAAATTATAAAATATTTATAGTTATGGGATGTTAGATAGTGACGAGAATTTTGAAATTAAAATATGTTATACAAAGTTTATAGTTAGTTGATCTTTTATTTTTTGATGTTGCAGGTTATTTTGAGACTCTCAGAAAAGAAAAATATGAAATAATGTTGAAATAATTTTTTTTCCTTAATTGTACGAAATGTTAAATTAGTAGTACACAATATAAAATGTATAATAAATAGAGTCGACAATATAATTAGTTTGATAGACAGGAAGGGCGTGTGAATGATGAGATTTAGGCTGTCCACACTCCACACACGTTACGTTTTTCCTACATTACAACATTTTTCTTAAGATTCAATTAATTACCCCTATTTCTTCTGAACATCCATTCTGTGAACTGTTATGTACTTTTTTATATTAACGAAAATTATGCTAGGAATCGTTCCAACTAGTCATGAGAAAAAAAAAAAAAAAAAACCGACCGGCTATTCGAACGGAAACCGACCAAAATAAAAACGTAATGATAATATTTCGTTCAATTCTATTTACTCATTACTGGCTAGTTGTTCTCTTTTTCTTAGTCATGGTTTAAGGCTTAAAAAAATCCAGCAGTTCCAAACCATGACCAAAATTATTTTAGAACTGATTTAGCTCGGCTCGACTCGTTAAGATTCGATGATAATAATAATAATAACATATATTATTTAATGATAATAATACATATCGATATAATAATAAATAGAAATATATATTAATAAAAAAATAGCTCTATTAGGCTTAATAAGCTCGAGTCGCTTTGCATCACGAAATTCAAGTTAGAGTTTGAAAGAGTAAATTTTTTAGCCAGGCTGAGCTCGCTTGCTCGTAGGCTTGTTAGGGAATAGAGCCAAACTCGAGTTAAACTCTATAACTATTTGAGTTGAGCTTGGCTACGAATTATTCAAGTTCGCTCAATTAATTTTACAGTTCTAAGTGTAATGGATTGAATGAAAAGATATTGTCTCATTTTTCATGCTTAGTATTGAATGATGTGAACATAAAATTTTCAATTAATCTCATTGATCAATAACTACTTCTTTCAATGCACTTCATTATTATTAATGGTGTACCCCACCATTAGGGGCCCCCACCGCCCCTGCCATGGGGATTGGTGGAGGAGACACTTCATTATTATTACTATTACCCTCCATTGTTATTCACATTTGGAAATTTAAATCTAAGTGCAAAAATTATATATATTGAAAATTAGGTAAAAGGTTGAGCAATCATATATAACATGTATAGGTGAAGAGCAATTAAATGAAAGATCATCAATTGTTGTCTTAGATTAATTAGTATTTAATTAGGTAGTGACTTAAGTTTACCGGTGCATATCAGATGCCTAATGATATGCCTAATATTTTACTAATAATATTTCACTTCCTAATGGAAACAATTACTATTTCACGTGAATCTATGAGATGGATGAAAATGAGTCAAAATATTTTTTTTTATAAAAATTACTTGATGAAAAGTTGTAATTTTATGTTGAACTATATTAAATGAGATGAGATTGTTCCAGATGCATGGAAGTCTTTTTCTTTTATTTATTTAAATTGATTTTCAAAATTCATAATATATAAATTCTAAAAAGAGCGTGACTATTCACACACCAAAGTTCTTTATATACATTCTAAATGCTAAATACACTTTATATTAATTTAATTCTTTTTTTCTTTCTTTTACTAAATATACCTCAAAATAGATAATGTTATCCTTCTCTAAATTTCACAGTGAGGTGTTTGGTAGCCGAATAAAATGCTTTTGTTCCGTCGCCAAACATAAAATCATGAAAATTTTCTAAACGAAGGATAAATTTGCCTTTTTTTTTATAGACTATTTAATCCTAAATATTTTTGAGTGAGCACAGAGTATTTGAGTGTATGAATAGCCGTGACATTTTAAAAATTGAACACTCTCTTATGAAACGAATTTTTGTGATACATATTGTGATAGGGGTCGACTCATTACTAAATATGTTTATTTGTAGTAAAGTATATCAATAATAAATCATATTATAACACTCTAAATCATACTTTAATTCATCATCACTTTAGAAAATATACTTTAACAACTATTAAACATATTTTATCTATATAATATGCATACTTTAATACGTCTTACAAAATATCTCATATAAGTAACATCTCACAAGAGACTTTATCTTTAAAAATTATTCCTATCACCTATACACACCACATCCCATGCATTTTCTCTCTTAAATTAATATCTTGTCTCTTTTTATCTCTAATCTCTCATAATAAATTATTATCTTCTTACACATTTATTTAAAATAAAATTAAAACACATTATACAAAAAATTCAAAAAATAAAATAAAATAGAAAATATATACTCCCTCCGGACGGAGGGAGTACTTTAGATGGATTTTTCTCACAAAAATTCAATACAAGCATCACATGTAGAATTCCATATTAATTTTTAAATAAAAAAAAGTTATTCTTGAAAAACTGTAATATTACAAAAATTTAATCAATTTTATATAAAGTAATACTACTCCCTACATCCGTCCGAAACGTATACATTTGTTTTTTGCATATGAATTAAGGAATATTATTATTTAATGGGTAGTATCTAGTTGTATTAGTGAGGTGTGTTGGATCCATTTATTAAATATATTAGTGAAGTGTATGGATCTTATATGTTTAAAAAGAAAAATATATACATTTTGTGTGGACGCTCAAAATAGCAAAATGTATATATTTCTGGCGTATTGGAAAGAATATTATTTTATCATGCAAAAGATAGTAAGTAATAGTAATTTATTATTAAATAAGTGACTAAATATAAAAATTTACAATGATCACTTCTCATATAATCATTTAAATTTTCTAAATTCACCCTCTAATCACGAGAGAAAGTAACTCGTACAATACGAACCACTTAATTTTATATTTAAAAAATAAAAAATAAAAAACCAACAAACAAACAAAAAAATGTTGTCCACTTATATAAGTGGCTATAGGTGCATTGCATTCAGCAGAGTGTATAATTTAATATTGGGTGCTTAGACTAGGCCAAAGCAAAACTCAGAAAGACAATTTTATTAATATTAAATTTAAATTTGTGTTGCTATATTTATGAAAAGTATATCCTCATAATTTCAATCAGGTTTTGGTGAGTGGTGATTGATTCTGACTTTTCAGGATTTAAGGAAACAAAAAAAATAATAATAATAAAATAATAATTAATAAGGATAAAACTTGCATAACACATCGTGTGCCTAAATTCAACAATCTTAGAAAATGGTAACATTTAATATAAATTACCATATTTTTTAAGTATAAAAAATTCTTATTCAAATATTAATTAATATAATTCAATTCACATTTCAACTGACTCATTCATTTTTTATAAATTAAAATGTATATATCTTTTAAAACAAAATGTTATATTATTAAATTTCTAATTGTTTGTCTGGACCGATAAGAAACCAACTCTAATAATAATAATAATAATAATAATAAGTATTAATTAAACAAATAATTTGTTTAATCACCTTACTTATTCTCTTATTTGAAATATATATATATATATATATATATATATATATATATATATATATATATATTTCTAGTTAATTTTATTTTTTATAAAAAATATTTCCATTCCCCATGCAATTGTTTACTTAAAAACTTAAGTATGTAATTATACGGTTATTTCTGTTTTCTAACCCTACAGAAGTATCCAATAATTATTAACATTCTTTATAAAATTAAATTAATTTAAATAAAATAAGTCGATACAATCTTGAACACACGACTTATTAGTGTTTGACAATTCAATTATAAAAGCGTGGATGAGTCAAAGGGACTATTCCAGATAGGATGACGAGGATCCGAGTTGTAATGACGTGTAATCAACGGTCCACGTAGTTTCTCAAATCGCTCGGCTGTCGTTGACTTAACTAATCAGCAATTAGTGAACTCCGCCTCATTAATTAGTGTTTCGTGGTGACAGGTCATTATCCAGTCAGCAACATAAATACAGCTATATCCAAAGTAGGTAAATCCAATTCCACCCACTAATTCATTTATCATTTTTATTAAATGAACAAAGAAAAATAAAAGTATAAATTGTCATCATGCATGCGTAATTAAATATCAGAATATAACAAACTGTACTTAATTGTGTTGCAAATTTGAAACAGAATTTATTTTTCTGATTAGATTTTGGATTTTCGTTTAAATTTTTCAGATTCTAGTGCTTTTCATTTTTTTTTATTTTTATCAACATCAAATTTTATTCTTATTCACAAGTCACATTGACCAAACAATACAATAACTTTACTTACTCTAAAATATATACCCTCCCTTTATTTCAGTACATTTTACATTTACTTAAAAAAAAGTGAAAAATGTATTGAACATGGAGAGAACACAGTAAATTATCCTTCGCCTATTTTGATTTTAAAAAAATATATTATTATTTTAAAGGAGTTAAATTCTGGTTATAATTTTTTTATGAAAATATAATTATATTTTCATCTTGCAGATCATTTATAATTTTATTTAAAAAAATTACTCATAAATTTTATATTAATTTAATATATAAATATATTTTTATGTGATATTATCGTGTGTAAGAGCTTGTATGATTCGCGTAAAAGATAAATTATATTCTTGCATATGCTACGATAAATGAGATGCATTATAAACCTTAATAATGAATTATAATTATATTTTAAAAATTAATACTCCCTCCAATAAGTACAAATGTCCTTATCTTATTATATTTAATATTCCTTAATTCACGTGAAAAAATAAAAATATTTACACAATTTTAAAAAGTATTAAATTTTTTAATAAATATTAAATTTAAAAAATATAATAGAACATTAATCACAAGTCTATACATATATAAAATCAAATATACATATATAAAATCAAATCTGAATTTCTATTAGAGAATTAAGATAGAGAAGACTTAAGATGGAGAATTAATCTATTCTACACTAAAATATCATCTTCATTTAACTGATCAAATATCAATACACTTTTTCAATATTAATTTTAACCCGCGAATATTAATAAACATATTTGAAATGTGATTTGATGAAATTTTTAAACATGATGGGTACAAGTAGGATTAGAAGAATACGAGAAAAAAAGGAGTATCATGCAAAAGGCTATGCAAAGATATACGTTTCGTCGTTAGGAGACTTAAAATAGAGTTCTATAAGATAAATAATAATGTTGGAGAATATGTTGAGTACAATGGCAACGAGAAGGATATTTTTCGGTACCGTTTTATAACCTGAACTCTATTGGAACACGTATAGGTAATTTAAAAAATCATATTAGAGTTTGAGACGGGTACGAGTATATGCCTCGGGTACCCGCTTCATTAGAAGATTTAAGATAGAGTTCTATAGGATAAGTAATAGTGTTAGAGAACATATTGGGTACAAGTAGAGATGACAATGAGACGAATTTTTTTTGGTATCGTTCTATGCGAACCCTATTGAGACATGTAGTTTAAGAAAATCATATTAGAATTTTGAACAGTAGGTAGTTTAAGAAAATCATATTAGAGTTTGGAACGGGTATGAATAGGGTAACCGCGTGTATTTATTTATAAAATGGTATAAAATCGTCTCATGCTAAGACAATTTTAACTTTTGTAAATAGTTATTATTAATTTTATTAAAAATATTATCACTTTTATTTATATATAAATTGTTTCAAACAATATTATCACTTTTCATCGATAGAATATCACTTTCATTTATAAATACATTATCATTTCTTATAAAATTATTTTATGAGACGGTGAACGTTAACTATTTGTTATTCATAATTAATAATAGTGTGAAACAGTTACAAACAAAATCTTTGCCCATATGTAATTGTAATTCGGTTTCAAGATTCAAGTGGCGTCGCCTACCAATGGTGACCTTACGACACTTTAGCATTAACTTAGTATTTTTAGTCTCGAGGAGCCCCCAATTTGTAATTAATTATACACCCAACCACCTAACCCCTGTAATAACCACGTTTTACGGAAAGAAATCATCATTAATCCCTAATTAAAATTACTACTCGATCATGTTATGTAGAGTGGCCATAATCTTTCAGTGCCAAACCCTTTTTTTTTTCATAATTAATTTATTTGTTAGGTAACACGCATGTTTCATGTCTCCCAATTTTACCTCTCTATTTTTTATTTTTTAAAATAAGAAGATACTGATGTTATGTAAAAATAAATAACCTTTATATTTAATAATCGTGAGAATGCACAAACTTATTGACACATGAATAATTAAAAAAAATTAATTTATTTTAATTTGGGTTACTTTTTTTTTTTAATAGAAATTCACTACAATTTTTTTAAATATTTAATAGTATTATTACATCTTTGTTATTTTTGCCTGCTCTATCTTATGAATAAAAGTTGGCATTCCATGTGAAAATAAATTTGATTGACACATCAAATGAAATTAAATTGGATATGTGTGAATCCAACTGTAAAAATTAAATAAGTCGAATCACAAAAATTTTAATATGGTGATTTTAATTAACATAATAAGTCTTGATACATGAATTCTCAGAAAATTAATATTAATTAATAATTTTTAAAAAGGGAAATGCAATTGGGGTTGTAAGGTACAACTCGGAATTCCCGCCAGGTAGAAGATATTTTTACTCCGTTGATTTAAAAATAAATAAAATAATAAAAAAACAGACGGCGATTCGTTCATGTGAAATTTTGAGGCATTGCATCTGCGACGCACATGATTATTGCCGCGGTTATCACCTATAAATACCAGCACGCCTCTCGCATTTCTCATCATCAGCTCAGCGATCTTCTGTACGCTGTGTTCTTCCCCCCGTTATTCTTGTTGTTATTGTTAATCTTCGAAATTGTTTAATTCTTCATTGATTTCTCTGTTTAATTAGCGTCAGAAAAGATGACGGTAGGGGCTGGGATTTCTGTGAGTGATGGGAGGTTGAATGTGTTGGGAGAAAGAATATTGAGTGATGTTCATGAAAACATTATCGTGACGCCGGCGGCCGGTGGAATCCTTTCCAATGGAGCTTTTATCGGCGTTCAATCTGATCAGATTGGTAGTCGGAGAGTCTTTCCCATTGGCAAACTCCTGTGAGTTCTTCTCTCTCTCTCTAAATTCTGAATTACTGATTTCGCATTTTGTTAAGTACGACATTTAAGTATGAAAACGGAATCCGCAGATCTCATCTCTTCATGTTCTACATAAGCATAGGAATTAGGAGGCATTTTAGCTGAAAATCAGAGTTGTCAAATCAGATGAGCAGAAAATTTTTCTTTCCTTGAGTGATGAATGAGAACAAGATCAGCTAATGTAAAAAAGAATGAAAACCTCTATGATTATAACATAGGCAATTGCAACTATGATAAGCATGATATCTGTGTGGAATTCTTTTAGTCTCTCAGATCGAGGTTTGGGAAAGGGATCAACATGGCCAATCGCAATGACAAGATAGTCATAGGTAATCAAATGACCGTCTGCGGTCAATATTTGAGAGTTGGAGATGTTTATGGCCTTAGAAACAACAACATGCCCGTTGGTAAGATAATCATTTTGGTAAATTAAGGATCTTTTGGCAAAAGATGGCTCCACCACTGACCTCAAACTTTCCCATGAAATCTCCAAATAATCCTTCCTATTTGAAGGTAGAGCTCAAGTTACAACTAAGAAGAAAAACAACACAACTCTACAACATCAAGTATAGTAACTCCTTATAAGAAACAAACAACTTGAAACTTCAATGAATAGTGTTCATAGCAGGTACATACATGATACCATTATCATTACCACTGAAACGTATTCTCTATTTAATGGATTTAAGGTAAGATTTCAGTGAAAGTTCTGATAATACACTTCTTAATGAGTTTTGACTCAACAATTTTCGTCTCAGAAGTCAGAACGAAGTTGGAACTGCAGATTTAGATAACATCTACCTTCTTTTAAGAGAACATGAGTTGATGATTGATATCATTTAATGCCTTTTGTTTCTTTTGGTTGGCAACTTTGGTATATCCCTTTTTAGTTGCATTTAATCATCTCATCCTAGTTGTAACTATTATTAGCCTTTTTGTACAATTATGATGAACTTTTTACTGATGGTAGATCTATTTTGTGCAAAGACTGTAGTCTATGAATTACTTATGAAGCTGTATTACTGATATCATGACAATAAATTTCCAGGGATATGAGATTTATGTGTGTTTTCCGGTTCAAGTTATGGTGGATGACACAGAGAATGGGGTCAAGTGGTCAGGAAATTCCTTTTGAAACTCAATTCTTGATTGTTGAAGGACAGGACGGTTCGCATTTCGGCCAAGGGGAGGAACAATCTTCATTATATGTTGTTTTCTTGCCCATTTTAGAGGGAGATTTCAGGGCTGTTTTGCAGGGAAATGCAAACAATGAGTTGGAGATTTGTCTGGAAAGTGGTATGTATGGTATCTTAAAATTTCTACCATTTTCCTACTTCTGAAACTTGTTTTTCTGATAATTAAGCAATGCAGGAGATCCCTCCGTGCAAGAGTTTGATGGGAGCCATTTAGTGTTTGTTGCAGCCGGATCCGATCCATTTGATGTCATCACTAATGCAGTGAAGTGCGTTTCTTTTTAAAAATCTTTTTAATTCCTTCTTGTCTAGCTTCATATATATGGTTAATAGTTTAAGTTTTGTTTGATCTGATTATAGGTATAGCGTTTTCCTTCACCATTGATCTCATTATTGCTAGGACAAATCAGAGATCTGTCCTGATAAAATATGTCATATTATCTCTGTTTTTGCTAATTTTAGATCTATCCTTGTTACATTGAGATTTATTATCTCTGAATAAAGTAAAAGCAAGAAAGAAATTCTGTGTAGTTTTATTTTTTTTATTAAAAATGGTGAAATATTGAGAATATGCTCCCAAATTATCCAGGAGCGTTGAGGGGCATTTGCAGACTTTCTGTCATCGTGAGAGAAAGAAGGTGAAGTGAATTATTTCCATTTTTCTTACCTTGTTTAGTATATTCTAGTAAGAGCTGTGTTTGAACTTTGAAGTTAGCAATGTACTAAATAGTGTTTTCTATAACAATCCAGATGCCAGACATTTTGAACTGGTTTGGATGGTGTACATGGGATGCTTTCTACACTAATGTCACTGCGCAAGGAGTGAGGCAGGGTTTGGAGAGGTAACAGTTTCGTACTAGTATGACCCTGAGTTTGTATGATATTTTTCAGCTATTTATCTGCTATTTTTTGTTATAGTTTTGAGCAAGGAGGGATTCCCCCTAAGTTCGTAATTATTGATGATGGATGGCAATCAGTCGGCATGGATCCCGTTAGTGAGAAAACAGAAGCAGATAATTCGGCTAAGTGAGTCCAATTATAATCTTAATATCTCATGCATGATTTAATTTTGCTTGTCTTTTTGTAGACTAACTGATGACTTCATCTTTGTTTTCTCCAGCTTTGCAAACAGGTTAACTACTATCAAGGAGAATTACAAATTCCAAAAGGATGGGAAAGTGAGTGAGAAGGTAGAGGATCCGACAAAGGGAATCAAGCACATTGTTACAGAAATTAAAGATCAACACTCTGTTAAGTATGTTTATGTATGGCACGCGTTGGCTGGGTACTGGGGAGGTGTCAGACCTGGAGTGGCCGAGATGGAACATTACGATTCGAAGATGGCTTATCCCATCTCGTCTCCTGGGGTTAATTCGAATGAACCATGTGACGCCGTAAACAGCATTGCCAAGAATGGCCTTGGTCTTGTTAATCCTGAGAAAGTATACAGTTTCTACAATGAGTTGCATTCATACCTTGCATCAGCTGGTATTGATGGTGTGAAGGTAGATGTTCAGAACATCCTCGAAACCCTAGGGGCAGGCCATGGTGGAAGGGTGAAGCTTGCTAGTAAATACCACCGAGCATTGGAAGCATCAATCTCAAGAAACTTTCCTGATAATGGAATCATATCATGTATGAGCCACAACACAGATGGTTTGTACAGGTGAATACAGCTTCAACTAATTAATGAAATATATTTATATGGTAAGTTTTAGCTCACTGATTCGACTGGTACCGGCTACTAATTGCAGTGCAAAGCGAACTGCTGTCATTAGAGCATCGGATGACTTTTGGCCAAAAGATCCAGCATCTCACACTATTCACATCGCATCTGTAGCTTACAATACCATTTTCCTTGGAGAGTTTATGCAGCCAGATTGGGATATGTTCCATGTAAGTTGAACTGATGACCAATTCAAGTGTTTCTTTACACAGTTGTGGATGATAGATAAACCGATGCTAATTTTTACACACATCTAATTGCAGAGTTTGCATGAAATGGCTGAGTATCACGGAGCAGCACGGGCTGTGGGAGGTTGTGCTATATACGTAAGGTAGCGTAATCTTAAACAAAGTTGTCATTATGCAATCAAGCTAAGGTCTATTAACACTTCTTTTTTGAATAAAAATTAAAAAAATCTTACGTTGGGATATGTCATCTGCAGTGATAAGCCAGGACAGCATGACTTCAACCTTCTGAAGAAGCTTGTACTTCCTGACGGCTCCATATTGAGGGCAAAGCTTCCAGGGAGACCAACACGTGATTGCCTCTTCTCAGATCCTGCTAGAGACGGAAAAAGGTACACCCAAGAACTTCCTACATTGAAGATCATTCCAAATTATAGAGTATCTTTTCATGTAATAACTGCAATGATTTTACTACAGTTTGTTAAAAATCTGGAATCTGAATGATCACAATGGAGTTGTTGGGGTGTTTAACTGCCAAGGAGCTGGTTGGTGTAAAGTTCGAAAGAGGAATCTTATCCATGACGAACAACCTGGTACAATAACAGGAGTTCTTAGAGCCAAAGATGTTGATTATCTTCCAAGAGTGGCAGATGATAAATGGAATGGAGATGCTGTTGCCTACTCCCACTTACAAGGTACATTAAACTAAATCTTACTCTGTCAAACACAAGCAGAAATAGAAACATAAAAATCTTTGTTAAGACTGTTGGTCATCTGTTGTCTAAAAACTTGATATTTATGTTTGCAGGAGAGTTGGTGTACCTTGCCAAAAATGCTTCTCTGCCAATCACACTAAAGGCCAGAGAATACGAGTTATTCACGGTGGTTCCTGTGAAGGAGATGTCCAACATGGTTAAATTTGCACCCTTTGGTCTTGTTAAGATGTTCAATTCAGGAGGAGCTATCAAAGAAGTCAAGTATGAAGTGGAAAAGCCTGCAACTGTTGATATGAAAGTCCGTGGTTGTGGTATCTTTGGAGCTTATTCCTCAGTCAGGCCCAAAAGAATCCACGTCGACACCATAGATATGGAGTTTGAATACGAAGAAGCATCTGGGTTCGTCTTGTTTGCATTGCAAGTTCCAGAGAAAGAGATGTACCTTTGGAATGTTGTTATTGAAGTGTGAAGAATCTGGGTGGATTATGATCATCTGCAGGGTTTGCTTTTCACATGGTGGTCCCGATTTATCGGAGTCTACTCGAATAAACTGGAACAACCGTATGTTGTGTTCAGTTCAAGAGAATTGAGAGGACTCGGCAGGAGTTAACTAATCAGGCATTTAGGCTTTTAATGATTTCTGTAATGATCATTCATTGATCTTCATTGTTCTTTTCCTAATTACATTGCTTCAATAAGATCAGTTGAGAGGTAGCTATTTTTACATATGTTTTTTTGAAGCCATCAAGCCACAACTCTGCATTATTTTACACATTATTCCTACAAGAACAGGAGCAGTAAAATATTAATAGAATATTCAAAAAAGGAATTCAACAAATCATCATGAAGGCATTATTGTGTATACATAAAAAAAATTATATTACAACTTCTCTATCATTTTCTCAACCATCAACTGAACAGTTGAATTGATCAAAGCTTTATTAAAAATGAAATAGATCTATTCCTGAGCTTGAGGGGGAGTGTTGGAAAGAACTAGATGTAAATATTAGATTTATATTCCGTTGTATTTTTTCCTTAATTGTCCGATTAGATTATATTAGAATTATCTAAATTAGAAAAATATGCAATAGTAAAATTAGGGGTGAACGGTAAACCTAGTAATGAAAATTCTCAAGGAATAATTATTTTAAACAAACCACTCTTGTTTCAAAAGATTCCGGAGAAAGAAAAAAAAAGAAAAGAAAAGTTTATCACAACTCAATGGCAAGAAAGTAAAATAAATTCAATATTCATATTTCCATCGAGATTGAGTCTTCTGCATATTCATATATTTCCTAAAAATTCAAGATTTGATTCTTGGTGGGAATTCTGTTGAATAGAGCGAAAGAGAGAGTGGTAGATTGATTTTGTATTTGGGGATTAGGGTTTATTACTGTTGAATTTGAATATATGAATATAACGGTTGTCAGCCAAACGGGCCTTGTACTGTGCTCATTATTGTGTAGTCAAAGTTGAGCCATGCGGGGTCTCTTTCAACTTAATTGTTTACCAGATCAAAGTTACTGGGCCTATTTCAAGTTAATTGTTTACCAGATCAAAGGCAGCTTCCAATAAATGTGAAAATAAATATATCTCCTCCAGAGAAGATGGCATAAATTAACAGGAGGAAATACTGTTTTCTGATTGGTTGATTGAAAAAAAATTATACTTATAATATTTACAAGTGCTTGCACCTCTCCATGTATTATTCGTGGAGATGTTAATACCGCTGACTATGTGGCCAATACGTTTAATTCTGAAATATTTAGGGGCTATAATTCTGAAAAATACACAGCACACACTAATAATAAAAATAATATATATTTATAATAATTTTATTTTAATTATTTTATAAATTATTAAATCTTATTATAATAATTAGTATTTATTTTTAAATTTCAAATTTAATATTTTAATAAGTAATATTATATAAATTTTCATACATTTTTATCTCTTTTCTTTTATATACTCCCTCCGTTCCTTTTAAAGAAGGTTTTTGCTTTTCACACGGATTAAGAAATATTATTATTTAATATATAATAGGTGGTTGTATTATGAATTTCTATATTTTAATTGTATTAGTGAATGTATGAGGATCCATATATGTAAAAAATGAAATTGGACTTTTGGGAGATGCTAAAAACAAAAAAAGAGACACTTTAAAGGAATAGAGAGAGTATATATTTATATTTAATAAAATTTTGAATATAATAATAAAAGAGTCTAAAATAGGTATATTTAATAATTTATATATGTATAGTCTTAAAAAAAATTATATATGTATTTTCTAATGTATGCGGGGTATATTTAGAAATCCAGAATAAAAATCGGCTTTGAACGTGATCAATACCGACACGCTGTTAATGAAGTCATTATGGTCCAAAAGTAGGAGATTAAATAGGCATTAAGCTGAATCCACAATGGAATTCGTTTGAACCAAGATGAGAAACGTTTGAAAATTTCCCCCAAAAATGGTCAACAGAATCCATGCTCGATTCAATTCAATGGCGAGATAACCAACTTCTCTAACTGAAAGAGATCGTCATGGGAGTAAATACACATTCCAATGAGCCAATCCCTCTATTGCAACTCGGCCTCCCATCGCCTCCCATCGACGACGACTCCCTCCAATCTGATGTTTTAGTCAACTCTTCACCCAAACGAACCGGTTTCGCCATCTCTCCATTTTTCAATTTGTTTTTTGTTTTGCTCGATTACAGCTTTTGCTGATTCTCTGAAAGTTTGAAGGGAATTCATGGACGGCGTCGGCTCATATCATAACCGGAGTGATAGGGTCGGGTGTGCTGTCTCTATCATGGAGCATTGCGCAGTTGGGGTGGATTTGGGGTCCTTTTCTTATGCTGCTTTTCGCCCTAATTACTTTGACGTCGACTTTTCTCATCTCCAATTGCTATAGATCTCCAGATCCTGAATATGGTGCTATCAGGAATAGATCTTATGCTGCAGCTGTTAAATACAATCTAGGTATGTATGTATGTATGTATGTGTGGTGTGTGTTTCCATAAACTCCAATTTGTTTGTTCTTAGAGAAACAGAGGAAAATGAGGAATCAATTCAATTTGTAGTATGCGCAGATGGATGAATTTGATTCTGTTGCAATGCACAAGTTTCTGAGATGAATGTTCATGTGTAGTCTGTAGATGTGATTATGGAAATTTGAAGATGATAGTATCTACTCAATAATTAGAACTAGACTGTGCAATGTGTTTCAGGATCTGGATGCACCACAGGGGTGCTACTCACATACACATTTGTTTAAATTCAATTGATGAAACATAGGATGGAATGTGGAGAGTGGGATTGAACTACTTTAAACTTCTATGTTATTGTTGAGATGAATTTAGTGGCATGTGTTTTCAACTAATTGCATGAAAAGTGGTTTGTTATATCCTATTGCGTATGTATGAGATTTGACAGTGTGTTGCATAACAGGAAAGAAGAATGCATGGATATGTGGACTACTTATACAGATGAATTTCTATGGAACAGGAATTGCTTATACTATTACTACTGCTATCTGCATGAGGTTCTTCTTCCTTACCAGATTAATTGCTTGTTGCCTTAATGAATGCTTATTAAATCTTTGACTGAAATTGATGTTCATGCCTTAAAAAAGCTTTATTCAGAACATTCTCTTTTAGGAAAATATTGGTAAAAAGAATTGTGGTTGGGTGATTCATGATTGGAATGCTGCCGGGTATGAGAGTTTTTAACGAATTACGGTTGAAGTAGAATACAGTAATACAGACCTAATAATTGTTGTACAAATTCTGAATCTTTGGTTTTTGATATGCAGTGCTGTACAGAAGTCAAATTGTTACCACAAGCATGGGCGTGATGCTCCTTGTGAATCTGGAAATACGATGTACATGCTGTTATTCGGAGTAGTTCAGATATTTATGTCTCAGATACCTGATTTTCATAGTATAGAGTGGCTTTCCATAGTTGCTGCACTCATGTCGTTTACTTATTCATCAATTGGATTGGGGCTTGGAGCTGCAAAAACCATAGGTACATTCACTGGCTGATTAATACCAGCAACCAGATTATTACGAGGGGAAAACAATACAATCAAATATAGATGTCCTAATTCAGTTTCTGCTTCTTTATCTTGTTCAAAATGCACATCAGGAAATCAAGTTATTAAGGGTAGCATAACCGGAGTTTCAACTGCCACTGCGATGCAGAAAGTGTGGAGAGTTTCTCAAGGAGTCGGTGATATTGCTTTCGCCTATCCATACCCCATGATTGTTCTTGAAATACAGGTTTGCATACTATAGCATCTATATTCCAGTTTAAGAATCACAGTTCCACGCATATGAAAAGTATCTTACCTCTCTCACCCGCGAAACCTGAAGGATACTTTGAAATCCCCACCATCAGAGAGATGGACCATGAGAAGGGCATCACTATATTCAATCTGTATCACCACATTCTTTTATCTCAGCTGTGGAGGGTTCGGATATGCAGCATTCGGAGATCAAACACCAGGAGATATCTTGACTGGATTCACCAACTTTGGTCCTCACTGGTTGATCAACATCGCCAATGCTTGTGTTGTACTTCACTTAATTGGAGGGTATCAGGTAAAAGGACCACACGCAACACCTCACCAGCATGAGAACCCACAAACAGATATCTCATTGGCTTTCGTTTTTCAGGTGTATTCACAACCGTTGTTCGCAGTGGTGGATAAATGGTTAGCTGATGAGTTCCCAAGGAGCTCATTTGTGAACAAGAACTACAGAGTGAAACTTCCATTAGTTCCAGCAATGAGTTTAAATGTAGAGAGGCTGTGCTTTCGGACGGTGTACGTTGCATCGACGACAGCAGTAGCGATGCTGTTTCCGTACTTCAACCAGGTACTGGGAGTGCTGGGAACCATCAATTTTTGGCCATTGTCGATATATTTTCCAGTGGAAATGTGGTTGAAGCATAATAACATTAGACGTTGGTCCAACACGTGGATTGTTTTAAGGAGTTTCAGTATTGTTTGCTGTGTTGTAACAGTGTATATCTTCGCTGGATCCATCCAAGGAATCATAGCTGCACGTTTAACCTAATAACTCTTCTTAATTATAAACTCATATTATGTACTATAACTCTATAAACCACTTATATTAATCACCAAACAACCATACTTTTGGATCTGCATACTCAATTTTTTTTTCTTTTTTCTTCTAAATTTTTCCACTCATTAAAAACATTCTTACGACAATTTCACATGGTTATATTATTATTATTTTTTTAAAGGGAAACTGCAATTACTTGTGGATGCCAAAATTTATTCTTATGAAATATGCTCTCAATTAAAAATTTTATACTCCCTCGTCCTAGAAAAGCTTTCATCATCTCCATTTGTCAGTTCCATATAAGTTTTTACGAGTAAAAAAGTCAAAATAATTCCTCTCATACACCTTATTAAAAAAAAAATTCTATGTAACAGATTTTATTATTTATTTATTTCTAAAAAATACCCAAAAGAAAATTTACTCTGTTAATTTTTGTCCCCAAATGTGAAAACTTTGACGATACGAGGGGAGTATTAAATTTCAAATTCAATCATATTATCATTTGAAGTTTTGAAAAAAAATTTAAGACATACTCCAATGATTAAAAATGGGCAAAGACATTGTGAAACACTGTTTGATTCTATGATTTGAGGATATTAAAAATGCAGAATAGTCCGTGAGTTGTATATCATTTTTAAACTATATTTATCTTATTAAATATGAAGAAATTAGCATTCAACAATAATTTGGTCAAATATAACAACAAAAAGATATTCATACCACCATTGGTCAGTTCTATAACTTCTTCATAAACCGTTATATCAGTTTCAGGCTAAAAACCAAAACAAGACAACAATTACATAACTAAAAAATCATTTAAAAAATATATTAATTTTTTTTAATTTTAGGAAATATAACGCCCAAGTCCAACTGGATGGTTAAAAAAAGTAAATAAAATAATAATAATTCTTGGAATAAGAATCTCCTTAAAATCTGTACCACTTCCTTCCTGACATCCTGCTAAACTATCACAGTTTGCCAAAGCCTACTGCCATGGGAATAGAACTTGGTGAAGATGATCACACTTCTACGTTGCTATCATCTGCCAAGCATCCAATCAGAACGGGTAAAACCCATCTCTTAATTGCCATTCTCATCCCTCTTTCATGTTCTTCAGATACTGCTTACTTATTCTCTTTTTGGGGTGAATTCTTTTATCACTATAATGGCTCCACTCTTCGATTCTTGACCCCCTCACACACTTTGTTGTTGTTGCCATGATTCTGGGGAACTGACGCCTGAAAAAGAAGCAAAGAAGATAGTTTCAGTAATGGCAGAATTTCCAACTGTTGTTTTAGATAATGTAAAATAGGATCATGATTAGTTTAGGCCAACCCCTGTTTTCTAAAGAAAACCCCTTCACTAGAATCATGATGCTCACAACAAAAGATTACAAGGGACTCAAATCTTTCTGATGTCACAAATCGTTGACTTTTTTCCTTGTGCCATTTTTCATTTCACAGCTTAATTATGCATAGAATCTGTTTGAGAAATGGTGGATGATTAGAAACTAGTAGTGTGTAGTGTGATTAATAATAGGTTGAGTTCCTTTGATCAGGGACCGTGTGGACTGCTTTAGCACACATAATTACAGCAGTGATTGGTTCTGGTGTGCTATCTCTTGCATGGAGTATCTCCCAACTTGGATGGATTGCTGGTCCGTTGACTGTGATATCATTTGCATTGGTTACCATTGTTTCTGTGGAGCTTCTATGCAATTGCTACAAATCTCCTGATTCCAACAATGGCTTCTATAGAAATGGTTGCTACTTGGATGCTGTTCGAAGAATCCTAGGTGAGAAGTTCATTATACTTTGTATGGCATGTTGATGGCAGCAGTTTACAAGGGCCTAGTTCTTTTGTAATCCTATCCTTTTTCATGTTGATTACATTTACATACACTAAGTTTGATAGCTGTCATTAACTCAGATATTGAACATCAAGTGTTTACTAGTTGTACACTTGGCACTGTACTAATGAAGTGATATCTTAAAACAGGGTAATGATTTCAATAAATTGATGGGAGTAATTGATGTCTTGACAAACTGTGTTCATTGCTTAGTCTTAAAAACAATTACCAGCATTTTTGTTGAACAACTTAGAGACTATGTATTACATTGCATTTTGCATTTGGTATCTCAGGGAAGAAGAACGCGTTTGTGTGTGGCATTATTGTGCAGATTAATTTCATCAAAATCGGTATTGTCTACACAATTACAGCCGCCATCAGCTTGAGGTATGTAGCTATCTCTTTGAGTTTGTTCATGCACCTCTTCCCAAAAGTAGAAGAGAATATATATAAGCTTCTTTACTGCTTCTATTTACCAGTATTCATTGTGGTCTCTATTGGACAAATTTGCCATAAAGGTGAAAGTGAATAATTTAAGCAAATTTGGTTATAAGCAGACAAGAAAAGCATATGACTTGTGTTATTCTCTTTTATTTGTTTGCTATAATCTTGCCTCGCACGCCTGAAGTCTTCGGCTACAGAAACTGAAGTTTAGTTACTAAGAACATGTCTTTAAATAATTTTCACTGCCAATTCGTTAGAATTCGTATAAACATGCCTTTATAATGGAGGCCTTATATGCACATGAGAACCTAATTCAAACGAGTTGTGTGATAACATATGTTGATCTTCGCCTTTTCCCCTTGCGAGCACATGATACACTTTTAACCAGCAGTGATTTGAAATGTTACAGAGCAATTCAAATGTCAAATTGTTACCATAATGATGGGCATACAGCTGCATGTGAATATGGAAGCACATATTACATGCTTATATTTGGAATTCTTCAAGTAATACTTTCTCAGATACCTAATTTTCGGAATACTGAGTTGCTCTCTGTCATTGCGTCAACCATGTCTTTCGTTTATACCGTCATTGGATCAGCTCTCGGCTTGGCCAAAGTCATAGGTATGCAAATTGGCTGGAACTTGACAAAACTTTCCCCTTCTATACTGTGCTGTAATACCTGTCTTTCTTTAAACAGAAAACGGAGAAATCAAAGGTAGTATAGCAGGAGTTCCAGGTTCTACTGCTGCCGATAAAGTTTGGTCAATATCTCAAGCTATTGGGGACATTGTCTTTTCTTTCCCTTTTTCTCTTATTTTTCTGGAGATAATGGTGAGGCCATGAAATACACAATACTTGATCTAAAGAAAATAATACATAGATCAAATTAAGATTAACTTTGATAATTAATACATGAAGGATACTCTGAAGTCACACCCCCCAGAAAAAGTGGCCATGAAGAAGGCATCCATAATGGCAGTATGCATCACAACTTTAGCCTACTTGTGCTGTGGAGGATTCGGTTATGCAGCTTTTGGGAATTCAACTCCCGGAAACCTGCTAACCGGATTTGGTTTCTACGAGCCATTCTGGCTCATTGATTTGGCCAATGCATGCGTCTTCGTTCATCTTCTTGGGGGATATCAGGTACTCAACATCCTCATTCCTCACCTCATCCTCTATGAACTTCCTTTTCGTCTCACTGTAGCTACCATGTTCATTACTAGGTGTTTACTCAACCACTCTATGCAAGCATTGAGCAATGGTTCGCGGAGAAGTTTCCGAGAAGCAGATTCGTGCACGGAGAAGTCAAGCACATTCGACTAAATCCTCTGAGGCTGTGCCTCCGAACTGCATACGTTGGATTCACGACAGGTTTCGCCGTGATGTTTCCGTACTTTAACCAAGTAGTGGGGTTAGCTGGATCAATAAACTTTTGGCCAATCGTAATATACTTCCCAATGGAGATGTACTTAGTGCAGAAACATATAGGACCATGGACATGGAAATTCATCCTTCTTCGGGTGTATAGTTTTATAACTTTGGTTATCATCGTATATGCCTTTGTTGGTTCTGTTAAAGGTGTCATTTCTGCAAGAAGCTAAGATTATATTCATTTCATAAACAATGATTATGTACACACATTTCTTGTCCAATTTGAGTTTTGTACACATCTCGTGGACTCAATATAACATTAGATCTTGATCTAGTTGGATTGTTAATTGGATCATAGTCTAAACTCTTTTGGACGTTTTGCATGCTAGTTAAACTGTAACAGCTCAGCATGACAAGAAAAGGTAGAGGCGGTCCTAATATGTTTGAGTTTGAGGAGCGGAACAAATAAGAAAAGGTAGATATATTTTTTTTAAAAAAAAATTGAAATAGCTCATATATTAAGGAAAAAAATATTACTCCTACTAATTTTTTTCTAAACATCTTTTTGGTACATAAAATTGTTAATCCATTTAATCATTAAATATTTTTTGCAAATAAGATTTTAATACCTTAGATATTTTTTTCTTCGAAAAATTAAAGTACTTGAATCTACTTTCTAATGTACTACGTTATTATAACACTAGCAATATATATAGAACACAATAAGATTGGGAGGGGAATCCCATATAAATGGTTTTTTTAACATTTCGTAAAAATGAGTGTAATAGAGTATGAAAATGTAATAGGAAATCCGACGGTAAGAAGGGTGTATTGCACACGTTATTATAACACTAGCAATATCTATAGAACACAATAAGATTGGGAGGGGAATCCCATATAAATGGTTTTTTTAACATTTCGTAAAAATGAGTGTAATAGAGTATGAAAATGTAATAGGAAATCCGACGGTAAGAAGGGTGTATTGCACATGTTATCTAGTGCGAGTGGTGCTAAATAGACGGTAAGAAGGGTGTATTGCACATGCTATCTAGTGTGAGTGGTGCTAAATAGAAACGTGGAGTAAGTGCAATAAATGAGGTGTTAGCGTGATCAAATAAAAGTAATCATAAAAATGGAAGAAATTAAAATCATGGGCAATTCAGGCACATGATAATAATCATCTTGGTTGCCATGGGAATGCTGGAAAGTGGTGAAGATGATCGTAGCTCACCGCCATTAGAGCAAGCACCCTTGCTTCCTTCTTCATCTCCTCATCTTGATAATGATATAGTCCACCCCCACAAGACAGGTGCTTCCCAATTTCAACCCCCTTTCTCTCTCTCTAGCTGGCAAGTAGTTTTCCTGTTCCTTAATTATATTCTTAAACTGGTAATCTGCGAATGCGATGTTGGGTTTTTCCAACTTCAATCAAGATAGGATTCCATTTTTTTTTTACCTTAGATTCCTTTTAATCATCAAGTTTCCCTTGGGAATGTTTCATAATGAAGTGATAGACAAAGAAGGTTAGGGGATCTAAATTAGAGTTTCATTGTTAGTATTTTGTGGTTTTGTACTATAATTATACTCATGATAGCAAAAAAATGTGACTTCAATCTTTGTGATGATATAAGCTTATCTACAAAACTAAGGGGTGCTTGGTGTGGGGTATTGATTCTCATTCTTCTATGGAGGTAATGGAATCCAAATTCTTCAATCAATCCCGTTGACCTATTGACTACTCCATCCCCTTCAATCAACTTCATTCTCATTATCAATACTATTTCAGAATCGGCTCCTAAAGTTCCTAATCGGTTAGATTTGAGGATGGATTTTTGGGTTTATTAGAGTGTAAAGTATCTCTATTGAAATAGATTTATTGGGAAATCCAAGGAATGGATTCAGTCCAAAAGTCGACAACTTCATGTCAGTGTTGGGATGAATGGCTCCACAGACTATGCGATTGGGTGTTAGAAAATACCTCTAGATAGTTTAGTGATTGTGCAGTTGATGTGCAGGGACTCTATGGACTGCTTTGGCACACATTATAACAGCGGTGATTGGTACGGGTGTGCTATCTCTGGCATGGAGTATGTCTCAGCTTGGATGGATTGCCGGTCCATTGACTATGTTGGCGTTTGCATCGGTTACCTTCATTTCCATGAGTCTTCTCTGCCATTGCTACAAATCTCCTGATTCTAGTGGTGGCTTCTGCAGAAATGGCTCCTATTTGGGTGCTGTTGGGAGAATCCTAGGTAAGTGATTCTCATGTTGGTTGATAAAAAAAGGGAGGAACTTGTCACTTCAACTACAAGCATGTTATAATCACATGAAAGTATTTAACTCTATGGTTTATTTATATGCTTAAAAAAGATGGGTATTCTGTTTTAGGGAGTAAATATAACGATGCATTCTATTTTTGTCATCCCAGGGAAGAAGAGCACAATATTCTGTAGCATTATTGTTCACATTTATTACATCAAATTAGGTATTGTCTATACTATAACATCTTCCATCAGCCTAAGGTATGTACATTGCCAAGCTTCTTCATTGTTTCATGCTCCATTAACCAACTAAATGAGAAGCTCTGGATTTATAAAGTTAATGAACAAGTTGTACACAATTTGATTAATTCAAGAAGGTTCTCAAGAATATATGTTAATCAACTTCAACTTATATTTAGTTTAAATTCATCTGCATTTAATGTTGAAATCCTATATTCATCTCTAGCTACTTCAACATGTTTAATATGGAGCTTCTTGTAAAGAATTGTTCATTAATACTATATCTTAATCAAATGGCACAGTGCAATACAGAAGTCAAATTGTGACCATTATGAAGGACATGCAGCTGCTTGCCATTATGAAGACTCTTACTGCATTCTTATATTTGGGTTATTTCAAGTAGTACTTTCTCAAATACCTGATTTCAAGAATACCCTTTGGCTGTCCATAATTGCGGCTGCAATGTCATTCGGATATTCTTTCATTGGATCAGGCCTTGGCTTGGCCAAAGTTATAGGTATGCAAACTGGAACTGGATACAACTTTTACATGTCCACCGTTGCTCTAACTCGTTGGCTCGATCTCAACTTGCAGAAAACGGAGAAATCAAAGGTAGCATTGGAGGAGTTCCAAGTTCCACCGCGCTTGATAAAGTATGGTCAATTTCTCAAGCGATTGGAGACATTGCTTTTGCTTTCCCTTGTTCGCTTCTTTTTCTAGAGATAACGGTGAGGAAATTTAGTAACTTTACTACCTGAAACTTCTGATCATTGATCACATTTATCAAGGATGAACTAATAGTTGAAGATCGAACTGAACGTGAAGGATACTCTGAAGTCAAATCCACCAGAAGAAGTCACCATGAAGAAGGCATCCATTATATCAGTCTCCATTACAACTTTCTTCTTCCTGTGCTGTGGAGGATTCGGTTATGCAGCTTTCGGGAATTCCACCCCTGGAGACCTCTTGACTGGCTTTGGATTTTATGAGCCATTTTGGCTTGTTGATTTGGCTAATGCATTTGTCGTTGTTCATCTTATTGGTGCATATCAGGTGCCATCCCGAGTTTGATTGCCTCCACTTTCTGTCTGCTCCTTTTCTCAGCATCAACTCTTATCTTTTCCTTGTGCAACTTCAGGTGTACTCTCAGCCATTGTATGCAAGCATAGAGCAATGGTTTGGGAAGATATTCCCTGATAATAGACTGGTGAACGAGACGCCATCATTTCGACTGAATCCTCTGAGGTTGTGTCTCCGGACAGCGTATGTTGTATTCACCACAGGTTTTGCATTCATCTTTCCAAAATTCAACCAAGTAGTGGGGCTAGCAGGATCGATAACCTTCTGGCCTGTTATCGTATACTTCCCGGTGGAGATGTACTTGGCGCAGAAGAATATGGAGCCATGGAAAGGGACATCGATTGTTCTTCGGACGTTTAGCTTCATTACATTGATTGTGATCAGCTTTGCTTTTGTTGGCTCTATCAAAGGTCTAATAATAAGTTAACATGTTTTCTGCTATGAATGTACCAAGTATTCCTCCTTCAACTTTGGGAGTTGTACCTTGTCTTTCTTCTTTAGGGCATATGAATCAAAGGCTTAGCAATGGCCATATACCAATCCCAGAGTTCTGCTGCTTCACCTATTGTAATTCCCAATTCATAATGTATTGTTTATGACTTGCAAATTATACATGAATGTTGTAAAGATTGCAACTTTTTTTTTTTTTGCTTTGTCATAATGGTTCATTAAAGTTTATGTACAATTTCATTTTATGATTCTATTTTAAAATAAGACCAAAGAAATCTTTTGTTTTTATATTCACTGAATAAGTAGCACTCCCTCCATCCCATGTTGAATGAGTAGTACTCCCTCAGTCCTATGTAGTTATACTCGTTTATACATGAATAAATAAATAAATAAATAAACCTAAGTAATCCTCTGTCACAAGCCAAGAGGCTGCAAACTTTCAATATACTTCTTGATGAACATTTTAAGGCAATTCCCCCTATAAATAAGTTTAAATGGATAATATTTAATACTAGCAAAAAGGGCCCATGCACAAAGCCCACTTACTAAATAAATACCAAACTAACATAATGGAATAATTATAAATTAATTGCTTCTCCTCATTCGTCTGCTGTATACAAGTGGTGGTCTATCAGATTATCTGATAAAGATGGTCAGAAAGACTTCACAAGCAATTTTACTTTTCCAGATAAAGAGTATGATGGGACTCCATGACAAAAAATGTAAATATATATAACTAGAAAAATAGTAAGAATATATTATTACAAGCATAGTCATATCATATCACTACATATATGAATACAAATAATTTCTCTAGTCTGTCCGGCTCTCTTATTTCTATAATTTGGAGAGGGGAGCCATTTTAAAGACTAAAAATCAAGCAAAGTATGAAGATGAAGAAGAGGTATCGGCCAGAACCTGCAAGAATTACGATAAATATCACAATTAGATATTCATTACCGACATATATTTTGTAACAGTCAATTATTTTGCATAGAAAGAAAAATCCTCATAAAGGTAAACCTCGAGTTGCTCTTCAGTGAATGAGTCTTTATGTACGTTCCATGTGTCTGCATGGGTGCGACGGAATTCAGCAACTGCTTTTGTAACTGTAGATTTCAAGGGCGATGGCTCCGACACAAAACTTGCCAGCAAGGTAACATGTTCAGGCAACCAACTGCAACAATCAGTGATAGAAGTGTGAAACACAGATTGAGCGTAGATTATTAGTAAAGAATAAGGAAGAATTTTTTATAACATTCTAGTCAAGTGAAGAACCACCAAATCCCCTCCAAAAAAAAGAAAGAAAGAAACTGATTCTATATAATGTGTGAAGACATACATTACATGTGCTCCTAAAATTCTTCAAATTAAACTGGATTCAGTGGCCACTACTGACCAGTGTATATGTAGGCAGAATTATTTAAATTCAATTCAGAACTCAAAAGTTCCAAGGGTAGGATTTTATGCATGGTAAATAGAATACAAGTGGAACTGACCTGGGCATATCATAAGGAACTGATAGTACACAAGCCGCCAAGGCAAGTATTGATCCATGTACAGATGCAATGGGCAACGCAGAAACCTTGCTTCTATAATTGCAAATGAGTTATATTATCACATATGATGAAATTGGAATTGTGAATCGAGTGTGAAGTGTCCAGTAGCAGATTTTAGACTAAATTATCTCATCGGATTTTATTAAATTAAGTTTAAATGTGACATTTCAGGCTTCCATACAACTTTCAAATGTGGGGGGGGGGGGGGGGGGGGGGGGGGGGGGAGGGGGGAAGAAGGAACAAAATATAAGATCACAAAGAAAATTGGAATATACTTAGCCTCTCCAAAGTCCAATGCAGTGAACTTAGGGTATGACTACAGGAAATGTTCAAAATGCACCTTCATAAGTAATCGCACAACTGGACAGACTTTATTGGCGTTGATGATAATGAAAAACATATTGGGGGACAAAAAAAGAAAAGAAAAGAAAACCTCAAGGAATAAATCTACCTGTGCTTCCTTTTCTTCAGTACAACATTAGCTTGCTCATAAGCCCTTTGGCGAAAATTTTTAACTAAGTCTTCATCTCCACCCTTCATCAAGCCAGCTAAAACTGCTGCAGCATGCTCCCTCACCTGCAGATATTTTTTAAGAATATCCTGATAAATACCAATTGCAGGAACCAACTTGTGAAAGGGGACTCATCCTTGATAAAGAGAGAACTTCTTCAGCATACAATATACATAATTAAACTAATGTTTGGAAACATAAGATCTAAAAGAGTGTATATCCAGCAGGCAGCTAAAAAGCATATACTCGTATGGAAATCCAAATGTGAGGTAAAAACTTGCCTCCAATTGATTGTCAGTCAGAAGCTTCTCCACAGACTGCCAGATTTGTTGTTTATCCAGTTTAGAGAGGATAAAAGTATGCCTGCAGGAAGATGACAAAGCACCATTAGACAAACTGTTGTTTGAACATCACAAAGAAATAACGCCAGTCATAACCAGTGTTAATGCTCGGACACTTAGAATAGGGAATGACACTAACATGGGAGTGGATCCAATACCAGATATTTCAGAATAAAAAAGTGGACTTTCTTATAAAGAGACACCAATAATTTATCACTTTCTAAAGCTATCACTGAACTTTTTAACTTATGTGAAATCATTTTTTTTTTGGGCTTATGTCCAATGCAATTTTATTTTCATTTAGCAGATTACACAACATATTATTTTTTGAGTTTATGATATATCTCCATACCCCTATCCTAATTTTCAGTCATATCTTAGCGATTTCACACACTAATAAATTTAAAAAGATAAGAGGTTCCGACTCCTTGATAAGAAGCTCCCAGCATCCAAAACACTCGTAAAACATCAGATCCTATGTAAGAACAATATAAGTTAAACATCCTTGGCTTACAGAAACTGCAAATAAGGTATGAAACCGTAGGAGTTGAGAACTATTACATAATATGCTTAAAAATTAGTGATCAGAGGCAGCCATGTCAATAAACGATATCAAACTTCCAAAACAGTAACTATCAGCATATCAAACGTGATAAATAATAGAAGAATATAGTAATAAACTGTCAAGGGCATTAGAAATGCACCCAAACCTGAACCAACAATACCTGAACATGAAACTTCGCAAAAATGTCAAAGTTGCAGATCGAGTTCTCCAATTAGGATCATTCGCTAAAGAAACAATAATAGGCACAGCTTTCCGCAGATGAGGCTCCCCAGAGACTCTCCATTTGAGTAATTCAAAAGCAGCCTTGGCCAGATTTGACAGATCTTTATTTGATGTTTCCTACAAAGTGGAGATCAGTATTCTAGGTTACCTAGGTCCCAAGATGAAACACCTTGCAGAGAAAAGGGAAATATAGCAGAGCACAACTAGCCTCCACTTACCAAGAAAATAAATTACTTTTTTCTCTATGGGCATTATGTCGAAATTTTTTAATTTTGTGGCAACAGCTCTTGATAGAATATATGGCTCAACAACATCGTACATTATTGATGTTAATTAAAAAATGAAGCAATAAAGTCCAATCAGCACGCAAGTGACATAATAATACACTAGAAATCCAAACAGCCAGAGCTTAGCGAAATTATTGGAACGAGATGTTCCGGTAGTACTGAAATTAACAAAATTGATAACTATGATATTTTTTTTTTTTTATTGTAAAACTTGTTAGAACACCCACCCCCATCCCCACCCAAAATAAACCATTTTCTTCATCACTAGGACTCACCATATATCTCAAGATTGTTGTCCCATATGACATTTAAATTATCTTTTACAATTAGAATCAGAGTCCCAGAAAAAATGCAAAATAGCTCTAATTTACAGAGAATATAATAATCCGGTTCTGTTGAGGATACGGCATAAAATTTTAAATTGCAACCATCTCACTAAAAACTAGAGAGTAGAAAACTGACTATAAATGTGGATTTCTAGCATTTTTTGTTCTGTCAAGAGAACATACTCATAAGGAACAGAAATCTTAACCTTCAATTGCTATTTAATGAAATTTTAAACTACAAATATACTACATTTTTTTTCTTTTTCATGATAGGTCCCAAGTCAAGGTCATTTTTCTATTAAAAATATTGTAATAATTAAATTATGAACACAGCCGGCCTGAAATAGAAGTGCATGGATGTTGAAGCGATTTACCTACAGAATATCAAAAATTGGAGATAGAAAGCGTCATAGATGAAAATCGCCAAAAAAATTAAATAAATTACCTGTAATGATACCACTGGGTACAGAAGTTCCACAATAACATCCAACAAGGTTGAGGACCTTCCAGACTTTAAAGATGATATGATAAAATGAAACAACTGTGCCAATGAAGAGAATTGTAGTAAAATAAATCAAGGATGACTTTACAGAAAATATAATCAACGGAAACAAAAAATGAAAGCATAAATGGAAGCCAGGGTTTAGATAAGTAGTTATTCTACTGTGCAAAAAGGGAAAAAATAAATAAATAAGATTATATACATATATATATACCGTTTCCATCCATCTAATATCATCTTTTGAATGGTCTTTAGACACTCCATTTTCCAATTTTTGTTCTGATGGCATCTCCAAAGTTTCTGATACACTAGCATTTTGTATATCAGTTACCAGTTCAGAAGCTCGTTTCACTAGATATTGATCCCAGCATTCTACAGAATCTATATCTGCAATGCTGGGTGCCCCTTCATGCGAGTGACCGTTGCCACAGGATACATAAAGTCGAAGATTTGAGCATAATACAGAAAGAGTGACACCAATGGCTTCTCGCACCTGTGTAAAATTTAGTCATTAAAGTGAGGATTAAAGGAGATCTGTCCGAAGTATTAAAGATCACAAGAAGGGGACTTAAATAACCACACTCATTTACAGGACAAAAATAAACAACTAGAATACACAAATACCTGGAGAAATAGACAGTATAAGATACAACAAAATTGTTTTAATCTGGTCAGAAGAGTATTACAAGTACAACAAGAATCATTCTGTTAAAAGTTCATACATCCTTATTCATGAAATTTGGCAGCTGACGGAATTTAAAAGGGAGAAATCGAAAAGCAAACAATAATAAACATTTCTAATCTAGCTTCAACAATATTATAAAAATCATTCTGTTAATAATTCATACTTTTCCGAATTTTGAAATTTAGCAGCTGAAGATTCAAAATATGATACCAAGCAGAGTTTCTTATACACAGTCGTTATTGTCATGAGCAAGAGAATTGCAGTATTAACTAAATCTTGTTCCCAAGAAAAAATGGACAGGAGAAAACCACATCAAAAACCACCACTTGGCATAGCGCCACATAAAGAACCTAGAAGCTTAGAGTTAAGCGGTAGAACAAAGTACTAAACAATACAATGAAGGAGAAAATGGGCAAGACAGTTTCAGTACCAATAAGAACAGCTCAATACCAAGAGGAAAAGCCGAAAGGAATCTTCAAATTTCATATACCCATTATTAGATATAACAACTTTTGGTAAATCAGAGGGAAACAGCAAAATGCTAATCCCATTCAGATAAAATCTTAGTCTTAACTTGTCCGATTAATAGCTGCATATACAAAATTGGATAATTTCTTCCTAAAAAAAATAGCAAGATTTAAAACATGGGCAAACCTTGACAACCTAGTGAAAGTAAGGGGTCTCACCCATATTTTGGAGACATTCAAATCTGAGAAAAGACAAAATGGAAACTATTCGTATGAAGAAAATTTGTCCCAAAAACTTCAAAATCGATCATACAACAATCTGGGTAAAAATGTGAGCAACAATCCTTTTAGAGAAGGAATGGAATACTCGGACAACCAACAGGTACGTCCCACTCAAAAATTAAGAGTGCACCTGACAAATAAATGTACTTACTTGTGCAGACGAGTGATTCATGTGGCTCAGTAACTCTTTCAGGAGATTATAATGAAAGGACAATTCAATATCAGGCATTCTTGGCGGAGATACTTCTATAAGGATGGCAGAAAGAAAAGTGTAACGTTTGGCAACTACAGAAGTAGTGACTGTTTGTGGTAAAGGTTTCATCAGGCAATCAATTATCTTTTCTCTCAAAAGAGGAGCTCTAGTTCCTGATTTTCCCTTCCCAGTGACTGCATATCGTACACTTGCAGTCCACTCAGGAATAGATTCCACAGAAGGTGCATGAATAATATTCTGCAACATGATTTTTATCCAGCTATCCCATGCTTCTGAAACACCAAGGACATCAGAATGCAGCACTCCAGCCAAGGCTTCAGCAGCAACACATTGCTTTGACCTCTCCTTAGCATCCACAAACTCCTCTAGTGCTGTTCTCATAGTTAGCAAAACAGGCATACCACATTCTTGAACTAGCCTCTTAAAGATCCGTGCAAAGTTTGAGTAAAAAGTATCATTTCCAAATAAAGAAATCCAACTCGGAGTACGAGGCCATGAAGCAGAAAAATCAAAATAGAAACGAGTAATTGATTTGTCAGCAAAACTCTGCAAGGAAGAATTTCCATAATTTCCTTTGGAAGACACAGAATCCACATCACTGATAATATGAACATGAGAAAGACTATTCAAAGTCTCACTAAAAAAACCCTCTTCCTGAAAAATATCACTTAAAGCTCCCTCGAGAGATGACTTGGTGTCTCCCTGCAAATATCCATGACCATTGGTTCTGTTATCTGCCGAGAATTTGTATGGTGACTCTTTAAGAAGCGTATTCAAAGCGGAGATGGCTAAAATTCTAGTCTGTGGAAGCTGGCTTTTAAGATTCTTCAAAAAGTGACCTGAAAGTATCCGATTCTTAGTAAGGGAAGCTTGCAAACTATGCAAGTAATTTTTGCATGACTGACAGATTATACTACGGCATGTAAAATGGTGAACACAATGATGCTAGGCTTGATGCAAGAAGAAATTTGAACAGAGTTCACTAACATACCAGCAATTTCACTCAGAACTTTCATGGGTACAGCTGGATCATTTCTCGATGCTATAGCCAGTAATAGAAGAATCCTATTAGCCATCAAATTATACCTGAAAAGGAGAGCATAAGAAATTATGACAATATAAAAGCATGCAAAAATACCACCACTGGTGCAATAAATGTGTAATAATGTATGCACTTCTGATTAAAGAATGACGCTCTACTCTCTTTTATATCTAAAGGCTGACGAGAAGAACTGTCATTAAACAAAGATAAATGAATTATTATTATTACAAAAAAGTAGATTATCTGTACCGCCAATGCAAGTTGGTGCTTTCAAAACTCATAGAACCAATTTCAGCAACCAAATTTGCGAAATCAGTGTCATCTGCATGATTTCCTGCTCCCCCAAAAATGCTTCTTGACAATCCCGCGAAATAGATATTATACTTGACAAAAAGCTGTAGAAACGCCATATGTTAATAGTAACACCCAAAAATCTACTACGGTACCCAGAAGAGGTGTCTAAAAGAAGATTGACAAAGTCAATTAAGAAGAGACATAAAACCATTGGGTCATCCAGTTCACCTCAGTAATTGCTTTCTGAGCTTTTTGGGATTCATTATGGGAGCTTCAAGTTAGAAAAAGAAAAAGGGGTAATTAAACCAAAGTGATGATTCACTAGAAAACATGTCCAAAAAAAGCCTGCATATATAACAAATTTAAAAAAAGATTACCTGTTTAAGATTCCAAGAAGGAACGATGAAAGAGCCTTCCTGTCCTGGATTTATGGTAGAGACGATGTGTCAGAGGAACTCAACACTCACTAAAGAATATAAAATATAAGCAATCTCCTGAAAATGATACCGTTGTTAAGCGCTTGAGAATGGTTTGGTATGAAAGGACAGAGCAAGAACCTAAGACTGCATTTTCAGGCAAGCTTGACTTTCTAAGATTTTCCGCAAGACTTAGCACACATTTTGAAATTGTTGATGGCCATCTCTTCATCATCTTAAGGATAGATTTTGCTGCAAGTCTAGGGACAAATGTATACATATAACAATGTTACCACATGAAGAGAGAATCACACGTATTTGCAAGCCATGCGTATTATGCATGCACACACTTAAATAGATTTACATAGATATGTTCACATAAATCACAATTTGCGAGACATGGAAATTCTGGTGTAATAAATAGACAAAAGAAATATGAAATAGGCACATAATTTCACACAAGAAAATAAAACAATCCTGCAAATACAAATTCTTAACAGCAAAATGACAGTTGGGAGGACTACGCTAAAATAGCAAATTTGTGCAGTACATACTATAACCAGCCCATAAAGACATTTAATGGACATTTTTTATGGCAAATAACTTCGCGTAAGAAGGAACCAATCAAGAAAAGAGATTTGGACATCCTAGAAAGGGATTAATCAAGCCTACATGCATCCTAATTGCACCAACTAGACAAGGAACTAATCAAGCGAACCACCCTCTTTCCACCTTGACCAAAAAGGAATTAGGTTCGTTCTACGTCACAGCAAGGTTGTACAAAACAAAAGGCATGAAAAGAATTTCTGAACTCACCTTCGAACAGTTTCATAAATATGCAATGAGAGATCAAGGAGATCATCCATTAAAAGAATCACATGGTCAGGTGGAAGCATGTTCCCACTCGTACGGAACAAATGATAAGACGATTGTGATGATCTCCAGGTATTATGCATGTACGCTTTGTCTATCAGTGCCCACCTTGGCCTATAACATTAGACCTTCAGCATCCTCAAAGCAATGCATAGAAAAAATCAAAATACAGAAATCATGGCAGTATAACCCACCTTCTTTTTCCTTTTGAGTGAGACGGCACAATGAAATTAACTGGAGGTTCTATAATAGCAGTAGATTCAAGCTTCCAGGCCTGCCTGTGATTGGACCACTCCTCATATTCCGAACTCCCTGGAGGATATCATGACAAACAATGACTACAATATCTGGTAGAAAACAAAAGAGATCACCCCAAAGAGTTACTCACCATAATTTCCCAATGCATCCATTATGCGAATGAGAAGTATCAGTAAGATGCTATCATCAGACTTCTCATTCAACAAATATCTGCAATATCAAAGTTGAGTTAAGATAACTAATAACTATCACACGACGTGAACAGAGTGTGTAAAGAGGCAGCATTGAAGCAAAACAAATTTACGTGCAAGTTTCATGGATTATGTCAGCAGCTTTTTGTCGTAATTCTGAACTACCAACACATGAACCTATTGCCCCAGCAATCAGAAAAGGAGAACTGCCTGCGTCTTTAACCATCCCATTCTCAGAGGACAGCCTAAAATCAGGTAAACACGATAAAACACCTTGTAATGAAGAGTCAACACGCAGAAGAGTCACTTTTAAGTGATCTTTCTCGTCTCCTGGGCATTAAGAATTGAAATAAGTTGGTCAATGCACGGTCAATAATCAAGGACAAAAAAATCCCCATGTCTGCTTTAGTTGTATGAACTTTTTTTTTAAAAAAATTTGTTAAAAAATGCTTAAGTAACACCACTGTAAAAAATCTCAGATATACACTTCTATATATATCAATGTACACATCTCCAAAATAAAATGAATGTTATCCCAATAAGACATTAACTTATATCGCCACTCATTCAAAAATAGTCAAAGATGAGCACCCATGCATACCTGGATCAGAGTGGATTTTGGACTGGCATATAGTACGAAGATCATCCAGCGCAGATTCAAAGTGCAGCCTTAGTAGCTCATTTGCGAAATTTATTTCATCCTCAGTAGGGACATGCCACTTTGGTCCCATCTCTGGCTTATCAAGTGAAAAATCTTTCGTATCAATCCATTCCTCAACTGAAGCCGCAAGAGAATGATGCATAGTACACCTAAAACGACATGATATATTAGCTGCATATGGGAAAAGATGGAACATGTATAGCTCATGTTGACACATTTACATGTGCACATTCTGCATTAAGTATGTGAGCCCATAATTTTGGTAGATCAAGAAATAGAAGGTTTACTTGTATTGGTCAATTGGATAATAGTGAACAAGGCTTCCTAAGAGAGAACGAAGTACATGGTCACCAGCTCCATTAACCTGCAATTTTATGAGAAATCTCGGCATTTTAAATCTTGAGCCGCTTAGCTTAATATTCATATAAGGTTTGGCATAAATATAAAAAAATACACATATCTAAATGCAGCCCACTGCATAACATCTAATAAAGCATATTCTATAAAGTTAATTTATTCAGTAAATCAAATTTAAGTAATGTTTCCATATATACACTTAACAAGAACCTACTCTTCCTTAAATTAACGAAAACAAAGAAAAAAATCTCGCTGATATCAAAATCCAGAACAATTGAAGCGTTCTTCATCTAGGAGATTCAGCATCTTTTTCAAGGAGATCAAACAAACTCTAGCATCTGGAGGTACACATACTTACACACCCAAAAACCAATGCTAAATGCACAAGCATATAGACAAACTGATGTAGTACATAAACTTAATTACAGCAATGATTTACCTTCCTAGTTCCTACCGAATTCTATGACTCTAGCACTAAGCATTTATATAAAGCAAAATTAACTTGTAAAATTTCAGTTGATACTCGGGCAATGTTTGTTTTTGACTTAATCCCCTGGATTATTTACATTTCCCAAGAATTATTATATTATTATTATACGATCTCATTTCTGAAAGATGTCTTCTCTTATGAATTATCCACTCATTATGAATAGATCTCCAAACAAATACCCAAATTTAAATCTAACATGTATCACATTCTCGAGACATTTTCCCAAATACCCAAAATAAAATCAAATATTCCATCAGCATATAAATGATAAAAAAGAGAACTATAATCAAATCCATTAGATTTTGTTATAGTTGAGAGCCTAAACAAAATTTGCAGGACTATCTCATCAAAGAACAACTATAGATAGCAGAGAAGAGGCAGCATTATATGAGACTAGTATCCAAACTGATTACAACACACATGTGCAAAAATTACCGACAACGTCCTGTCAGATATTCAAACAATTAGTAAGAGGCAGCATTACATGAGACTAGTATCCAAACTGATTACAACACACATGTGCAAAAATTACCGACAACGTCCTGTCAGATATTCAAACAATTGGTTGGCATAGCATATGCATGAATTATCTGGAAGTCTCCAAATGAAGTCATTTAAAGCAGAAAAAGAAAAAACCTTCCAAGATGTGGAATCAAAGGCAGAAACAAGGACTTCTTTGAACTGCTCCCTGTAGTGTAGAAGTGCTGGACCTCCATAACTGATTGCCACTGAGAGAACTTTCAACTGATACTCAATAGCAGTTTCAAGAGCTGGCGATAGGGAGGATTTTTCCTATACAAAAGAAAACTATAAAGTGATGAAATGTCCTGGAAGAACATAACCTTCAAAGAAAAGTACACAAGGAGAACCTTTCTTGAGGATGACACATTAGAAGTTGCTCTATTTCCAAAACCAGTGGTCGGTGTTGATTTCAAAGAAGAAGTAACTGACTCCAAAATTGGTTTGATAAGTTGAACAACTGCGTCCTCTGGACTTGAATGAACACAAGCACAACAAAGCAGCCCGACCTCTGCTATTGCTCCAGGAAGGATATTGGTTGTGACAAACTTGGAAATTTTTTTGAGTGCCTGTATTGTATATAGTCCATAACATCTTCCGCTCCAAATTAAATACTATGTAATAAATTTAGAGCTTCATTCATAGCCCAGTTACCTGCTTGTAGAGGGAATCCGAGAGCCTTCCAAGCAATATTTCCAGCATACAGAAGTAGTATGGACCATCCTCCACCAGGAAAGTCCCTGAAGTTGACGGTGAATAAGTGCCTTCATTCCTGTAGCAACATTGACTTCTTAATCCAAGTTTTATGAGCAAAGAGAAGCTGTTATATGTTATAACGTAGTGGTGAATGAACTGATGAATGTGCTTGTATGACAGAATTATAAGAAAGAAGTTAAAATATCTGAAGTTACTTAGTTAAAATATCTGAAGTTACTTACAAAACACTACCAGGTTCCAAATGCTGAAGTAAGGAAAATAATCGACACAAGAACTCGTCAAGCCACTCCGAGAAGCGAAATGAAAGGAACAGTGATCCCTCATTTATATCATCATCCACAGTAGACATCTGTAAATAAAATATCTTGAGCCAAATAAAAAATTATTTCACATAATTAAGCAGACATCTCAATTAAAGAGACTCACACTAGAGAATAGAGACCCAAGCAGTTGCATGGTTGCCAAGGTTTTTGGAGGATCATTGGCATCCATACCAAGTAAAGCATTTGACAAGGAAATCATAAGCAAATCAGCATATGAAACAGATCCATTGACAATAGTCGAGTCCATAGTCGAGGTCGATAAAGATGTAAAAAATAATGTCCTTCCAACAAATGCTATGGATGTCACAGCATTCTTCAACTGGTGGGTGGCTGTAGTCTGATTATATACCATAATAAAATTATATGAATGAATTTGGCCAAAAAAAATATATGTATGGGAATAAGCATCTACTTTCTCTGAACTATTTTCACACATACACCTTCATTGAACAAAAATCTTCTTGGACAGTCCAATTGTTAGTATAAAAGTAGAAGTCCTCATATCATTTCCCAGATAAGAAACTTACAGTCTCCAAAGCCATGTGGAACCGAGAAGCTAGAAAAGGTAGAACCAAAGTTGGCTCCACATACGACAAAATAGAAGTTGCAGTGGCTACTGTTTCAGAGAGCTGGTCATTTTTGCTATACTGACCACGATCAATTAACTTCAGTATGGTATTCACAAAAGAAACCCTATCAGTCTCCAACAGGAACCCCTCAGATTGATGGCTGTTATCTTTGTTCCTGAAACAGTGTATTTCTCAGAATTATATCAATGTAGAAGTTTATATTGTGTTTTTTTTTAATCCCTTACAGTTGTTCATATTGCAATCGTTTCATGAAGATATTCACCAAGTGGAACAAGAAGCGCTCCAATGAGTAAGTCCAGCGCCCACCATTTGAAGGATGGTAATATCTAAAATTACAAAATACTAAAAACCAAGATGGTAGAAAAATAAATGGTGAAAAAGAAGTTCCAGAAAACAAACTGCTCCAAGAGGTTGGCCAATTTCGCAAAGTGGATTTGGGCTGACCCACAAGGTTTCAATAGGTGCACCTGCATTGGCATTGAGTAGAAGTGCAAACATAATTTCAGTATGTTCTTGTGATTTACAGTGGAGCAATTACTTGGAAGAAAATGTATATCTTACAATAGACTTAGAAATGGCTTTGGATGGAGTGACGGACCGATTTGCAAACAAAAATCTCGTGTTTCTAGGAACGTCTACAGAGAATGGATATGATCCACTCCCACTAGCCACGGGAACCTGTACATTTAAAAATAAAATAAATAAATAATTTACTCAATAAACAACAGGAGCTAATGAAATGTAAAAGTCAAGTGTTTGTATTCTTCGAAAAGGCATGATTATTCCAAATCAACTTCTGGCCATAAAATTAGTGTTTGTTAAGTTCAATGCCACAAATACCACAGATAGAGATAGAAGGCAACCATATTTAAACTAGAAGGAAAAAAAAAAGGAGGGGGGGCTATATTTTCCTTAGAAATATATTTCAGTCGCATAGAGTAGTGTGGCCTGGAAAGCTACCTGCTAACCCTGCTTAAAACATATTATAGGTTGCATTCCTATTTTTTTAAGGACTACACCAGCACAGTTTTGCAAAAGCCTCATTCCAAGACTTCTTTCGATGCAAATAAATCTTCTTCAAAATCCCATAAAACAGTAGAGTAGATTCCAAGAAGATAAATAGTAAATCTAATCAATTTCAAAGCCACTTAAATACACACAAACTTACCTCAAACATATTCAAGTAAATATTGAATAGATCTGGCATGAATTCCTCCCAATCAATAAACCTGTAGTTTTTTACTACACGAGCAGTGACGGAGGCCCATTGACTGTTCCAAAACTGACAATTTGGTATTGAACCCCAATGATCTAAACATGTTTTAATCCATTTACTGCAATAAAGATGAAACAAATCAATGCCTTCTGTAATTGCGTGGTTCTCACTTCTCAGATGACAAAGTTACAAAGAATCACTTGCTTTCCTTACTGTTGAAAAAAGTCCTGGTTCTCTAAGTTTGTGGGCAGGAAAAGTCGCACAAATCCAGCACCTTCAAAAGAAGCATTATGCCAAGGATTTTCCAGTAGAGATCTGAAAATTGATTGCATCCAGTAATATTACATATTACTAATATTTGATATACTAGTCATACTAAAATCAACTACACTTAGCAATGCAAACATTTGTTGATTGGTAAAACTTAAAAGCAGGATCATACAATTTTTAAATATATTTTAATAAAACACCAGATTGAGAAATTGCAAGAGATCACAAAATATGGCAGCCAAAATTACTACATGGCCGCTAACTATTTCATCTGTAATAAAATAATTACAGAGAGTTAATAGAAATGACAACCAAAGACAGTCCTCCCAGTATTCACAAGCTAACTTGCCATAATACTATTGTATCTTTCTGTGGTGTGTCTATTTTATGATACTAAGGAACACTACCAACAAGGCATCACCACAGAATTAACAAAATATTTTCATTTAAAGTTGGAAAACAATTTTGTAAAATGACCACCTCATCTAAAGCTTAAGCTTATAGAAAGTAGTCTTACTTTATATTCTAATTAAAATTTTCAACACTGCCGTGTCGAGTTCACGGGGTTATTTTATACAAAAGCCGTGCACATGAATATATTATGTGAAAGTGTGAAAGTGAGATATGAACACATTACTTTTCATTTGAGCATGTCTTTAATATTTAGTGAATATCTTCAACATCAATTATACAAGGTGGTGAGATTGAGCATCTAGATTTGCAAGCTAAACTGTGGTGATTATCACTTAACAGGATAGGTTAATAGGTAGAAACATAGTCTTTCTGAACTTACAAATCTCTATTTTCCATCCAAAGAAAGAGCAAATTATAGCAAAAGATACTCTAGGCATAGGCAGCGAAATCGCGCTGGAGAGGTTAAAAAATACTTGAGAGTTCCACATGCAAATTAAGTTCAACGTGCATTTCCCTGTAAGAGCTAACTGCATAGAGTAAGGGCAATTGCATTCAAAAGAACTTCTAGAAAATTAGAATTGCAATTCCTCAAACTGAGGCCTAGGGTTATACCATCCCAGAGTCTACGATCTCCACATCTGCTGCCGACCAAAAACAACATACTATAAATAAACTTCATCTAACGCTAAATTCATGTAGACAACTCTAAAAAGCCCTGGTAGACATGGGTCTAAATTCCAAGCTTAAAAACTAAAAAGACCCAAAGTAATAAATCCATATAACAGAATATGAAATAATTCATCAGCTAATAATTCACTACAGCTCTCTTTCCACGCTTGTAAACAGCCAGAGGACGATCATTATCGTAACTTTAGCCCTACAACCACAGATCTGTTACCCTCACTAAAGTAAATACGGAACTTAAGTCCGTAGGAGGAATTTCATAAGGAACTATATTGAATATTTCACCCTAGCCTAGTTACCTCAGAAGTCAGAAAAATCATACATACATAATATTTTAAACCAAAAAAGAAAAAACATGTAAAGGAAAAGCTGAGAAAGAAAAGCAGAAGAAGAATTCAATATAGTTCCTTATGTATAGTTTGAAAACTCAAAATGTCGCTTGGAAATTATAGTTTGAGAATTTTAATCGACGGGACGCTTTCCTGCAAAATTATAGTCAGAATGATTTGACAAAGTCCCAGTTGATAGTTCAGTATTTTAGACAAGTGCTGACAAAGCTTTTCTTTATTAAATCAGAAAATACCTAAATTCAGACCATATCTCAGAGGCAGAACCTGGAGGAAAGAATCTCCGGCTAGATCGAACAAGAGAAGTAAGTGTTTCAAAATGCCGTTGTCTCAATCTCCACCCTTCAGGGCCGGTATTCCTGGATTAGAAATGAACATCTAATCATAAGCATATATTTAAGCATAAAGAGGTAAAGAACCACGAATGATTCAAAGAGTACTATATTTTACGGCAACTAAATTAAATTTATAGGGACTGCATAATGAGAATATCCCTGCTTCAATCACACCAAAACACATGTCATACATTAATTTTTTTAGGAAAGCTCCATGATCTTTATCAAACAAATGAATCCAGAACACAGGTTTGCCATTTGAAATTCTATATACAATTGTAGGTTATAGTCTGAGCCTTAAAGAACCCAGGAGCTAAGTGCATTGCTAACATCAACACCATTTTTAAGTCAGTGTAACAAGGTCAAGCAACAGGAAGTCTAGAACGTGTACAAGGTAACTAGGCATGCTCACTCCACGAGAATCTCCTAACAAGGTGTCAAGCTTAATTGCCAAAAGTAAAATCCAGTTATAATTAAGTACAGAAAATTATTTAGAAGAAGAAAGTAGATGATAAAGCTTAGAGAATATACCTCATAAAGTGTGTCTGAATCAAAATGTCATAAAGAGGCCTCCACTGAACTTTTAATGATACCTTCTTCCTGTACTTATTCAACAATTTCACCAGAATGTTTCCCCATCTAACCTAATATACACAAACAATAGAAGAATTTAGAGCAGACAAAGAATATGTTTAATTGAAAATAGGATAAACAAAATATTAACCTGTGCATATAGCCTGTTTTCTGATATTTGAAACAGTTCTAAGCCAACTTTTACAACAGCAGAGACATCTTCAACTGATAGGTCGCTTTTTGCCTTTATAAAACTGCCCAAAGATTATGAATAAACCTTATCAATAAGAGAACCAGGCCAAAAGATGGTATTATGAAGCCCATACTTGACAGGATTGATATACACTAACTGGCTGCAGGAAAATGGATTGAGAGTACTAGTAGAGAATACACTTGAGAGCAAGACAAAGTTCACTTCCAATACCATTCCTCAAGGCCAAAAGAAGCAGTGGGATATTTCATATTGAGAAAAAGTGATATATACTGTCCGAGACCATCACACAAGAAGCATTCAGAAATCAAAATTTATAGAGGCAGAGATCAACACAGTTTGGTCAAAACAGAGAACCACAGGAATGTATTAGAATGAATGGTGATCTCGTGTATTGGCGAATTGAATGGTAGTCAATACATGTTTGAGTTTGAACGTTTATAATAAGGATAACAGAGCATTAATCAGCAGATACGAGAGCTACCAGCTAAAACACAGCCTCAATCACTCAAACGGCTCAATAATTCTTTTTAGTATCAAATTGAGTGCATGAGTGTACTCTATAAATAAATGAGAGAGAAGAATATAACCTAAATATCACCTTCATTCCTTGTAAATTAATTAGCTTGGATAGAAACGAAGTGTCGTTAAGAGTTGAGTTTTGCTTTCTTTCTTTTAATTACTCTCTATACTCATTTTAAAGAGGATGGGCAACATTGAAAATGGAACAGTAACAAAATGGTCTATGCCCCAAGCCTTGGCCGTCTCCAACAGAATGCAAAGGTCCATATCAATTTGAGACTGTATATCTTGTTACATTAGATATAGATTAGCATGAGCATTAACACATTATAGGCATCTACGGTATCCCACCAAGGTGCTAAAATTGTTTGTTTTTTACTTTTTCATACAATTCATAATAGCTCAACACCTTAAGGGGGTGTTTTAGAAAAATTATAAGAGATTATATCACTGCTTCTGCTTACTAGAAGTAGATTTAGTGTTTTGGCTAAGCTAAAGGCTGTGGGTTGGGGGGGGGGGGGGGGGGGGGGGGGGGGGGGGTTGTGTTACTTCAAAAAAGAATGTGGCTAATTACTTTTGTCATGCATAATCAATTCAAAAAAGAATTTTCAATATTACTTGTGTTTCAAATTTAAAATGTAAGTCCAACTCTTTAGTTGGTACTGAAATTACAATACCATATTGGTGAATAACGGATATACTATCAAATATCTTTAAAGTTCTTCGGATTGAGTAACACATCACTTTACAAAAGTGGAGTAGATTCCAGTCATTAAAAAATAAACAGAAGAGATTAAGCAAAACAACTCCATTACAACAAAAGGAAGAAGTCAAATGAAAACAAAAGGGGAGCAGTTGGTTTCTCAAAATTGAAGAATAATTTACTACTACTTCCCACTGGAGACTCATAAATGTAGCATATTAATAAATAGACACATAAAAAGAATTGAAATCAAGAGAAATAAAACAATAAAATAATAATAAGAGGGGAAAGACTTAACAGGTCAATAACGGAGACCCATTTGAGAGTAGAATAAACCGATTCCGGATCATCGGGATTGTAAGACTCCTTAACGGACTTAACGACTCCGGCGAATGCCTCCTTCTCCCGCTTCGTCTGCTCCGCCACGGGCGGCGGCAGAAAAGCGTTATACAGATGCATAGAGTAGAGAAGTTGATTGCAGAAAGAGGCGTAGTGTGATGTAAAACGAATTTTTGTTAAAGAAAAATCTTTGTGTTGGGGGTTAAGAGAAAGAGAGGGGTGTATGTATATGTGATTATAAAATTAAGACTTTGTTTACTTTCTTTTGGGGCAAGAAATGGAAAGACAAAAATTAACCACCCGTAACCGGAACAGCTGGTGCTCTTGATTAAACGAGGACACCGTGAAATGTATAAGAAGTGTTAACATCTTAATAAATTCAGTATTTTTTTTTGCGTTGATTAAAGTGTATTATTATTTTATATAAAATATATAGTTGTATTAGTAGTGAGTGATTAATAAGTGTGGATCTTTTTTATTAAAGAGGGAAAATTATTACGGTAAGAGTGGACGACTAAAATGGCAAAATGCATACCTTATCAGCAGATGGAGGAAGTAATTTTTTTACATTTAATTTAAAGTTAATAAATTCAGCTGTAAATTGTTGGATGTGTAGTTGTATTTGTGTGTGAAAGTTTGTGTGATTTTAAGTAAATATATATTTGATCAAGTATTTTATTGAAGAGTTTATTCTGTGCACCGGATGCATGCTTGTATTCATATATGTATAAATTTTTTTCAGTTGTTTATACATATTTATTAATAAATGTATATTTTTTACATTCAATTTTTCATTAAAAAATAACTTACCAACAAATCGTTAAAAAGTGTATACATTTTTACTCCCTCTGTCCGCTCGAAAGATAATTTTTTTTCCATTTTGGTCGTCCGCTCCAAAGAGAATCATTTCCTTTTTTACACATATGGAATCCACACACACCCACTAATACAACTAAAATATAGGGTCCACACTCCCACTACACATTAAATAATAATACTCCTTAATCAATGTGCACAAAAGTAAAAGACTCTCTTTCGAGCGGACAGAGGTAGTATTTATTAGTATATGGAATATTTTTTATTCATAAATGTATACATTTTTTAAAATGAACACACGGTGCAATAGGGGTGCACCGGATAATTAACCTTATTTGAAATCTTGTAGCATGTATGATTATTGTATACTCTCTCCGTCTCATAATATCTGGAAATTATTGCATTTGATATTTTTGTTATTGCGATTCTTAATTTTAGTTATTTTTTAATTTAATTTTGATCATTTTTCTTCAATTTTTTGTATATTTTCAATGCCAAATGTAGATGTCATATAATTGAACAAAAATGAATAAAAGTTAAGAAAAAATTATCAAAATAAAAAATGGGAATAAAATAGGGATCAAAATTCGAATTAGACATACTATATTAAATATGTTATTTTTCATTTAAGTTATAAGTGTATTATCTTTTGAGTAGTATAAATCTAGATTCGTGCTCCCATATGTACAAAAAACTTTGCCTGTATAAATGCATACTCCGTTAATCCCACTAATTTGTACATTTATTTTTGTGTGGAGTTTAAAAAAATATAAAAAAATTAAGCGTATTAAGTTAGACAATTGAAGAGTATTTTGGACTGCTTAATAAGAAGAAAATATACTATAAATTTGTTTAGTTAGTTTAAAAAATTATTAGGCAATTTGGTAGTGAACCCATTAACACTGTGATTTTAATCATTTGGTTCAATTTGCGAAAAAAATAATAATACGAGTAAAATTGATATTTACAATAATTAAAAGAATAAATATAAATTCAGACATATCTATACGGATAAATATTTTAATTAATTTAGTTTTAGTCCCTATTTGTGAGTGTGAGGAGTGAGGCGGCGTTGAAGCCCGCGTGTTAGTAAATAAGTTCTGGAGAAACACGTTTTTGACGCGAAGGCATGAGTTGTTACTTCATTTCATATATATGACTTTCAAAAATGCAAAAATTACGGATATGCCCTTGTTGACTTTTTATGAACCGTTTTGAGTTAGATTTGGAGGTTGATGTAGAATGAGAGTTTGTACCCCCACACACTATGTAGGAATGTTAAAGGCGATCCAACACACCATTCCATGCATTTTGGTGGGTTTTATTAATGGTTGGTTGGATTATTTATGCTAAATATATTATTGGAAAATTTGGTTTAACGGGTTTAGAGATTAATGATTCAGTTTAACTGACTATTTAATAATCAACATATTTGAGGGCTTTAATCTTAGTTTTGAAGTAATTAATTTAAATGACGTATGACATATTTTAGATTAGTATGATAATCGTATTGCATTTATCTTAATTATTAAATTAGATTTTAATTTAATCTACACCGTTAAATAAAATAATATAATTATTCTTTTTAAAAATAAAACTACCCACTAATTTCTTTTAAAACTATAAGCACTAAAATCACCGAAGTGAAAAATTATTCCACAAAATTCAATGGTTTAAGTGACTATTTTTTTTTCTTAAATGACACTTGGTAATTGACATTTATATTAATCATATATAACATCAATGTCATAATGAAAATTTAGTTGCTAGATTTGAGAATATTTCCTACGGACCAAATCATCTTCTTTAACTTTACTCAATTTACTCTCACTGTAGCTACAATGAGAGTAAATTGACTACAATAACAGTAAATTGAGTAAAGTTAAGGAAGAGGATCCACATCCTATTCCCTACACATGAGTTGTTTAGACTCAAGCCTGGGACTTGGAAAGTGTTGTCATGTCCGGTACGAACTCAAATAAAGAAAGTTTAATATGAGCGGACTCGGTCTATTTTGTCTTAACTAGGGATGACGTACATGACCTCTGGCTGCCTTCAACCAACAATATTTATAAGTGCAACAATTTTGGATGCCTTCAATCAAGTATGAACAGTATTAAAAATGTAACAGCTGAGTTTAGACCTAATTGACTCAAATCTGTAATAAGTACAAACTAAAAACAATAGAATTGATGATGAGTACATAACAGTCTTATTGAAGACAATTGTAACTGCTACAAGAGCCTCAATATTGGTGGAATGGGTCCAATAAGGATTATTTACCATTTGATGCATAATGGAATATAATCTGGTGTGATGATAATAAGAGAACACATTTTTTAGAATACTAGAAATACATACTAAACATTGTATATTAGTTGCATATCTTTTGAGTTTTGCATCTAGTGTCAACTTTGTGAGTTATATACAGTGAGCAATCAAGTTCTGTAATCTCTTAGTTCATCAGAGCTCTTGCACATGTGGTGTAATTCATACCAGAGATGAAACCGTTTTATCCTAATAACATGTTGAAACCGTGAGTACTATCAAACACGATTGTCTTTTAAGTAAAGTCCTAGACTTTGCTTGAGTTATTTTCAATAAAACATTTTCTTGTTTATTTTGAAAATCTGTTTGATCAATATTTGAGCAATGAGAAATGAAATCATCCCATTCTAAATTTTAAGTCAAACTTGGAAATCAGTACATCCCCAAAGTTTAGGTCAAAATTGAAAACCAACCTATTCTGAGTTAAAATTGAAAATCTAACAGATATCAAATATGAATTCAGTATGGAACTCTTCTATTGTTAAAGTTATCTTTTCTGGAATTTTTCAATTCTAATTTCTACTTTAACTTTCTTTATTATTATATTTTTTATACCTACCAATCCTATAGGAAAAAAATAGATATTTCCAGATATTCGCCATACTCAAATTTTATTGAGAAGTGTGTGAATAGTCCTAAATATATATGTTTGAGATTGATATAAGTAATTTAAGAAAACCACATTAAAATGTAGAAAGCATATGAGTATATGCTTCGAGTATTCTTTTATTTAGTATATATTATGTAAAAACTTTTATATCTATAAAATACTGATCCTTACATCTCATCTCATTTTCATTTTCATATTTACATATTTACTGTACACATGAAAAGTAAGAGAATGCACTTTTTTTAGGTAATTTGATATTTTTGGATAATAAAAAAATTTGCAAAACATGTTTCGAGTGGAAATACTGGGTGACAAATTTGTTATTAAAATATGCCGTTTGAATAGTAGTTAAAAGTTACTTCCTTCGTCCCGTTTCAATGTTTATGTTTGTTTTTTGCACGTTGATGAAGGAGTATAATATTTTAATAGATAGTGAATAGAAAGATATACTCCCTCCGTCCCCAGAGATATTGACGCATTTTTTTTTTATACGGAGATTAAGGAGTATAATAATTTAATGTAAAGTGAAGTAAGAGAAATAATATTTAATGTATAGTGAATAGTTGTATTAGTGGTGAGTGTAATGTGTGTGTGGGCCAATGTAAATAAATAAATTATTTTTGTGTGGGTCACATGTTCTTAAAAAGGAACTATTTCAATTTCTGTGGGACAACCCAAAAAAAGAAAGTGTATCAATATCTTTGGGACGGATGGAGTAATATTTAATGTAAAGTGGGTAGGTGTATTAGTGTTGGATGATATATAAATTGTTTTAGGTGAGTCCCATATTCCAAAAAGGAAAACGTAAACATTGAAATGAGACGCGCAAAATAGAAACGTAAACATTGAAATAGGACGGAGAGAGTACTTCTTTTCATGAAAGTGCGAAGTTAAAATTGGAATGAGTTAAAATGAAAAATGTGAAGTTGAAATTGGGACAGAAGAGTATAATTTATATATCATGCAATTGAGAAAATATTAAATTTTGGTCATGTAACTTTTGATGAATCTAATTTTAGTTCTACAAATTTATATATTTTTAATTTTAATCATTTTATTTCAATTTTAGTCCTATAATTTTTTACTTGTTCAATTTTAGTTCTCTTGCAAAAAATAATTTCTAAACTCATAGGACTTGAATAACTTATAGAACTTGCAAAGTTTTTACAAAATGACTAGAATCGAAAATTTAAAAAAATTATAGAATTAAAATTAATACGAAGAACTAAAATTGAAAAAAAAAAGTTATAAGATTAAAAGTTAATTCAACCAAAATTGATGAACTAAAATTGATAATATCTCTCATTAAATTATCTATAAACTCGTGGAATCAGAATTACCCTAAAATTTTAAATAAAATAATTACCTCTTGCTAAACCGTATATGTATCCATTGTTATCCCTATCAAAATGTATAGTATACACTCTTCGTCTCGTATTGTCTTGAACCCTTACTGTAGGCATAGAGTTTAAAAAAGTAGCTCTTTGAAAATTTTTAATAATTTTAAAAGGGTAAAGTTGTGTTTTTAATTAATAAATAAATGATAAAATAAATTATGTGTGGTGTGTGAGTGATAACCTTGAAATTAAAATGTAGAGTGTAATTTGGGAACCAATCCCACCGAATGAATTGGTGGAACCTGTGGTCCCCACAATTTTTAATTAATTTATCCTCCTATATTAATGGTCTTCACACTTCTTAATTAATTTCTCCTCCTTTATTAATGATGTTTTTTAATTTATTTTTTAAATTTACTATATTTGAATGACTATTATACCCTAAACATTAAATTCTATGAGTAAAATATACAATAAACCACAATGGTGAAATTACAATTACTAGCTTTTGAACCCGTGCAAAGTGTTCTGATATTATTTAAACCATATGAGGAGAAGCTTAAATCATGCATTTTAGATAAATCATTATATCTCTACATTTTATAAAATATAAGTATATTTTCGCATAGAATTTATCAGAATTGGAAATTTTATGTAATACAATCCCTCAATCCATGCTAGTATGTTCCTTTTTAGCAGAAAAAAGATTAAGAAAATTTTTTTTTAAATATATGACTGAAAGAAAGTGATGGTAAATATTGAGCGTTTTTATAAAATAATTATATTTTTTTAACATAATAAATAATGATGTTTATTAATTATGTAAGATACTTGTTTATTTCGTAATACTCGTACTCATGTATAAATAAATAATTTCAAACTCGTTTATCAATACACGTTGATTACACATAACCATTTAAAATTATTAAGATGTTAGGACTAATAATATTAATTTAAAATTATTAATAATGAAGAAAATAATTTAATAATGAATTAATTGTTATGTACTCGTATCAATTTAAATATAAAAACTCATATTCGTACCCGTTTCATTAAAAAAATATTATAATACTCATACCCGTCTCAAACCCATTTATCAATATCCGTTGATTACACATACCCATTTAAAATTATTTTTTAACATAATAAATAATTATGTTTATTAATTATGTAAGATACTTGCTTAATTCATAATACTCATACCCGTGTATAAATAAATATCATTTAAAATTAATATTTTAAAATTTTATTACAATATTTGTATTAGTCCCAAAATCTTTTATCAATACCCGTAAATTACTCATACTCATTTAATACTATTTTTTAAAATATTTTTTTATTGATTAAAATTAATATTTTAAATCAACTTATACTATTACTAATTAAATATAAAATAAATATAATATAATTCTATCACAAAAATATGATAGAAAATTTTACAATTTTTGATTAAATATACAAAATATTTCTTAATATATAAAATACTCGTCTCAAACCCGTTTATCAATACCCGTTGATTACAAATACCCATTTAAAATTATTAAGATGTTAGGATCAATAATATTAATATTTGTACCCATTTCATTAAAAAAAATTATGATATTATTAAGATACCCGTTGATTACACATACATACTCATTTAAAATTATTAGGATGTTAGGACTAATAATATTAATTTAAATTTATTAATAATGAAGAAAATAATTTAATATCGTTTCAAACTCATTTATTAATACTCGTTGATTACACATACCCATTTAAAATTATTAAGATGTTAGGACTAGGGGTGAGAAAAAATACCAAAAACTCGGTATATCGAGCTTACCGTACCGACAAATATCAAAAATTATCTAAATTTAGGTATACCGAAATTTTCGGTATGGTATTATTAACTTACCGAAAATTTCGGTACGGTATCGATATTAACCGTACTAAAATTTCGGTATACCGAAAAATAATTTCGGTTCGGCATCGGTATTCGGTATGCCGTACCATCACATACTGATCTGTTTATGTATTATTTTCTTTGATTATTTATTTGTAATTTTACTTTATACTTGTATAATTGTATTATCATTTAGGCCCATTTTGCTACAGGCCCAAGCATATTGCATTTCTTTTACCCATTTAATTTTTATAACCTAAAAGAGAGCCCACAACTGTCAACCTAAACACGATGTTTTCATTCCAAGCTGTTCTTTTAGATCATTTTCTTCTCAAACCCTAGTTTCTTATTCCCGCCGCATAAACTTTCGCTCATTAGCCTCAAGTCGTCAGGTTGTTCTTTCTTCTTCCCAAACTCCTTTTTCCCTAACGACTTCCCAATTCCCATTGTCTGCTGCCACAGATCTCACGCAATCTGACTTCGTCTTCAACCATGCCCTTGTGATGGTCGATTTGAGAGAAGACCCTTGCTTTGGCTATCTTCTTTGGTGCTCCCATCGCACTGTAAGCGACCTATTTTGTGCTCTTAGATTTACATTTTTAGCGCTTCAATTAGATCCAAAGGGAAAAGGCTCTGAATTATGTTTGTATATATTATGTATTTATGTTTTGAATTTTCTTTGAGAAGTGATGTTGTTACTTGTTTTCATTTAGTATTGGGCAAAAGAAACTTGTAGTTTCGAATTTTGTTTGACGCTTAGTTTGTTTTCTCTTTTTTATTTTTCAAGATGCAACTCGTAGAACAATTTCAGGGGAAATGAAATCAAATGAGCAAGGCTGTTACTTTGAATTCTCTTTGATGTTATGTTTTAAATTTAGTTACATCTTGCATATTGTGATGGGAATTGAGTGATGTTAAACTCGTTGTTTTAGATAATTAATTAATAGGATTGCAATGGTTTATTTTGAAAATTTTATGTGAATTTTTTTTATGGTTTTCAAATATCTAATTTTTGGTATGGTTCAGCAAATGATAATTTCTCAGTATGAACAGTATATTGAATTTTTGGACCATACTTCGGTATGGTACGGTATATACCGAAAAATCAGCACGGTATAAAATTTTGGTTTGACAACGGCATGTATTTTTAGATACCGATATTTCGGTATATCGAAATCTCGGTATACCGATATTTCGGTATCGACATCATTATGTAAAATTGCATATCGAAAATTTCGATACGGTATCTGTATTTTCGGTATGCCATATTTTCCCACCCCTAGTTAGGACCAATAACATTAATTCAAAATTATTAATAAAGAAGAAAATAGTTTAATAATGAATTAATTGTTAAAACTACATTATAGTTTCAAACTACATTATAGTTTCAAAAAATACATTATAATTATAATTACTAAAATAAATCATAATATAAACTTAATTGTTAGTACAATAAATAATAAATTAAATTTTGCTGAAATAAATAAGAGGAAAATTTAAAATCTTAAAATTAAAATTGATTAAATATGGTACCATTACGATAAAAATTAAATAAGGTGTATTTTAAATAAGGTATCAAATCAATAGTCAAGATCTAATCTCATAATTGTAATGAATGGATAATAAAATTCAAAATAGTTTATAGTAATCAAATCTAAGGGTGTAAATTAAAAATTGGCTCAATTTTGACTTTTTCACTTTGCTATTATATTAATTTAGATACTATAAACCTTAAACCCTAGGGATAAAATATATCCTAAACTACAAGGGAAAAATTACAATTATACCCTAAATCATGTAGGTAAAATTACAATTATATATACCCTAAACTATATACCCTAGGGTGAAGTATACCCTAAACCACAAGGGCGAAATTGTAATTATACCTTAAACCCTAAGGGTAAAATATATCATAAATCATAAGAGTGAAATTACAATTATATCCTAAATCACATGAGAATTACAATTATACCCTTAGAATTAATCCTAAACCATAAGAATAAATAATAAGTAAACCTTAGGGATAAAATATATTCTAAATCATAAGTTGAAGGCCGCAGATATCTACACTAATTTTTTCCCTCGTACACTGATGAGTGATATTTTTACCTAAATTTTAGTGTCTTTTTATGTTCGTTTTCGTATTATTTTATCCGTATTTGTGTACTATTTTGTTGTATTTTCTGTTTTTATGGAAATGTGTGATAATGAGTTTAAACATATGATTTTTAGGTAAAAAGATATTCTAGACGCGAAAAGGAAGGCGTAGGAAAAAACGGATCTCAATTCGGAGTTGAAACGAGGGAGAGCGAGCCGATACAAGTTGTAAAAACAGGGGTTGCGCCAACACGGCCGGCCGTGTTCCGAACACGGTCCTGTAAGAAGTGGTCGTGTGCGGACATCAAACCACCTACACGGCCATGACATGGTCGTGTTGCAGCACACGAGCCGTGTTGCGTAACATGTCCCTGTAAGCCTTGGCCGTGCTCTGTCATCAAAAACGCCAACACGGCCAATCTGTGGCCGTGTTGCTGAAAAATCTATAAAAAATTCAGAATCCTTCTAGAAGCTTCCTAAGGGGTATAAACACCCAATACTTCAATATTTGATCAGAATTTTCGAAGGGTTTCACTCCTACACCTAGATCACACATCATTTCCTCCATTTTATACCATTATCTTCATCCATCCATCCACACTTGATCTCCTCCATCAAATCCACCATCCAAGTGATCAAGGAAGCAAGGGAGAGTGAAGGTTGCAAGAAAAAGAAGGAGATCTCCATTTAAGGCTTCAAAGGGGGAATCTAATTCTAATTTTTGTGAACTTCTTTATAGTTTGATCATGGAATTTGTAGATTTAATTGACTATTTATTTTCTCTAAGACTATGATAAGCTAATCTCCTTTGTGAGATTAGCCCCATGATTGATGTTTGATAATTTAGTTTTTATGCAATTGGATTTTAATCTTGAATGAGTTTTGTGTTATTTCTATCATTGATTGTTCATTGCTTGATTTATATGATGATATGTGTGATTAATTGTCATGGGCATGTGATTAGATTAAAAATCAATTATATGTTTAGTATAGTTCATTGAATCATTTCATCATACACTTCATGTGCATTAATTTAGAATGAGATAGAGACGTTCTTCTAGATTTAGAACCCTTTGATGGAACATTTGATTAGCTTAATCGAGAGATTGGTTGATTAGGCGAGGTGACTAAAACCATTAGTGAATTCATACTACTTTAAAAGGGAATATTGCCTATGATTTAGTACCTCATTAGAGAACTCATACAGTATTAGTACTTAGTGGGAGGTGTTTGCTTTGGTCACGATCCTATGTGCTTTTGGGAGTCTTATTGAAGGCCTACATCCTATCCATCTCGAGAGAGAGTTTAGGTGGAATTAGTGATCGCTCCTATGCCATGTCCATGAGAAATTAGAATTATGAGAAATTAGAATTAATTGCATAATTACTTTGTTATCTATGTCATGCTTGTTGCTAATCTCATCCTTGCATCATTTGAAACCCACCATTTATCTTTGCATTCCTTTTATCTTTTATTTCTTGCATTGCATTTATTTGCATGCTTATCTATCATCCTTTTCGATCGTCCTTATAAAATCACGATAAACACGAGATCGCTTAAATCCTAGTACCTTCCTCCTTGTGGTTCGATAAATTCTTTAATTGGTCATCTCGACTATATACGACCAATCATACACTCACTTCATCATATTTACAAAAATACCAAAAAATAAAAAATCTATAATACTCTTAATGAATATTCCTTCCTCACTCTTAATTCATAAAAGATAATCTCATATACCCACCATTAAAAACATAAAACATAACACTCTTACATCTCTGCACCTCTAACATTCACGACCCTCTCAAACATTCAACCTCTTCATTTTTTATTTTTTTACAAAATGAAAACTCTAACTCAATCCATCTCATCTCAACCTCAAAACTTATTGGAGAAATATAATGTCGTATGAAGATACAATAAAGTGGCTTAAATGTGTTATTTTAAATATTTTAACCGATTTAAATATTTTTTTAGCACTTGAAATTAGTTGAAATCGCGAATTTCATGACAAACCAGGGATGAAAGTTATTAATTAATCGTCCAACGTTGGACAAAAATATTAAGATTGTTCGTCCGGTGTTGAATGAAAATTATAGAAACATTCGTCCAATGTTGGACGAAAATTATAGAAACTCCCGTCCGGTGTTGGACAAAAATTATAAAAACTCTCGTCTAGTGTTGGATGAATAGTGAAGTTTTCGGCGTATAACCAGGGCCGAATATTTACACCCGATTTCAAAACAATACACGTTCAATCACAATAACCCAAAAATTAAATCACCATATTTCGATTGAAAATTATGTAGTTTATGTGTTGAGACAAAAATGAAACAATGTAACTTCACAATCAGACACTAAAACCCTAAATTAAAACACATTTGCTTAATTTATAACTCTAAACAATATTAACTCTTCTATTCTTGTTCTTCTCTTTCTCTTCCAATTGTGGATGTGTGAGTTTGAGTTTCTCTTCTACTCTTGTTCTTCTTCTCTTTCTCTTCCAATTGAATGGGGAATGTGGATGATAGTGATGGGGGTGTATGAGTTTGGTTGAATGCATGTGGTGTTTAAATGAAAGTAGTATGGAGGGTGTATGAGTGATGTTGGAATTTGAGTAATTTTAAAAGAATTTGGGTGGTATATACCTTAAGGGTATATGTGTCATTTAAATGTGGGTGTATTTATCCTTATAATATTTATTTTTTAAAACATGGTGTGTGCATTGAGAAAATGGTGTATGAAATAAAAAAAGAAGTACGGATATCCAGCGCCTAAGTTGAAATTACAATTATACTCCAAAAATTAAAGTAAAAAAACAAAAGAAAAGAAAAAAAATTAAAATAAATAAATAAATAAAACAAAGTAACAAATGGGAATGGGTGAGAATGGAGGTGAGGGCCACGTTCTACCAATTTTGGAAAAAACCTTGTCTATACTGGCACGAGATGTTCTGTAATACATTGTTGTGACATCTCCTGTAACACTTGCTTATGGAATGACACGTGTCGAAGTGAAGAAATCCAATTTCTTGCGGGTTGATTGGTTGACTTATGGTATAGTTTCTCTTCTCTCTCTTACGTGTCACTCATCTAACGGAGTGTCATAAGATATGTCACATCAAAGTGGCACAGAAGATCTAGACCCGTCTATACTAGTCATTGCCTCATATGTATTTTTAAGATTGTGAATGGATGTAATGTTTCATTTATTTTTTATGGTAAAATTTAACGTGGGACGGATGAAAATAAAATTTGTGAAATTTAATATGGGACGGTGGTAGGAAGTAATAATATAAATATAAAGTCTTAAAATAAAATTTTATTTTAACCAATTTAATTAATTCACTAACATTTAACATTAACATTAACATTAACATTTGTGATGGTGTGTTGGGCCTGGGAACTTGAAAAGCCCAAGTTTGATATAATCCGACCGTTACCGTCAGTGAAGGCGAAAATATGACCGTTGCGTTCCTTCCAGAGTTTATATATCTGAAACATCAAATGTTTCTATAACTCACACCAATCAACAAATCTCAAATCCATCTACACATATCTTAAATCCAATTCTTCTTTCCATAATTCCTTCTGCAAACTCTCATTTTCAAATCAAATTCAATTTTCTTTGTGTAATCAATGGCGGAAACTCACATCGTCGAGATCCCCGTAGACGAAGAGCACCCCCGGAAACTGAATTCCTCCGCAGAAATGGTCTCCAGCCACCCGTTGGCCGAGATCTCGCGGAGCCCCGGCCATTTTCTCCTCCTCAAGCTGTGGCAGCGAGAGGAGGATCTCTTCGGGAGGAGAATGTCCAGAAAGGAATCGAGGAAGGATACGATCAGAGGCGAAATATTTCAACTCTGTTGTTTCTTCTTCGTCTTCCATGGATTATTCCTCACCATCCTCTTCACGTTGGAGAATCGCCGCTGCAGGAAGTGGTGGATCCCTTCGGTTTTATCCGCATTCACTTCTCTAGTGATGGTGTTTCTAGTCCAGGTGAAGCTTTTCAGGTACTGGAAGGTGGAGCGGCAGTTGCAGAGGGATCGGGCCGAGGCCCGAGCCCTGGCCCGATGCATTCAGGAGTTGAGGATGAAAGGGGCGAGCTTTGATTTGAGCAGAGAACCTCAGAATGGGAAAAGAATGAAGAGCTCTAGTGTGGAAATCAAGTGGAAGCCACTCACTTGGTGCTCACATTACAGAGTTACTGTTTTACTTGTTTCTTTTGCAGGTTTGGTCTTGCCTTCTTGCAGATTCATCCTCTGTTCTTGATTGATCACCAAAGTAGTGTTAATCTGGATTCATCCTTGCTTTTCCACCAACTTGAAAAGGTAAAAAAGTTTTGAGTTAAATTAAGAATGAAAGATTAATGAAGGTAGTAGTAATCTCTGATATGGGATTTCAGGAAGAAGCATATGCAACAAATGGAGAGTTGAAACAACATCTTCTCCGTCTCTTACGAGGAATGAAGCTCTATCGGTCCGTTTCTTCGAACATTTTGCTTGTCTGGGATTTGTTCCACCACTTCAATCAAATCCCAGAATGGATACTGAATTTGGGAAAGCATTGTTGTTAGTTTTTGACACCAAATCCATTTATGTGGAGTGGATAGATATGGGTGGGCAATACTCATAAAAGCAACACTGCTTGTGTTCTGTTTCTTCCATATAGCAGTTCTCATATTAAAAATAAAGCATACTTCTTCCATATAGCATCTTCTTATTTCTTGTAAACCCAGCATATGTAGCAAGCAAGTATTGAGAAGCCACAATCTGGACAGCAATCTTAATCATCTTTGTGCTTCCAATATGCTTAAACTTGTGAATTATTCAACCAGAATATCGGATGCTATTTTCTTTCAAATCGATCCAATATACATAAGACCTATCATCATCCATCAGTTTGATTTGACAGTAGTTTGATGCAAGTAACAAAAGACACAAAACTAGTCTGAGGAAGAACGAATAATTGAGATCAAAGTATGTAGAAAAGGCTAGAATATTGATGACAAACAGTCTCAACTTGTGCAGGACTCAGATGACAAACAGTCTCAACTTGTGCAGGACTCAGATCACAAATAAATTAAGTGTCACAACAAGTGTAGTATTTAAGAAGCGTAGATATTAAAACCAAAGAACTCTAGCACTTGTAGCGAGAAGAAGGAATGTGACGCGCTTCAGCCAGTTTCCTGGTCGAATTCATCACCTTAGGATTCTACAGCATTGTATGCATCACCATCATCCACATCATTGTCGAAATCTTCCTTGTCGTTGTCAAGCATCGTCTTTCCAATGAAGGTTAAATTGTTATTAGCCTTCCTGATCTCATTACACTTCTCTTATTACTCAGCCTATTCCAGGGCGAGGAGAAGCTTGGTCATTCAGGGCGGCGGCCACTACGCCTGAAGCACATACAATGTTGGAATGAGTCTGGTCGACTGTGGGTGCTGGCTCATAAACGCCGCGAACTGCAACATTTTTCCTTTCGGCATTCTTCCCCAGGAGTGTTCAAATTAAATTTTGAAGCAACAAGCCAAGAACTGAAAGTTGAATAAGAAATATAAGAAATCTTTAATAACAACTCTAGATAAAAAAAAATGGAGATTCTTACAAAAGAATTTCCACACCAAGTCCAGAGACTAGAATCCTAGATATAAGCCTGTATGATTATGAAGAATACTGACACGTTGAAGGAATCTTTAACACCACATGATGAACAGTGTGGCTCGAATAATTTGGAGTTCTGTATTTTTATTGGAAAACTTGCATTACGTAGAACATTCATTAGTTCCGATTATTAATCCTTGATTTTTCAATGGTATGAAAAGTTCATTTATTAATAACTTAATTTTTTTTTGTTTTCACGAAAAGAACAAATAAAGGAGAGTCCCTTAGGATGGAATATAATTGGGTTATATTCAAATCCAGAGAGACATTTTATTCTTAAGTAAACCCATGCGAAAAGTTTTGAGTTTTCTTGAATCAAATATGCTACATAATGGAAGATTCACGACTTACCCAGAGTATACTATTGATCTACGCAACCAATAAAACTTTTAGTTCAAAACTTTTACTTTACCCCACATGACAAATTTACACAAATAAAAAGTAAAAACAGAAGAGAACAAAATAAACAGATTCTTTTCACTGTTGAAAAGTGGTTCTTTAGCAAAATGAAATTGAAAGACAATAATAATCATCATAAACTGCAATATGTGACAAATAATTCGGCATCAATTGACAAGATTGATGTAAAACAGCAAACTCTCATAAGATAACCCAAACACTTATTAGAATGGAAATTATAAGTTATAATTGTTTGCTCATCAATTATCATTACACACTGCTGTCTAGAATGTTTCTACAGTTTCCTAGAGAAAATTCGAAAAAATGCCCTAAATAAGAGTTTTTTTTAATCCTACTTATAAGGAGATGTGTTAAAGCCTTGACTCGGTTTTTTACTCTATTAAATAAATGACTCGGTTATACATATTTATAACTCGACGGTCATATTTATGACTCGGTTGTACATATTTATGGACTGGTCAAAACTTTTAAATCAAGTCACAAATCGAGTCAAGAATATTAATGTTATTTTGGGCATTTAAATATTTATCACTAAACATTGGAGTTTGGACATTATTAAAATTTTTTACTAAATCCATTTTGGCAAATTGAAATTTACTATAGTTACAATTCTTGAACAACTGCTGTATCTAGGGAATTCATTTACTTCCTGAATCTGCCATAAGAAAATAATAATCTGAAGATGTAAATCTCAAGAACATCAAGTTAGGGCCAAATTTGAGCAGGACAGCAAAATGCTCACAAGGTTCAACATCAATTTTCTTAACCAATTCATCAACAATGAACAAATTCGAAGTGAAAATATATTCAATGAACACATTGTGAATCAAAATTTCACTTCAAGCAATATGCATAATGATCCAAGGAAACAGGGACTACAAAACACTCTGATAAAAAGCCTCATAGAAATGACAGGGAAGATTATCTAAGTTCTGATTTGAATATAAGCTAGGGTTTTGAAATCATACCTTGTTCTTATAGCCTTGGCCATACCCAGGTAATTCCGCCATTGAAATCAACTGTTCATCTGCGAAACAATCCTAAAACATTAAATTACAATTAACAAAGCAGGGCACAGAGATTGAATCAAATCAACTTGCATAATCATATTACAAAAACCAAAAAAGTCCAAATGATTAGACCTATAAACCGAATCCCCATATATAATAAACCCGTATTCACTTTGAATATTCAATCACACTCCGAAACACATGGAGAAAAAAGCTGTCGAGTAGGTTGACTAGCTGTGATTGTATTCACACTGGCAAAAGTAACATCACAACCACTGCCATTCCCCTTGATATACGCTAAAACGCCATCTCCAAATCCTTCACACTCACACAACACATTCTACCTCCAAAAATTAAAGCAGTAAATACACAAAATTAAGAAATTAGGTTAGGAGAAAAAGGGGCGAGAATGGCATCAAATTCAAGAAAGGGGATTGGGAGTGGAGGGAGGTCCCACGATGAGGGCAAATCAATGATGAACGATGACCAACTTTAGGCACCTGTTGTCCCCCCACCCCACCCCCACCCCCACCCCCACACCCTGCCCACCACAAAAGCTCTCGCAGTATCAACAGTGAAAAGTGATTTACCTTTTTCAAAAGTTTATTTTATACTTCACGTTTTTTTAACACTTTAAAAAATTAACAGTGGTGAAAAAATGGAGTAATATATTTTAACTACCCCAAGTTGAATGTACAGTACAGAGCGAATGTGTTAAAATATTAGCAAATTATATGGCATTAAATAAATTATTTAAATGATGTAATGAGAGTTGTTTTTCTACATAACTCTAGAACAAAGATTTGTTTTGTAATTAAACAATTATGATTTGGTCAATACTTGACATAATCAAACTCAAGAAATTTCAATCTATGATTTTGGTGCTATAAAATATACTCCCGTCCCGGAGAAGTTGATATAATTTTTTTTTGGGCACAGAGATTAAAAAGTATAATAATTTAATGTAAAGTGAAGTAAAGTGAAGTGAGAGAAATAATATTTAATGTATAGTGGGTAGTTGTATTAGAGGTGATATGTGGGGTCATAAGAATATATTAATTATTTTTTTGTGGGTCTCATATATTAAAAAGGAAATGTGACAACTTTAGTGGGACAAACCAAAAAAGAAAGTGTGTCAACTTCTATGGGACGGAGGGAGTATGATTTAAGAGGGTAATTTTATTTTTTTAAATCTTGGTCAATATGTAAGAGAGGAAAATGGAAATCACCCTACCAATAATTGATAGTAGGAGTATATATTTAGAGTGAATATTGAGATATATTAACATTTTGGTAAATTAAGTGTTTGGCACCATTTTGTGTAGATTACTGTTATGAATGAGTTTATGTTTTCATTGATTTTACGTTGGCTGTTAAAACGATTACAGCTCAACAACTTCATTTTAATATTACGAAAATTTTAATGGACGAGGTGCGAATGTTGATGGAGCACAATAATTTTTAAGTTCGTTATACAACTAAAAAAGTGACGAATTTATTAGTTAAAATTTAAGTCATTTTTATCTAATAATCCAGTGCGTTTGGGTTGACTGTGATTTTTAGATAGGATAGAGGCAAATTTAATTAAATATTCATTATTCCAAAATTTTTTATTAAATTATAATAGTAAAAATTTTTTGAAAAAATAAGTAAAGTCAATAAGTCACTATTAGTAATGGTGACTTAACTGTCACCTCTGACGATGAACAGTAAAGTCGCCGTTACAAATGGTGACTATACCACACATGCTTTTATTTTTTTATTATTTAAAATTAAAGTTTTTTTTATATATTTGATTTTTCAATCGCCCCTCCCTATACTCCCAATAATTTGAGTAAAATATTAAGAAAATGCAAGAGCTTATATGCCTTCAAAATACCGTATTCCTGAGTCCCACATTTTTCAAAAGTTATAGATTTTAATATTAAGTATTATATTCTTTTCATATAAGAATTTATATCATTAATTTTTTTAATTTATTTTAATTAAATATTTATCCTATTCATATTTCAACCTATATTTTCAATGAAAAAATTATTCTGTTATTAATTTAAACGTATATCTTTCAAAACAAAATGTTATAATATACACTTTGAGACACATGAAACGCTCTTAGAAAAATTATACACTCTCTGTCCTCAGAAGTATTTTAAATTTTATTTTTTAATTTGTTTCTCAGAGTATTTCATATCTTACTTTTATTAAAATTGACTAAAAAAATACTCTATAAAAATGATTACTTTTTACACATATCCAAACATAATACATACCTTTTCACACATTTCAATAACTTTACATACATTTTTCCATTAAATTAACTAAAATATTTATTTTCTTTCTTACGTTATATATATAAAAACAATTTTTTTTAAAACTCCACATAAAAAATACATGAAACATATTCGGGATGGAGAAAGTACTTTTTTTTTAAAACTCCACATAAAAAATACATGAAATATGTTTTTAAATCTCTTGCTTCATACCAAGAACTTCTGCCTTATCCCCGGCAACGGGGCCAAGAACTTGATGTGCGTTTTCTTTGCACGCAAAATTAATCCCCAAGTATTAAGGATATCAATAGCAGTTTAGCAAACGACCAAGTGAATATCGAACCCAAGGGACGGCTTATTATCAATTTAATTATTTACTAAATTAATTATGACAAGTTGGCAATTAAGTTAGAGGTTTGAATTATTAATCTACTAACATAAATATTAAATAATAATTAAAATAAAGATCACTCGAAGAATACGAAAGTGGATCAAGTAGGAGAATAGGTAGCTCTAGGATAATCCAGTTTCACTCATTAATTTCCCTTTCGTGTGTTGATGTTCGACTCTGCCTTGTGGAATATGGACGCATCACTAAACCATGCATATCTACTCTATAGACACAAGTAAACATGTGTGTAACACGTGTGAATAACCTCAAAGCAAGAGATATAATTTCACCCCCTTTCTAGGTACTATCAGTATCAATTATTTCCCTGGCTAATTAGTACTCTAAGCCGATATGATCTCCCTTTATAGGTACTATAAAATTATCATCTTTATCCTACTTAATAATCCGAATTCAATTCAATTAATAAGTATTCATATATGATAGTTCTAATAAAGCTTCGGAGTCCCCTCACTTAGAATCATAATATGTAATCCTGCTCAGCAGTGAACGCACTCAATCAATAACCAAGATATGTATTCAGATTCTACATAACAGTTAATGATGCACAAAACGACCGTGAGTATGAATTAAAAAGGCACAATCATATATAAAATAAATCCACAAGTAGTGTTGTACGGAGTTTACACATGAAAGTTCAATTAATTGGTAAAAACCTTCACAACCCTAGTTCGACTAAAAAGGCTCTAGGCATGATGTTACAAAGAACAATCATGGGTGTTGGATAGATCTTACCCGGATGTCTGGAAAATTACAAGATAAATTAGGAAACGAAATAAACCCTACATGTGGGAGTCGTCGCGTCCTTCTCCGTCTTGAATCCTCCTCTTGGTTCTCCTCTTGATTCCACATATGAATCTTAAGTGATGGATGGATGGAGAAAAGGAAGTGGATGATAGTTGGATGGTGATCCCCCCTTGTGGGGTGTGGTATGGTTGTGGCCTCTCTTATGGCTCTCTTCTTGTTCCAATCTGATTTTTGATATGATCTACGCCCCTTTTTATACTTGTAAGCTCTCCTTATAGGCCTTAGAATGAGCTTTTTAAGTGATCACATGCATTGAGAGTGTAAAAATACGGATATGGTAAGTTTTCGAGGCTCAATTCGACATCACCAACAGGTCGAATTGACCCTTCCAGGTCGAATTGGCCTACTGTAAGCTTCAGGTGCTCAATTCAACCAGCACAGCAGGTCGAATTGAGGTGTCGTGGTCGAATTGACTCTTTTGCCGTCCGATTCGACCTCAATTCGATCAACACATCAGGTCGAATTGACTTGCACAGTCTCACCGTTTCGCGCATAACTTCCACATCCAAGCTCTGATTTGAGTGATTCTTGCGCTCACGTGATCTTCTCTTCCTTGACTTTCTATATATATAAAGAACTTACAGAAATCTAACATTTGAATATATAACAAGTCATGCAAAGTGGACAGTCATTCTAAACAGGAATAGCTTGCGCGACGTCACCACTTTAATCATAACTGTCTCGTTTGGAATCCAATTGGAGTGTTCTTCATACCTAAACGACTCTCTCTTCAGTGGCTTTCCAAACATGTATTACATTAATAGTTTTGATTTCCACAACAATACAGAAAAATTACGAACATTGGACTTGCATTTTTCAGCATCCTTGCACAAACTGTACCTTTTCTCCAACCTTGCATTTTTTATCTTTTTTCCACCTAAAACACAACAAAACACCTCAAGTGCACCTTATTCTCATACATATTGAATATAAGACCATTGTGCTAATATATAACAAGAATTTCCATAAAAAGGTGTTAAATTTGACACTCAAACAAGCTATTTTCCACTCTTATCAATCCCCCAAACTTACCCGTTGCTCGTCCCGAGGCAGTAAAATAAAAATAAAGCGAGAGAGAGTAAGAAAATTAGTGGGGAAATAAGGACTATGATCAATACCCCATTCAAAATACAATTGTCATCAACTTAGGTCATGCAACTCTCATTACATGTAATAATCAATTCGTAGCATACAAGTTAAGATAATTACCACCAATTCAAATGCTCCATTGACATGCTCTCATGGAAAGTATATATCACTCACACTCAAATTTAAAGATGTACACTTATGGGTTAAGGTGTTTATGCTCAGATTCAATTCAAGTGCATGCGTAACCATAAGCTTGCCAAACATCTCAAACTCTTCACCACTATTATTATGATTCGATAATGAGATAAAAAAGGACTTTTAATAGGATGTAATGTAGACTCTTTGGTAAAGGTAGGAAACATATGGATAAAGTAACTCAATTAGTAGAGAATCAAAACTGGAGATCTTTGGTACTGCAGATTTTTACACTTCAAGGCTATCCAGCTTCATGCTCTTCTAATTTTCTTTTCTCTCATTTCTTTCAAGCTCAACATACGTTTTCTTTCCTTTCTTTTTTCTCAAGGTACCAATTTCGGGCACTACCTCTAACATCTCGGGGTACCAGTTTCGGGCACTACCCCTAAGCAACTTATTTTTCAGCTCATAATCAATTGTACAACTCCAAATATTTTATTCCTTCCAAACTCCATCAAAATCAACTTCACACACTTTGACAACATTTAATTCTCCACTAAATATAGGAATTTAAGGCTCAAATAGGATATCAAAGTGGCTATCTTCGTAGGTTGCCAAAGAAATAAGGCTTTTAGGCTCAACGGGGCTAACTACGGATAAACATCATTCGGTAGGGAATTGTTTGGCTAAGTGACTCATAAATTCATGGATGGCCTTAGATCATCTCTCATTATCTACATAACATGTGGTCTCAAATAAGACAAGCGGCAAGTTCTAGAATACACACACAAGAACGATACTCACCAGAAAAGTAACATCATGTGATTATGTACATGATCAACGAGGCTCAAAATCTCACATGAGTTTTTAATAAGTAACAGAGCACTTTTCATGGTAAGCAATATCCCACAAGTACACATAGAACTTCATACCACAATATAACTCAAGTACACTTCCTTCATCAACTTCAAAAGCATATGAATTTCAAGCACAATTTAAAAAATAAGCTTGCATGGATCACCACCTTTAACTTAATCCTTTCACTCCTATGAATTAAAAGCACAGATAAAAATTAGAATAAGAAAATGAGGGCACCTGATTTTTCTTCAATGTATGCACGAGCTCCTCGAGTCAAAGCCTCAATGTAGAACTCGTCTTGCCACCTAGTTACCCTTTTCTATCATCAAAACTCTAACACACTCATCATCACAAGATTCATCAATAATAAAATAGGAGAACTATAAGAAAGAATCAATTGACTATCTAATCGACTCCACACACTAGAAACACCACAGAACAAGGCAAATTGCAAAAAAATTGACACATCAAAACCGATAAAGTTTTAACATACCGCAAAAAATTAACCCCCCTAGCAAACATTACAGAGAAAAGATTATACTCTTGTTGCTTTAATGAGGTAAGAACATCACACCCCCCAAACTTAGTAAAAATATAAGTTGAAACTAAGTTTGCAAAAAGATGTAATTGCCGATTAGTAAGCACCATAAATATAAAAATTTCTCACTCACATGAAAGAAATAAAGCAATAAAACGGAAGGGCAAGCCCCCAACAGGTGCTCATATTTAATGTCGGAGAGTCACGACTGATGTAACCTTTTAAACTACTTGATTGGAGGACGGTCTTGTCGTATCCTCACCTTCAAATACTTTCTCTCTCTTATTGTCTACACTCAACACCTCATCTTTCTTGGTCACAAAAATATGATCATTGGAATTTTCTTTCTCTCATGACTGTCTAGACACCTCCTTGTCAATCTTCTACTTAAATTCAGAATCATCTGTCCTTTTAAAATCAAGATTAAACAAGTTAGAAACCACATCTATGCTCTTGCATGATTGAATCTCCATGGGCATCTTCATTGCTTGAAGGTTCGACACAAACGGTTGGTCGAACGACTTTCTTGGGCATGATTGCGCAGCCTCACGGTTTCGAGCATAACTTTCGCATCCGACCTCTGATTGAGGTGATTCACGAGCGAAAATGATCCTCTCTTCTGTGGCTTTCTGTTCGACTATATTTGGAGCTGATTCGACCAAGATTCGACCTATAGGTCTGGTCAAATTGAAGTCCTCCTGGTCGAATTGACCTTCTGTATAAATTTTATCCTCCGATTCGACCTCAATTCGACCATAAGGTCTGGTCGAATTGGATGGCTGCTGGTCAAATCGAGCTCCTGATGAAACAGAGTGCTCCGGAGGGTGGAATTCGACCTGAGGGTCTGGTCGAATTGAAGTGTTTATGGTTGAATCGAGGCTCTATTGCTTCCAAATCACGTCCAGGTGCCTCATTCGACCTACCCTGTTGAATTCGACCTGATGTGTTGGTCGAATTGGGGTCGAATTGAGCTCCCGACGTCTCTAATTTCAATTCCAGCCTCATCGGTCCCTCGTACTGTGTTCCAGACCTCAATGTGATGACATTATTCTCCAATGTTTGTGTCAAGAGATTCACATCCGTGGCCATCTGCCCCATCATCATGGTAAGGTCTTTCAACTACTTAGATAAATCTGCATGATTTGCATCAGTTTTCGCCTCTAGCTTGGCCCTTAGACGATCAACCATTGCATCATTTTCAGCCATGTATCGATTGAAGGTATCTTCAACATTCTTCACTTCTTGCTGCTGCTTCATACTAGGCCCCCTTGTGTCAACTTTGTAATCTGCCTCTACTGGGACTCTAGTAGCTTGTTGATGTTAGCTAGATTAGAGACGATCTCATCATCCCTATTCGGCTTCACCACTTGATGTTCAACATGTGCTACCTTTCCAAGTATATATGATCCTCTATCTCTCTCTACAGGCCAGTCACGTGAATTCATAGAGATGTCTTCAAACAACGTTTCTGCTTCAAGTGCTGTCTTAGATAACAACGCTCCTCCTGATGATGCATCAATAAAAATACGCGACTCACAATCCAATCCATAGTAGAAGATACTTATGTATTTAGCCTTAGACATTCCATATTGTGGGCACCTCCTGAGCATGTCTTTAAACCTATCCCACGCCTCATAAAATTTCTCACCCTTATTCATAACAAATTGGGTGATCTATTGTCTCATTCTTAAGATCCTTGAGAGTGGTATGTATCTCTCTAAGAACTTCTGCTGCAGTTGGTTCCATGTAGTGCAATCTGCTGCATCAAGAGTCTCATACCAAGCTTCTGCCTTAACAATTAACTTCTGCCTTATAGTTGCACATGAATATAACATTTATGCTGAACACAAACATTTACGTTATGTTCAGCAAAAAAGTTTATGTGCAGCAAATGTTATACGTATCTTAAGTGCTATGTGCAGCAAAATAATATTTCATGAATGCAATTCTCATGTGAATAAAAAAATGTTATGTGCAGGTGCAACGTAAATATTATATTATATGAATCCTTAATGTTTTGTTTATATACATCATTTTAAAATTATTATGTGAATTAAAATTAATTATTAAAGATAATTATTATTATTGTCGAAATGAGAGAGAATTATTGCAGGTAGACAATATAATTATAAATACAAGATAATATTATAAATAAATTTAGCTGCGTGAATTATGGGGAGTTCATTATTAATATTATGGAAATACTTTTTGAAATCAGGCATAATAGAAAAATTATTATTATTTTTTTTATCCATTAGTAGTTTTAAATGCACCTTGTATCTATTAGTAATTGAGGATTAAAATGTGTACTTGTTAATAATTATTCCAAAATTTTATTAATAATTTATAATTAAAAATTAAAATTTATGATTATATATATATATATATATTATTTTCTTAATCTTACGATTAATTTTACAATCATTGTGGAGAAGATTTATGTGTTTCGTATTCAATTCTTAGAACAAATTTGGATATATTTCAAATTAATGAGTGAAATTCTATTTTTATAATTTTTAAAAATTAAAAAATTCTAAATTGTAAATTATAAGTTGGCATTTTTAAAAAATCTTTTAAACATGTTCATACAATGATCTTTATAATCCTTCCCTTTTTTCTTTTTTATCAAATACTCTTTTACTACATAAAAAATTACTCTTTAAAAAGATAAATTATTACTCTTTTAAATGGAAAATTTAATTTTTGAATTCTTACACACTCTCATTTATCGATTTCTTCTTAGTATATGAAAAACGATGAACTATTAATCTTCTGAATTAAAAAATAAAAAATTACTCTTTAAAGAATATCTTTTATGTATTATAGAATAACTTTTTTAAAATAGAATTCACGTAAATTCGATTCACACCGAACTCACCAATTTCTATAAAAAGATTTTTTTTTCACGAATTTCCACTTTTTATCTTTAATTTAATTAATTATTTATAATTTTTAATATTTTATGTTGAGTCCGGTGTGAACCGATCCACATAACACTTAAACTTACTTTTTTAAATTACTCTTTACTATATAAAAATTACTTTTTAAAAAATAAGTAATAATTCATATCTATAAAGAATAATTTTTAATGTTATTAAATAGTAATCGATAAATTAGGTATGCAACAATTTGAAAAATAAAATTTTCATGTAGGTAGAAAAGTAATAAATTATATATTCAATGAATAATTTTTTTTTAATTGAAAAAAACAAAGTTTACAATATTTAAAAATAAATTTAAATATATCAAAACACTAAAATATTTTTTTTAAAAAAATTAAACTAAAATCTAACCGATACAAAAACAATAATTTAACATAATTTAAAATTATCAAACAAAAAAAATTAAAACTAACAGTAAATTTAATTTAAAAAAAAACATAAAAGTTGTTGCTACAATAGGGTCATCATTTCTAACGATGACTTTAGTACATATAATACAAATATATACTAAAGTCACCATTAGAAATGATGACTTTGCTTATTTTATTAAAAAAAATTACCCTTATATAATTTAACAAATTTTTTTGGAAGAACTATTTTATTAAATTTGCCTAGGATAGAATTAGCACCTTAAGCTGACCAATATTTAATTCCTCTTCTCATAAAAAAAAAAGAAAAAGGAAAAAAAACTTATGAATTTTATTTACATGAACATTTGTGTAAATCGAGTTCACAATATAAATTATACTCCCTATGTCCCGGTCAAACTGCATCGTTTGACTGCATAAAACTCTTACAAAAGTTACAGTAAAAGTGCAATATGGGCTGGACGAAGGGAGATATGATTCTCCTCTAATGACCACAAAATTTATAAGGATTTATGATAGTTTACTAGATAATATGACTCTTTTATTTATTATAATTATAATAAATTATTCTTACCATATCCATAAGATTTAGAATTGAATATAAAAGAGCTCCTAGGACATAGCTGGCGAAGGGTTGGGTGGAAATACTTTCCAGCTGAGTTTGATTGGAAATGGTGGGATATACCATTTAGAATTGAAATAAAAGGTATTCAAGAATACGTTTACAGCGAATGATGAGCTAGTTGGAGTGAGAGAGAGAGTATATAAAAAGCAGTGATTCTCAACATCAACCGCGAACGGTAAATCTAAGCCACCCTGCTTCTGTAGCATTGCCCTACCCTTCTAATGGATTGCCCTTGCCCTTTGCCCCAAATCTCTCTCTCTCTCTCTCATCACTTCAATAAATACACAGCTCTCCTTTCACGTTTCCTCCTCTTTCTTTTACTGCCCCTTCTGCTTTAGCTCCACCGACTCCCACCTGTAATCGCCCCCTCCCCTTATCAGCCACCATAAATCAATCAGCCAGCTGTTTGAGTTGGATTGACACTTGGGCGGATCTGACGGCGCCACCGTCGTCGTCTCTGCCGGAAACCATGTCATCCGGAAGGTACATGGCCTACTCACCATCTCCATCTGCCCCGCACTCTCCTCACATCGCTGCCGCCGCTGGTGGAGCTATTCGCGCAGCTTCTGCTCTTGTCGAGCAAGACAAGTATTTCTCGTTTCTTGTTTTTTCTGTTTGATTTAGAAAGAGTTCATTTTTACGCCGGATCTTGGGGGATTCAGTAGTTATGTTGTTATGGAGGTCAAGTGGTGGAAATATTGCTCAACTCACCGATGGATGGATTTATATAATTAGGATCTTGGTTTTCCGAAAATTTTATTTGAAATGACTGCAAAGTGAAACTATCTGCTTATATCCTTTTACTTGGATTGATAATTTGCAAGTTCTGAAGTCGAAATTGCTTATGCTCGAATGTGATATTTATGAGAACTGTGTTTGCTATGCTTGTGGGGTTTGGATCTTTTCTTTGTTCCAGATTGTTTATCAATTAGCTAAATAGGATGTTGATGATGTCTGGACGGTGATATATCTTTATTTTTAAAAAAGGATCATGAATGGCACCGTAAACACTTCTTGTTGTATATTTCTCAAGATAACACTACTATATATTCTTACTTTAATAATCAGATGATCAAATTCTTAGGGTAGGTTTAGAGTTAGTATATTTTGTTATTAGGAATAAAAAAAAGACTAATATCTTCTTTGTTGTCTTCTTCTCCTAGATTCCGAATCCACTACATGATAGAATTAACTCCTTGTGCATATATGCAGACGATGTCATGTTATTGAAACTGATCTAATTTGTTTCGACAACACTGGCAGGTATCTTTCGGAATTGCTAGCAGAACGTAACAAACTTAATCCTTTTATGGCTGTGCTGCCAAATTGTTATCGGTTGCTGAATCAGGGTGAGATACAAAGTTTCTGGAGTGTATTATAGAAATTTAGTGATGCCATGTTATACATCCTATTCCTATGTGATGTTATTGCAGCTTTTGCGCATAAATTTGCAGCTCTCCCCCTTTTGGAAACCATATTTTGCATTCTGGATTTTGTGTGCTCTATGAGATGCATAAATACTATTGAAAGAATCTGAGACTGAGTGAGGGTTGGGAAAGAATTCGGTGTGGAATGTGGATACGTTGTTATGTACCCATTGTCTATTTTTGGTAGTTCGTACTTCTCCCCTTGGTTCTTTGTGTTGATCTTCACCTAAGCCAGATCTTAGGCTCTATACTCATCCCCCAGAACCAATTTTCTTAATAACAGAGTTTCAAGAACTTGCAATGTGTGATTTCTCTGTTATGAATTCATCCTTAGATGATAATTAAAACCTTAGTTTTTGCATTTTTAATAGTCTTTCAAGGGAAGAACTTTTTTTGGAGGATGTGTTAATCCTCAGTCATTTGTATCAAATCTTAGCATATTGGGGTAGTCTCCCCTGGCTCTAAAAGTACCTTACAGCTATATATATATCCTCATGTGTTACTGAGGAAATAACTCCACGAACTTCTCGTAGCTATGGCTTCTATAATAATAGGTGAGATCTGTGCAATGTACACTTTCGTTTTCTCTGTTCCCACATGGGTTCTTACTGCAGCTAACAACAAAATTTTTAGGTCAACTAGTCAAATAAAAAACTAGTGGTGATATAATGTTTTGACATTCTTTATGGCATTTATTGAATATATTATATATCTTGACTTCACTGGATCTTTTTCTTTCCAGGATTTTAACTGACCAGTTTAACAGTCCGTGTAGTGTCCATATTGTGGTGACTTACCGCTAATTTCTTAACCAATGCTAACTGGTACATCTTATTCTTGGAAATTGACCTTTTTGAAGCAGAAATATTGCGTGTAACTACAATGTTGGGGAATGCATCAGTTTTAGAAAGTGGGCTTGAACATGCTAGCCCCCTGGCTTCAGGAGGATTATATTCAAATGGAGGAGCTAACGTGAACAGATGGGCATCATCATTTCAATCAGAAGTACGGATACTAACCATTAACATAACCTTTTGTTAGATCTAATTCTTTACTGTTTTCACAAGATTTCCAACAAAATATTTACTTTCCTCTCTAACATTTTATTTTCTGAATTCAACTTCTGATGACAGGTAGTTTGAAGCTAACAACTTCAACAAATCAACAATTACATACGTTAATAGCTGGACATGTCAATTACTTTAGTTTTATCTAGATAGATAGATTAATAATTATGTGGCTATGATCTGACTTCTTATATGCGACTTATATTAACATTTTTAGCTTTCGACTTAGATTAGCAAGTTTTAGTCTGTCTTTACTGTGGTATAACTCTAATCCTATCTGGAGGTTGCTTCTCTTTTTGACTTCAGTAATGACGTGTTGAGCAGTTGACTTCTAACAAAGGTTTTAACCTGTTCTCATGCCAATTTAGTATTGTAAACTCTCTTACTTGATACATAGCATTATCGTATTTGCTTAGGCATGACCCTTTGGATCCGAGTGATTTTGCTTGTTTGTTTGCATTCCTTGCATGAATTCAATTTTCTCTTTTCTCATGCAGATTTGCTCCTAATTCTGTAAAGAGTCTTCTTTTTTTCCAATTAGAAAAGATCTTCACCCTTACATTAAATGCGGAGACTTACACGCGGAGAAAGGGGCAATATTTCCTCTCTGTTAGTGTTCCCTTTCTTATAGTTTGTGGAATTATGATGTGCAGATGTCGGGTATGATGCAATCCTCTTCTGCAACGAACTGGCTTGGTTCCCAAGGTGCTTCATCAGGTCTTATAGTCAAGCGAACAATCAGGGTTGACATTCCAGTTGAACAGTATCCTAATGTACTAACCATCCTTCATTAACTGTTTTTCCTTATTTTTCGTTATCATTTAATGTAACATGTGAATTTTAATGTATACCTGCTATTGCAGTATAATTTTGTTGGACGCCTCCTTGGCCCTAGAGGAAATTCTCTGAAGCGAGTTGAAGCAACTACTGATTGTCGTGTTCTAATCAGAGGGCGCGGCAGTATTAAGGATCATATCAGGGTAATTTTATTATGCCCATTACCATTGTTTTAGATTTTAAATGATGAGGTAATATCTAGAAAAAGCAAGAAAATTTCAGAAATACATCATCACATTAATTCATTTTTCATTATGGAATCCAACTTATGGTTTTACTTTGGAAGTTTCCCATGTGCACTAATTATGGAATATTAATACCCATGGTATCTCTTTGATGTTAAAGTAAATTTGAGTCTGAACTACGGTCAATTTATATAGTCACGTTTATTTGCTGCTTAATGATGCACCTGTATGGCGTATGCATATAATTATATAAAGTTCTTTCATAGTTTAGACAAAAGTGGATTTTATTCTTATTTTTCCTAATTTAGCTGGGATAGGCAAGTCTCCTGTTGTTCTGTAGTAACACCTCAAATGGTAACCTATATAGCTGTTACTCTATTGAAATCCTAGCTTCGATGTAGTTCTGTCTCTCTCCTTATCTCTCGTGATTTTTATGTATATAATCTTTCTAATCAATTGCAACTTACTAAAAGTATCGTCGTACTAATAGTAATACGCTTTTACTGTTTGATCTGAAGGAGGAGATGATGAGGGGGAAACCAGGATATGAGCACCTCAACGAGCCTCTTCACATTCTTGTTGAGGGGGAGCTGCCTGTTGAGATTATTGATGGTCGGCTAATGCAAGCACGAGAGATACTAGAAGATTTACTCAAGCCAATGGTTATTCCATCCACCATACAGATTTCTATTGCAATATGTTCACCTCATCTCCGTTCTTCTTTTATTGTAGTAGTTTTCGGTCTTCGTTGATTTTAAATTTATCAATGCAGGATGAATCTCAAGATTTCTATAAAAAGCAACAGCTGCGAGAACTAGCTATGCTCAATGGTACGCTGAGGGATGAGGGCTCTCAAATGTCTGGTTCAGTGTCCCCCTTCCACAACAATCTAGGGATGAAGAGAGCCAAAACTAGGGGGTAATAATTCTGCAGCTCATGTCTCCGTCTCTACATCAAACAGCAGTTCCAAGAACACAGATTTTGCCACGGCAGTCGATGCTTTCAACTGCCATCAGGGTCACTCGTCCGTTGAGTGTCAGTCGTAACCTGTCTCTATATATGATATGAGGTGTGCTTTTATTATACTTGGGGGAGATTTATTAGCAGTATGTTGTGCTAATGGATGATTCCTTATTGGTGAAGGTTTGAGTTTGTATGTCGCCCTGGCAGTTGGGTTGGGGAGTATTCTCCCTCCATCTGTTGTATTATTTCATTTGTTGTAAGCTTGTGATGGGAGTTTTGGTAGTATTGGAGTTTGTGAGAATTAAGATGTGATTTCGTAGTTAGAGGAATCCCATGGTTGGATGGCTTGAAAATGTTCCATACTAGCTATGCTAAACTTTGCAACACTAATGTCTGTCATTTTTATATGATTATATTATGTCTATCTTATGATATTGACCATAAGTAGTCGATTATTCTGGGTCATCTCTTGCATGAAACCGGCTCATTGTCATGATGCGTCATGCATCACGACAACAGACTTGGTTCATTATTCTATGAAGTTCGAATCCTTCCGTTTCTTAAATTGTGATTTTAAGTATTGATAATAGAGAAGATGTATGCTTTGTAATGTCAACCTTGTTCTGCTTGTTGGAGACCCTCAGTTCAATAATGGGTGGCAAACTGGCAATCTGAATGTCAAATGGAAAACAGAGAAAAGAAAGTGGAGTAGTTAGCAAATTTGAATGTCAAATGGAAAACAGAGGATAGTAAATAGTAAAGAAATTCTAATTACATAACATGAACATTGACAAGACCACAATTGCATTGACAGGCCAGGATTCAATCAAAACATAAAATCCTATTGTTGCCAGGATTATTGCTGTGTATATATATAATTTTCCGGAGCCCTTTGGTTAGTCATTGCTCTCTTCCTCTTCATCATCGTCAACATCTTCGATTCCAACCCAATGAGTGAAAGCAAAAAGGAACTCCTTGAAATTTACCATCCCATTCTTGTCCCAATCCATCTCCTCTGCAAAACAGAAACAGTGGCTTTAAAAGACTATCACTTGCATTAGTGCGTTGAAACAAATAGCTCATTTTTTGCAGTCGAAAGTGGAGAAACATTTGAATTCACATAGCTCATGACATTCATAGAATCTTAAGTTATTGGTGAATACAAGTGCGTGCAGCAGAAATGACCAAATGTGAGTTGCAAAATAGAGAGCTGACCGAATCTTTTCATGGCGATTCTACCCGAAGATCTTTCCCCTGAACTGGTCTCGTTTATTGCATCAACCATCTCATTTTTGCTCACATAGCCATCCTTGTTCTTGTCCAAAAACACAAATGCGTCGAGCAATGTTTCAAAAGTAGCCTCAAGATTTGGCATTCCCATGCGAGATTTCTAACAATGTCAAGGAACAGAACAGAACAAACAAATATTGAATAGGGGCATTGTGATCAGATTAATGATCCATAATGTAATAGATTCTTGGTGCAAAAAAGTGCAGAAAACTAAGAATGATACAGCAGAGTTTACAGCACTACTTTCAAATTGAAGTCTTTGGAAGATTTACCTTTTTGTCCAATGGGCACAGTACCACAATTTTGAACTTGACTCATGTTTAAATACAGATATAGCAAGCAGGAACGAAAACAGAAACGAGCATTCAGAAAGAAGGTGAAGAAGAGGTAAATGAGGCATTTAGATGCAACAGTAATCTATAACGGAAAATCTAAAGCAATGGAATTAGTAGGTTCTGGATACAGCATGCTCAGCAGTTGGATCTTCCTTCAGAAGGTAGACGAGGCAAAGAAGAACTATAAATTCGTTGAACTTGATTCCTTTGATTTCAGTTATATCACACGCTCTGAATAGATCATTAATCTCCTCGTCCGTGAAATTGATCCCCAGTTTGTGAATGCAGTGCTTCAGCTCTTGTGAATCTATTACACCATTTCCATCCTCATCTATTAATAAACACAAGATGATTTTATTATTATATGACGATCCTGAGCTTCTAGTGTCTGCAACTGAAGCAAGAAATGGCACCAAAATACCAAATGATACTAGCAATCTTACAACAAGCTGATCCATTCTACACAGAGAGTACATGCAATAGAAGTAAAAAAAGTTGAAAGGAGGTGGTCAATTATATCATGTTATATTGGTCATATTTTCTCCCTTCTGCTAGCTCATTCATTGTCATATGCATCCAATGCATTAGCCATTTACCAAAATTTACACTCCATAATGTGAAAAATATGCTAAAAAGAGTAGTTACCAAAATCTTCAAACATAGCTTTACATTTCCTCAAGCTTTCATCAATTTTGGGAAATTTCAAAATGATGGTGTTAATGGATTTTATAGTAGACCCTATAGCTTCTCTTCTCTGCATCGCCTCGAATATTTTGGCCTCAAGCTTTGTCTCTGGCGATGAAGAACCCTTGTGAGATTCACCTTTGGCAACTACACCTCCCATTTTCAATTGAAATTCTGATTAATGAGCCACCCTGATAAAAATGCAACGAGTGAGGAGAATATGCAAACACAATTGGAGAACATGAACTTGCAAAGCCGAAAGAATCTAAAACAATTCAGAAGCAACAGATGAAAACATGTACTTTCTCCTTCCTCCTTCCTCCTTCCCCATCTTGGGAACAAAAAACTGAAGAGTAAGTATTCATATTGTCCAACCCCATAACTTATATGAACAAACTTGGGGAAGGCAACTGCAGTAGTGGCATTTGCCCTTATTCACTCCTGAGATCCTCTCCAATGCCGCTTCTTTTTTCTTTTCTTTTTTTCGTCAGAAAAACAATTTATTAATCAAATCTTTAAGGGGTAAGAGGATCACCCAACAGTCTTAAGGCAGGACTAAAAGAGAACAAAAGCAATCAAATCCACCTCGAAGAAGCAATCTTCACTCATAAAACTGAGAATAAAACAGGCGAACATCTTCAATATTCGTAACATACTAATGAACTTACTGAATATTTTCCAAATCCACCTCCCACTTTTATGTGTTCTCTATAAATTGAGCGTCCAATCAACACAAAATATTTTTTATAAATTGCAACATGGCCATTCCAACCAACACAAACTAGCTATTGTCAGCCAGAAATTCCAAGATTTCACAAATTTATAGATTTTTGTCCAAATTAAAGAAATCCCACTGACATAGTAATTAACCTTGAAATCCATTTCAGTATAAATGTATCAAGTCCACCAGAGAAAAAAAAAAAACTATTCCATTCAAGTCAAACCCTTCTCAACCCCAATTTCCCTAAAAAAAATAGGAGTCTTAAGGAAAAGTGATTTAGTTCTAAAACTGTTCTATGAGTCTATAGGTTTATGAAGTTAGAGGCCATAAGAACAGAAGTTGTTTTTGGAACAACAGTTCAGAAAAAAAGAATCCAATCAAAACCCAATTCGAGATAGTAACCAAGATTTACAAGCAGCAAATAGAGAACCCCAATAAACATATTTAAAAAAAAAACTAATAATTTAGCAATAGAACCTTGATTATACTTCGTTAACTCCAAGGAAGGGTTTATCTTCTATTGCTGATTCGCCAAAAAAGCATCAGATTCAGAAACAGAGCAGTAATCCAAGATATATCCCAACAAAAAAAAAAAACAAGAACTTTGTACTAAATGGAGTGAAGCAGATTCAGAGGGATGGAAAAGCAATAGAAATAAGATTTGACTAAAACTGTGTGATTTGTATGAAAAACGTTTATTATTATTATTATAATATAGTATATGCGTAATGGGATTGGGAGAAGAGCAATAAGCTTCAAGATTGGTGGTCTACTCTCCCCACCACGGATACTTCACTATTTCTGCATCTCATCATGCTCCTCTTCTACTATTTTAATCAAAGATTTCAGTCCTTAATACTCCTTTTTGTACCATTTTTAAATTTTCCTTTTAACATTTTACTTATTTTTGCACCAAAATATCAAGAATCTCCTTTTACCATGGTGTCAAATATCCTTTATGAACTCACACTCCACTCCATTGTGAAATCTTTGGGTTGAAATTCGTGTTAGTTGGGGGAAAAGAAATTCCCTTCCCACTTTTTATGATTTCAAGCGAATATTCTTATTCCAAAATTAATTGGCTTCCTAACATTATTTAATTTAATTTAATTTAATAGGAGAGCAAAGCTGCACTAATTGCATGTTAAGCTCGTCTCATAATAATATTTGTATTTCTTTTTTATAGGAATAAAAAATATAATATTTTAATATATAGTAAAATAAAAAAATATTAATATTTTATTATAAAATGTGTAATTATATTAATATATTATAATGTATGTAGAAATATTAAATAAGCCTACCCTAATTCATTAGTGCTAGCCCTATAGAATTATGGTCCAGGCATGTTCACTATAATGGGCCTCTAATTTTGTGAACTTAACCCTAACAAATTCATGCTAAACAGGTTATTAATAGGAAAAGGAAAATTATTATATGCATTCGGTTACACAGTGTATAATTCATTATGAATTTTTTTAATAAAAAATTGAATGTAAAAAAATTGTATAATTATTAATAAGCATATATACTATACGTTATTAAAAAAAATTTATATAAGAGCAAGTGTGCACTCAGTGTCATTATATCAACTCTTTATAAATTTAAAAATCATAAATCAAATATAATTTTAAATTTCCAAATATGTAAATTTTATTTGTGATATGATAATTGGATTTCAATATTATTAATTAAGTCTCTATTACACTTCATTATTATATAGTTCTATCATAATATAATGAGACAACAAAACATATTAAGTTGGAGGTGATTATTATATATATTGTGAATTTGTGATTATATTACTATATATATAACCCTCCTTTCCATGCGTGCATAAAATGAATTATATTACAGTTATTTAACTTTTATATTTAATTATTGTTTTATGTTAATTAATTATATATATATAATTATTTACTTTATTTATTTATTTAAATTTATGTATTTTACAAAAATAAAATGCTAATTATTTACTTCATATGTAATATATAAATAAATGTAATTCCACTTTTTTTTTACATAATGTAGTTTTATCAATTAAATTGTATGTTACTTATGTTCATACCATCAATTTTTTCACTTGTTACTACGGATGATAATATGTAAGGTACATGTTTATTTAGGGTATATGTATATGTAAGTAATTAAAATTTACGGTCCAATTAAATTGCGACACGTGGATTTTCCTGATTTTAATATCAATTATTAATTTATTTTTTGTAATTTAAATAAATCAATTCCTAAAAATAAAATAATAAATAATTGATAATTAATTTAAGCCCAACAAATCAAATGAGACTTAAATTAAAGGCGATCTGGTCCAAGTCAAACAAGCCCAAGTCAAATGAGGCTTGACTTAAGTCAAACTAGTCCATACAAAATAAATCAGACCCAAATAAAATAAGCCTGATTACAGTCCAAACAAGTGGAGGCCCAAGCCCGCAGGATATGACCCAAATAGAGTGGACCAATCAGAATGCAAAACATTAATGAGGGGGTCTTCACCTCTCACCTATATAAAGGGGTCTCTTCTCTCATTTGAAACACATACTCAAACATCTACCGTCAAATCGAAGAGCAATGTTCTAAACTCCTTCGATCCGGTGTTCTTCAAAGTAATAGCCACCGATTGGAGATTAAGGTGCTAAACCCCTCCGATTTGGTGTTATTTAACTCAAGTTCTTCGGCGTTCTTCGCAGAAAGATTCAAGAGTAGTGTTTTAATCCGAACAAAGGCTCGACCACTCTGGATTAACGTTATACACTTTAAATCCGAGTCCGGATAAGCTTCATTTGAAGATCCGACTCAACACACACAGTCAGCGTAGTCAATACAAAGTCAGCGCAGTCAGCACAACAAGTCAAAGTCAAAATCCAAATTGGTTCGAGAGAAGAATTAGAGGATATATAGAGATTGTTTCCTAAATTATCAAGTTCAATCCATCCAGATTATCTTTGTAATTCAATTTGTATTTATTTTATTATAAATACAAAATTTGTTGTTACAGTATCCATTTAAATATCAACAATTACTTGTATGCATACATATCTCATCAAAAAATTTCATTATAATACTCTAATACGTCATAAATTCATTTATCAATACCATTAGGGTTATTCTTTACCCATGTAATATTTATTTATTTTATATGTATAAAAAAATACCCGTCTCATTATTATCTTTGACAATGACTAGAACACAACAGTCATTTTTTTAATCTGTAGGAGCGGAGCACATATTTAAAATATCGCGGAGTGAATCGGGTCAACATGTTCCTCTCTCCCCTCATTTCTGCAGATCTGATCATGGAGGCACTTAGCTACTCCCCACCATGGACCGAGAGAATACTCTACAATACATCTCCCCTAGTAGCTGCACTAATCTGAACCCTAATCCAAACGATTCTGATGGAGAAACACAAAAGAATCGAAGAAATTAATGTCGAATTTCCTCTCCCCGAAACCATGATTCAACACATACAGTCATTTCTCAATGGAAAAGATGCAGCCCAAACAAGCCTACTCTACAAAATTTGGCAGTAACGTCGATGGATTCTGCATTTCACGAACAAGACTATGCAAACTAATTAGGTAAAAAGAGTTGAACATAACGATTGAGAGATTCAATCAACTACTAGATATGATAAGCAAATTGCGTGTGACGGCCATGAAAATGGCTGAGGAATTAACTGTGAAAGCCATGAAAATGGGTCCCATAGATTTCTATTACGGATTCACTTTATACGTAGCCCAGAAGGTGGGCAGAGTCGGCGATGGGTGGTGGCTGAGGGAGGGGGATGTGGGAAGGGAGGGATAGAAAGGATGTGATGGTGGAGATGAGAAGAGATGTAGCAGTGGTGGAGGTCGGGTGGTCGGAGAGAGCGGCATAGCCGAAGGGATAGCCATGGATGTCAACGACGCCAGTAGAGTAGGGATGCTAAGGTGTCGCTGGAAATTTGGATCTTGTCCATTGGAAAGTCATCCATTGTTGTGTTAATTGGTTACAAAAGCTATGCTATATAATTGCTAAACATTTACAAACTGTGTGATATGTGAATGCATTTCGTATCAAATCGATTCAATTTTGATGCTTTATGTTATTGATTCTTCGATCTCGATGCTGCAAGTTCAAGAACTGGGCTCAGTTATGAATCAAGAAGCTGTTGATGTTGATTAATTTTCTTCTTTGTTTATGCACATGAGTGGTTTTCATTGCATGTAATAATTTTTTTAATCTTCCCACATTTTACTTTTATATAAATGCAAATGGATTTCACTTGTTCATTTGCTAAAATAATATGGACAAATTTGTTAATTTAAATTTGTAAGGTAACTATTTTCTATTACTTGTTTACTCAATATAATAAATTAGAATACTATGAATAAGATTTTGATTTACTCAATCTCTTCTATTTAGGTTACTCTTTAGAATAATTTAGGTTACTCTTACTAATATTTTGGATTACTCTTTATAATAATTTAAGGTACTCTTAATAATATTTTGGATTTGTTTAATATAAACAAAATTTTGGATTACTCTTTATTTTGATTTGTTTATTAGATTACTTTTTTATTTTATGAATTGGATTACTCTTTAGAATAATACAAGTTACTTTTAATAATATTTTAGATTACTCTTTATAATAATTTTAATTACTCTTAATAATATTTTAGGTTACTTTTTTCAATAATTTAGGTTACTCTTAATAATATTTTGGGTTACTCTTTGAGACCTTGATTTAAAAAAATAAAACCATGTATTATGAATTGACCAGTCTGGTAAACTTGGCCAACCACTCCAACCCCACCCGATCATCGACTAATTTATTCATAATGTTTCTTGAACGAACTTCTTTAGCCAGTCTGTGATCTGATTCAATCAAGGCTTTGTTCGTCAAGAGCTCCATTTGGTTCTTTGGCCTGCCTGCCGTTACTTGGTAGTCAGGAACACCAGAAAAGACAAGGCATCACGGTTGGCAAATGCTAGTATATCTGCGCTAGATACCACGCCAGGACATTCAGCCTCAACCTGTGACTTAATATCATCAATGGTCTCATATCCTCTCACAAGAGGTCCATTGTGCACTGATTTCTTCTCCACGTCCTCTCCAGAAGGTGTTGAATCAAGCATGATTGAAGCATCACAACCTTTAACAAAACAATAGTGGAAAAAGAGACAAACAAAAGCAAGAGATGCTTGAGCGGATACTTCGTTTCCTCATCAATACTTGCAGCTACATACCCTGATGGAGACTTAACATCTACTCTGTTCCTCATCTTCACTTCGTGCTCCACCTCCTTGTAAGTTCCATTGCTATCAAACTTGATGGTGTTTTCGAATTCCAGCTTGGTGATTACATAGGTGGTGTAATTACCAGAGCTTGAATTCACCCACCCCGAGAACTCACCCTTCCTCTCCCCCTCAATCTCAAACTTCCCATCCTGCTGATAGAAACTTGATTCTTGTTCAAGACAGGTGTTCGGATTGCTGAACTTGATACGCCCAGTCTGAACCTTATCCGCCTTATCATCCAACCATAGATGCAGATTTGAATCCACTAGCTAGAATGGAATGGTGTCGGATATCCCAAATGCACTTTTTCATCGAGCAACACACCTAGAAATGGGGTTAATTCGATTTCATAAGAAGGTAAATCGAATGCCTCAATTGAAACAACTATATAGACAAGATTCTCTCACCAATTGAATGACGTTCCCATGATTTCTGGCCATCGGAGAACGATTCTCTCGTCTCCAAGAAGCGTCGGACCGCTCCTCCAACCGGCAGATTTGCGGCGAAGGTGGGGAGAGGGTGGCGTGGACAGTAGACAGATTCCGGGCGTTGACGCGAGGAAGATAGAACAATTTGGGGGTGTTGTCATTATCTCAAATTCAACCCTTTTAAATAGCAGTTGGAAGAAAAGGATCCGGTTCCACCAATTATGTGGTAGGAAAGGTCCTACTGTAGTCGCACTCATTATCTTTACTCGTATTCAACATATTCTAAACTACTATTACTTATAAAAAATTTATCATGTAGAATTTTATCTTATGTCTGATAATAACCAAACATATACCTTTTTATAAAATTTTCACTTGTAGACTAACCTATAGGGTCATGGCGGGGCTAATTGGCTGAGGCAAAAAAAAAACTCTTTATAAACAAGTCACTAATATCACGAACCCTAACTCTATATTTTTCAAAATAAAACAGATGGGGTCCTATGAGCTCGGCCCGATTTAACATCCCTGTATGAATATTTTAGAATGAAAAGGTAAATAGTTATTATCGTATAACAAACTTCAGAGTCAAACTGCAGTGTACCGGGTGCACATGTGCACTTGAATAACCTAAATCATTAGATCATGTTTATATTTAATCTTAACCACTAAATAAAATAATTAAAAATAAAAATACTAACTACCCACTAGTACTTCACAACATTTACTCTATAAAATCTTAGTTGCACCGGTGTACTAGGTGCACCACAGAATAACCTCAAACTTCATATTTTCTATATTTTTTATATATCCTATAATATATATATATATATATATATATATATATATATATATATATATATATATATATATATATATATATATATATATATATATATATATATATCACGTGACTCCAATAACATCAGTATACGGAGTATACATTAAATTAAAAATTGAGACTGCACTCACACTCAATATGATATATAATTATTTATTCATCACCAAAAAATGGCTCATTTAATAAAATATGTTGTTTGAAATTTCTCTTTAACAAAATATAGTGGTTTGTGGACCCTTTAATAAAATAAGTAGAAGCGCCACTAGTAGTGGCGCCTTTCACCCGCTTTTACTGTTGATGTATTATTTTAACTTAAATAATTTTAAATAAATTAATTTTAACCCAAATAAATTCATACCTTATTTTTACCTTATTTTCGACATTTCCCCACGTTCAAAATGGTATCAGAGCCTATAAAAAGCCCAATTCATCTACTGCGTGACGTATGAGCCCAAAGCGAAGGTCTCCGTATGGGATGACCCTTAAAAATATAGCCCATCACCTAAGGCGAACCCTTGGTGCTCTGGGCGGGTTGGCATACTGATAGGTACCTTTTGATGGGAACCCCCGTAAGTGGCGAGGCGGTCAAAATGATATCAGAGCTAGGTTTATTTATTTATGAATAGAAAATTTATTATATACTTATATCACTTAACGAGAGGAGAGTTTCAAAGATATATAGATCCGAACGAAAGTTCGACATCCGAGGATGACAGGACTATCAACCCTGTTCAAAGCTGGAGCAGCAGAGACTTCTGGCCTGTTGGATATAATGAAAAAAGTAGCTCTATACAATAATATTATAATATTTTGTATAGACAATATGCAGAGAAAGAATACGAGGACGCCAACCGATATTGGGAAGGTGTAAACCAAATAAGGGAGTTGGCAGAAATTTGTGCCAACCATACCAAGGAAGAACATCTGGAGAAACTACACCAGATAGAGATACGATACTCTCAAGAAGTATCAAGAAACACAGTGGAACTCCAAAATTTCACCGAGATCTATGGATGTGTCCCCAGACACAAACAATGGAGAAAACGGCCAAACCAAGGTCCAAGAGAGATCTGCAAGTCTTATCACTTTTCACATTGGACAGAATGACAGAGTGGAAGGAGATTGAGACAGATAACTCTAAGATAAACCAAGATCTTAGAGAATTGCAGAAGACGATGATATTATTTGGAGAATATTGCCAAAACATATCCAAGATGATATTTGAGATCAGCCTCAAGATGGATAAGGTGGAAACATTACAGAGCAAACAACTCAACCTCATCCAGAAGCTGATAAATCAAGTGGACTGAAAATCAAAGTAGCCGGGAGAAGATCAGGAGGAAGGTTGCCACCAACCTTCGTAATAGAACCCCTTTTACATCAAAAGGAAAAAAAGACGGAGGTCAAAAGACCGAAGACGGAGAGTGAAAAGATGATTGCTATCCTTCGAGGAGAATCCATATCCTCGGATGGAAAGAGCGAATCTTGAAGATCTACAAGATCTATATGAGTCCTTTCAAGGACTAACTATCGTAGATCTAAAGATAAATATTGGAGAAACTTCAAACTCTCAACAACAATCTCAGGCTCCTCAGATGCAACAAGATTGGAGCCAAAATGAAGGAACTTCTAGATCACATGGAGTCCATGAAGCAAGACAAGAAGAGACATCCCAAAACCAAGGACACTTCAAGATGAAGGCGATGAGATTGTCAACAGGAGCAGGCCGAGTTCAAGTATCTAGTCTACACAACACCCCATATGGTCGGTCTCACCTTGAACCGATAAATCCATACGGGTTGATCCTGAACCTCGACACCCTAGACTTCAAGAATAGAGAGACTCTGATCGATGAGCAGACCAATGCAATGAAAATTGCAGGAGGTGTGCTGGAGCTGGATAAAGAAGGGTTCATAAGATTCCTAACTATGAGCCTAGAAGGATTCGTAAAGTGTGCCTGGGAAGAACTCTCAGATGAAGTCAAGAAGGAGACAATGGTAGGAGAAGACCTTGGCAACATTGTTGACCGCATGGCCAAGATCTTCAAGATCCACTTCATCGGAGTAGGTTATTTCGAAGGAATGGAAAAAGAAAAGAAGAAGAAGTATAGGAATGCCCTATACAGCTTGGAACTACTTGACATCTGTCACGTAGATGAATACATCAAACTCTTCACAGAGTACAGATGGAAATCGAAGATCAAGGAGGAGGAAGTATTCCACCTATTCTTTGCCAAGATCCCAAGCCCACGGAGAGAAATGCTTATCAAGGAGTATGAACCATGTGAGCTGGATTCGATAGCAAGGAGAATCTCCTTCCTCAAAGCCAAAATTGCGTAGTGGTGCCATCAAGCATCGCTACACAAAAACTACAAGAGATTAAGGGGAATCAACAAAACGGTAGCCTTATGCTGTGAAAATAATGATCTTTCAACTATCATTGGAAGAAATCCGAGGAAGCAGAAAAGGATGAAGAAACATCATCCTTACACCCAAAAGAGCGAACGATGGAGGTCCAGAAGACCAAGATCCTTTTGGTCTAAACAGAAGGCCCGAAGCTATAAATCAAGGCAGAGATTCGGACCATCAAGGTGGAGTTCAAGAAGTCAAGAATCATCCTCAGGATCGAAACAGAGGAGTACAGGAAGAACTCCCACAAGAAAGACGTTCCGAAGGGCGACCACATGAGTCAATGAAAGATTCAAGAATTGTAACTGTTACACGTGTAGAGCAAGAGGACATATCTCACCAGATTGCCCAGAAAACCATAAAAGAGGAGTACGGCAGTTCGAAACAACTCCAGAAATGAAGGAAGTTGTTTACTTCCAAGATCTAGTACATGTATATCAATTTGAAGATATACCCTCAGACGAAAGCATCTACGAAGAAGAATACCTCAGTCTAGACGAATCTTCTGAAGATGAGTCGGAGTAAGGAAGAAGACTTCAGACAGGAGATGCAAGAGGATATTTCTTTTCCCAGACATCCATTTCTCATAGGACCCTTATGAGAATCATGAAGGAGGATCCAAGATTCAATCTATATGACGAATTTACCATGGGACGACTAGAGCCGTTCATCAGCTTCAAGAAGAGAAAGTATAACATTATATATAAGGTGACCGAAGGGGAAATTGCCATCACAATGGAGCTCACGAGTAATGTGATGGAAATGCGACTTGTTCTTGTGGATGAAATCAAGAGTGCGCTCAGTAAATTCAAGGAAGAAATGGCTAAGATTATGTCTTGGATCCACATCGGAGCAATTCGGATCCTCATCAAAGCAACAATCAAAGAAGGTATTGATATACCAATCAATATTGCAATCTTTGATAAAAGGATTAAGAATACTAGAGAAGCATGCCTGTGAGGAATCTCAGGGAATCTGTACGCAAGCAAGGTGACATCATATATATATACCCAAGGATTGCCTACAACCTGACAGATAAAGATTTCAGTAGGGCACTCACTCTTCATCAAGATTTCAAAAGCAAAGACTTGATGAAAGAAGGAAATAGGCCTTACTCGATCACATACAGTATCTCATATGCTCTATCTAACACCCATCATTCGGATCTATTCTAAATGAAGGAGTATATTAAGATACCAGAAGTATTCGAGAGGGTTGCATGTGCAATTAGGCTAGAAATAATGGAGCTACCGCCAATCCACGATATGGATTTGCGAATCAGAGATAAACCAGTTTGGAACAGACAAGATAACCTCATATTTGACCAGAGGAGGATTTTTTCTAGGAAGATAGAATGATTAGTGAAAAATGGGGAAAGAAGCCAATCATGGAGGTGATCCAGGAAACAAAAAAGTTCATAACTAAAGGTGAACTGAAATGCCCAGAAGGATGAAGAGGAGTCGAGGTAATATTCGACATTACCAAAAAGGAAAATTTTGTTCCTTGTGATGTCTTATATTATCTCTAACAGCCAACAACTGGGAGATATCAAGGACAACTCAAACTCAGAGAACTTGAGCTGGTAATAGAAGGAATAACAGGAAGATTCACAGAACAACTAGTGCTGGGATTGGAATTTCTCGAGGATCACAAACCTTGGGAAAGATTACAAGATGGAATGGAATTCACAGTCAAAAGGAAAAGATACAAGGTTTACTAGTAGAGGCTCGGGCGTACAAGCTCTGATCTACCCATGACCACAAGTCCATTCTCGATATATATCACCGTAGGGATGATATATAAGGAGCATCGTGTAGAGTATTTTACGGCATACATTGATTCAGGAGCCGAAATCTGCAAAGTAAAAGAAGGAGTCTTTCCTAAAGGCTCAGGCGAAGAATTGCCAACAGTACTAGGAAAAGATTTCTCTTAGAGGGTGTTAATCCTTAATAGAGGAATCAAGCAAGCGGAGATTATAATCGGAGGAGCGGATCGTACCCCATGGTACAAGGTGAAAACTCCACCAATATATTTTCACGACACCGGGGCAGATATTATGTTAGGAAATAATTTCCCTACAGACATTCAAGCGCTTTACCCAAGAAAATGCAACAAGGAGACTTATTTTCACAACCCTTTGTGAACACAAGATCATCGCACCAAGAATGCATAATGCATTTCAAAGAAAAATGCCAATAAGATTTCGCAGCAAGCTTGGTGATGAAGAAAAACTTAGCCATCCAAAGATGAATGATCGAAGGAGATATGACGAAGCGGTCCTTCAAATGAAAACCGAGACTTGTGATCAACTACAAAGGGATCAACAACATCTTGAAATTCGATGGATACTACATACCAAGTAGGGAACACTTGGTCAACTGTATCAAGAATGCCAGGTATTCTCAAAGTTCGATTGCAAATTTGGGTTCCACCAGATTATGATGGAAGAAGGAAGCAAGAAATTCACAGCCTTCTCCACACCACAAGGTCATTATATCTGGAATGTTATGCCTATGGGCTTGACGAACACACCCCAGATATACCAAAGGAATATGGATAATCTGTTCAAAGGTTATTTCTTATTCATGCTTGTTTATGTGGATGACATCCTCATAGCCTCAAAGAACATAAAAGAGCATTTGGCGTATTTGGAAGTATTTTCAGAGGTATGCCACAAGAAAGGATTGGTGCTTTCTGAAAAGAAGGCAGTAATAGCAGCAAGGCAGATCGAGTTTCTTGGAGTCGAGATTGATGAATCTGGAATTATTCTACAACCACACATTGTAGAAAAGCTTCAAGGATTTCCTAAAGATTTCAAGGATAAGAATAAACTCCAAAGCTTCTTAGGAGTTGTCAACTTCGCTGGAATGCTCATCAACAATCTAACACAATACAGGAAGGTGTTCAGTCATCTGTTGAAAAAGGATGCTGAGTTCAAGTGAGAGGAATCACACCGAGCAATGGTTAAACAACTAAAGGAGGTTTGCAAGAAGCTCCCCAAGTTAGCAATACCAAATGACGAGGATGAACCGGTACTCTACACAGATACCAGTGACCATTGGTGGGTAGCAGTCCTGACTAAGTCCACACCTGAAGGAGAAGTGTCGTGCAGATACTGTAGCAGACTCTTTGCGGAGAATGAAGTAAAGAGGTGGCACATTAATGAAAAAGAGTTCTTTGCGGTTCGGAAGACGTTCAAAAAATGGCCGCTATTTCTTCTCACAAAGAAATTATCCTTAAAATTGATAACACAAGCGTCAAAGCCTTTTTGAAAAATAAAATTGAATATAAACCAAACACTACAAAAAACTGCCAAATTACCGACAGATTTTTTTCGTCGGTAAAGTATGAAAATTTCATCAGTAAGCTATTACCGACGGAAATGGATCTGTCGCGAAAACCTGCATCGGTATTTTTTTACGATGGAATTTTAAATCCGTCGGTAATTACCGATGGATTTTTTGTCGGAAAAGAAAAAATTTCGTCGGTAATAATTCAATATTAAGTCGTCAAAAGTGATAATATAGTGACAGTTTTACCTACGAAAAAATCCGTCGATCAATTCAAAATGCAAAATTAAAATAAATAATAATGACACGACCCACCTTACATAACTTATAATTCAAATACTATTTAACATAAACATCATCATTATAAAAACCTGCATATAATTTTTTTTTTCACATAATATGTTAATAACCAACACCATCACACCAGTTTAACATACGTAACTGGTTTCTGACAACATTTCAAACGATACAAACTCGTGACAATACTTATTATATGACATAACAAAATATTAGCGAAAACAAAATAAATCCACGGCATAGCCCAACATGTCGTCATCTATCTACATCCGCTCAAAACTCTGTAGGAGCTCCACAGCTTGCACAGTCACATCACAAACTCAATCATCAATAGGCTCACCTACAATGCAAAAACTAGTAAGACAAAAATCTCAGTAAGTAGAAATCATGCATGTTAGTGCATTAAAATGCATTTAGTTCTCTATCGCCTATTTCCTAATCTTTCTAGTTGATCTCTTTTATTTTGAAAACTGTTCATGTTGCGAGATCCCCACGACACACTTATGATATGCACCCCAAATAAGCTCAATAGACACACTTAGTGTCGGATCGATTCTGATCCCTGAATATAACACTGAGAATGATTTTTCCGAATCCTGGAAGAGTGTTGGGGATGATTTTTCCGAACCCCAAATAAAGTACTGAGATCGATTTTTCCGAACTCAGAATAAAGTGTCGGGGACAGTTTTTCTGAACCCTGACAGAGATGCATATATAGTGGCCGCACACACCATTAGTATCTTATTAATTTTGGGGAAAATACTTTCCATGATTATGCATGGTATGCAATCAGGGCGATTAAATATGCATCATAAACCATTTACGACATCAATATCAACATTTAATCACAAATAAAGCAACAACTTAACTTCAATTCACACAAATCCACTTCTGGAATAACAACTCCACCCCAATCACATAGATCTATTTATAAAATAACCGCTTCACCTTGGATCACACAATCCCTTTTTAAAATAACAACTTCATCTAGGATCACACAGATCCTTATAACCAATACCTTCTCAAATCATACAGATATATCTCAATAGTTTTCAATCACATAGATCTATATAGGATAATAATATTATCTCAAATCACATAGATCCACAACTTGTTTCACCAATTAAGCCAAATGATTCATAACATAATTAAACTAATCACAAATAATTCATGACACAATTATCACATATTAATCACAAATAATTCATACATGACATGTTTATGCATTGTAGTTGGACTTCTACTTACTTGGACTTCGACAATAATAATACTATAGACCTCGTGAAGAATTATAACTAATCTCTTCCTTCCCGTTCCGGTACGTCTCCTCATTTTCCTCTTTTCTTCCTCTCTCTCACTCTTCTTCTCTCTCTTTTCTTTTCTTTCTTTTTTTTCCTCGCTCACAGCTCTTTCTGATGTTGATTGTCGATTACCTCTTGAGGGTAATGTATGATGGTGGGTTGAAGTCGTCTTTGACTATTCCACCGCCACAACCTATTCTATTTGCTATTTATAGTAATTATTATTATTATTATCCATTACAAATATACGTGCAATACTTAATAACTAAGATATAATACATTTACAAATTAATACACATACGTGTACATTTTCTTACCACTATTATTACGAGAACACGTATGATACTTAATAATTAAGAAATAATGTATTTATACACATAAGATAATTTAATTATGTATCCAAATTAATGCACGTAAATATTTATGCACACCTATATTCACATATTATCATAATTTTTATCACGGATGTCTCAAATAAAAATGTAAAGATAAATAAAATGTAGAAATAATTATCACATAATTGTCACATTATTATCACATAATTGCCACATAATTATCACATAATTATAAATGCACATAACACAAATTAAATTATATTGACACATGAGTAGTGAGAAGCTCGGGTATCACATCCTCCCCACATTATAAAAATTTCGTCCTCGAAATTTATTTACCTGAAGAGGTCTGGATATTTAGCCATCATCTCATCTTTTCTTTCCCAAGTAGCCTCCTCAACTAGTTGGTTCCTCCATAATACCTTTACTGGTATTTCTTTATTTCTGAGCTTCTTCACTTCTCGCCACAAGATCTCAACTGGTACTTCCTCATAACTCAATCTTCTTTCAACTCAACTGGTTCCTGTCTGAGAACATGAGATGGATTTGGAACATACTTCCTCAACACAGACACATGAAACACGTCATGTACTCTAGACATCGATGCTGGTAAGTCCAACTTATAGGCAACACTGCCAACTCTCTCAATGATAGTAAACAGACCAACATATCTTGGACTAAGTTTTCCTTTCCTTCCAAACCGCATTATCCCCTTCATTGGAGATACTTTCAAGAATACCTGATCACCCACTTCAAATTCTAATTCTTTCATCCGTTTGTCTGCATAACTCTTCTACCGATCTTGAGCAACTTTCATCTCTTCTCGTATACGAGTAACAGCTTCTGACATTTCACGAATCAATTCTGGACCCAAAAGTTTCCTTTCTCCAACTTCATCCCAATGTACTGGAGATATACACTTTCTCCCGTACAATGCTTCATATGGAGCCATCCTGATAGTACACTGATAACTATTGTTGTACGAGAACTCTATCAAAAGCAAAAATTTACTCCACTGTCCTTGAAAATCCAACACACACGCTCTGAGCATATCCTCCAAGATTTGTATTGTACGCTCTGATTGACTATTTGTCTGTAGATGGAATGCTGTGCTGAAAGATAATTGTGTCCCCAACGCCTTATGTAAACTCTTCCAGAAAGCAGACAAGAATCTCGTATCTCTGTCTGACACAATGGTAAGTGGTACTCCATGGAGTCTGACAATCTCTTGTATATATAGCTGGGCATAACGATCCATGGAATACATAGAGCTAATAGGAATAAAATGAGCTAACTTAGTCAATCGATCCACGATAACCCAAATGGCATCGTGATCTTTCACTGTCTTCGGTAGCCCAATAACAAAATTCATCGTGATATTCTCCCACTTCCACTCTGCAATAAATAAAGGCTGCAAAATTCCTGCTGGTCTCTGATGCTCGGCTTTGACTTGCTGACAAGTCAAACATTGCTCCACATATCGAGCAACATCTCTCTTCATCCCTGGTTTCTGATTTATGGTCATAGCAGCTACACTCTATATTGCCTTTCGGTTCAATGCATCAGCAACCACATTGGCTTTTCCCGTATGATAATTGATAACACAGTCGTAATCCTTCACCAATTCCAACCATCTTCTTTGCCTCATATTCAACTCTTTCTAAGTGAAAAAGTACTTCAAACTCTTATAATCAGTATAGATTTCACAATGTTCCCCATATAGATAATGTCTCCAAATCTTGAGTGCAAACACCACTGCGGCTAACTCTAAATCATGAGTTGGGTAATTCTTCTCATACTCCCTTAACTGTCTGGATGCATACGCTATCACTTTCCCATTCTGCATCAATACACACCTAAGACCATTCTTTGAAGCAACACTGTAAACCTTGAAGTTTCATGTCTCCGTAGGAATAGTTAAGATAGGTGCTAATGTCAACCATCTCTTTAATTCTTGGAAACTTTGTTGACATGCCTCCGTCCATGTGATCTTCACATTCTTCCTGGTCAACTGTGTTAATGGTGAAGCAATCTTAGAAAATCCTTCAACAAACCTTCGATAATATCCCGCCAATCCAAGAAAGCTACGAACCTCAGTGAGATTTGAGGGTTGTGGCCAATCATGGATTGCTTTTACTTTACCTGGATCCACTGAAATTCTTTCTCCCGATACCACGTGTCCCAAGAAAACAACTCGGTCTAACCAAAACTCACACTTCTTGAACTTCGCATACAACTGCCTCTCCTTCAGAATCTCTAACACCTTTTTCAAGTGTAGAACATGATCCTCCTTATTCTTAGAGTAAATCAGAATATCATCGATAAATACAATCACAAATTTATCGAGAAATTCCTGAAATACTCTATTCATCAAATCCATAAATGATGCAGGAGCATTTGTTAATCCAAACGGCATTACTAAGAACTCATAGTGCCCGTACCTTGTACTGAATGCAGTCTTTGGGATATCCTCATTCTTTATTTTCAACTTATGATACCCCAACCGCAAATCAATCTTCGAAAAGATAGCTGCACCCTGTAGCTGATCAAATAGATCATCAATGCAAGACAATGGATATTTATTCTTTACCGTAACTTTGTTGAGATCCCGATAATCGATGCACATCCTCAATGTGCCATCCTTCTTTCGAATAAATTGAACTGGTGCTCCCCAAGGTGAAAAACTAGGTTGGATGAATCCTTTGTCTAGAAACTCTTGTAACTGTATCTCCAATTCCTTTAGTTCAGCTGGTGCCATTCTGTATGGCGCTTTAGATATAGGGGTCGTTCCTGGCTGTAGCTCAATAACAAACTCTATTTCTCGGTCTGGTGGCAAACCTAGAAGATCATCTGGAAATACCTCCAGATATTCCCGAACTACTGGTACATCACCGAGAACTGGACATTGCTGCCCCTTAACATTCATTACACTCAGCAGATACCCCTCACAACCAGTTTCCAACAATCGCTGTGCTTTTGCTACTGATATAACAGGAAATCTAAAATTCTTTTTGATCCCAACAAAAGTGAATGGTTCTCCACCCAATGGCTGAAAAGTGATACTCTTTTTTTGACAATCTATTGTAGCACCGCACCTTGACAGCCAATCCATACCCAATATGATATCATAATCATTCATAATTAACACAATTAAATTAGTAAGGAGTTGTCTTCCTTCAATAGGAATAACACAATCTCGCAGAAGTTGATTAGTTTGCTTTGACTCACCAGAAGGTATCATCACCTCATAATTAGCTTTTATCAAGTTAGATGTTCCACCCAACTTCCTCACATACTCAGTGGATACAAATGAATGTGTTGCTCCAGAATTAAATAGCATATATGTAGAAGTGCCAAAAATATAGAACTTACCCGTGACAACTGAGGGATTCGCATCAGCCTCCTCCTGCGTCAAAGTGTACACCCTTGTTGGAGCTCTTCCCTGCTGTCCTTGCCTCCCTTGCTTAGGACATGTAGTACTCACATGCCATTTCTCTCCGCATGTATAACAGATTCTCAAAGGAATACGACACTCCCCATCATGTGGCTTAGCACAATTAGGACATATAGGTAGTGGTGGAGACGGTGGCACCTTACCTTGATCGAACTTGGGACGCTTGTTTGGTTCTCCTTGTCTCTGTCCTTGCTCCACTCGGACATTAGGTTTCGGCCTCTGAAATGGTATCGGTCTTTTATTATCTCTCCCAAACTGCTGCACTGGTTTCTGTTGAAATTGACGTCTGATAGCCTGCACTTGTCTGATCCTCATCTCCGCTTGCTCAACAATTTGGGTCCTTTCTGCAACTTGTGAGTATGCTGCTCCATGCAGTCCCGCCATACTCACATCTCTGTTAAATTCCGGCCTTAAGCCTTCCACAAATCTCTCCACTTTCAATGCCTCCGTACTCACCATATGTTCAGCAAACCTCGACAACTGCTCAAACTTACGAAGGTAATCTGTGACTGACATACCACCCTGCTTCAGTTGTATAAACTCGTTCATCTTCATTGCTATCTTTGGTGCCGTAAAGTACTTATTTCTGAAAAGCTCCTTAAACCTTTCCCAGGTCATAGTCGTGACGTCCTCAATACTTTTGATGGTATCCGACCAGTGGCCTGCACTTCCTCGTAACATGAAAGAAGCACACAACACTCTGTCCCCATCTGGAATTCTACCATATTGAAATATATTTTCCACCGTGTGTAACCAATCTTCTGCATCTGTGGGGTCTGCTGCATCCTCAAATATTGGAGGGCTCAGCTTTCGAAACCTCTCACAAACCATTTCCACACGTTCTACTTGACGTCTATCTTGATTTGCATTACCCTTTGGTTGTCCACCCATATCTCTTTGCTGAATCAGTTGTTGTATCTGTTGGGACTGGTGCTCTACCAGTTCAACAGTCGAGTAATCACCACATCACGATTATTCCCTTCAGGAGGTGCTGCTTGCTCAGCAGTCCTATCTCCTTCAGAACTTTCACCTGTAGCCCTTACCATTTTGTCTACTAACTACGCTTCTTACACCACATGGCCAATATAATTTGTAAGACACATAACAACACAGAATGAAAATAACACTTACACGCAAGGCTGCGCTCCCAAGGAATGAGCTCATGTACATAGACAGTCTGCAGGACCCAAACCGTGCTCTGATACAACTCTGACATGACCCACCTTACATAACTTATAATTTAAATACTATTTAACATATACATCATCATTATAAAAACCTGCATATAATTTTTTTTTCACATAATATGTTTATAACCAACACCATCACACTAGTTCAACATACGTAACTGGTTTCTGACAACATTTCAAACCACACAAACTCGTGACAATATTTATTATATGACATAACAAAATATTAGCGAAAATAAAATAAATCCACGGCATAGCTCAACAGGTCGTCATCTATGTACATCCGCTCAAAACCCTGTAGGAGCTTCACAGCTTGCACAGTCACATCACAAACTCAATCATCAACAGGCGCACCTATAATGCATAAACTAGTGAGACAAAAATCTCAGTAAGTAGAAATCATGCATATTAGTGCATGAAAATGCATTTAGTTCTCTATCGCCTATTTCCTAATCTTTCTAGTTGATCTCTTTTATTTTGAAAACTGTTCACGTTGTGGGATCCTCACGACACACTTATGATATGCACCCCAAATGAGATCAATAGACACACGTAGTGTCAGATCGATTCTGATCCCTGAATATAATATCGAGAACAATTTTTTCGAATAATGGCAAAGTGTTAGGAATGATTTTTTCGAACCCCAAATAAAGTACTGAGAACGATTTTTCCAAACTCAGAATAAAGTGTCGGGAATGATTTTTCCGAACCCTGACAGAGATGCATATATAGTGGCCGCACACACCATTAGTATCTTATTAATTTTGGAAAAAATACTTTCCATGATTATGCATGATATGCAATCAGGGTGATTAAATACGCATCATAAATCATTTACGACATCAATATCAATATTTAATCACAAATAAAGCAACAACTTAACTTCAATTCTCACAAATCTACTTCTGGAATAACAACTCCACCCTAGTCACATAGATCTATTTATAAAATAACCACTTCACCTTGGATCACACAATCCATTTTTAGAATAACAACTTCATCTCGGATCACACAGATCCTTATAACCAATACCTTCTCAAATCATACAGATATATCTCAATAGTTTTCAATCACATAGATCTATATATGACAATAATATTATCTTAAATCACATAGATCCATAGCTTGTATCACCAATTAACCCCAAATGATTCATAACATAATTAAACTAATCACAAATAATTCATGGCACAATTATCACATATTAATCACAAATAATTTATCTATGACATGTTTATGCATTGTAGTTGAACTTCTACTTACCTGGAATTCGACAATAATAATACTATAGACCTCGTGAAGAATTATAACTAATCTCTTCTTTCCCGTTCCGGCATGCCTCTTCCTTTTCCTCTTTTCTTCCTCTCTCTCACTCTTCTTCTCTCTCTTTTCTTTTCTTTCTTTTTTTTCCTTGCTCACAGCTCTTTTTGATGTTGATTGTCGATTACCTCTTGAGGGTAATGTATGATGGGGGGTTGAAGTCGTCTTTGACTATTCCACCACCACAACCTATTCTATTTGCTATTATAGTAATTATTATTATTATTATCCATTACAAATATATGTGCAATAATTAATAGCTAAGATATAATACATTTACAAATTAATACACATACATGTACATTTTCTTGCCACTATTATTACGAGAACACGTATGATACTTAATAATTAAGAAATAATGTATTTATACACATAAGACAATTTAATTATATATCCAAATTAATGCACGTAAATATTTATGCACACCTATATTCACATATTATCACCATTTTTATCACGGATGTCTTAAATAAAAATGTAAAGATAAATAAAATGTAGAAATAATTATCACATAATTGTCACATTATTATCACATAATTGCCACATAATTATCACATAATTATAAAATGCACATAACACAAATTAAATTATATTGGCACATGAGTAGTGAGAAGCTCGGGTATCACTAATAGCTTACCGACGGAAAAATCCGTCGGTAAAATGCAAAAAGAAAAATAAAAGAAAATTCAAATAAATAAATCTTCAACAAAATTATTCATTTAACATAAATTTTTTCATTTAACATAACATTAAAATTCAAAAACTCTACATAATTTCAAAAAAGGTTAGGAGCGCATCATATGATGAGGTTCTAGCCCGAATTAATATTACAAGGAAACACAAGTTCAAACATCAGTCATCCTTTTTCTCCATATTTAGTTTTGCTTCGACATCCCCACTGTAATGTTCAACTTGGAAATGCATACCGCTGGAACACCTGAGAAGATGACCATCTCAGCACAAACAAGAACATTCTACAAATATTAACAAAATAATACACTTATAACAGATAACCAAAAATACATTGATACTAAAGTAAACTAACATAAGAAGATGACGAATAAATAACAAAAGAAGATGACCATCTCATCACATTCTGAACGTAAATGAACTTATGCTCTTTTCACATTTTGTTTAGATATAAGCTAGTTTCATCCGAGTGAATTTGTCAAACCAGATAAGAATTAACTCTTACACAAATAACAACGAACAATAATACTGTTCAAATTCATAATGTCTGTGACAACCACGAGAGGTATAAATAGCCATAAGTTTTCTAAATATGCAATATACAAAAATTTCAACATATCTTAAAAGTGGCATGCTTCAAATTGATTTTTCAAGAAGATTATGATGGATGAAATGTTACATCTAACTCATTAATACAACTGTAACAAGATTATTAGCCCATCTTCAAGAATATTAACCTTAATTAAACTCCACCGAGTAAGAAATGGAAACAACCGTAATTTGACATATAATTTCTTACCTACCAAAAGCAGAAGAAAACAATCCTTTTGATGCAGTTAAACTTTGTGAGTGGCTTATGCGGTCCCAAATTTTTGAAGCTTCAACGTCCTAATAAGGCTAATGCAATAGCATTTATAAGTATCCAGCCTGTTATATTTCTCGATTATTAGTAATTTGTTATATCTGATATTAGTGGCCATTAATTGGATTACTAGTTTGTTAGTTTCCCCACCAAGTTCTAGAAATAAGTGCATCATTATGTTAGTTTAGAAATCAAAGATACCAGACACCTATAATTTTACCAGTTTAGGTTCATTTGGCTTAGCATAGAGCCACTATGGAGAAAGGGGGATACTCTCTATGATTGCTTGGTCTGCAACAAACAGATACACGATTAAAGAAAGCAAGAAAAATAGCATGCGCAGAAAATACTCCATTCATATAAAAAGCTTGTGAGAAAGACACTAATTACCCCTTGATTCATCCTGCAATCCCACCAAACCCTTGTCTCATCATTTCCCAAGGAACCTTAATTTAAAACAAGAAATATATATCATTTCAAGGAAAATGAATAAATCAAAAAGAGGACTTATATAAAATAGGCACATCAACTGATGTAATCATCAAGAATCTACTTCATATAGGAAGCGTAACAATAATGAACTTCAAATTACAGTTCTAAAAATGTTGATAACAAGAACTGTTAACATTCGACTGATTAACCTATTTATGAGATAAGAATGATTTCGTGAAGAAAGATGAGATACTAGATAACTAGATTTTCTCATCCACAGAAGAACTATGTATCCCTAGAATTCAAGCAATGAATAGGCACCAAAATCATAAATAATCAAATGCCAAAGATGCATCATCGGAAGGAGAAAAATGCTAAAAGCACAACCAAAGAAGAGTCGGCAACTTAAACAGTAAATTCAAAAATTCTAATTCCCGCCGAAAAAATACGGAGAGTATTCGATGGGCTCGAACTAGGCAAAAAATCTGCATAGCCGACGCAACTTCCTGTCAACAGAATTCAAGTGGTGACCAAAAAGACCACTACACCATGGAAAACAGAAGCGACAACAAGCATCATCAAATAACAAAACCCAAACATGTGCATCATCATAACTAAAACAGAGTTAAGCAAAAAAGTGCACCAATTCCCTGTGATTAAGTTTCGACTGAAGTAGACAGATGGATAATGAAGTGCAAACAAGGAGGGAAGACCATACTCACGAAGTGGGTCCTGTCAGGGAAGTCGCACTAGGCAAAATCGCCGACTAGAGAGCGAGACGGAGAAGGACGGTGGCGGCTAGTTGACTGCCCTAGGCAGTAAAATCCCTTTGGAGGGACGGTGATAACTGGAAGCGCGTCGGAGACAGCCATGACTAGCCAGAAGAAAGTCAACGACCATGTATCTAAAAAAACCAAATCAACTCCGGTGCCTGATAAGTCTCAAAAAGCACCGCAGCGCGGGCCGACAGTGGGAAAAATCCTCCATCGCAAAAGATATTGTGGGGGATTGGTTGAGAACGATGAATAAACCCTAGGCGGCGCTAGATCAGCCGGATTGCAGCGATAAAAAATATAGGCTCCAGATCGGATTGTAAATCCGCACCAAGGAAGACTTATATGTTGAGAAGAGGGGCAGAGCGGGTTGGGCTCCGCCGTCTGATGAATCGCGAGCAGACCAAGAGGTTGGCGCTGCAAACACAAAAAATCCTCCAACGCAGACGATTCGGGAGAAGTTCAAGTAGGGGCTTAAGAGCCGGTGGCCAGATGGGTGTGAGGCCCTCACGCACAGTCGGGGACAGAGGGCACGGGAGTGGACAGAGGCCCTCCGAGCGGAAGCCTTACCAAATAGATCTTGAGAAATCAGGCCCTCCGGATACCTTACGAAATTGATTTTGAGAAACTATGGAGAGAGAAACACCCCATGAAGAAAGCATGTTGACTCAAAATTTTCCAAGTTGTGTGTGAACTGCGATAGTTTGGCCGTGAATTACAATGGCAGTGAGCTTAAAAAAATATTATATTTACCGACAGATAGAATTAATCGGTAATTAATAATTTAATTTTTTAAAAAAATAAATTTATATGTTTACCGACTGATTCAATTCGTCGGTAACTTAAAAACTATTTTTTATTTCAGAAAAAATAAAATTTTATATATTTACCAATGAATTTAATCCGTCGGTAACTTAAAACTAATTTTTTTTAAAAAAATTAAATTTTATATATTTACCGACGAAAAATAGTCGTTGGTAATTTAAAAAAAAAAAATTTATATGTTTACCGATGGATTCAATCCGTCGGTATCTTAAAAACTAATTTTTTTAAAAATAATTAAATTTTATATATTTACCGACGGATTTAAATCCGTCGGTAATTTAAAAACTCAAATTAATTTTTTCAAATAAAAATTTATTATATTTACCGACGAAAAATAGCCATCAGTAATTTAAAAAAAAATAAATTTATATGTTTACCGACGGATTCAATCCGTTGGTAACTTAAAAACTATTTTTTATTTCAGAAAAAATAAAATTTTATATATTTACTGACGGATTAAATCCGTCGGTAACTTAAAAACTAATTTTTTTTAAAAAAATAAATGTTATATATTTACCGACGGATTTAAATCCGTCGGTAATTTAAAAACTCAAATTAATTTTTTTAAATAAAAATTTATTATATTTACCGACGAAAAAAGTCCATCGCTAATTCTGTCGGTAATCCATCGCAAAAACCGTCGGAAATATCTTATAACGATTTTTTAAAAATAAAATATATTAAATAAAAAAAAAATTGGTAATCCGTCGGTAATTACCGACGGCTTCTCTCCGTCGGTAAATCCATCGGTAATCCGACAGTTTCTAGTAGTGAAAAAAGGCTAGACTATTAAGATGGCAAGCAGAATGCCAATATTATGATTTTAATATTGTCATTATTAAATCTGTTGATAATATTTTGGCAGATTTCCTGTAGAGAGATGGAGGGAGCTGAAATAGACTCCATCCTGACTGTATCAAGGTACCTGATGGAAAACCTTGAGTTACTCCAAAGGGAAATCGAGAATCTGACACTCAATGCAAAGCGTGCTGGAAGAATACAAGAAAGTGATCAGACCAAAGTGTCTAATCGCATACGAGATTGCATTCGCAACAATGCGATTCTATTCGAGTCATTACGAGAGCCACTTCTCTGGGCTGTTGATAGCAATAACAATCGACAAAAGGAGAGTAGTTGAGAATGGGGGCTCTAAACCCGGAGAAAGGGATTCAAGTACCTTAGTACAAGTCCTAGATTGGAGCCTCCAAAAGAGGAATCAGTTCAAGAAAAAATCGAAGACCTGGAGTCACATCTAGAGTCGAAGAGTCAATCCAGTACCTCGGGGTCAAAGAGGGAGAGATCAACCTTAGGCCTATGACAGACACTGTTAAGGTTGGTATTAACTCAGCTGATTTCTTTTATTGGCAGGAACACCAGGCCAACTGGGAGAAATTGAACACCAGACAAGGAATCCGACCAGAGAAATGCTAGGTGGATATATCTGGGGAATATCCCCGAGCTTGGATGCGAGAAGTATCAAATCCAAATGATGTAAAGCAATGGTACGATTTTGGAGCGCTAGCTTCAATATATACTGTTGCACCAAGCTTCCCAGAGCTTTCAAAACTGCCAAAATGGCTATGAAACACAATTTTTAAGGCATGGAAAAACAACGAAACTCTAGCCAGAGGCGATGTATTGGAGCTTTACTTCACCAGTGCGGCTCCAGAACCAATCGGGAAAGGCAACCACGAGGCCTTCTATTTCATAAAGCTAAGAAGACCCGATGTCTCAGCATCAAATAAAATCAAGGAGTCTTCTGGGAAGGAACCAGTCTTGGTTTCTACATTTTCTGAAGAACAGATCTCTACGCGTAGAGCGAGGGGTCTGTACACCTGCATTAAAGCAATGGTGGAGGTGAAGTTCCCATTCAAGTTCAAGTACAAGTCTTTGAATGAGTCTTTTCTGTTGAATACTTTAATAGGGAAGAAGACAGGGTTGGCTGAGAATGCCTTCCAGGAAAAATAAGACCTTCTTTGGAAAAACAAGATTCCGATAAGTAAACAAACTCATCGGAGATATTGCAACATTACTCATTTCGGGCAATGGACAAACAAAGTATGCACAAGCTGTTCCACCCAAAGAGAACCAAAGTTTGGAAAATGAATAAGGTTGGGCATAGGGATGATCAGGAGTGTTGAACCACCCCCAGCAAAAGAGACAAGTGGAAAGAAGAGGGTAAAATCTCTTCAAATTATCCAAGAGCCAGGAGAATCTTCAGGCACCAAGGAAGACAAATGACTCTTTAAAAAAGCAAGAGCCAAATGACTTTTCCGAAAGGGTAAGGAGCCATGTGATGGACCAGAAAGGGCATCCAATAAAGAGGAAGGGGACCAGCCAACTGCAAAAGTTGGAATCCAGTGAGAATGACATAAGCAGTGACGTCAGCACAATGATGTAAGCAGTGATGTCAGCCAAAGTAAAGAGGCTTTGAAATTCGGATTTCAAATCCGAAAGCCTCTATAAATAGGAGAGCTGAGAAAGCAGAAGACATCTACCATTCCCCTCTGTTTTCTCTTATCCAATAAACATTGTATCTTTCTTTCTTTTCTTGTATGAGTGTTCTGAGTGCAGTTACAATAAGTAGCTAAAGGAATTATCTCCTCTTATTCTGTGAGGATGAGTGTGTAATAAATTCTCCATTCCATAAATAAATAGTCTTGGGCTACTGCTCGAATTATGTAACCTTCCCTTATATTCTGCAACCTTAATCTCCATATTTTCCTACGAGAAACAGTAGCAGTATCCTGTACACCCGGTGTAGGAAACGAACCAGGATTGTGCTGATGTCCGCTGAAGGAACGAGATTGAACCATCACACTGCGGGGTGCGTGGTTGGTTGTGAGGAGCAGCTGTAAAACCTCACGGATACCTGGTGGATTGACAGTAAAAAAAGATAATGTTACTATTTCAAGTTGGCTAGTTATGAGATTAATGTTATTTAATTAAGGTACGGAAGCATGCTGAGCCTGATATGCTCGTAATGAACTATGTCTATTTTGAGGAAAAGGAAAAGTATTGAAAACATGAATTAAAACAGTTATATTTGATGTTTTTCACAATATTTTATAAAAAGGTAAAAAAAAAATTTGAACAGTGAATATGGTTAAACACCATTGGAAGTGGCGCTTCCACCTAGATTATTAAAGTTCTACCAAACTATTATATATCATTAAAAGATTTTTCAAATTACAATATTTTATTAAATAACCTCCCAAAAAATTATATCAATAAAAAATTAGTTTACTAACAATTAAAATTTTATTTTCATTCAATAGATAAATCCTCCACGATTTTAAATGCGTGCAAGTTGGTACAAGAATTCTTTTTAAATAAAAAGAAAAGGTTAGGAAGGAATAAGAGTATTTATATTTATATTATTAAAGAAAGAATTAAATAATAATGAAAAGCGCACACGTGCATGGCAGGGGGTGTCCACCGCTACGCGGTGAGTGTGTATATACACACACTCCGCCGCACCTTATTTTTTCTGATGCAAAGCGGACAAACCACCCAATCATATTTATTCCTCTTCTCCAAGCCCTCAATTTTCACCCCTAAATCTCTCTCCGCCTACAAACCCTAGCCCTCTCTCCAGGTTTCTACCCCTCTCTCTTTCTCTGGGTTTTGGGTGGTTTTCCTTTTTTGGATTCCTAGATTGGTGTACTTGCATGTTTGTTCGATTCCGAATTGATCGGTTTTTTTTTTTGTTGCTTGATTTCTAGGGTTACGATTTACGTGCTGCCTGTGTCTTCTTATTTTGAATTTTCCGTCTAGTTTACTTTTGTGAATATGTGTGTCTCTGTAGTACCGTGATGAAAAGCGTTCGGTATGTATTTGATTAGTAGGGGCTTGGGGTGGTTAAGTTTTTTCTGTTTTCCCCCTTTTGAATTTGTTTCAAGTAGGGTTTTTGAATTGATTCAGCGTGTTTGTATTCGTGGTGGTGTGTTCAGTGAGGGAGATTTAAGGGTTATTATTTTGCTGTCGATTTCTTAATTTTTTAACCTAAAAAAAATAAAATAATGGTTCTTTTCCGTGTTGGGTTGTCAGGGAAATTTGTTTTTCTGTTGCTAACTACTATTTAAGATCTGAAGCTGCAAAGACGAGCCTTGTTTGGCTCCTTATTTTCAAACTACTCTTTAAATTGTTATTTATTCTTTATAATGGCACTTTACTTCTATCAACTGTACATTGTTAAGCAGCAACTGTAACATAGATCCTTACCTAAGAAGATAACGCTGGTTCTGGGTTCTATTTTCTGTTGTGTTGTGAGGGGAAATTTTGCTCTAAAAGAAGAGTCTTCACACTTTAAAGAACTACTCCCTCCATCCGGATTCAAGGGTGCTATTTGCTTTTGGGCACGGAGATTAAGGAGTATCGTTATTTAATGTGTAGTGGGTAGTTGTATTAGTGGAGGTGTGGGTCCCATTTTTTAGTTGTATTAGTGGGTGTGTGTGGATAAAAAAGGAAATGAGACCCTTGGGGGCGACGCCCAAAATGGAAAAATGATACTCTTACGGAGGAAGTATTTAATCTCTCAAGTATATGTCATATAATGCGGATTAGTTTTGTCTAGATGCTCTCTCCTAGTTGAACGTGGTATAATGTGTGAACTATTACATCTAGAGGGCCTGGTTATTGTTCCTTCCGCTGCTAAACGTTTTGCATTTGGTTATTTCCATTGATTGTTGGACATAACTTCTCATCTTAATAGTGCGCTAGTGTTTCTTCTTCAGGAAGAGACGTGATGGCTTCCAAAAGAATTCAGAAGGAATTGAAAGACTTGCAAAAGGACCCTCCCGTATCATGCAGTGCAGGTCTATAATTGTATTAATTCTGTGCTTTCTGCTCTGAACCTTTTCATTTTATCATCTATAAATCAAATCTTTAATTTAGTTAATGTTCATTACTGTTTTGAGTGTTGAGCTCAGAGTTCTGTTCTGCTTTTGAGTTCAATTACTCTGGAAGGGGAAAAAAAATATTTTCCGCATGTGATCTTGAAACTTTCTTGATTTACAACTCTGTTAATGCAAAATATCTTTCATGTTCTCATTTTTCTATTTCCTTGTTCGGCATCAGTTTTCATATTGTCTGTAGAACACTGTTTACTGAATTCTAGGTTGGATTGTCGCATAATATCAGAATTCTCTGCAATGGAAACTTTATTTTTGCTTTCTCAGCATATGCTTCATATCTATAACTTAATGCAGGGCCTGTTGGAGAGGATATGTTTCATTGGCAAGCTACCATTATGGGTCCTTCAGACAGCCCATTTACTGGTGGAGTATTTCTCGTGACAATTCATTTCCCACCTGATTATCCATTCAAGCCACCTAAGGTAATGTATTTGGCCTTTTGCAATTGGCCCTACCGACAATGCAGTGAGATCATGTCACATAGTGTTATACAGACTTACTGACAATAACTGGTTCATGTTTTAGTGAACCTTGGCATTACTAAAACAGCAGTTTTTAATAGTCACTTAGTGACAGAACATTAGATATAGATCAAGAATTTTATTTAAACAATTTAGTTGTGGAATCAATCTTTATACGTGTAGGGTAACAAACCACATTTGATATGCTTTTGAATTGTGAAGCATACTTTGCCAAAATGGAATAAACACTTTTTGCTTATGGTTCAACCATCATTTGGGATTAATCAACATCAACATGAATTTTTTATTATTATTTTTTAAACGCGTGTTCTCTGTATAATATGAATTGACTTACAACCATTCATCTCGTATTATGATGTGATTGATCAGGTGTCTTTCAAAACCAAGGTTTTCCATCCAAATATCAACAGCAATGGCAGTATTTGTCTCGATATCCTTAAAGAGCAGTGGAGCCCTGCCCTGACAATATCAAAGGTACTGTCAGTTCTTTAGACCCCATATGCTGGTTGCTTTCTGTTCGACTCCATTTTCAGGCTTAAATTCCTCGACCTTCTGGTAAGGGCTTGTTTATCAAGTCAAGATAATCCATTGAGGTAGAAGAATTGCCTGTAATATGTTAAATCTTGCATGAGTTTTTTTGCCTCTATATTCTACCAATCAGCTCCTTTTGCACTTGAGTGTTTTAAATTAAGTAAATAGAGAGGTTTACAATTTTACATGGTGGATTATGAGTTGCACACAATATTTTCATAATTTCATATCTTTTGAAACGGAAGATAAGCACAATATTTTTAGAATTGTGATGGTGGCATCAACATGGTTTGCTTTTGACATATCATTCGTTCTTTGGTTGATAATCAATCTGTTGTCATTAGAACTGAAATAGATCACTTTCATATGCAGGTGTTGCTCTCCATATGCTCTTTGTTGACCGATCCAAATCCAGAGGATCCTCTTGTGCCTGAGATTGCTCACATGTATAAGACGGATAGAGCTAAGTATGAGACCACAGCTCGATCCTGGACTCAGAAGTATGCTATGGGATAAAACCTTTAAATTTGCAAATGGGTAATGATTCTAGTATTTATAAAGATTGAAAAAACAGCTGCAGTCTGCTTAACATTAAGAATGTTGGCCAGGTCAGTGTCTTGTGTCGAAAGGTCAGAATTAGTTGGCCCATGGGATTACAAGTCTGTCTTGTCTGATATATTATCGCGGTTATTACGTTTACATATATGCTCCTTTTATTTTTATTGATATTGGTTTGACGTTATCTACTGAATTGTTTTGTTTATTTTACTATGGGATCGTTGAATTTATTTTATGTTATGATTAGGGCTGTGAGATGATAAGTAATAAAACACTCGTTTATCTTCATATTGATTAAGCCCTGCAATATTAAATTAAATTTCGGAAAATTTTCTTGCTGTGTTTTAATCAGCAGTAGTTGCATATGGTTGACTTGGGTAAATGTATTAAACTTGTATTATCGACAAACTCTTGTGTAAATCGGCTTCATGATAAACCTTGTGGTCCCCTTTCAATCCTACTATTATTATATTTTATGTTTTGCTAAACTTTAAATTAAAGAGAATAACGGGATTTTCAAGACTAACTCATAAATTAGGTGATGCAAGATGGATTGGCCTGTGTGTTTGCCAGGTAGCTTGAAGCCTGTATTTATATTTTAGGGCCCAATGTTCATAAACAGCCCATTTGGCCCACTTTGGAAACTTTTTAATGGATTATTTTGTGTGGTAATTTAGTTGAATTAAATATGTTCTCCCTATTCAAATTATATACTATGAATGATGAGATTGATCTTCTGAAAATAAATATGATAATCAAGATTGTGCTTCTGATGCATTTAATCAAAATCAAATTCATTTGGCTTATTTGATCCAAGATTCAAATTAATGAATTTTTCCCCCTGAGCACACAAATTAATGCATTTAAAATACGTTACTGAACAAAATAAATTTACAATTCAATTAACGGGCTAGCTAATTCTAATAATGTAATTGTAATTCAGGTAATGATTCATATAATAGTTAATGAGTGAATGGGTTACTTTAAAGCTTAGAATGTCATGTTACATGAACACAGTATAAATTTATACACATATACAAGGCAGAAGCATTATCTATCAAGTGGGCTGTTTTCACTGGGCTTCAGACGGGTAGTGGACTGGACCGACCCATTTGGGCTTTATTTGTAATGCTTTACAATATTGTGTTCCTTTCAACATAATTCTGTGCCTAAAATATAATAATGTGAAGGAGAAGGTGGAGCCACTAAATCAATTTGTTACTCGAAACTCTCGGCTACGCTCGCTCTATGCTCGTTTCGTTGACAAGTCGACTCGAGCTCTACTCAATAAACTTGATAATAATAATAATTTAAACTATTATTAATTATATTGAATTGATTATTAATATATGTAATGTAATAATAAGTGCTCTCTCCATCAATATTATCATTTACTTTTTACATGTGAATTAAATAGTATAATAATTTAGAGTGATTCTTAGCTGACACGGATCACCGATGACCCTCTCGTATTTTCTTTGCACGGGAAATTAATCCACAAGTCTGAAGGATATCAGTTGCAACTTAAGCAAGCGACCAAGTTAAATATCAAACCCAAAGGACGGCGTATTATCAATTTAATTATTTACTAAATTAATTAAGACGAAAGACAATAAGAGTTGTGGAATTAATTATCAACTAAAATACTAAAATTAAATAATAAATAAAATAAACTAGCACTAAAAGAATACGAGAGTGGATCAAGTAGGAGAATAGGTAGCTCTAGGGTAATCCAATTTTACTACTTAACTTCCCTCTCAAGTGCAGGCCGACTCTGCTTTTGGACTATGGACGCATCACTAAACCATGCAAATCTACTCTATAGACACAAATAAATATGCGTGTAACACGTGTGAATAACCTCGGAGCAAGAGACGTAATTTCACCCCCTTTCTAAGTAATATCAGTATCAATTATTTTTCACGTCTGGAATCTAACCCGATATGATCTCCCTTTATATGTACTATAAAATTACCCTCTTTATCCTGCTTACTAACTCGAATTCAATTCAATTAATAAATATTCATATATGATAGTTCTAATGAAGCTTCGGAGTCCCCTCACTTAGAATTATAACATGAAATCCTGTTCAGCGGTGAACGCACTCAATCTACAACCTTGAATATTCAGACTCTATATACCAATTGAAGATGCACAAAACGAACGTGAATATGGATTAAGAAAGCACAATCATATATAAAATCAATCCACAAGTAGTGTTGTACGGAGGATACACAAGAGAGTTTAATTAATTCATAAAACTTTCAAAATACTAGATCTACCAAAACGGTTCTAGCCCATGATGTTGCGAAGAACGATCATGAGGGTTGGATAGATCTTACCCATATGTCTGGAAAATACAAGATAAATTAGAAAATGAATAAAACCCCTAGATGCGGGAGTCGCCGTGTCCTTCTCCGTCTTGAATCCTCCTCTTGGTTCTCCTCTTGATTCCACAAACGAATCTTTAAAGTGATGAATGGATGGAGGGAAGGATGTGGATGATGGTTGGGGGATTATCCCCCCATTGTGGGGTGGTGTAGGATGAATGTGGCTCCCCTCACATGAATAATAATGTAAAATATATAGGTGTGAGAAAGGAATTAAATAAGAAAATAAAAGATATGTGTGAATCTCGTGATAAGGAGATTAATTGTGCTCCAAGAAATAGGTAATTTTCAAAAATTTTCGAAAATTTTTGAAAATTCTCGCTGGCAGTTGCGCAACTTCACGATTTTGAGCATAACTTCTTCTTCAAAACATCGATTTAAGTGATTCTTATGCTCACGTAATCCTTTCTTCCTTGACTTTCTATCCACATAGAGAACTCGCTGAAACTCTAACATTTGAAGGTGTAACAAGTTATGAATATTGGTACAGTCGTGCTGAGTAGGAACAGCTTGCGCTACGTCACCATTTTGATCATAACTTTCTCGTTTGGAATCCGATTGAGGTGTTCCTTATGCCAAAACGACCCTATCTTCTGTGGCTTTCCAATTACATATTACACTTCTAGTTTAGATCTCCATATGAATACAGAAAAATTACACAAATTAGACGTGTGTTTTTCAGCATTCTTGCACAAGTTGCACCTTTTCTCAAACTTTGCACTTTTGATCATTTTTTCACTTAAAACACAATGAAACACCTCAAATGCACGTTTTTCTCACATATATTGAATATAAGATACTTGTGCTAATATATGACAACAATTCTCATTAAAAAGGTGTTAAATTAGACACTAAAACACGTTTATTTTTACTCTCATCAGTGCACAGTGCATACCCCCATATGAGAGGGTCACCGGTGACCCGTGGTCACCTAAATATACCTCAATAATTTAATATGTAATGGATTAATTAATATAATATTTAAATGCGTAGTGGATAGTTGTTTTTTGTTGAGTTGGACCCCATGTGTGGTGCGTTGAACATAATAAATTTTTTTATCACATCAATTCAAAAAGAATTGGATATTTTGTAATACGACAGCCAAAATGGGACGAATGAAGTATATTAAATAAATAAATAAATTTAGATGATGTTTGGTTTGGGGTTATGCGTGGTTTGAAAATTATGAATAGTGTTCTATTTTTGTTTTGAGTTTTGATTAGTGTATGTTTTAACTTTATATCAAATCAATATATTAATTTATTTAAAAAGTTAAATGAGAGAGGAGAGATAAAGAGAGAAAATATATTAATTGAGGAGAGAGAATGTAGTAGGTATATATAGGGGTGGTTTTAAAATTTAGATGTGAATTTTGAAAATCAAAACCTAAATTTGAAAACCGTAAAAAACCTTGCCTTAGGGATCATGAAGGTTCTGTAAAGCATGAAAAACTCGACTAGTTTTCCATAACGAGTCGAGTTCAAGCTAATAATTTTTTAATTAAGTTCAAGCTCAATTTGAATAGTTCTAGCATGCTATACTTGCACTTGCTTGACTTGTTAACGGTTCTAACTTCTAATTACAAATGTCACAAACTAGTTAAAAATATTAAAAAAAAATACAGAAGAAAAAAAAGAATACAAGATGTTATTAAATAGATAGAAAACAGAGTATTTGTAGCATATGAGTCCCGTACCAAAAATAGTGTAAATATTAAATTAATTTAGTGGTCCTTCAGATTTTGTTATTTTCTCTGTCATAGTGAATGTGAATGTAAGGGGGGCAGAGAGAAGTTCTTGTGAGGTCTTTTTTGTGAAGCAGCTACAATTTGAATAATTCCAACAAATTACTGTTTTATTTCTTGGTTTTTCTGTTTGTTACTTCTTTATCTTCCCATTTCTACTATTTGGGATTTTCATGAAATGGACTTCAATCTGCAATCCCACCATTTCTACATACTATGCTTTTCCTACTATACAATTTAACTTTTCATGGGTTCTACCATGATCAGTTCTTTTCAATTTTATTTTTGCTCTTGGATCCTAATCTCTCGTGTGTTTCTATTTCCATACTTTTGGGGGGCTCTCTTGCAATTTCTAATTTGAATTTGAAAGGACCAAATTTAGGAGGGGCTTGGTTAGGGTTAATGGTTGGGGTTAAATGAGAATTGAGGTATATTGATTCTTATTATTGATGCTTATTTGATTTAATTAGAATCAAAATTCCTCGATAATTTTTATTGTATCAAAAACTATTTCACACCCTTCAATCACTTTCAATCTCATTGTGATTTATCTCCTTAATAATACTCATCACCATTCCAATTGAAGTATTCGAAATTTGAGGCCTCTCAATGTTTTATCTCTACATCACTTTTTTTTTATCGGACAAAATTAGTTGTTAGTAGTTAGTTCATCAAGTCTCCATATACCCTTATTCTCCAAGCCTCCTTATAACTCCCCTCCTATTCGTTCCTAATGAAAATCGAATCCGGGTCACTCACTTGTGTGAGGAGCTCGGTGGCCAGATGAGCTAGCCCACCTAGTTTTTATCTCTACTTCACTACCTCTAATTTTTAGGATCTCCTCTTCCTGTATCTCTTTCTCCGACTAATATGTGTAAAATAGTAGATTGTGATATGTATAAAAACTAAAAAATAGGTGAGATTTATATATTTTGATTTTAAAATTGATTAAATAATCCTAGATTATAAAACGGAAAACAAACCAAGCTCTACAACTGAGTAATTATTTTATAAGGTGAAAAATCATACTACTATAAATGGATATTTAACTTTTAGGACACTTTGCAATAATTTATGAAGCAACTTTTACACATACATATTTAAAAGTGAAACATCATATGAAACAGGGAGGGGTTAAATTATGCCATGCTCATCAGACTTTATGGTACTTTTTTATCCTAATGGTAAGAACAATTTTTTTTTTTATTTGATTAAAATAACCTTTTACATGTATAAAAGTTGAAAATTCATATAAATACTTTGGTATATATATATATATATATATATATATATATATATATATATATATATATATATATATATATATATATCACGAATATTATAAATACTCATGCATGAATTTATTTTACATAAATATATAAAATAATAACACTCAATTATGTTTTACGAATTTATAAATGGATTACATGACTTGCTTTTAAAATAATAATAATAAATCATGTGGGTGGAATGGGTAGACCCTGGTTGGTTATTGGAAACAATTCTGTCTCTAGAGTAGTAAGATGTGTGTATGTATCATGTATGTATTACTCTCTCTCTTACCGTGTTGGTTAGGACCATGGCAGAGAGAGAAACCATGTCAGAGAAGCCAACGCTCATCAACATTCTGTTACTATCGCATTAATTATTTAACTACTAATTATCAAATAATTATGTTTTCAATTCTCCCCTCATTTAATGCACACTCATCAAACACATGTTTTTCCTTTGTCGTATGCCATTGTAATTAATGCATCTTCTCAATTCTTGCTTTCTTACACTTTCTGTTGGACTATGCATTAATCAATATCATCATCAAATAATCATGTAATAATTTCAATACATGCCATATCTAATTATAATTTAATAATGGCCATCTGCAATTCTGAAAGCAATATCACTTGAGAATTAGAATTTAGTCAGCTCAAAATAAGTTTTTTTTATGTGTATATTATTTGGACAAAATTCACTCACAACTAGATGTTTACTAAGTCATCTCCGTCCTCTTACACATGCCCAACCAATTCGGACAAAAGTCCAGGATGCATCTAATTTTACTTTTAAATTGGTTAAATTTCTCATATTATGCTATAACATATTCCCTCATTCTCACATTAACGTTTGCATTTTATTTTTGCACATAAATTAAGAGATATATATAACATTGTAATGTATAGTGAGGTGAGATAAATAATATTTAATGTGAAGTAGGTAGTTGTATTAGTATTGTACGTGGGCCCCACATGAAATAATTAATTGTTTTGTGTGGGCCAAACTTAACAAAAAAAACGTGAACCTTAAGTGACAACCCAAAATGAAAATCATAAATCTTAACGTGATACTGAGGGAGTAATTAATAATACTATTATAGTTTGTGATATAATTATAAAATAAGACCATTTACGATTTTTGTCGAATATAATTTCTGAATTAGTCTGTTTGAGATCGTTACACTTTTTATTTTATCAATATATTATCACTTCTTATTTACTCCCTCCGTCCCATTTTACATGGTACACTTTCCATTTTGGGTTGTCCCATAAAAGTTTGCACATTCTTAAATAGCTAAAAGTCAAACACAATCACCCTTCTCCATACACTTTATTTACAAAAAAAACCACATTTACCTAGCACACATAACATACTTTATCATTTATTTATTACCAAAAATACCATAATACCCCTAAAAGTTATCACTTTTCTTAATCTCCGTGCCGGAAAAGGCATGCAAACTTTTTGGGACGGAGGGAGTATATATTATGCAAATAACAATTACCGGTCCCTCTCCTCAGTGTATGTTACCCTGCGTCCTACCGAAATGTTCCAATTCTATTATATTAGATGTCTCATTCAAATATTATAATTATTCATTTTTAGTAAAAAGGCTCCACATATGACTCATCATTTACTACTAACACAACTATCCAATACACATAAAATAATAATACTCCTTAATTCACGTGCAAATAGTTAATAATGACTTATGGATGGGACGGAGTGAGTAATTTTATTTTTTTTCGTTTTTCTTCTTTTTTTTTTTTAATTTAATTTTAGGAGTATAATTATAATTTCACCTTTATAGTTTAGAGTGTACTTTATTCTAGTGGTTTAGTTCATATTTTACCCTTATGATTTATTATTTATTCTTAGAGTTTAGTGTTAATTTTAAGGGTATAATTGTAATTTCACCCTTATGATTTAAGCCATATTGCACTTTAGGATTTAAGATTTATGATATAATTGTAATTTTACCCTTATGGTTTATGGTGTATTTTATCCTTAGTGTTTAGAGTATATTATATGATTTAGTGTTTAGGGTATAACTGTAATTTAACACTTGTAGTTTAAGGTATATTTCACCCCAAGGTTTATGGTTAATTCTAAAAATATAATTTTAATCTTATCATTGTAGTTTAAGATATATTTTATCCATAAAATTTAGGGTATAATTGTAATTTTAACTTTGTAGTTTATGGTATATTTTACCCTTAGGATTTAGGGGATTAATTCTAACGTTATAATAATTATAATTTCATTCTTATGGCTTACAACACATTTTACCCATATAGTTTTAAGTTTAGTGTATAATGATCTTTTAAATATTAAAAAAATAAAACATATAAACAAACAAACAAAAATAACACTAATTGAAGAGGGTGATCATAGATTAATTAAAGGAGATCACAAGTTAATTAAAATTAGGGAGAGTAGAGACCACACTACATCGAGTATGATAAAACTAGTTCTACATTAGTTCTCAATTTGAAGTATCACTTTTTTTCAATTATAGTAACGGTTTACTAAAAATAGAAGTATTACTTACTTGTCCCTTGACAAAATTTACATTTTGTTATTTTAATTTGTTTCAAAGCAAATTTTTACATTTTATTTTTATTAAATAAAAACTCACATAAGTCCACACACAACATGAATTTAAATACTATTAAGAAATAAAATATTATCTTCAGGTGAATGTTTGTGGAGGAAGGGAGTATTATTTATAACTTACACCAAAGTTTTTGCCATAATTTTAATACTATGCCTCAAACACTGTTTACAAATTATTGTCACGTATTTGGTCAGTCTAGTCTTTTCATCTCTAAAAACAATAAATAAAAGAAAATAAGGGGAATTTTTTTTCACAATATTTGTCGGTGCATTTTGAATGAGAAACTATAACAAAGGAGTACATATGGAGTACAAAATATTACACTGGTAGAAAAAAAATGTTATCGAAAAACATTACTATATATCCCTTCCGGTCATGATAAATAGTATCCATTTGTTTTTTATGGATGGATTAAGGGGGTAAGTATAACTTTTTAGTTGAATAAACCAAATTCCACAAATCATAAGATAGTGGAAATAACTGATTCAAAATTTTATCAATCAATTTAAAATACTCCCTCCGTTTCCGACTTGCCCAAATAGCACAATTTTACTATAATGGATTTCCTGTCCAAATCGCATAATTTTTCTCTTTTAGTAAAAAGGGTCCACCAATGGCCCATCACTACCCATCACATCCCTCTAATACACCTATCCACTTCACATAAAATAATAATAATCCTTAATCTACGTGCAAAAAGCAAATGACACACTTTGACCGGCACGGAAGGAGTAGTAATATGTTTTACCATTCTAAACTGTCCTATATATCCTTGCTACTTTTAAACCCCACTCCCATAACCCTACACTTTTTTTTAAGTCCATTTATAAGTGGCGAGCAAGAAATATTTAAGTTGAAAAAAAATGTCAAACTACCATATGCCAATTTTCATGTAATATTCCCATAATTATCTCATTTCACACTTTTATTTATTATTATTAAATTGATAAAAGGTACTCCAGTATTTATACTACACACTTTTACACTCATCTTAACATAAAAATACACGGAATACACCTCGAGTAGGCAGAGTACATCTCAATAATTACTCATTCCACCCGCCACAAAAGTTACACTTATCCATTTTAAGTGTCCTACAATAAGGAGTACATTTTTCAAATTGGTAGATGAGATAGACCCACACAAAACAATACTCCCTCCGTCCGATTCTAAGGTATCCATTTGTTTTTTGCACGTGGATTAAGAAATATTATTATTATATATAAAGTGGATAGTTGTATTAGAGGGAAGTGGTGGGCCATATTGTGTACTTTTTTATTAAATAGGAAAAATGAATACCTATGAATCGAACGTCAAAAATAGTAAAATGAACTTCTTAAAAGCAGACGGAGGGAGTACTATGTTTTCATGAGGCCCACACAAAACACTAATACACGTTACCCCACTATACATTAAAAAATTATACTTATCGGTTTCCGGGTTTAATTGGAATTCAAAATCCACACATAGGTTTTAAAAATCACCCCTATATATATCTATATATATATTCTCTCTCCTCAATTAATATACTTTTTCTCTTAATTTCTTCCCTCACATCTTTTTTTTCACATAAATTAATACATACATTTTTACACATCATTTGATATAAAGTTAAAACCACCCCTCAAAAACTCAAAACACACATAAAGTTGTATTCAAACTCCATAAAACTCAAAAACAAACATGACATTAGTTCATTTCGCATTAAAATACTCTCTCTGTTCGGTTCTAAGGTATCTATTTGCTTTTTGCACGTGAACAGTTCTAAGGTCTTTATTTGCTTTTTGCACGTGGTTTAAGGAGTATTATATTATATGTAAAGTGGGTAGCTGTATTAGAGGGAAGTGATGAATTATATTGTATACTTTTTTTTACTAAATAGAGAAAATTGATGATATCTTTAAAGCGAACGCCAGAAATAGTGAAATGGATACCTTAAAAATGGAGAGAGAGAGTATTATACTTAATTACTACTACTATAATAAAGTGTAAAATGCGAAAACAAAAGTAAAAAGATATTTAGATGGTGAGGGGTTTGACATAGATTGAGAAGCATGGAGACTGCCAAAAGCTGTAAAATAACATGCATACAGACTGAAACACGCACATAGAGGTGTGTATTTTAGGGGGGATAGGGGTGGGGGTATATGCAGAATAGAAAGAGGGGGAATTGAATTGAATAGAATAATAGAGGTAGGCAGGTAGCGTAGGTTGTGTAGCGTCTGTGACGTGATAGTGACAACTCCACCGACGACCTGTAATAACCACCGATGGGTCGCCTTCTTCAATTCCTCTTGTTTCTTTTTTCCTCTTTTTACCCCCCTTCCCCTCCAAACCCTTTTCAATGCTACTTATCTTTCTTCCATACTTACTCCCCTCTCTAGAAATCTCTTTTTTCAAAATTAAGAAATAAAATACTCTCTTCGTCGCGAGTATTTTTATCCGTTTGTACGGGTACGAAGATTAAGTCGTTTTATTTTTTTAATATATAATGTAAGAGAAAGTAGGGATAATTTAGTAATTTAAAAGGAAAATGTGAATAAAGTTATTGGGAATGATGAATAAAGTGTAAAAAAGTAATTAAAGTTTTTGGAATTGTAAAAAGTATGTAATAAAATATTATGTATTTTTGCCAAAATAGAATGTGTAAAAATACGTGGGACACCCCAAAATTGAAAGTGGGTAAAAATACGTGGGACGGATGAAGTACTATTTTTTAAATATATAAAATAAGAAACAGGAAAAATATTTTATCTAATTTAATTAAAAAATATGTATAAAGTTATTATGTAAAAAAATAAGTATTACTCTCACAATCCCATATTATTCCTTATCGTTCATCGTTACTGTAGACACATAGATTAAGAAAAATTGTTTCTTTATCAGCTTTATTGACTTTTAAAAGGTATTGTAGTATTTTTAAATAATAAAATAAATTATAAATTATGTAATGTGTATTAGGTGAAAGTGGTAAATTTGTAATTAAGATGTATTTTTAAGGTTGGTGATTAATGTGATGTTTTCTTTTAGAGTGTTGAAGTTTAATGTGAGATGGACGAAAACGAAAAGCGTGAAGTTTAATGTGGAATAGAAGGAATATATTGGAGTGTGTATAAAAAGTTGATATTTTTATAGTGTTCTTTTAATATAAATATATAATTATTAAATACTAGTAATAAATAAATAACAATATATCAACTTAAACATAATAATAAAATTTACAAACGTGTTCGCGAGCCATTATTGAGCCTCTAACGAATATGTTTGTGAGCTTTCTAGTCGAATATTCTTTGATGAGCTCAAACAAATATTTTATCTAATCGAGATCCGAATAGTTTGCGAACATTGTAGTTCAAATGGGATCACATATTCCACACACAGTTTCATCTCTTATTCCACTCCTTAGATACATGCCACGTGTTACAATCATTGCCTAAAATAACGCTACATGCCTCAAAGATTTAATGGTAAATAGTAGGATATAGATTTTTATATTATGAAATATCAATGAAACATGAAAAGTAGAATAGGAAATTAAGTACATCTTTATACAAAAGTTCTTATTTTTTCAATTTTTTCTTATCCTAAATAAGTTCTCATCTTCCATTAATAGTAATAAAATCAAAACAATTAATATATCAACCAGTTTTATTTATAAAATATTATTCAATTTAATACACATAATATATATCATTATTTAGTATTTAAAAATATCATATTACTCAAAATTAACAATTTTTTGAATCTACTTGTAAAAGCAAAGATGAAAACTAAAAGAAAGACCGATGAAGTATATGGAGTATATTGAATAGAGAAAATATCACGACTTCACTCTACAATGTGACCCGTTATTATTTATTTTTTTTTAAAAAATACTCTTTTTTTTATCAGTAAAAGAATTTTTATTAATAAAAAATGAAGTTAGACAAGAGAACTGTCAAGACTACACTTGTTATACATGCAAATTTACATAGGAATTAAAATACCTGAAACTGTTTTATAAGATTCTAATCACCTGATAAGAAGTAAGCACCTAGGATTACGAAATCAATCTTGAATACTTATGCTCCTATCATAAATATGAGTATCATATAACCAACTCCACAGCCTTGATTTCAATTCATCTATATTCTTCTCCACATCATACATCATACCATGAAAAATAAATGCATTTCGATATTTCCAAATGAGCCACACCACACACTCTCATATGCACACGCAAAAATTCCTTCCTTTCCTATCTCCAAGTAGATGACTAAAATCCATTCACGGATATATGTATATTTGAGGTGTAAATCCTTAGTCTCAATTTTAAATTTACATTTAAAAAAAAGACACATTATTATTATTCTACAAATACATTTTAATTTAAAATTATCATTTTTTTTACACATAATTTAATATACTAATAATTTATTTATTATAAATTACATTACTTTTAAAAAATTATTTTTCTTAAGTTGTAAATTTATAGCAAATGGAAAGATGAAATTGTGACAGAAAGAGTATATTTACATTTCTATTTATTAAACATGACTTGTGATTAATTTATAGATATTGACATTATAATACGTGGAGATCTAAAGTACTTATAAATAATGGATAAAAATTTTTTTGCCCCATAAGTTTGACCATGTACATTTTTTGCCCCAAAAAGATAATATTTGGGCATTTGTCCCACTATCTTTATAATTGCGTCAATGTTGCCCTGTTTTTGTCGGAATTTGATATTTTCACCGGAATCGATTACGTGCATGTCACGTGATCATCGGATTTGGCATTTTCCGGCAGAAAAAAAAAATATTTTTTTGCCCCGTAAGTTTGGTCATGTACAATTTTTGTCTCAACAAAGATAAGATTTGGGCATTTGTCCCAATATCTTTATAATTGCGCCAATGTTGTCCCGTTTTTCCCTAAATTTGATATTTTCATTAGAATCGATCACATGTGTGTCAGTGATTATCGGATTTGACATTTTTCAGTGAATTTACTGACCTGGCGACACAGTGACATCCACATCAATAACAACAATAATAATATTTTATTGAAAATTTAATTAAAAAAATACCCTCCATCAATGCACTCAATTCTCACGTGCCCTCTACGCACTTCCACCATCTTCGCAAACTCCCTCTTTTTGTCAATTAGAGGATCCTTCGTGTATCCTCTCACCACCATGGGTGATAGTCGTTGGATCTTCTGTTCGTGCCACCCTACTCACGTCACCAAGTTCCCCATCATCATCTACTTCCACGGTGGAGGATTCTTATTCTTGAGCGTCACCACTCCATATTCTTCCACGAGTCATGCAACCGTATGGTTGCTCACGTTCCTTACCTCATCGCTTCGGTCGAGTAATACCTAGCATTGGAGAATCGTCTTCCAGAGGCGTACGACGACCTCATGGACGAAGTGCAGTGGGCTAAAACCTAAGCACTCTCCGGTCGTGACGCCAATCCTTCGATCGAAGAATTCGCTGAATTCTCTAGGGTTTTCCTAATGGAAAGCAGTGTGGACGGCAACATGGTCTACCACTTGGGGATGCGTGCACTTGATATTGATCTCCAGATCACAATTAGAATCGCGAGACTGATAATGAACCATCAATTCTTCAGTGTGTGCGAAGGACTAAATCGGAGCTAAAAAAGGCCAACGACCCCATCCTCCTCTGCATGGCTCCGATATTATGTGGTTGTTCGCATTGTCGGAGGGTACAGATCGAGGCCATGTATACTGTGATCCATTCGTTGGTGGTAGGCCCTTGGAGGAGAAGATCCGACAGTTGCCGCCCATGATGGTGAGAGTGTACACAGAAGATCCCTGATTGACAAGAAGAGTGAGTTTGTGTAGATGGTAGAAGCACATGGAGGGCACGTTAGAACTGAGTTCATCGATATTGAGGGTATTTTTTAAATTAAATTATCAATAAAATATTATTATTGTTAATGTGGATGCCACTGTGTCGCTAGGTCAGGAAATTCGCCGAAAAATGCCAAATCCAATAATCACGTGACATGGACGAGATCGATTCTAGTGAAAATGTCAAATTTCGAAAAAAATGGGGCAACATTGGCGCAACTATAAAGATATTGGGACAAATGTCCAAATCTTATCTTTTTTGGGACAAAAATTATATATGGCCAAACTTACGGGGCAAAAAAATATTTTATCCCGCAGAGAAATGTCAAATCCGATGATCACGTGACATGCACGTTATCGATTCTGGTGAAAATAACGAATTCCGGCGAAAACGGGGCAACATTGGCACAATTATGAAAATAGTGGGATAAATGTCCAAATGTTATCTTTTTGGGGCAAAAATTATACATGGCCAAACTTATAGGGCAAAAAAATCTTTTATCCCTATAAACAATGATACTCCCTCTGTCCGCCCTAAAGAGTCTCATTTTTTTTATTTTGAGCGTCCGCCTTCAAGGTTCTCATTCTTTTTACACATATGAGACTCACACACTCAATATAATACAATTATAATACAGAGCCCACATATTTACTAACACAACTAACCACTACACGTTAAATAATAATACTCATTAATCCACATGCAAAAAGGAAATGAGTTTCTTTGGATCAGACGGAGGGAGTATTATATTTTATTGACCTTTAATTTTTATTTTCTCAACATGCATGTATTGTACACGTATTGATGAAATATAGTGTAAGGTCGAGGCGGCTTAGCTCGACAGTTCCATTATATATAAATTTATTTTTCGATAACTTGTATAACGATATAAAATATGTTGGGTATATATGTGTTTAGATATAATACATTAACTAGAAAATTTGACAAATAATGAGAAGAATGTAATTTGAGTCGAGCAAGAGTTGCACTCTTTCTTCTTAAGACGAAATTGCCCTACTCTTGTACTTATGGTTCGATATCAATCATTTTTAATATACAACAAACTCACATCTTGTAATAATAGTACTACAAATCACAAGATACGACAAACCAAATTTTATTATGAGCTCATCTTATAAGAGAACGACTTAGGACTACACTACAAATTGTTAGGATAACTCCACTTTACTCGACTTTCTTGGACATCCTCGACATGTGTGTTTGAGTGTATAAGGCAATGTTTGTTTTCGGGTTTTAAACTCAGGTTTTGATTTTCAAAACCCACATCCAAATTTTAAAAACCATCCTCATATATACCTATTATACTCTCTCCTCAATTAATACACTTTCTCTCTTTATCTCTCTTCTCTCATTTAATTTTTTTAAAAAATTAATACATTGATTTGACATAAAATTAAAACATACCCTACTCAAAACTCAAAACAAACATACAACACACTATTCATGGTTCTCAAACCCCACATAACCCCAAATCAAACATCACCTAAGAGTTTGAAAAAGTGTGTTGGATTATGGAATAAAAGGGTTTATTTATAGATTTCAAGACATCTTTTTTGTAAATTGATTGGATTTGATTTTGAATTTAAATTCAAATGTTCTTCCAAGAAAAGACATAATTATTCAATAATCACACTATTTGATCACATCTCTTTATATACCCATTTCAATATATTAGACATCATTTTAAAATTATTTTTCTATTCACTTTAATTTTCCACCAAAATATTAAAATGGCAAAAGGCTATAGACTAATTTAATTTAAATTCAAATAAATTATAACTTTAAATTCAACATTAGTGACAATCTCCTGCGTAGCATTTGCGATGAATGATGTATCAATATCTATTTGTCATTGTTTTTAGTCTTAACCTCAATTATAATAATAATTTTAATATTAATAATAAAATCAAATTAAATTACAATAAATAGAATAGAATATATACAAGGTGGGTTGACCGGGATGGGTTCGGCCTAACATATTTAGCATGTAGACCGACACCGGTCGGACCGTCTAAACCCAATAAAATGTGAGTTGAGGCGGATTATAGGCCAGCTTGTCCCTTCAATCTGTTATGACAATTCTACTAACACGCATGATATATTTTATATTTTATTACTCCCTCCATCCCACTAAGATCTTCACCATTACTGTAGATACAGAGTTTAAGAAAAGTTATTTTTTTGACAAATTTTATTGAGTTTTAGGGGGGTATTTTGATATTTTTAAATAATAAATAAATGATAAAGTAAATTATGTGAGTTAGGTGAGAGTGACATTTTGAAAAATATAATGTAGTGATAAGTTATTTGTTTTGAAACTTTTACTATTTTAGGAGGGTGAATAGTGTAGAGTAACAAACCAATGAGAAAAGAGTGAAGAACTTAGTAGGACAGAGAGAATATTTATTATTTGAAAATGTTATGTTGTCTTTCAAAATTTAGTAAAGTTAATAAAAAAAAAAAGCTTTTCTACGTATTTGTAGTATTTATGAAGTTAATCCCGACATGGCGGGAGTGTAATCTAAATAATTTTTCATAAAACTCCACGGTTATTTTTGTTTTCGATTTTTTAGTCCAAACTTATGATTTTGTAATTATTTCATTTTTCTTATTGGGAGTTCAATAAAGCTAGGTTAAATAAATTCCACATATCTCTTAGATATATCACATCTACTCTCATACACACCTTGTATTATTACACATTAATTTGAAATAAATTTAACATCTATCATACTTAGATTCTTAAATTAAATACTCTTTCAGCCCCATAATAAACTTCACCATTATTGTAGACACAAAGTTTAAGACTTTTGGAGGATAATGTAGTACTTTTAGGTAATAAAGTAAATTATAAAATATGTTATGTGTGTTAAGTAAGATGATAAATTTATAATTAAAATGAACTTTCAGGGGTAGAAATTGATGTGATATTTCATTTTTTGCGTGATAAAATTTAATGTGGAACTGATGAAAATGAAAAGTGTAAAATTTATTATGGGACGAAAGTAGTATAAATTAACACTATAGTTAATCACAAATCTAAAATTTCTTATTTTTTTAAACTCAAAACAAACATGATCCTAATCCAATTGGTGATTATATTGATTCCATTTTAATCCAATAGAAATGTGAAGATTGGTGATATTGAGTGATGAGACGTTGAACATAGGAAGGATTTGGAAGATCTGAAATGTGTGATGGGTTAGTGTACTTTTGTCCACTGTAGTCCAGGCTGTGCAACTCTTTTTCTGCCTGATTGAAACTACTCAACATATTGTGTCAACCATTTCTAATCTTTTCATTCCCGTGTGGCTTCAAATTTGCAAATACTCCTGCAATTGAAATTTTGGTGCTCTTTTTGTACCCCATCCGTCTCATTCAAAAGATAATTTTTAGTCTTTGCAAGTGGATTAAAAATTATTATTATTTAAATATGTAGTGTGAGTGTAGGTCCATGTTTTAATTGTATTGGTGGGTGGTGTGGGTCCCATGTGTGTAAAAAATAAAAGAAGACTCTTTGGGTGGGACGCCCAAAATGGAAAAAAATGACTCTTTGAATAGGACGTAGGGAGAATAGTATATTAAAAAATATCTATGAAAATACTACTTCCTCCGTCTCAAAACAGTGTTCATCTTTACTGTATCACGATTATTAAGAAAAAGTTACTCCATCTATCCCATTTATGTTTGCACATCTCCTTTGTAAAATATAAAGAAATGTGTAGTCTGAAAGGAGATGGAATATTTTTTTTATTAGCTTTATTGACTTTTAGAGATAATTTGTTATTTTTAAGTAATAAATAAAGTATATTATATTATAAAAAATGAGGAATGATGTTGTTTTTGGAGGAGACCAAGAGATATTATGAAAATTGTTGGAGATATGAAGTGTAAAGTATGGAATTGGATTAGTTAAGGAAAAATACGAGGACACGGGAGTTTAGCCTCGAGGAGATGTTGTTGACTTAAGAAAATTTGTTCATTAGATTTGTTAAAATGTACGTGTTATTACTAGTCGTTTTGGCAAGTGGATGGTAATGTGTATTGAAGAAAAACTAATAGGGACAAGGTGAGTTTTGTTATTTTTTCATTCCATGTTAATTGTGCTTTTGTATTAGCACACCGAATCTTTTGAGTTATTTTCATGTATCATCTTTTGTGCCACACATTAAGTGATTGACATGTAGGAGGGGAAATAAATCCAATGTTATGTGATTGACACGTAGGAGGAGAAATAAATCTAATCATTGCCCATAGGGTTTAAGTTTTAGGGTATATATAGTTTTTCTCTCCTACGTGTCGTCCATCTAACGGTGTGACACTAGAGATGATGTATCAAAATGACACAGAGAATCCGAACCGATGTATTAGGGTATATCTCATTACCCATTTTTATTAATAATATCACTTTTTTGTTGTTAAAAAAATAAAAATAAAGTATATTATGTATGAAATAAAAGGATATCATTTTTTGAATTAATTTTTCTACAGAGATTTAAATTATAATGATATTTCATTTTTTGAGAGATGAATAATGATGTGGATGAACCAAGTGATCATAAATTCTTATAATTAGTTGTGTGTGATTTGTAGTATATGTTGGTAATTATTAATTTCCATTATAATCTAATTGTGGGCAATATATTATTATGCAATTATATTAGCTATTCAATTATATTACGGACTTAATTAAGTGATCCAATTATGGTTAAAGGTCCATGAGCTATAATATTAAATGATATAGGTTTATTGAGTAGATACTCAATACTACATGATTAGGTGATTATGGGTGGTCTAGTCAAGTAGTATATAAAGGCTCCCAGGTTATGGTCCCCAATATACTAACCCGCACATTGTCTTCTCTTCTCCCCATCGGTAGGGATTACTACGGTCCCCATAAAGGAATTAAGAGGGCTTAGTTGAGGAAGACCATACAACGACTGATCCTGAGTTCGTGTTCCGCCTAGAGACTCATATGGACTAAGGTACGCTTCCGCTTTACGTTTTAGATCTCGTTAATCATAATAGGGTTAATGTTTCATGGATTAATTTCCAACAGTATCTTGCTGCTATAGAAAAAATGTGTTGCGGTTTTTGTCATCACGTAATTTTTCATATCATTATCGTGCATCATCTCCTATGCCGTTAATTGTATGATCGATGCATAATTAGGAAAAAAATCAAATTGTTGCACTTAGGGGTTTATATTTTCCTTTTTAGGTATAGTTTTTATATTCTTTCTCCAACGTGTCATTCATCCAACGGTGTGACTCAAAAAATATTACACCCAAATCATTGGAGAATCCAAACCGGTCTTTTGTCATTGTTACATAATCGTTAGAAACGTAGCAGAATAATTTCAATTTAGTTATATTTAAATTTTAAATTTTTAAATTTTAATCATTTTATATCAATTTCAATAATTCTTCATGCTTTCAGTTTAGGTTGTGTATTTTCTTTTGAAAGTGGTAAAAGTAATCAAATAACGATTAAAATAAAAACAAAAATTAATATTAAGCGATTAAAATTAAAAGAGTAAAAAAACTACCTTTGATATCTTGTCATATGTAGTAGTTAAGTTTTTACCCAATAATTTATTTTTGTTTGGAACTACACCAGTACACATTATAAAACTAAAAACTCTATTCATCTTTTTGTTACTATTCACTATTTAATTTTACAAGACTCCAAAATACTGAGTTGAACTATTTCCAATTTACTCATCACTACAACATGGATTGTGTATATGAGGCATTTTTAGCATTATTTGTCTGCATTTTACAAACACAATTCTTGTGTCTACTACTTAAATCAATAATCACATCCTCTAAGAAATTCATTAATAAAATAAGAAAATGTTATGGATATTATATCCTCCATGCTTAGTAGGCTCAAGACCCAATAACCTTTAAGTACTTGAGGAAGGAGGTCCAGCCTTCTTGGAGCCCAATTCGAAGAGGAATACTGAACGGACAGCTAAGAAAGCCTAAAGAAATCACTACCAGCCCAAAGAAATCACTAACGGCTCAAAGGCCCAGTTAAGGAAAGGGCAGAGAGAGAGCCCATTAAAGGGACAGAAGCCTGAAGCGCCCTTGGCAGGGAACCTCAACAACATTCCCCCTACCCGGGGCTCAGACGAAGATCACAGTATCGGAATACAACACGTCCGAGTACCAGAGGGATAACTTAAACGGAGGAACAGAGCACAAACACCATCATGAAGACTGACAGACACAGCAGGCTAGAAGACAAAGCTAACGGGAAGATGAGATGTCTTGGACAGCAATCCGAACTAGAAGACAACAGGCAACTGACACATCCTCTCCTAACTACCAATGGAAAACTAGCAAAGGATGTGAGCGGTCTGTGAAACCCTACAAAAGCAACTCGCAGCACTCAAACTCCTCCCCAGGCTGGTCGGCGTACCTGGCAACTTCATTTAAGATGTCTTGTCCTCATCCAAGTGGCGCAAGGCGATTGGCTTCGGGTTAGGATTTGTAGGTAGTATAAATAGTCTCTCTCACATGAGAAAGACAGGTTACTCATACTCACTTTAGACATTACACTTGTAAGAGAGGAGAGTTTTATACGTGTTGCTCTAAGGGAGAGTAATAAAATCAGTTGAGTTCTTTGGTGGAAATTGAGTTTTCTATTAGCTTTGATCCCTTTGTTTGTAGTTTTATTATGTTTGATTGTGTTCGTTCTTGGTTTCATTACTAAATATCTTTATCTCTTAAATACAAATTAACGATCTAAGAACACGCATCAACATCTGGCGCCTTCTGTGTGAAATGCTATGATTAGCCACCCCCTTTCTTGTTCTCTTCTTTAAGTTCTTAGTTTAATTCTGTGAGAAAAATCCTTGGATCCTTGTTCTGTTTCTTGAATTTGAGATGGGAGGTGAAGGATAAGCAACCCATGGAAACGAAGAGAGTGAGAGTGTTCCAGAGCCCAGCGGAACGTGACGAAGAGTGGAAATAATGTCCAAATCAGCACACCAGTCATGGAGATATCCACTCCGGCGAGGTCTATTCTTGTTCCGAATTTGGGTGACCCTCAGAAAACGAAAGTGATGACTGAAAAGATTTGAAGGGTGATTGACGAGTACGCCACAGAAGCTCCCCCGGTTCAACCGGCGAGATTGAGTTTTAGCGGCCCTCACAGAGAAAGCTGTGGCGATCTGCGGGAGGATCTCGAGAGGAGAAAGGAGGCCAGGAAAGAACACAGCGGAGGAGATGCGAGAGAAACTATCAACTTCATACGGAGGAGGAACGTCAGAGAAAGGAAGAGTGTGAATGAAACTCCGGCAGAAGGAAGATCCAGCGAATACCTTCATCAACCAGAAATTGGAGCTCAAAGGCAACTGCAATGGGGAGTGAATCAAGGGATGAGGAATCCTCCTCCCCCAGAAGTGTCCGTAGGAGATAACGCTCGAAGGCAACCACGACATGAACGAAATCAAGAGGCAGAAGGATCCCACCAACTTCACTCACAAAACAAAATAAGAGGTTGACCCGCAACTAGGGAAGCACCGACAGAGGACGAAGCCACGAAGAACCCTGTCCGTCACTCAAAGGAGGCACAACAGATGCAGAAGGCCAAGGAACCAAAGATCCCACTCGTCTTTGGCACCATACTCGCAGGAGAGCCGAGATCCCTCCTGGGAAGATCTGTCCACGACGAAGCTATCTTTACCACAGAATAGGAGGAACGGAAGACTCGCCTTATGAAGAGGGACGAGACGAAGGGAGACCCAGGCAGAAATGTGGTCGGAGAATAAATAACCATTTTCGAAGGCCCCAACCAGAGATATACAGGCCTTGATAAACAAAGAAGTGAGCAAGCGTTTCACGAATCTGGAAAGGAAGATGTCAGGAACAGGAGGAGTCCTCCAGTCCTCGGTGGCTCCCTCACCCTTCAAGGCAAAAATCAGCAACGCCCCTTGGCAACATGGAATCAAGTTTCCCTCTAGCTTATTTTTTATTGTGATTACGATCCTTATTCTCACATTAAAAAATACCTGATGTGGATGAGGGCGCAAGGTGCAAACGAGATCACGTTATGCATGATGTTCCCGCTGACCCTGGGAAACAAGACACACGCCTGGTTTAGGGCGGTCCCCGCAGCCTCCATCAAGAGCTAGGGAGAACTGATAGAGGTCTTTCTAATGCAATACTCGTATCTTGGGGCACCGAAGGAACCAAAGCATAAGCTGGATAACATCCATCAGATTTCGATAGAAAGATTACTAGATTTTCTGAAAAGGTTCAACGAGCAGAGGTCAATGAGGGAAGTCATGGGGGATGAAGCTTGCCTCATCACGATAATGAGAGCACTTCACCCAGAGACTAGCTTATGGAAAGCAGTACAGCTTAAGCCGTCTGCGTCTTACGTAGCCTTCATGGTCATGGAAAATGAATACATCCAAGCCTAGGACATTTCTAAGATGGCGAAGAAAGCAAGCAACCAAAGCACCTCGGCGAAACCAGGTAAGAAAAAAGCCGGTACAGGAGGGACAAATGAATACAAAACGCCATCTACTTTCAAGCTGTTCTCGAAGGATACCGAGGTGCAGCAAATGTACGAGGAACTAAAATTGGGCACCAACCTTAACGTGGCTAAGATTTGTTATTACGTTAATGATCAGCAGATCCTACGGACACCGAAACCTGTCTTACTAGCCTCGAAACTCACCAACCCTCGGAAGTACTGCATGTATCATCTGATGCACGGATATAACACCGACCAATGTTGAGATCTAATTATGGAATTATGGCAGTTGTTTAAGGAGGGAAAGTTAAGAGGAATGCTGCAGACTCCGAGGTCAAGGGTGTATAGGAGAGACGCTAATCTTCCCCCTCCCCCGGGTCGATAGAGGCCCCCGGGCAAAGGGAAGAAGGGAGAAGAATGCCCCTACCCCCTCCGCCTCCAGGACGACCACCTGTGTTTGACAGGATAGGTGGGCAAGCTCCAAGAGGAGACAAACCCGGAGAAATACACATGATGAAGCTGGTAGAAGAGCTTCTTTACGTCGAAACCTCCTAGGCATTTACCACAACATCAAAAAAGAGAAGAAAGGCAGAACTGAGAGATCTAAGCCAGCAAATCCCTCAAGTATGGTCGTTAACCACGGAGACGAAGGGAATATCAAAAACTGACATCATCTATATAGAAGCGGATTTTTATGGGATAAGTACTCCTCATTCCGAACTCTTATTTATTTCACTTGTGCTGTCGGGAGCCAAAGTTCATAGATGTTTGGTAGATACCGGGGCGTATGCCAATATAATCTTTAAAGAAGTGTTTGAAAATCTAGGAGGAGAGCGTCATCACAAGGTGAGACCTTGTAGTGATGAGATCAAAGGGTTTGGTAACGCACTGACCAGGCTGACCATGGAAGTTGATTTATCAATTCAGTTAGAAAGTTCAGATGGGAAGACCCGAATGCAAAAATAGATAACGTTCAAAGTTGTAGACCAAGCCTCTACTTACAACTGTATACTGGGCGCCCGTTAATCCACGACTTCGGAGCTATCCTGTCCACCCTTCATAAATGTCTCAAGTTTGTCACAGCAGACGGTAGGATAGCGACGGTGATAAGGAATCAAAGGAGGGCGAGAGAGTGTTCATTCTTAGAAAAGATAGAGGGTTTGAGATATCACGACATGGATTACAGGATGCTAAGCTTTAAAGATATCATGGAAAAATGGGAAAGCCATGAAGTGCGAACGGGGTCGAAGAACCGCTAGAAGGAGAGCAAAAAGAGATCGAATCTGACATGATCGTGGTAGTCTACAGAGGAGAAGAAGCAGAAGAACGAGGGAATATCATGCTCCTCCCAATAGCCGAAGTACATCCAAATTCGATTGATCAGGAAATGGAAAAGGAGAAGACAGTGACGAAGGAACCGAGGTGAAAGCCGGTAACACCTGATGAGGATCTGAGGATAAAACTACAGGAAGGAGCCTCGGGAGCAGGAAAAATAGAGGTGATACAGCTGGACCCGGAGAACTCTGATATCAAAGTCAAGATTGGAACGAAATGGGAAAGTGAATTTAAGGAAGAGCTAACCCAGCTATTAAAAGAGAATCTTGACGTGTTCGCCTGGAACCCAAATGAAACACCGGGGGTGCACTCAAAGTACGCATGTCACAGATTGAACATCGACCCAGCGTCCCACCATTCCACCAGAAGAAGAGAAAGTTTAGCCCAGAGAAGAACGCGGCCATGGAATTAGAAGTGTATAAGCTGTTGGCGAGCGGAAGAATTAGCGAATGCAAATACCCGATAAGAGTACAAAATCTGATTATGGTAAAAAAGAAAGAGGGATCGTGGAGACTCTGCATAGATTTCACTAATCTAAATAAGGCGTGCCCGAAGGATAGTTACCCTCTCCCATCAATCGATCAGATGGTTGATGCCACGGCAGAGCATGAGATTATGAGCTTCATGGATGCGTTTTGGGGTACCATCAAATCCCAATGCACTTAGATAATAAGGTAAATACGGCTTTCTTCTGTGGAAATGAAGTTTATAAATGGAACAACATGCCATTCGGTCTAAGGAACGCGAGAGCAACTTATCAAAGATTGGTTAACAAGATGTTCGAAGGAGAGATCGGAAAGATATTTGAGGTCTACGTAAACTATACCGTGGTGAAATGTCTGGAAAGAGGGGATCATTTCGGCCATCTAAGAAAGGTATTTGAAATCTTCCGACGCTATAGAATGAAGTTAAACCCGAAGAAATGTACGTTCGGCGTAAGCAAAGGAAGTTTTCTCGGATACTTGGTCGGCTCAAGGGGGATCGAGATGAACCCAGAAAAGGTAGAGGCGATACTAAAGATGGACCCACCAAGGCACATAAAAGAGGTTCAGAATCTGACGGGCAGGTTGGCTGCCTTAAATAGGTTCATATCAAAAGCATCAGACAAGTGTAAACCATTCTTCGACGTCATCAAAAAGGCCAAGTTTGAATGGACAGAAGAGTGCTTGAAAGCATTTGACGAGATCAAATGGAGCTGCCAGACCCCAGGATTCTCTCTAAGCCTTCATCAGATGAGACACTACAGCTATATCTAGCAGTGTCTGAAATGGCGATCAGCTCGGTGCTTGTAAAAAAATAGAGGAGAAGAATAAAAAACCAGTGTACTTCGTAAGTCAAACCTTGAGGGACGCAGAACTTATATACCCGGTAATGGAGAAAATGCCATATGCTCTCGTTATGAGCTCGAGGAACCATTGAGGTACTGACAACATTCCCTTTGAGGCAAGTACACCAAAGGCCAGACGCAGCGGGGAGATTACTAAAATGGTCCTTCGAATTAGGCCAGTTTGATATTGTATACCTACTGAGAAACGCGGTCAAAGGACATGTGATGACCGATTTCATTGTGGTGCTCACATTCCCCATGCCAACTGGAAAAGAAAGAAGAAAACTATGGGTAATGCACGTGGATGGATCTGCCACCACATCGGCTTCGGGAGCCTGAGTCATCATCCAAACCTCGTCGGGAGAGACATTCTCGACAGCCGTTAGGTTTGATTTCTTTGCCACCAATAACGAAGCGGAGTACGAAGCCTTATTGAACTGGTTGAGAATGGCATTAGCCATGGGTGCTGATGAGTTGCTAGTCTATAGTGACTTTCAGTTGATGGTGAATCAGGTACGAGGGGAGGACGAAGCTAAAGATGACTAAATAAGCCACTACCGAGGTCTAGCCACTGGTATGCTTCAGATATTCAACACGTATTTTTAAAGTACATTGATCAAAGAGAGAACATAGGGGCAGACGTATTAGCTAAGCTGGCTACGACATCAAGTGCAGAAAACCTCAACAACATCAATATTGTGAAGCAGGAAAAGCCATCAGATACCAGTGTTTGGGTCCGGGCTGACCAACCTCTCGAAGAGTAGTGGATGACCCCAATCAGGAATTATTTGGAAGTAGGGTCAACCCCTTCGGATAAGAATAAAGCCTGCCAGATAAGACTTAGATCGACGAGATATGTGTTGATCGAAGGGAAGTTGTACAAGAGAGGATATTCGTCTCCACTTCTGAAATGCCTGAATTCGGAGGAGGCGAAGTATGTATTGGTAGAGATACATGAGGGTATATGCGGAAACCACACTGGTGGAATTGCTTTGGCCCATAAGGTGATCAGACGGAGATATTTCTGGCCAACACTGAAAAAAGACGTCACTCAGCATGCAAGAGCTTGCGCTACCTGTCAGAGACTGGCACCTATCATGAGGATACTACCGGAATAGTTGACCTCTGTTTTTAGCCCTTGGCCTTTTGCTAGATGGGGAATCGACTTGATTGGCCATTTGTCGATAGGAAAGAGAGGAGTCAAATTCGCAATCGTGCTTGTGGATTATTTCACAAAGTGGGCAGAGGCCGAAGCTTTACAACAATCACAGAAGCTCGGGTGGAGAAGTTTGTTTGGGAAAATATTATTTGTCGTTTCAGCATTCCACATGCCATCGTTACAGATAACGACAAATAGTTCGATAATGCAAAGCTGAAGAAGTTTTGTGAAGACTATGACATCAAGAAATGGTCCTCCACGCCCTACCACCCCCAATCAATGGCCAGGTCGAAGCTATAAACAAGATAATAAAACACACTTTGAAGGCGAGATTGGAAAAGCTAAATGGGAAATGGCCGGAAGAACTGCCAGGGATCGTATGGCCGTACATGACGACAACACGAATATCCACCAATGAGACACCCTTCTCAATGGCCTTCGGCACTGAGGCAGTGATCCTGGTGGAAATTGGAGAACCTAGCCCGAGGATGGCCTTCCATAGAGAAGAAGAAAACGACAAGCTAATTCTAGAAAGATTTGACCTACTGGACGAAAAGAGGCTGAGAGAAGAAATGCACAATGCTATATACAAGCCAAGAGCGGAGCGGTTCTACAACTCAAGGGTAAAACTGAGGAGATTCAAAGGAGGAGAACTGGTGCTTCGGAAGGTATTAACCCCAGTGGCTCAAGGCAGCGATCAAAACTGGAAAGGCCCCTACGTAATCAAGAGAGTGCTGGAAGGAGGAGCTTACGAGTTGGAGGAGGTAGATGGCAAGAAGGTACCTCATCCGTGGAACGCACATCATTTGAAAAAATACTACCAATGAAGTGGAAAGCATGATGAATGAGGTTGGTGATACAACTTTTGTTACAGCTTTTAATCAAAGGCATTAGGCCATACTCTGCGGATACCAAGACTCTAGGCCAAAGGGGACATGAAATCAGTGATTTATGGAAAAAATGGAAATTGTATGAAAACCTTTATGATGATATGGTTAAGGATATTATTACATGGGGAAGGTCTTACTTTTCGAGATATCACTGCTCTTGGAATGTTAATCTGTAAACAAAATCCCACTAACTTAGAAAGAGTACCACAAGCATGAAATAAAATGATACAACATCGGTACGGGAAACATATGAGATAAATCGAAAAAAATGAATTGGAACAAAAAGGCTAAATTCCAAACCTCTAGGATATCGAAATAAAGGTGTCGAAACATTGTAGGGGGAATAAAGAAACTAATTTTGAGACTCTTTCGGGATCGGAACAAAACTCGAAACACTCGAAATTGGGGGGTCAAAAAAAAGTCTGGATACCAAATCAGAATTGAAAGGCTAGCTTAGGAACCTCGGTGGAATTGGAATAGATCATTTCGGATAAGGATTGAAATAGCAGAAGCAGAATGAAAATGCAGCAACAAACCTCGGAATGGCATCGTAAAAGGACACGAACATATATATAATGGATATATATAATGGTAGGAATATCAAGATCGAAATAAATGGAACAAACTTCGGGATATCAATGGAAATAAACACGGATATGTATACATAGTGGATGTATAAGGAGTCGAAATATCAAAGTCAGAACAAAGAAAATGAGTTTCAGAATAACGAAGGAGATGGAATGAAAACACAATATAGAATAATAAACAGAGACATCGAGTTATAAGCAAAGACCCAGACTTGGAATCTAAGTAAAGCCGGAGGTACCAAAGCCAAAAGACAATCTAGGTAAAGGATTGGAGTCACGGAAATTGGGGGCTCAGGCAAGAACACAAACATCCGCGCCAAAATGTGAACAAAACAAAGATACATAATAGGTGATAAATACAGGCCGAGACACACCAACAATTGCAAATTGACAAAGGGTAAATCGGCGGTTCATAAATAGAAAATCCAAAAGACATCGTCAGACACGACTACCCAACAAGGATAAAACAAAAAAAGAGAGAGGAGATCAATAGCCAAAGTTCATAAACAATCATAGTAAGTACAATTCAAAGCAATACAAGAATTAGGACAGAATAAAAGTCAACCGACAAAGAAGGAAGCAGAAGGACATCAGTCTTTCTTTCGGCTGCTATGAGAGTGGAAGATGCTCGCCATCTTATCCTCAATTTCCTTTAACTGAGCTTCAGCACGAACCGCCCTTTCCTCTGTTGAACCAGAGCACGGAATACACTGCTCCAGGGCTTTAATACGGGCTTCAGCTTCGGCCTACCTATCCTGGGTTCAGCAGCTTCAACTCTAGCGACATCTCTAGCAACTTCAGCTTTAGCCAGACTTACCTCCACGGACGCAAGAATGGCTCGTCCTACCCCAACCTCAAAATCTGAAACCTCCAATTGTTCTTTCTAATTTACAGCAGGAGAAGCTAGATTGGCATTCTCGATTTCCAAGACATTCAATCTTTCCTCAAAACTAGCGGAGGACCCCTCAGAACGGTCAACAAGACGACTGGCAAACAAATGGTATTGATACATAATTTGCAGAGAGGAAGGCAGGGAAGAAATAGCGGCCCCAGCCATCACAACCATGCCCAAAGAGCTCTGGGAAAGAGAACCGGGAACAACGATAGGAGGAACATGATGATCCACATGACGAGAAGCACCTTGGATGAAGCCTTAAACCCCCACTCCTGCAACTCGGACCAATCAGGTTCATCATCCTCCTCAACCACATTCTTTCTGCGAGCTTGAGCCCTCTCAATGGCCAACCTCTCGACTTTGGAATCAACGTCGGCTAGACCAATATGTCGCAGTGGCACCTGTAGGTTCGGATTAATAGGAGGAACTGTCGGGATGGCCTGAGAACCGGAAAGAGCAGAACTAGCATCAACCAATTTCTCAGAAACAACCGTGGGAGCGGACCTCGCCCTAGGCCCAACCATCATATCATAGTCCTCGGCTTCGGAACCACTACCCACGTCAAGATCAAGAGCTTTCATCTCCTCTTCTGGATATTCTTCTGGGTCCTCTTCGGGATTTTCTTCACCTTTGGATTCGATGATGGGAGGAACTGCAAAAGGACACCACTGGTGAGAATGCGACGAACACGGAAGGGATAAGGAGGCACGAGTCGAGGTAATCAGCCCTCTTAACCTATTAGCAATAAGGTCAAACTCACCAACAGATAGGGACTGTTGAGGTACAAAGCTAATTCCAGTTGATCGAGAAGGTCCACCATGTTCATAAACACCTCTCCCTCGCTTTCCGAGCGGGGAGGCAAAGTTAGATCCCGAACCAGCAACAGAAGAAAAACCAAGAGGGGCAATAAGAGAATGCCGCAGCTGAGCACGGGGATGAGACAAAGAGGGCAAGACCCTATCTTCAGTAAAGTGCTCAACCAGAAGGTCTTCCCCGAGTTTGAAGTCCCCAGAACCAACAGACAAGTTGTCCATTTTTCTCATCTTCATCACGAGAAGAAGAACGAGCAGAATAGTTAGAGTCAGCTTCCTCGTCAGAAAATTAGTATACGTGTTTATGTTGAGTTAACGACAAAATAGCCACAGAAGCGGTAGGCCCTACAAGAGACGAGACACCTTGAAGCTTGATAGGTGTTTTCTCAACACACAATTAATCCTCAAATATGAAGGATATCAATCGTAGTTTCGAAGGTGACTAAGTTATATATTGAACCCAAGGGACGAATAAATATCAATTTAATTATACTCTAGTAAACTAAGACTGTTGGAAATTATAATTGTTGTGATTTTGTAATTAAGTAACGAAAGTGATTAAAATATCTAGTAACAATAACAAGAAGAAGAGATAAGTGAGTTGTGATCAAGTAAGATAGTAGGTAGTTCGTCAGGTAATCCAGTTCCACTTATTAATTCATCTTTCATGTGAAGGTGTCCGACTCTGCCTTGTGGTTTATGAACGCATCACTTAACCATGCAAATTCACTCTATAGATACAAGTAAATATGCGTATGACAAGTGTGAATATCCTCGGAGCAAGATGTATACTTTATTCCCCTTTCTAAGTACTATCATAATTAATTATTTCCCGTGCACTTAGTACTCTAACCCGATTTGATCTCCCTTTATAGGTATTATAAAGTTATACTTTTTATCCTACTTATTAACCCGAATATGATTCAATTAACAAGCATTCATATAAGATAGTTCTAATAACACTTCAGAATCCCTTCACTTAGAATTATAACATAAAACCCTGCTCAGCAGTGAACGCACTCAACCAATAACCAAGTTATGTATTCAGACTCAACACAACAATTATTGATGCACAAAACAACCACGATTATGGATTAAAAATGCGCAATCTTATTAAAATAAATCACAAGTAGTGTTGTACAGAGTTTACACACGAAAGACTAGTTAACTCATGAAACCTTCATAACCCTAGAACTACCGAAGCGGCTCTAGCCCATGATTGATCTAAGAACAATCATGGTTAGTTGGACCAATCTTACTTGAATCTCCAGCGGAACCTCTATCACAGCCCCTCCGGAGGATGGATGATCGATCTCATCTCAACTCTATGTCTCCACGTCTTCTTGATCAAGTCGTCTCTCTATGATGCTGCACAAGCCTTCTTTTATACTTGTAATCACGTCTCCTGGGCTTTGAATGAGCTTTTTAAGTGATCACACGCATTGATGGTGTAAAAACACGGATATGGTAAGTTCCCGAGCCTCAATTCGACTTCAGCAACAGGTCGAATTGATTCCTCCAAGTTGAATCGCAGTCGAATCAACACACTATAAGTCCCAGGTGCTTGATTCGACCAACTGCCTTGGTCGAATTGAAGTGACGAGTCAAATCAGCATTTTTGCCAATCGATTCGACCTGATGCCCAGGTCGAATTTCCATGTCGTGGTCGAATCCACCTTCTGTACATATTATGCTGTCAATTCGACCTGAAGGGCTGGACGAATTGATCTCCTTCAGGTCGAATCACACTCCTGCTTCGCCCTATCAGATGGCTTCGACTTTCTTTCTTCAGTTCTTAACACTTCCACTTCGATTTTCTTCGAAAAACCACTCAAATAGCTCCAACAACACCTGATTCATACCTTTTCATAATATATATTGGTTTACAACTGATTTTATCCTTCAAACACTTCATAATGGCACAAATCCAAGCGTAAGATTCGTGAATTAACACACTCGTCAAACCCCCAAACTTACATGTTGCTCGTCCTGAGGCAACGCAATCAAAACCAAGAGTTGTCTATAATTCACGAGGATCACTAAGTACAACACATATTGCACATGCAATTTCACCAATTAAAGACAAGTATTTCTTGCATCATATATATCATTTATGCAAAACATCACTCAATCATATTACCATTCGGAGTACTAAGTCATCAAGCTCACAAGATAAGTGTTTACTCTCTCACTCAAGTGCTAGTTGCACTTAATATGTTAATATATACGCTCATATTCAATCCATACTCACGCATAACCATAAGCTTGGCAAGGGTCTCAAAAATCAACTCACAATCAACTTATTACTATGATCACAAAGGACTTGTTTTTGGGTTGTAATGTTGGCCATTTGGAAAGGGTAGGAAACTTTAGATAAGTGACTCAAACACTAGTAGAGAGTTACCTTGGAAGTTCTTGCTTTCTTCATTCTCCTCCAATTTCTTCTCTTTCACTTGCAATTTTTTGAGCTTTCCTTTTCTTCCTTGCATCAACATCATTCTTCTTTTGATAACTTGAGTACCGGTTGTAGGCACTACCCTTTTTAAATAGCAATCGGGATACCAGTTTCAAGCACTACCCCTAAATAAGATTTAACCATATACTTCCTTTACTTTACTCAACATTATTCTATCTTCCTTCTTCCTCTTGCAACACTTATTCACCTCAACTCTCTATCAATGAATAGGGTATTAAACAAAGCTCAAGTAAAGGTTAAATAAGGCTCTTTTATTCGGCTTGTCAAAGAAAAAGCTTTATTAAGGCTCAAACGGGGCTACCAAAGGCATACATAAGCAATGGGAAGGTAAAATTTGGCTAAGTAACTCAAATAATCAAGAATGGCCTAAAATCATATCCTAGCAATTCACCAATTGTAAGTCTCACACAAGACTCCAAGCCAAGTTCTAGAATACGTTCATATGAATGATTCTCTCAAGAATAAACTATCATGATCAAGCTTGATTAAAAAGCTCAAATCCTCACATGGGTAAATAGAATCCTAAGTACTCCTCATAGCACATAATCAAGATCAATTTTACAAGAACTCTACATATTTATCAAATTATACATGCTTCTCATCAATGAACATTAACACATGAACATATAAATGCACAAAATCCATGAACCCATATATCAAATCAATCATACAAGCATCTCTACAAATCCCAACTCATGCATCATAGTCATCAAGAATCAATCCTAAAATATAACATTCATGAGTAACTTTGTAAATGACACAAAACACGGATCAAAATACCACTGAACACTAGGCAAATTGCAAAAAATTGACACATCAAAATCGATTAAAGTTTCAACATACCGCAAAAAATCAACTCCCCTATCAAACGTTACAAAGAAAGATTATACTATCGGTGCTTATTGAGGTAAGAAAATCACACCCCCCAAACTTAGTAGAAATCATAGTCGAAACTAAGTTTGAAAAGAGATGTAATTGTCGATAAGTAAGCACTTCAAATATAAAAATTTCTTACTCATACGTATGAAATAAAGTAATAAACGGGAGGGAAAGCCCCCAACAGGCGCTCTTGTTTAACGTCGGAGAGTCAAAAATGTACCAATCTAGTGCAAGGTATGTTCAAAGACGACGCAAGCATCATCCAGCGACTTATAATGCTTCAATCGATGCCCATTTGTAGCGATAATATCTCCATCTTTGTTAATAAGCTCAAAATTGTCCACATGCAATCCTTTGGCAGAAACATGATGCCCAAGAACAATTCCATCTCTCACCATGAAGTGACACTTCTTCCAATTCAAGACAAGATTAATTTCTTGACATCTCTTCAACACAGTAGCAAGGTTAGATAAATAAATATCAAAGGAGGAACCAAATACAGAAAAATAATCCATAAACACCTCCATGATCTTCTCTATCTACCCATCAAAAATCGCCATCATGCAGCGCTGAAAAGTAGCAGGCGCATTACACAATCCAAATGGCATCTTTCTAAAAACAAAGGTCCAGTATGGACAAGTAAAAGTGGTCTTTTCCTGATCCTCAGGAGCAATCATGATTTGATTATATCCCGAGTACCCATTCAAGAAATAATAGAACTCATACCCTGCGAGACGATCAAGTATTTGATCCATGAAAGGAAGGGGGAAGTGGTCTTTGCATGTATTTTCATTTAGTTTCCTTTAATCAGTACACATACGCCATCCCGTTGTAATCCTAGTGACTATTTTCTCGCCATCCTCGGCTTTCATAATAGTCATGCCCTCTTCTTAGCTACAACATGAAATTGACTCACATGGGGACTATCACTAATCGGATAAATAATTCCAGCATCTAACCACGCTAGGATTTGCTTCCTAATTACTTCTTGAATCGTGGGATTCACCCTCCACTAATTTTGGATACTACTCTTGTCCTCATCTAACAACCTTATTCTATGCATGCAATATGAAGGATTAATACCTTTTAAATCATCAAGAGACCACCCAATCGCAGACTTGTACTTCCTAAAAACATCTAACAACTCCTCAAGTTGATCATCATCAAGGGAATTGAAGATACTATTACCGGATATTTTTTATTATTACCAAGAAAGGCATACTTCAAGTGTTCCGGTAACGGTTTCAGCTCATCTTTCTTTTCTTCCATCGGATTGCTCTCTCTATCCAACGACAAGTACTTCCTAGTCTACTTCACTTCTTCAACCTTAGATCTTTTCAATTCATACCTGTCATCACCCAAAGCAAGTAAGTTTTCAAGGTATTCAATACATACCTCATTAGAGAGATCATCAAGCTCCGTAGTGGGATAAGTAAAAGACTCCATCAAGCATGTCTCAAGAGGGTCCTTAGACAGGATCAAAGACATATCTTCCTTCATAATCTCCTCCACCACATCAATACTATGACATTGTGACTCCATAGGCATCTTCATTGCTTTGTCAAGGTTGAAAATGATTTCTTCCTTATCCATCCGCAACCTGAGCTCTCCTTTTTAACATCAATCATGGCCCCAGCAGTAGTAAGGAAAGGTTTCCCCAAGATAAGTGGAATATTATCCTTGTCATCTTCCATCTCAAGTACAAGAAAATCCACAGGAAAGACTAGTTTCTCCACTTTGATAAGAACGTCTTCAATGATACCTTTCGAAAACGTGATTGACCTGTGCGCCAATTGTAGAGCAACTGTTGTAGGAGATAACTCCCCCAAACCAAGCCTTTGAAAGATAGATAATGGCATCAAATTGATACTTTCCCCAAGATCGTACAAGGCTCGTCGTGCCGGCACTTTCCCAATCTCACACAAGATAATGAAGCTTCCCGAATCCTTCATCTCCTATGGAAGCTTCCTTTGGATAATCGATCTACAATTTTCAGACAAGTTTACCATCTCAACTTCGTTCAAGCTTCTCTTTTTCAACAGTATATCCTTAAGGAATCGGGCATAGTACGACATCTCCAATATTGCCTCAAAGAAAGGAATACTCAAGCTTATCTTATTTATGATATCTGAAAATTTCTTGAACTTCTCTTCCAATCCCTTCTTAACCAGTTCATAAGGAAACGGCGAAGGTATCTTTATTTTGGGAATACCCCATTCATCACGCTCGACCTTTTCCGCTTTATCCTTTTCGGCTCTCAACCTCTTGGCTCATTCCCACTTCTTCTCTGCTATGATTTCAGTATTTCGCTCATTCTGAACCAATGGAGTAATGTTCTCATCATGAGGAGTGTTCGGTGAAAAAATAGGTGTGGAACGGGATAATTCGACCTCGATTCGACCAGGTGCTCTGGTCAAATTAGGCACGTAGTGGTCGAATTGCGCATCTGGAACACGATTCTCACCCTGTATCTCTGATTCGATCTAGATTCGACCTGAAGATCTGGTCAAATTGAAGTCCCCCTAGTCGAATCGGCTCACTGTAAGATTTCTGCCCTCCGATTCGACCTCAATTCGACCTGAAGGTCTAGTCGAATTGAGTGGCTGCTAGTCGAATCGGGCTTCTGATAAAACAGAGTGCTCCAGAAGTTGGATTCGACCTAAATTCGACATGTCCCCCTGGTCGAATTGAATGAATTTTGGTCGAATCGAGGTACTGATGCTTCCAAATCACGTCCAGGCGTCCAATTTAATGTCCCCTGTTGAATTTGACCTGAAGTGTTGGTCGAATTGGCGTCGAATTGAGCCCTTGACGTGTCCAATTTTGATTCCGGCCTCATAGGTCCCTCGTACTGTGTTCCAGACCTCAATGTGATTGCGTTGTAGGACTTTGGATTCTCAATACTTTGCGATGGGAGCTTCACTTTCTCAATAGTTTGAGTGAGTTTGTTAACAATTTCTGCCATCCCCCCCATCAACAATGTAAGGTCCTTCACTTGTGTAGTCAAATCCTTATGGTTTGCACCAATCTTCTATTCTAACTTGGCTTCAAGACGATCCACTCTAGCATCATTCCTAACCATGTACATGTTCACCGTATTCTCAAAACCAGGCTTTCTTTCTTCCACTTTCGCACCCGGATCAACATCCGTCGGAGGTTGAATTCCATTGTTAGGATTACTCTATGAAAACTCTGGCCTCCTAAGCTATTGATAATTACCTGGAGGACCACGATTGTTGTAGTTTCCCTGATAATTCCGGTTGCCCTGATTTTGATACCTCGTTCCTTGAATACTTTGGCCCATAGCATAGTTTGCTTCTTCCATCTCCTCTTGGATCGTTACGTCATTCATAACTTCCTGCTGCATGATTGGTATGTGCTGAGATATATCGCTGATTTGCTTTTGTTGGGACTCAAGTTGCTTGTTGATACTCGACAAGCTAGAGACGATATCATCTTCTCTACTTATTTTCACCATAGCATGTTCAACCTTATCCACCTTTCTAAGGACGTAAGTGCCTCTCACTCTATCAGTTGGCCAATCTCTTGAGTTTATAGAAATATCTTCAAAAAGTTTCTCGGCCTCTACTGATGACTTAGTAAGCAATGCTCCATTAGAAGAAGCATCCAATAACACACGTGAATCACAGTCCAATCCATTGTAGAATATACTGATATATTGAGCTTTAGATAGCCCAAGTTGTGGACACTTACGAAGCATGTTCTTGAATCTGTCCCAAGCTTCATGAAACTTCTCTCCACCACCAATAGCAAATTGGTTAATATCTTGCTTCATCTTGAACACCTTCAAAGGTGGCATGTATCTTTCCAAGAACTTTAACTTCAATTGCTCCCAAGTAGTGCATTCAGTTGCATTAATAGTGTCGTACCAATCTCTCGCCTTTTCAGTAAGCTAGAATTTAAACAAGAGGATCTTCATAGCATCTTCATGTTCTCCTGCGTCTTTTTGAGTACTTGCATAGCCCAAGAACTTGTTTAGATGCTGCTGCGGATCCTCGAAAGTCCCTCCTGAAAAGGAGTTCCTTTCTATCATGCTAATAAGAGTGGGGTGAAGATTGAAATTCGCATTAGCCTCCTTGCTCCTAGAAGCCCAAAGTGTCCATCCCCGTTATTCTTGAAGACTTCATGGATGGCCAGATTGTCCAGATTCGCTGTCATGTTGACTGTCACTAATTCCAAATTACCTTCGATTGCAGCTTCAATCGTTTGCGAATTTAGCACGTCAACTTCAACTCCAAGGTTAAGAGCTTCAGTTGGATCTACCTTCTTAGTCTTACTCTTCTTCTTCTTTTTCTTCCTCGATGATGCTCCGATCTCAGGATTATATGGCTCTAATTCACATTTCTTTAATCTTATGATCATACACCTAAAAAGATTAAGAGTTGGACAGTTAAACAAGAATTAAAATATTCCTAATAAAACTAAAAATAATAAAAAGATATTTTATGCCGTCCCCGGCAACAGCGCCAGAAACTTGATAGGCATTTTCTCAACACAAAATTAATCCTCAAGTATGAAGGATATCAATCGTAGTTTCGAAGGTAACCAAGTTATATATCGAACCCAAGGGACAGATAAATATCAATTTAATTATACTCTAGTAAACTAAGACTATGTTAAAAATTATAATGGTCGTGATTTTTGTAATTAAGTAACGAAAGTGATTAAAATATCAAGTAACAATAACAAGAAGAAGTGATAAGTGAGTTGTGATCAAGTAAGATAGTAGGTAGTTCGTCAGGTAATCCAGTTCCACTAATTAATTCATCTTTCATGTGATGGTGTCCAACTCTGCCTTGTGATTTATGAACGCATCACTTAACCATGCAAATTCACTCTATAGACACAAGTAAATATGCGTATGACACGTGTGAATATCCACGGAGCAAGATGTATACTTTACCCCCTTTCTAGGTACTATCATAATCAATTATTTCCATGCACTTAGTACTCTAACCCGATTTGATCTCCCTTTATAGGTACTATAAAGTTATACTCTTTATCATACTTATTAACCCGAATATGATTCAATTAACAAGTATTCATATAAGATAGTTCTAATAAGACTTCGAAATTCTTTCACTTAGAATTATAACATAAAATCCTGCTAAGCAGTGAACGCACTCAACCAATAACCAAGTTATGTATTCAGACTCTACACAACAATTATTGATGCACAAAACGACCGTAAGTATGGATTAAAAATCCGCACTTATATAAAATAAACCACAAGTAGTGTTGTACGGAGTTTACACACGAAAGACTAATTAACTCATGAAACATTCATAACCTTAGAACTACCAAAGCGGCTCTAGCCATGATTGATCTAAGAACAATCATGGTTAGTTGGACCAATCTTACTTGAATCTCCAGCGGAACCTCTGTCACAGCCCCTCCAGAGGATGGATGATCGATCTCCTCTCAACTCTACGTCTCCACGTCTTCTTGATCAAGTCGTCTCTCTATGATGCTACACAAGCCTTCTTTTATACTTGTAATCATGTCTCCTGAGCTTTGAATGGGCTTTTTAAGTGATCACGCACATTGACGGTGTAAAAACACGGATATGGTAAGTTCTTGAGCCTCAATTTGATTTCAGCAACAGGTCGAATTGATTCCTCCAAGTCGAATCAACAAACTGTAAGTCCCAAGTGCTCGATTCGACCAACTGCCCTGGTTGAATCGAAGTGACAAGATCGAATTGGCATCTCCGCCAATCGATTCAACCTGATGCCCAGGTCGAATTCCCCTGTCGTGGTCGAATCCACCTTCTGTACATATTATGCTGCCAATTTGACCTGAAAGGCTGGTCGAATTGATCTCCTTCAGGCCAAATCGCACTCCTGCTTCGCCCAATCAGATGGCTTCGACTTCTTTTCTTCAGTTTTCAACACTTCCACTCTGATTTCCTTCGGAAAACCACTCAAAATAGCTCTAACAATACCTGATTCATGCCTTTTCACAATATATATCAGTTTACAACCGATTTTATCCTTCAAAGAAACGAAGGTCAAGCGTAAGATAAGAGGAACTAGAACAAGCTAAGGGAACAATCAGGGGATCAAAGAAAGAAATATCGGATATGGCGCAGCGGCCGAGGGTGGATAACCTGGCAAAAACCAGAATGGGCTCTCGAAGCAAAGAAGAGACGCAGTAAGAGTTTTCCCCGCGAGCAAGATCTCATAAATGCGACGAAAACCATCGCTTAACCATGTGAGAAGACGACGAGGGAGACCTGCACAACATATTAAAAGTACGTTAGGAGTCACATGAAGTAATCCAAAGCTCGGAGAACAGGAAAGATCATACATTTGTCCAATGGAAGGAACCGGGTAGGAAAAGTCACCGGGATACCATTCACATGGACACGATAATCGCTACCCAGCCAAAACCAGGCCTGCTCCCAACTTCTACCGATAACATCGGAAGTGCCTATGAAATGATGGTTGTTGCGAGGAAGCAAATGGTAGAAGCCATTGGAACGACTAGACAGAGCATAAAAGAAAAGGAATTCAAGTTCGAAAGGGTCTCGAATGGTATGGCCCAGCACATGAAATAGCGACATAGTGGATATCAAATGTAACCAAGAGGAGGGTAACAACTGACCGATGGCCATATCCCACATCTGCAATAGCAAACCAATAACAGGGGGATAGGGAGATGCAGTCCAGCAAGGAAAAGAGAGTAATAAAAAGCGGTACAACCAGGGAGAGGATCAGAAATAGGAACATCATCCAAGGGAGGCTCGAATACAACATTGGGATTACCATACAACAGGTGGAGTTCTTCCAAGCGCTCAGGGAATAACCTAGAAGATGGCAACCAGTCGATCCGCTGAGCCATTCCTCGAAGAGCTGCCCCCAAATTACTAATATCTCGGCGAACTGGAAGGTAATCCCCACATTTAAAGATGAGGACCGATTGTTGATCAGGAGAGGAAACGGAAGCCTGGATACCGCCAGAGGAGGATGAAGTAGTCAAATCCCTCAAATTAGGAAGCGGCATCTGCGAAAATGATTCGAACTACGGACGCCAAGTCGCACATGGTGCACCGGCATAGAATCAAAAGTGTTCACCTCCTGAACATCAGGCGAGGGGGAGTGCCTTCACCAGACATCTTCTATTAACCAGAGACTCGAGAATTAGGGTTTGGTAGGAATGAGAGACAAGGAAGCTTACAGAAATTACAAGAATATTGGGGAATGCAGTTAAAGGGAAATGCAAGGATATACGCGAAGGATACGAAAGATTTGAATTTCAAATTAGCAGAATGGAAGTTGTCTGACAAAATTGGAGAGCAACACACATTATTACTGGAAATAATGAACCAAAAACAGCTAGAATCCAACGGCTGGGACATCGGGACTCTACAACTTCCAAGGAGAATGGAAGATCCAAATCAATCCACGTAGCACCTGACTAAAGACGTGACAACCCAAGACAGAAAACGGCGGTTATGCTTTAAAATATAGGTAAATTACCAGAATACCCTTGCGAGACTTACTAATAATGAAGAAAAAATATTCCATTCATAAGAGGTGGATTACAAAGAAAGTGGGGATCACCGAAAGTCCTACTACTCAATAAAAAAGAAAAATACAAAGAATGTTTAGGATAAACTTCGATAAGGAAGATACATCCGATTTAACACTGGGGGCTCGGCAAGGCTTCATCATCAGCCAGAAAGGTTCTGGAATCAACAACATCTGTAAACTTCGAGCTCCCACTTTCAGGTGGCACATCCTCGGAGACGACTAAGGGGACTTCAGAGATCGTCGTCCCTAATGAGATATCAACTACCCCGGTACTGCCCGAAGGGAGAGTAGTCTCTAGGACTGAAAGAACTTGGGGGGCCATAACAACCTCGGAAGGTAGGGATTTGGAGGCCTCGACGATAACAATTTGGCTGGAGGCACGTGCATCACCGGATTCAGGGAGTTCAGCCTCAGTAGATGCCTCTCGGATAGGTACCCCTACAGATTTGGTGGGAAGTTCGACAAGAGGGTCTTTAGCCCTGGAATCAACTACAGTGAGATCCAAGACACCATCAGCGAATTCCTTGTCAGATCCGTCCTCCTCAGACTCTTCGGAAGATTTCTTGAGAATATTAGTGATAAAGTCGGAATACTCGCCAAGCAACCCGAAATCTAGATCATTCTTTAAAGTCTCCCCCTGGAGGTATCTTCTCTTCACTAAGGGCTCGGCGGAGAATATCACGCATGTCATCGAGACAGTCAGGATAGGGTTTCTTGGAAGAAGTCTGGGCCTGAGCAGCAGAACAAAAGCAGAAACAGTGAATCTTGGCTTTCGAAACGATGACTTCTCTATAGTAGAGATTTTCGGCCTCAGATAGGAGAAGCGCATCCTTTGCACTATCCAAATCGACTAAAGCCTTATCACGTTCCCTTAGAACCTCGGCTACAACATCCTCAGCAGCCCTAATCTTCTGAGCATACGAAGCCTTCGATGCTTCCTTTTCCTGTCGTACTCTCTCAAGATCTTATGCGGAAGATACCTGGAGGGAATGAAGACTATTCTGGACTCGGGACAAATCGGCTAGAAATTGGTTTTCCTTCACCTCGATCTCTTCCTGATGTTTCACCTCCAAAGCCGCAACCTTGTCCGAAAGTACCTTATTTTGAAGCTCTAAAGTACTCTTCTCTTTTTCAGAGTTAGCCAACAGACTGTCATACCGAGCACGAAGGGTCTCGAAATTCTCCTGAAGCTCAGCCTTTTTGTCCTGCTCGATACTCAACTTACCTCTAATTAGAGCCTCGGCAGCACTTGCCTCAGATGTTTTCTTCTCCTGATCCTTCGCCTTTTGAATAAGCAAAGTAACCTCGTGTTGCAAATAGGAGTCACGTCGTTCCAACTCAGAAATGCAGTGCAAAGTATTAACCGCAGAAGCACTTGTCGACTGAGGTAACTGGAGATACTATGGAGAGAATCCTCGGCAGACATATTTTCCATATAACCGAGGAGCTCTCGGGTGCAGCCCTTGAAAGGAAAAGTGGCGGCACGAGCCAAACACGCCAGAGCATCAAAATAAAACAAAAGCTCTTAAGTACGGAGGAAGGTTTTTCCAGCCTCATCCAAATGTCTATACTTTTATAGGAGTTCCCGATCTACTATCAGATCTATTGGAAGAAATGGAGTAGCATCATCCGAAAAAGGTAAAACAGAAGAGGCACCTTCAGCAGAAGATCCACCATGTTCCCAAAAATGCAAAGGGGTCTTCCCCTGGTAGTATCGCCACATCTTGAAAAGGGAACAACGAGAGGTTGGCTCACTGGAAGTACCACCCGGAGTTTGCTGAAGAGTGGACGGGAAAGAACCACTCGATCGACCGAAAGTGACGAAAGGAGACTGAGCAAAGGCTTCAAGAAAGGGGGAAGAGCTGATGTCACAAACTTCAACGGTCTCCTGATGGGCGGTGCCAGGTGCATCAGAGGAACCACCAGCAGCAACGCTAACATCATCGTCCCTGACCTTCTTTGAGGGACGTGCGATGAGGGCAATACTATCGTGAGTACCTTCCTCGGAACTCTCATCCATCAACTTATATTTCCATTTTGGGGCAACAGACTTGGTGGCAACGACCTCGGAACCCTCCTTAAACTTCGGGGCTCGAGGGGCTTTTTTAGAGATCTTCTCTCTGAGACCCACAGTCGATCCCTGGATGATGTCAGCATCCAATCTTGAAGAAATGGGATCCAAAGGCTCTCCAATCTTGACAGATGTAAGGGGCTGAACGGCAAGAGGGGCTCCAAAAAGCTTCTAGGAAGAAGTCTTAGAAACTTTCCTTTTCCCTTATGGAGCGCAGCCTGCTGACGAGCAGAGGGGAGAGCAGTAATGCAAGCAATGTCGGGCCTAAGACGCTTCTCTTTCCCTAAACATATCAAAAAGGAAGAAAAGTTAATACGAGAGGGAGAACTATATAGAAAGGAGAAAACACACTACGAATGCTGCGAAAGAGGAAAGTAACAACAAAAACTTACCTGGCATAGCTATAGCCGAAGGAGTAAGGTCGGCTCGAAAAAGATTCTTCCCTCTGAGAACACGTTTGTAGTGGTATTTTTTATCGGAGAGTTTGCGAATATGACGGAATGCGTCCTGGAACCCCGCCGACAATGTCTCAAGAGCACACGATTCGCCTACTTCATAAAGCAAAATAAAGAAATATTAGAATATCCAAAATAGCAAAGAAGGGAACCGAAAGAGACATACACGCACTAAGAACGGGCTTGAAGAAGGAGCTTCTAGGAAGCACTGTGGGATTTCGAGGTTCCCCGAGGTCATAGATAGAAGTTCCCCTCCATGGTCCACGAACCTAAAACCATGGATGCTTCCACCCCTTAACTAAACTAGGCAAGGAAGCAACAAGATTGACATGACGAGGTACCAAATAATAATATCCATTCGTCCTATTATTTGGGTAAGCCGGTACAAGAAATTAATTTCAGAGGTAGTCAAAAAGGAGTACTTTTTCTTATAAAAAAGAACCAAAATCCCCATCAAAGCCGCCCAGCCGTTGGGGGCCAATTGAGCAGGGGCTATACCCCAAAACTCAAAGATATCCTGGATACAAGGATGAAGAGGAAATCGAAGACCAAGCTCGAGCTGCAATTCGTAGGCTGCAACAGTATTCGACGAAGCATAACACATACGACCATCAGAAGAAGAAAGGAAGAAATTAATACCTTTCCCACACTGGAATTTGCTGAGAGCAATGACAGTGCTCTTCTTTAACCAAGAATTATCAATAGTAGAAGAGACCTCGGCAGCAGAAAATGGGACATCATTATCCCATTGTGGAAATTCTCCGAGATGATCCAATAACCCGGGACCAGCATCAGCAATCCCAGGATTATGCTCCAATGTGAAATTAGAAACGAAATCGACAACCCTCTGAAAAAAAGCAAGTCAGGAAGGAGAGGGGGAACTCGAACCTTCTTTCGAAAGTGAAGAATGGGACCCCGAACTACCAAGAGAAGAATCAGTCGAACAAGAAAGAGATCTGGGAGATCTAAGAGGAGAATCAGAACCCTCGCAAGCCATATAGTGCAAAATTATAACGGGAGGAGGATAGGGTACTGAGAGAAAGAAGGAAGGAAACCCTAGGCGACGACAGCGAAAAATTCAGAGACACAAAGCAATGGAGCCAGGGGAAGAAAGGAAAAGAGAGAAGAAGAATAATACCTGGAGGAAGAGAATGAGCACACCGTATAAGAGGAACGCCAACCTCCTACAGAATCAAAAGGAGAAAAAAAAAAGAGTGTGGAAAGAGAAACTGACAAAATGTTCAAATTTTAAATTTTGAATCGACAGTTACACCCCAAATGCCAGAAATACCCCCCACCTTAGCGAAAATATCTCGGAGACATATCAGAGACCTCGATAATCTGGGAACCAAGATAGCAGCGGAAACGATAAGGAGCCAAGATGGAAGAATCCCTGGTGTCGCAAGTACCGAAGCATGATGGATATAACCTGTGAAATACAATTCGACCCTAAACAATCTCAAACCATGATATTATTCAGGCTCGAGGGGCTAATTTTATGGGTATTATATCCCCCATGCTTAGTAGGCCCAAAGCCCAATAACCTTTAAGTACTTGAGGAAGGAGGCCTAGCCTTCTTGGAGCCCAATTCGAAGAGGAATGCTGAATTGACAGCTAAGGCAGCCCAAAGAAATCACTACCGGCCCAAAGGCCCAATTAAGGAAAGGGCAGAGAGAGCCCATTAAAGGGATAGAAGCCTGAAGCGCCCTCGACAGGGAATCTCGGCAACATTCCCCCTCTATCCGGGAGCTCGGACGAACATCACAATATCGGAAGACAACACGTCCGAGGACCAGAGGGATAACGGAAGCGGAGGAACAGAGTACAGACACCATCATCAAGACTAACAGACGCAGCAGGTTAGAGGACAAAGCTAACGGGAAGATGGGATGTCTTAGACAGCAATCCTAACTAGAAGACAACATGCAACTGACACATCCTCCCCTAACTACCAATGGAAAATCAGTAAATGACGGGAGCGGTCAGTGAAACCCTGCAAAAGCAACCCGTAGCACTCAAACTCCTCCCCAGGCTGATCGGCGTACCAGATAACTTCATTGAAGACGGCTTGTCCTCATCCAAGTGGCGCAAGGCGATTGGCTTCGGGTTAGGGTTTGTAGGTAGTATAAATAGTCTCTCTCACATGAGAGAAACAGGTTACTCATGCTCACTTTAGACATTACACTTGTGAGAGATGAGGGTTTTATGAGTATTGTTCTAAGGGAGAGTGATAAAATCGGCTGAGTTCTTTGGTGGGAATTGAGTTTTCTATTGGTTTTGATCCCTTTGTTTGTAGTTTTATTGTGTTTGATTGTGTTCGTTCTTGGTTTCATTACTAAATATCTTTATCTCTTAAATACAAATTAACGAGCTAAGAACATGCATCAACAGAAAATATTGGTACAAATTTTACAAGTGGAATGACAATAAGTATCATTAAGGAAGTTAATCATTATGGTATTAAAAATCATTGAAGGGTGTGAGGAGTTATTAAATCAATGAGAATTATGAGAAATTTTAATTCTTATCATCAATAATAAGAATCAATATGTCTATTCCCATTTTATTCGCAATACCTCCAACCAAACTAGTTCTTAATTATGAATTTGAAAATTACAATATTATATGAACTAATATGATGAAATTATAATAATGTTTTTTTAAAATTAGCATAAAATCATAAGAATCAATATTAAACTCTTGTGATAAATTTGTACACAAATCATAAAGTTCTATAGTTTTTGTGTTAGGTTTTAGTGTTACCACTCACCCACACAATGGACCAACGGGATCAAAATCAAGGACGATGATGCAGGAACGCCTAAAGTGTTGAAACTTTAACACTTTAAAGTTTCAACACTTTAAACGATCAACTCTCCTTGCAAGCACAAGTTAAACAGTGAGCTCTCTCTATAAGCCACTTGAGGCACATCCTGCGATTTACCTCCTCCACCAATCCTCAGGGTAGGGGCGGTGGGGGCCCTAATGGTGGGGGACACCAACGTTGGTATCTAATAAAAAGTTTGGATGATGAAGCAGAACCACGACTACTGATCAAAGTGGCACAAGTCGTATTCCATTTTATTATAAAGTCGTCAAAGATATCATAAACAGATAAAGTGAAGAGCTGGTACATATAATTTGGCCAGTCTTATAAAAGTTGACCTGTTTTATTACTATTTTTAAGTTAAATTTCATTTTTCGTTTTATTCATCCTACATTAAAATTCATTGTCCAAAAAAAATATATCATATCAATCTTTAATCATAAAATTACATCTTAATTATAATTTTATCATTCTCACCTAACACTTATAACATACTTTATAATTTATTTATTACCTAAAAATACTACATTATCCTTAAAAAATATCTTTTGTATAGAAAAAAATAAAAATAAAAACTCTTTTAGCAATGGAAATTTTTAATAGAATTTAATTCATTGATAATTATCAACTGATTGTCAATAAAATTATATTTTCCTTTTAGTAACATAATGCCCATGAATTTTTTAAATATTTACCAACAGAATAAAATCTATTACTATTTATCAATGGATTACCAACAAAATTATTACATAAATTATCAATTGAATAATTAGCAATGGAATACCAATAAAATTAAATTTTTGTTGCTAAAAATTTACCAACCACCTCTTTACCAACAAATTTCGTTGTTAATTCATTGTTAATCAATTTAACAATAAAATTAAAGCTTTTACCAATAAAATATTAAGTTCGTAAAAAATAGATTCTTTAGTGTTTATTATTGTGATTCATGATTAATTAGCCCTCAAACTATAGAACTTTATGATTTGTGTACAAATTTATCACAAGAGTTTAATATTGATTCTTATGATTTTATGCTAATTTTAAAAACCTAACATTCTCACAACCTTACTTTAATCAAAACCAACCTAACATTAAAATACCACTTTAACTGGATATGCTAAAATCAATTAATTCACATATTTAATTTTCTTACACGAGATCTTCCAACAAATATGTTTTTGATAAAAGTGAAAACAGTTTCTGACACTGACTTCTTCAATGACAACAAATTATTACACCACATGATAAAGTTTAATATTTGTAGCCCACTATATAGAACCACTGCCTTGTTAATTGTTTCATTAATATTTTTTATTTTATTTTAATTTACATTAGTATTGACCCTATTGAAAATTAAAGAGTTTGACCTTCTTTTTGACCACTAAGTTATGATGTGTGTATATTGGTCAATGTTAATGTGCCTAATAATGGAATCTTGAATCATCTTTTAGACAAGGAAGGTACATAATATTGTACCATATTTTGATGGTCTTTTTGATAATTGATGAGAGAGAGAGCTGACTCTAGTCAAACTATTATTCTACAAATTAATTTGTAATTAATCTAATTAGGGTTTTTGATGATTTTGTAGATATCCATTTTGTAATACAGAGTATAAATATTGCATTCTTAAGAGAAAACTATATATATTCCGAATATAAATAGTAGGAAGAGATATGTGTGATCGTGTCATATAAGGGCTTACGTGAGATGAATAAAAAGTGATAATTTCTACTTTATAATAAAAAATGGACAAACAATTGTGTAAACCGGGTTCACGTGTGAACTCTGTTTTCAACTATTATCCCTTAGTACATACTAAGGAATTACTATTTAAAGACATGAATTATTACTCTTTTAAATGAAAAAAGAACTCTTTAAATTATTGTAAATATTGATTTATTGATTACTCTACATGAAAATTTACTTTTTTGAAAAGATTAATTATTACTCTTCTAAATAAAAAATATTATTTTTCAAAAAGTAATTTTTTACTCCTATATTAAAGAATAATTTTTCAAAATAGGGTTCATGTGTGAACCCGACTACTCTTTGCTACATAAAATAATATTTTTTATATAGATAATTATTATTCTTTTCAATGAAAAGTGAATCACTTCAGTAGAACAGATTCTATCAAATTATTTGGTAGAACTTGTGATTTTCACTTCTCCTAATTAATTAACATGTATTTTCCTTTAATTAATATATGTGGTCATCTCCTTAATTAATTTTTTATATTATTATATTTAAATGATCATTAAACTATAAACCTAAACTATAGGGGTTGAAATATATTTTAAATCACAAGAATGAAATTACAATTATCATAAACCCTATGAATGAAATATATACTAAACTATAATGGTGAAATTACAATTAAATCCTAAACTCTAAATTTTAGGGGGTGAAATATTCCTTAAACCATAAGGATGAAATTAAAATTATATACAAACCTTAAACTATGAGTGAAATATACCCTAAACTACGAGGATAAAATTACGATTATACCATTATAATTAATCTTAAACCATAAAGATAAAAAAAATATTACTTTATCCAATAATCTAAAAAATTACTTCATTTTAATTTTAAATTTGTCATTCTTTTTTCACACACTTACTATTACTTTATATTTTTTATTATTTAAAAATAATATAATACCCTTTAAAATTAACAAAATTAATAAAAAATAATAACTTTTATTAAATAACGTAAAACAATAAACGTGAAATGTTTTGAGAGAGTAACGGATTAATTTTTAGGACAATGCTATTCGGATCAATTTGTTCCGGATAAATTGCATTTTCTCTCTATAAAAATACTATTATAACCTTCATTAATTATTCTTTCAATTAAATTAAATCCTAATTGGCTATACAATGTCCTCCAATGCTTTACATATTTCGAGAGTTTATAACATTTATTAAGCGCTTAATATTTCCATTGAATGTTCATATGTACAGTATATATATATATATATATATATATATATATATATATATATATATATATATATATATATATATATATATATATATATTCAAATTATATAATTATTAATATAATGGTATATAATTTAATTCGTTAATGGTATATATAAATTGATATATAGAAGTTAACAATATAAAATAAGAATTAAAATAAAAACCTTACATTAAAAATAGTGAATCGAGTGGAGAAAGGGAAAGACTCATGAATTCATTATATAAGTTCTTATTAATTATTCACATTTTTTTATTAATAACTAACTTTTAAATAGATAAAATAAAATATTACAATAGTTAAAATATAATTAATTAAAGTATAATTAATAATTTATTAAATTATGATAAAATTTGAATTATAATTCAGTAAAGACATACTTTAATGAATCGTATCATATTTTAATAAATTATACTCTATCAACCTCAAAATCATATAAATATTTTAATAAACACATATCATACTATATTAAATCATACTTCAATAAATCACTCATAATATTTATATGTAGGTATAAACCTGTGTAAGAACGTGTTACAAAATGAAATCCATGAAATAATAAATAGTGATAACATTTTAATTTAAATGATTGGAGCATCTTAAATGATAATCGATCAAATAACTATTTTATAAACAATTCGTAGTATAAATAAATAATAATAACTATTTATATTAAAAAGTTATTATTATTAAAAAAAATAATAAGATCGTCTCACTATGAGATAGTCTTGTATAAAGGTTGCTCTTATATACTATGTGTTAGGAATTTCACCAAATAGCAATGCAATATATATATTTTTATTTAACAGATTAAATACCAATAAATAGTCAATAAAAATAAAATATGTATTCTATCAATAAAGTACTAACAATTTTTTTGATGTTTTCCTCGGTCGAATAAAATTCGTTGATATTTACTAACTGAATCATTATATAAAATACACATCAGATTATCAACGAAAATAACAACCAACGGGCATAGAATTTTTCAAGTAAAAAATAACCAACCATCATTAATTTACCACTAAAAATTACCAAGAAATTTGAATTTTCGCTCATAAAATTTATAAACCAACGCTTTATCATCTAAAATTACAAACGAATTTTGCTTTTAATATGTCGATAAATCAATTTAGCATTAATGAAATTTTATCTTTTCCCAATAGAGTATTTTACTCATGTTTTTAGAATCGGACCAGATCAAGTTTAATTAGTTAAACTAAAATTCGAATCTGGATTTAAAACTAATTCGAAATACCCTAAATAACCATCTTTGCAGTTGAATCGGTTTGGAACGGTCAATACCAAAAATATCGATTGAAATGGTCCAATCAAATTTTGATTCATTATTTTTTTTTATAAGAGAAAAAATTACTATGGCAAAATTGTGGACGGTCAATTTTTTTTTTAGTGTGGTATTTAAATTATATATTAACAATGCCAAAATATGTCTATAATTGTGAAAGTCTATATATATAATAATATAAATTAAAAATTTATCTAATATTGAACAAGATTACAAATATTCATTGCTATCCACAATTTTGAACATGATTGCATACACCAGTATTTAAAAGGTTTATTATGTGGCAATATATATTTTTACATTAAATTAAATTAATATAAGAGTGAGGCTTGCGTGCGTCCGGGCGCACACCCTGCGCATTTAGAATTTAGTATTATGGATAAAGGTACATTATTTTGTTCTAAATAATATACACTTTAATTAATAAAGGTGCACCATTTTGTTCTAAAGGGTATACATTTTTCATTATATTTTTTATTTTTTTTCAGAAAATAAAGGGTACACATCTTTATACTAAATGATATATAATTTAACACAAAATTCTAAAGGCACATGGAGTGTGCTTCCGTGCTCTCGGGAGCACACAAATTTTTTGTCTTGTAAAATAAAGGGTACACATCTTTATACTAAAAGGTATACAATTTAGCACAAAATTCTAAAGACACACGGAATGTGCTCCCGTGTGCCCGGGCACACACAAGCTTTTGCCTTAATATAATCAATTCATTTGTATAATTAAGGATATAATTATAAGTAAATTATTTTGTATAACATATAGATTATTATAATTATAATTTTTTTTGTTAATTATATTTATGTTCTATAATATATATATATATATATATATATATATATATATTTATTTATTTATTTATTTATTTAGATTGTATAAAATAATACTTCTATCGTTTTTTTTTTTTTTGATTGAGCACAATAATGAAAAAAAGTGTAATTTCTTTTAGGGAATGATTTTTTTTAGTAATGAATAAATGATGGAATACGTTAAATAGGGGTATTTATTTTTTTTTTCTTAAAAATGTAATAAGAGTGTTAACACTGAAAAAAAGTATTTTTTAGCAACCGAATTTATCAACGGAATTCAATCCTTTGGTAATTGCCAATGGATTAGCAACAAAAATGATATTTTTGTTTTAGCAACGGAATGCCAACGGATTTATTCTCTATTTTAGCAACGGAATTCAATCCGTTGGTAATTACCAACGGATTAGTAAAAGAATCATTATATAAATTACCAACGGAATTATTTACTAACGGAATTGATTTTTCATTGCTAAAAATTTACCAACCACCACTTTAGCAACAGAATTTTACCAACGGATTTCGTTGCTAAGCCGTTGGTAATCTAATTTAACAATGAAATTAAGGCTTTTAGCAACGGAATATACCGTTGTTAAAAAATAGTTTTTTGTAGTGGTTGTTATTTTGACTTATTTAATTTTTTAAGAAAATAAAATTTTTTATGTAACGAATTAAAATATAGAAAAAGACGAAAACTTTTCTAATAGGAAATAGATACGGAAGATTAAAAAAAATTGTGATGTTCCCCCCTGTATTATTTATTCAATCGATATATAGCAAAAGCATTTTATTTTACTATAAATAATAATAGTACCTGATATACATTTAATATTGCAAAGTGAATTAAATGTGTGTATATATAAAACGATGGTAATTTACCGTACTTAATTAATGACAAGAGATAGAAATAAATTAATTTAATAAAAAATAGAAATATCAATTTAAAGGGCATTTTTGTCTTTAGATTATGTTAATTAATTGAAATGGGCAATTATACCCCTATTGAACAGGATCAATCAATTAGATCCAAAGAGATTTATCCTAATTTTTATTATTTGACGTTCGTGTGGGTATACGAGTGTAGTTATGTGTTGTAACAATTTGACATCGAAAATGGTGAATTCCTCTGTTGTCCATGCATCAATAAACTACCCAACCAACCCTAAAGCCTACTACCCTTTATTTTATTTTATTTTATTTATTTCCTTTATTTTATTTTATTTTATTTATTTTATTTTACTTTATTTTGTTTTGTTTCCCCTTAGATATTCACAGGACAAAAACGTTACCGTGAGCTCAGACCAGACCTCCCTGTTCACACATCAATTCCTTCCTCGATAATAGTTAATTTTTTTTTTAACTTAATAACATTATTATTGTTATTTATTCATTTATTTTAATAGAAATTTAAGAAAATAACTCATGTTGCGCATTTAAAATTAGTATCATCGTTTATACACTTTGACTAAAATACGTCAATTCTGTCTGTTTTTATTTTCCATATGTATCAAATTAAACCTCACACGATTCGCTTTGGCTCGTCACAACTTCAACTTCAACTCCATACTTATATTTTTATGAAAGTAAATACTCCCTTCTTTTCATCTTTAACTTCACACTTTCCATTTTATTCCGTATAAATTTCAACTTCATATTTTCATAAAACAAAAAAATAAATAACTAATATCTTCAATACACACTTCATTTTCAATATTTCCATCATATTTTTAACCCACATAACATAATTTATCATTTATTTATTATCCCAAAGTTCCAAACTACCTCCAAAGTAAGCCAAACAGTAACTTTTATTAATATCCCTACAAATAGTAAATATAAAGATGAATTTAGGATGGTGGAAGTAACACTTAACTATTATCTCAACAATACACTTTAATTTATAAATTGGCATTTTTTTTACATATAACATACTCCCTCTATTCCACACCACGCTTCCCGTTTATTATACCATATTGTTTAAGAAAAATTGCACTTCTTGACCAAATTTGTTGACTTTTGAGGGTATTGTAATATTTTTAGGTAATAAAATATTATAAAGTAATGGTATGTGTGTGAAAATGGATGACAAATTTGAAATTAAAGTAACTTTTGAGGTTGTTGGATAAAATGATATTTACTTTTTTGGGGTGTGAAGGATGATGTGGGACGGACTAATAAAAAAAGTATGAATGGTGGTGCGGGACGGAGAGAGTACTTTATAAATTATTTATTATCTAAAAATACTAAATTATCCTCAAAACTATAGCGGATCAAGATTTTGAAATCTGTGAGTAGAGTAAAAATTTGCAAATTACTCTTTCCGTTTAGAGCGTGTGTATCAAAATTTTTATTTTAGGTTTCCGTACCAAAAATATTTATATTCTTTTTAGAAATAAACACCCACATTAACAAATTCATACACCTAACAATTTTATAAGGTTGTGTTTGAACTAATCATTAAATTGATGGATTTCAAAATATAGATTTGAATTTAATAATTTTTTAGTTATTTTAAAAGGATTTTCAAATCTTCATTCAAAATGTGTAATTTAAAATCATTATGTTGTTTAATACTTCATCCGTCCCACGAGAACATACACATTTTATTATTTTGATTCGTCCCTTACAAAAGCATTTCCTTCTTCTTCTTTTTTTGTGTAAAAGGGACACACACAAATTAATTACTTTTCTCTCCATGAGCTCACACATCACACTAATACATCTACTAACTTTATATTAAAATATTATATCTCTTAATTTATGTGCAAAAAACAAACGTCCACGGTTCAATGGGACGGATGAAGTATATTCTTTTAAATAAATAAATAAAATTTTAAAATAAATAATTATTAAAAAATACATTTCTTAAAATAATATTAAACCATCCCAACCTCCCCATCCTCATCATACACAAAACAATTAATCATTCTACATGGCCTCACACACAATATTAATGCAATTACTCACTACACATTAAATATAATATTTCTCAATCTAATATCTATTAAAATATTATACTCTTTAATCTACGTGCAAAAAGTAAGAAAAAAAGCAAACTATTTAATTATTTTCCAACCAACTATATATTAAAATATTATACATTTAATCTACGTGAAAAAATAAAATGTAACATTAATGCGGGATATAAGGAGTATATTAATTTAAAATTAAATTAATATACTTACTCCGTCCCACAATCATTGATACATATTTTCAACTCGGGCGTCCCACTCAATAGTTGCATTTCTCTATTTTTAGATGAGACCCACACAAAATAATTAATATTCCCTCCGGCCAATCCAAAGGTAACCGTTTGCTTTTTACGCATAGATTAAGGAGTATTATTATTATATTTGTAGTGAGTAGTTGTATTAGAGGGAAGTGGTAGACCATGTGATGTACTTTTTTTTACTAAAAAAGGAATATGTGTACCTTTGAGTTGGACGCCCAAAATGGTAAAATTGATACTTTTGAACCTACCGGAGGAAGTACTATATTTTTATGGGGCACGCACAACACCAATACAACTATCTATTTTATACTAAAATATAATTACTTAACCCATTATATATTAAAATACTCAATTTCTTAATTTTTGTGTAAAAAGAACATATTTGGTTGAGGAATGAAATTGAGATTTTTGGCTTTAAAAATTTAATAAATAGTGGTACTTATTGTTTTGGGTTTTTTTAATAGGAGAGGATATTCTTGTACAATGAGTAGCTTAATGAATTTTATCAATTCAAAACCTGAAAAAATGAATAAACTATTAATTCGGAGATTGAATTATGTTTTCAATTGATTAGGAATTTGAAATATGTAAAATCATCAATTCATAGCATGAATTTAGGCCCTTGATAAAATAGGAAATAATATTTCACAAATTTAGACCCTTGATTGATAATTTTATATATTTTGAATCCATAATCGATAAAAAATAATAATTTAAAACTCAAATTAATAGTTTACTCTCTCTGTCCCATTTCAGATGACACAATTTGGGTTGTTCCACAAAAGTTTGCATATTTCTAAAAAAATAAAAAGTCAAACACAATCACCCTTTCTCATACATTTTATTTAAAAAAAAAAATCACCCCTACCTAACACACCTAACATACTTTATTATTTATTTATTACAAAAAAATATCATAATACTCCTAAAAGCTATTACTTTCTTAATTTTTATGTCAAAAAGAGGGGTGCAAACTTTGTAATTATTTTTAGGATCTTAGTGGATAATAATTAATGAAAGGAAAAGGGTAGTTAATTAATAACGAGTAAAATGGATAAAAACAGAAATTGACCTCGTATCCTGAGTAAAAACAGGAAGTGGACAACCCTAGGGTCTACCTCAACAGAAAAGTACTATTGCGTGCTACGCTTTTACGTCCTTTTAAACCCCCCAACACTGCCACGCATTTACCTCCCTTTTTGTTTTGTTTCTCAATTACTTACCTACCTCACCTCGGTTAAAATTATTCTTCCTCCTCGGTAAAAATAAATAATTAAATTAATTAATGACACTTTAATTATAAACCAAGTTTTAATTTCTTTTAAAAGAAAAAAGGACACGTAAGGGAGATAAAAGGGGTGACAAATTGAGTGTAAAATTTACCAACTTGTGAGAGGAAAAAGGAGAAACAAACCTATACGTACGCACTCTGTATCTATATCCTATTGCTCCATAGTCCATATCGCATACGATATTTAATTGTCATCAGATCTTTCGTTTTCATTCAATCTCTACTGCGCGATTCTTGTTTATCGAGGAAAATTCCTATTCGTATTTTTTCCTGGATCCTGTTTCTGCGTACTGCACCGCCGGAGGAATCAATGCAGTGAGGCTTCTGCGGTTGCGATCTACCTCCTGCTGATCCTGCGGTTAATGTGAGTTTCCTTGTGTGTTGCATTTTAATCTCTGATACCTTTGGAGTTGAACGCGTGGGGAGATCTGATGGAAGTTTCAATTGCATTGTTGGATAGATATTTCTCGTTTTGTCAAGAGTTCGTGGAGAATGGATGGGTGAAATGTTGTTCGTTTACTCTAATTTCACTGATAGACTTCGTTCTGTTTTTTATTGGTACAATGTTGGAAGCTAAATTGCAGTTTGATGGGTTTTTTTTTTCTTTTCAATTTGTTGTTCGAATAAATGACGAATATATTGGAGCTATTTTCATTAAACTTGATCGTGTTCTTTTTACTTAATTTTAATAATGGTCATATTTAGATAGTTTCAGGTTATAGATTAGCAGTAAAACAGTTAGTGGCATAAAGAGAGTCGGTTAAATTTATGGCATTTGCAGGATTCAAGTAGATCTGTTCCCAAGTGCAGTTGACGAGTAGGGTGGTTTTAAGTGGAGAAGAAGTAAAGATCTTATTGAAAACTGACTTCCTTCCGTTTAAAGTTTGAGCTTGTGTGCTATATCAATTATACTGTTTGATGAAAATCGAGGATAAAATGATTTTGTAGTATGGCATTCATGTAAGTGCAAATGATAAATTCTTTCTCTCTCTTAAATTTGCAATGTGTTCAGAATTCATTTTTTTGTGAACCACTCACATATTAGAGCACTTAAGAGTTGAAGATCTGTGCCATGAAACCGATGGGCCTGTATTAGGATTAGGCCACTTCTTCATAATAATTTTCCCTGCATCAATGTAATAATTCTTAATCATCTTAATACATTTGTTCCATTTTTGATGCAGTGCAACTCGGCAGTTGATGATTTTGTTTGCCAGCAGTTAACTTGAAGGATCAAATCTTTGCTCTTTTATTCTCTTCATCCTGGACCATGTCAGGTGAGTGGCATATTAGGTGGCGCTCTTATGCTCTAGTTGAATACATGGCTCCGTTCTGTATAGAGGATGAAATATCCAAGAAACATTGAGTTGGTATCACATTCATTCCTCGTTAACATGATTATTCACATTGTAGGGCTGGAAGCATCTGATATCTACGATGAAACAAAGGAGAGGAAATCAGATTGTGAGAACTCTGAAGATGAAAGAAGGACGTCCAAAATTGGGGTCTTGAGGAAAAAAGCGCTTAACGCTTCAAACAAGTTTACCCATTCTCTTAAGAAGAGAGGAAAAAGAAAAGTTCACTTTAGAGTGCCATCTGTTTCTATAGAGGACGTTCGGGATGCAAGAGAGGAGAGTGCTGTCTGTGACCTGAGGCAGAAACTACTTGACAGGAAATTGCTGCCAGTTAAACATGACGATTACCATACTTTGTTAAGGTGAGCTATTATCTGATTTTTTTTTGTGTTTTGACCAGTCTTCTAGTTCCCATGCTCTTATACGCCCTACACCCGAGCATGAGGGATTGTTGGAAGGTTGAACATTTATAGTAGGTTCATAATTGTTCCTGAAATCTTACCCTTTCAAGTACTATGAAGCCTAAAGAAATCTGGCTGTTGCTGATTCCTTCAATACAGTATGAAAACAATGTTATATGTTGCAGGATAATAAATTAATGCATAAGAGCATTTAATGTTACAATTTGTTGTTGTTTGACCCATGAACTTGCACACGGTTGCGAATGTAAACTCAGATGTGATTTTTCTTAAGGGGTCGGTGTTGATATACTCCTATATTCAACTATGGTGTTTTGTTACTGCAGCAGAACCTCATGTTTTTCTTGCTCTTTTGTTTTGACTTTCAATGCAGATTTTTAAAAGCAAGAGAATTCAACATTGACAAAACCATCCAGATGTGGGAAGAAATGCTTAATTGGAGGAGGGAGTATGGTGCAGACACCATATTAGAGGTAATCTTACTTTTTATGTACAGGTGAATGGTAGTTCGGAGTGGGCACACATGTATTTGGCATGGGATTTTGGTTTCTGATTGTATAATCTAATGCTGTTATTATACTGCTGGTCATTATTGATTTTCAGGACTTTGAATTTGAGGAACTAGAAGAAGTTTTACAGTATTATCCTCAAGGATACCATGGGGTTGATAAAGAAGGAAGACCTGTTTACATTGAAAGACTTGGAAGAGCTCACCCTAATAAACTAATGCGCATCACAAATTCTGAGCGGTACTTGAAATATCATGTTCAGGAGTTTGAGAAGGCTCTACATGAGAAGTTCCCAGCTTGTTCAATTGCTGCAAAGAGGCGGATCTGTTCTACCACGACAATTTTGGATGTACAAGGCCTGGTTAGTAGATCAATAACTCAACACTGTGTTTTATATTACTACTAATCATTGAAAATTCTGGTTTATCTCCATGAATACATTATCTATTTGGTGGCTTTTCAATCCTTTAATGTTTTTACTTAAAAAGTTAGAACTAGAGTATTTTTTCATATAATAGATTGCTTATCAAATTTTTAGTTATTTTTTACTCATAGCTATAATCTGAAATTTTGTCTTCATCCATGCTGACAAATACTTCAAATAAATTTTATTGCAGGGGATTAAAAACTTCACTAAGACTGCTGCTAACCTGCTGGCTTCCATGGCAAAGATTGATAATAGCTACTACCCAGAGGTATTTCATTTTTTGTTGAACGCTGAAGTCGGATATTCCTTTAAATAAATAAATAAAATGAAAGCATCACCAATTCATGCATCAGGTACTATATATCTATTCCTTTTAATTCCTTCTGTTCACATTCATGATTTGCAGACACTTCATCGCATGTACATAGTTAATGCTGGACCTGGATTCAAGTTTCTTTGGCCTGCTGCACAAAAGTTTTTGGATGCAAAAACTATTGCTAAAATACATGTAAAGAGTTGCAGGACACACTTTTGTTCTCTATTGTTTTCCACTTCTTTTGCTGCTGTAATTTAACTGATTGACTGGTTCTGTCTTTACAGGTTCTGGATCCCAAGTCTTTGGGGAAGCTACTGGAAGCTATTGATCCAATGTTTTAGCCTCTTCTGTCACTTTACTTGTGGTTTTCCTAATCAGTGTCATCTAAAATGTTCTTATTTTTCTCAGTCAATTGCCTGACTTTTTGGGTGGATCATGCATTTGCGATATCGAGGGAGGTTGTCTACGGTCCTGTAAGGGTCCATGGAATGATCCCCTAGTAATGAAGGTATATATGTGTACAAAAATTTTCTTCTTAGACTTGCAGCATATTGCAAGGTTATTAAAGCACATGTCTCTTTTTAGATTCTCCACAATGCTGAGGCTGATCTAGTGAGACAGATAGCCAAATCAGCCAGTGACTCTTGCATTAAAATCCATCCATTGAAGGTAGTAAATGCAAAAACTTCTTTATTTTAACTTAATCTCAAAGTCACAAGTAACCTTTTGGTATCTTAAATTTTCAGGAGAGATGCGGTGATGCACCTAGATTAGAATCATGGTTAGATGTTGACAATCCTTGCTGTCCAACAAGACAGGATTTCTCACCGACTTCAAGACTGACCCCTGTTGACGAAGAAGTGAGTCCAATGATATGCAACCTACAAAATTCCTAGACTTGGTCACTAAGCACAATAAATAAATATAATTACAGAGTTACGACACATCTACATACCCTTGTTCCCGCCCCTAACTCATCCTCTGTTCCTTACACTCTCATTGCATTTATCAATTCGCATGTGTGCTTATCATGTTGCATGAGACTTTTCCATGGTAGTGATAAATTATGGTTGGTTACCTGTTCTTATATGAATTGAAAACTTTGTTAATTTTCAGGCCAGAACATCTGATCCATGTACCTATTATAGTTGTGATGAAAGTTTTAGTCCAACCGGTGAAGATGGGTATGATGAGACTGGAGAGGAATACAAGTCCATTCTTATTCCAAATATAACAAATCCGAGTGCTGTTGTATTACCAAGATTGAAAGGTTTGTCTTGAATGTGCCCTTCTTATTGTGCAGTTTTCATGTATATTGACGAGATTTCCTTTAATTTTTTCTAAACAATAAGCAAAAAATTGATGGATTCTGACAATCCTTGTGGAGTATTTTTTTTAACAATCTTTTAGTGCCTATATTTACCTTTTGATGATAAAACTGTGGGATACTGATATATCTGTACAAGGTTGGCATTAAACATTAAAAATTTTCTGATGGCTGCATCCTCAGCAATAACAAAATGATAGAAAGAATTTCCACCAGAAACTTCTTGATACTTAAAATCAGTGTGCTTTTTGCACCTATTTGGGCACTGTGCTCAAGATTTATCTTGGATTTTGTCAGGTTCTGTCATTATATATTGGTTGGATTTCATCCAGGAGAAACTTGTCAAGAAAAGTTTCCGCTGTATTTCAAGGGCATTAACTCTTTTTGCGATCAAGCTTATTGCTTTTATCCAGAACATTCCTGTTGAATATTTAAAGAGACAGTGCAATGTTTTTACACACAATGATTTGGGAAAGTACCACGAACCAAGTGCTCCACTCTCTGTTACTGTGAGATCCTCCACTATAGAAGAAGACCGGGTTCGTCCATGTGAGCAGCGTCTCCAGAAACTTGAAAGTTTGTTGGAAAAACTTAATAATAAACCTGCTGAAATTCCAGTGGAGAAGGATCAAATCATTCAGCAATCTCTGGACAGGATCAAATGTATTGAGTCAGACCTTGTGAAGACAAAAAGGGTAAATAAGGAGTACCATATTTTCTTATCACATCTGAAGGTTTTAGCTATAGCTGAATTAAATCATCTTTTGTTTCCAGGTATTACAATCAACAGTTTTGAAGCAGCTTCAAATTGCTGAGTTACTTGAAAGTATGCAGGAGTCGAAATTTCAGGCAAGTCAACTGTTTCAACATGGCAGACCTTTTGATACTTCAATTCATTTATGTACCAATGCTCATTGTAAATAATTTCATGAAAGGAAAAATGTTAATGTAGTTTGGACCATCTTTGCAGAGACGAAGGTTCTTCTGTTAAGTTTGCGGTGATAAGGATTTCAAGTATAGGCCGCTGTCACAAAATGGCTGTCGGAGGTGCAATGAGAGAAGTGCACATCCCTTTGGCCACTCAACAGACAATCATTGGATGCATGAATCTGCACATACAACTCTATTAGATGCAGCCATGAGATTAATACAATGGAAGCACCTCTAACTTCATGCAATGTGGAAAAGCTTCTTCATGTTTCTACTTTTGTGTTCATCGAGCACTGTAACCGAGTTCTGGAGATGAGAGTATGGTACACTTCTAACTTGTCAGTGGATTAGGTTGAATGGTAAACATATCAACCTAAGAAAGTTGCGAAAACAGTTCCTCGAGTATCTTTGGTGCACGAAGAATCCATGTCGGATGGGAGACGGAGGCTAATCGCTCTGATGGCTGTGAATTACTAGGTTCTTGTTAGTAGTATAATGTTGAAAAAAACTGTAACCATAGACTTACACGATAACAGTATTGGGGGGCTATTTTATGAAGCCCTTTGGACTCCATCCATGACTGAGTAACCATGAGCTGGAATTCAATTTCCATTTCCAGCTTTGTTCAACCCTCAAGAATCCACAATTTCTTGTATGTTTTGGTGATGAATAAATAATTACACAAAAATGGAAAGAGTTGTGGCTTCCATGATTTTTGACTTTGTTTAGATGAGTTGATAGAGTAAAAGTACATGTTGGCTAATTGCCTAATTCTTGGTTAATAGTTGGAAAAATCTTTCACATTTACTTTGATAGCAAATTAGTCCTATGACATTTAGCAAAAAAGTAAATTATCTTAAAGTAGGGGTGATCATGATGGAGTGGTTTAATTGTTTTTTTGATAAATTTAAATTAGATTGCTCTAAGCGGTTAGGTTTAGAACCATGTTTTTTCAATTGTATTCATTATGCTGTTTTAACTGTTTGGCAATCAATTTTGACGGTTTTAATGTTTATGGATAGATAAGTAAACATATTTCGGTAAAAGTTATTTTAATAACCCATAACGATAAGTACATGATATAGAGTATTATTGTAGATTAGATTATTTTAAGATAATAATTTCCTAGTAGTAAAGATCTCTGTTTTAATCTTATAATATCTCATTATGTTCATGATTATAATGTTATTATATACTACTATTTAAAAGATAATACCATGAATGTTTTTTGAAAGGCCATCACCATTTGTTAATTTTTTTTTGACAAAGAGTATATATTTAAAAGAATATAATAAGTTGAGACAACATTTAGACAAATTTAAATCACATATATATACCTACACATATATGCGTATATAATAGAGTTGATATTTGGTGAACCGGGTGCAAGGGTGCACCTATATGTATATAAAATTTTATTCTATTTTGTATACATATTTTTGACAAAGACTTTAATACAACAAGCTTTTTTTTAATAATTTATACAACCAGACCTTTTATTGAAAATGGTCAGATTTTTAAATTTCGGGTCAAGCTCTTGGATTTTTTTTACACCCTCAATCCACATCATCAACTGCACCGTATTCCTTCCTCACGTGTATTTCGCATTTCAGAGTCGGCCTTTCAACGGAGGGGGGAAGTGTAGATCCGCGCCAGAGCGCTCGTGGTGACGAGGATGGCCCCAAACTCACCAACAAATACCTCGCTTACACCCTCAATTTCATGAACCTCCTTAACACTGTCAACTCCTCGGTTTCATATCTCTGCTAGGCCAAGCTTTCCACCCATCACGCCGTCGCCCTGCTCAGAAACTCGCCGTCGTCTCTGCCCAAGTGCTTGAAGAACATCCCCAAAAATCTCATCAAGGAATTCAAATTTGAAAGTGCCTAATTTTGGTTTCCAGAATGAATCTGTGCTCCTCCGGGCTTTGATTTTATAAAAAAAAAAATCGAATTCTTAGCACTTGGGTTCGTGGTATCAGATTTGTGTTGTCATTCCTATACTTTCCCAATAGATGTGGCACATCAGGCGGAACGCCACTTGCCCAGCGGCGAACGGATCTGGGTGTTGTTGTTAGGAGTTGGATGGGGTTATGTGACTATTCACATCAAGGTTACGACACGCTATTAATGGAGGAAGCGGAGAGGATTGCCGATAGAGAGCAAAGATCAACGAAGATTGCTGTTATTTCAGGTGTGGGAACGAGGCACTATTATAGGAAACTGGGGTATGAACTTGAAGGTCAGTACCTGGTGAAATACCTCAAATGAAATAGAGGTGTATTGTATCTTTGATTTATTAGTGCTACAAAATCTCCTTCTTAATGTTTCGCTCGAAAACGGAGACAGTGGAAGTGAAAATGCAGAAACTAAAACAAGCATGATGAGATTGCAGTGCCTTGATTTAAATAAAGTTCTTACTAAAACTCTAGAACACCTAAAAATTGGAAAGATCAGAAATTTGTGTCTGCATGTCTAATTTTTTGCACAGTTTCAAGCTCAGCAAAATTGCATACACAAAAAATGGCACCATTTGAGTTGGTGATCATTGGTGAAGCTCCACAAGTTAAAGAATGTGAATCCTTAATCTCTTTGCAGCTTCCTGGGGTCCACCATGCTGTATTGTTGGTGATGAGAAACAGCTCCCAGCAATGGTCATGAGCAAGGTTTCAAAATCATCTTTAGATTGCTAATTAGTTGTGTTTATAAATCTTACAAGTGTTGATTTATCTTAGGGATGTAATCGAACCGAGCCGAGTCGAACACTACTAGGTTTGAGGATCGTTTGTTAAGAAATTATCGAAGTCAAGAAAAAAAATATCGAACTCGAGCTCGAACTCAAACTATTTTTTAAGACTCGCGAACATGTTCACGAACACATAAAGTAACTTGTTTATGAATATATTTTCATGAACATTTAAATAATTTTGTGCTTGGATATTAAAATAATGTTCCGTTTATAAACATTTAATGTTACTCATAATATTAAATAAACAAGCTAACAAAATATAATAATAAACTGTAAAAAGTATTTAAATATTTAAATAATCACTTAAGTTATTATCATATTTGTGGTTTAATATAAAATATTTAATTATTGAATATTAATAAATAAATAATAATATATAATTCTAAAGAATAACTATAAAATTTACGAACGCGTTTGCGAGCCATTAGCGAGCCTATAAACGAATATGTTCGCGAGCTTTCGAGCCGAACACTCAGTTTAGTTTGATAAACTATTCGAACCCAAAATTCAAGTTTGGTTTGACTCGTTAAGATTAACGAACGAGTTCGAACGAACATTTAATCAAACCGAGACTCGAATAGTTCGCGAACGGTTTGGTTTGCTTACATCCCTAATTTATCTTAACAATACTTTCATTGGTACAACCAACAGATATGTGAAGAAGCAGATTTTGGAAGGAGTTTATTTGAGTACAACCCAAAACATCACTTATCCTATAAACATTTTCTATATTTTTTTATTAACATCTTTTAGGTTACTCTTTTTTATAAATTGGGTTACTCTTTTTAATAATTTGGGTTATTCTTTAAATACATATTCAAATTTCTACAAATAAAATATTGTTCTATTTAATTAACATCTTTTAGGTTACTCTTTTTTATAAATTGAATTATTTTTTTTAATAATTTGGGTTACTCTTTTTAATAATTTGGTTTACTCTTTAAATTCATATTCGAATTTCTACAAATAAAATATTGTTATATTTAATTAACATCTTTTAGGTTTCTCTTTTATATTAATTGGGTTACTCTTTCTAATATTTGGGTTACTCTTTAATTTCATACTCGGATTTCAGAAAATAAAATATTATTTTATTAATATCTTTTAGATTATTCTTTTCTATTAATTGGGTTACTCCTTATAATGATTTGGGTTACTCTTTAATTTAAACTTTGATTTTCTGAAAATTAAGGTTATTTTTTCAATTAATTATTTAAATAATTATTGATCTTAGTGTTCATAATGATGAATAACGAATTTTTGTGTAATCATGTACCTAGTATGAGTTTATTTAGTTTGTAATTTATTTTCTCTTTCAGCGAAAAACACACTTTGTTAAATACCTTAAAACTAGGAGGGTGACGTGCTTCTGGTGAACCAAAGCTGCTTCTGTTGAAAAAAAGGCTCACTGCTTCAATAGATATGGTCAAAGCTAGAACTAATATCCACACTATAATCCAGCAAACATAAAATTTTGCAAATGAGAGTAATAAATTAAGACGGATTTTAAGGAAAGAAAATGTTATGTCTTGCATCTATTAAAAAATTATTGCTTGATCTCCTCAAGAAATCTGGCTTTTTCGGCATACACGTATTGCATCTCCGATTCCCACGTCTTGTGTCTGAAGAGGATCCGAATATTTGGCATGTTGGTCTTGCGTGTAACATTTTCCTTGAGGACCTCTCTTAAAATACTCATCTCCAAGCCAATGCAGCATGAGGAAAACTAGACTGATTGACAGCTGACAGAAGGTCATCACAAACTGCTTCCATGGATGAAAGAGGGCCCACAACGGCGCTGGTAAGGATCTAGCGGACTGCTCTCAGCGGCCAAAGAGTCATTAATAGTCACGATCTGGAGATGAGAGCAGTCCGCTAGATCCTTACCATCGCCGATCCAGATCGTGATCGTGAAATTGACGCGCTATCTCCCGACGCCTCTTGACAGTGAAATTGATCGGCGGCAATTTGGAATAAGAATCCACAGCATACCTGATCTTGAAGGTGGAGGGAGGATCCGCGAATTTTATTTTAACCCATTTAGCTCATGAATGATCTGGTCCTACATTTAAAATTGTAGGACTGGTTGCACTGTAGTCGCTCTTTATATTTTTTAATAATTATATACTTTTTTATACTCAGTTTTTCATTAAAAAAATTAGCATCCATGTGTATAACTTTTTATTCAATAGTGTATACATATTTTTTAATAGTTATATTTTTTTTACACTCAATTTTTCATTAAAAAAACTAACAAATAAATTGTATATACATTTTTGTCCATAGTTATATAGTATGTTTTTGTTCATAATTGTATACGGGTGCACCAAGGTGCACAGTAGTATTAGCCTATATAATATACTCCTTCCGCTCCACAAAACCCTTCACATTTTCCTAATTTGGTTGTCCTACAATACCCTTCACAAAACATTTTATCCAACAACCTCAAAAATTATTTTAATTTAAAATTTGTCACTCTTTTTTCACACACATACCATTACTTAATACGGAGTACTTTTTTTTATTACCTAAAAATAACACACTATCCTCTAAAATTAATAAAGTTCTCTTGGAAAAAAGTGAACTTACAACTTAGTAGCGGTGCAAATTCGGTGCAGATGGGAGGGTTTGAGAAATAGATGCCGAGTTTATTCGATGAGGTAAAACGGTGATTTGGGAGAGAATTTCATGGCGATGAAGTTTTGTTTGATTCTCCTTCTCTGTCTCTTGCTTTCTACCTCCATCTCCATCGCCACTTTCATCTCAGGTTTCCGGATGTACTTCAAATTTAATTCTAGCATTTGTGCGTTCATCGGTTTCGGTTTCGGTTTCAGTGAATTTCTAAGCAGACGGTGTATCTGGATCTTCGGTTTTGAGTGAGAGGAGGCTCCTTCAAGCTAAGAAACGTAGGCTTTTTTCTTGCCTTATCCTAATTTGAAATCTGAAATTACTTTCTTACTTATTTCATGCACTAAATCTGAAACATTTTCCAGAGATCGACAATGTTGCAATATTTGCTTTTCAAACTATTTATAATTGACGCAGAATAATTCTCGTGGTTTTCCTTAATTATCCAAGATGCTCTTTTGACTTCCTAATTTTGTACATGTTAATCTCTCTCCTTCTCAGCCTCTCTCTTGATGATCATTATTAGTTTTATAAGATTTAGCACTAATTTTAGCAACATTGGGTTTTCTGTTCTCATAGCAATTTAGGGTTGATACATGGTCGTCCCCTGCTAAAAAAATCCCACCTAAGTAGAAATTCTCTACAATCTGCGGTGATCTTAGTCAAAATATCACCTCGTTGAAATGCATACTAAATTGCTTAAGCTAAATTTAGCTCACCCCTGTACCTAAGGGGGTGTTTGGTAAGAGTATTGAGGGAGCTTAAAGGGAATGAAAGGGTAATAGGTTAGCATTAAATTCCTCAATCATTCTCATTGATCCAATGACTACTCCACACCCTTCAATCAACTTCATTCCGTTCTCATTACCTTCATTAATGATTCTCATTATCATAACATTCCGGAATTTGAACTAAATGGCTCCTAAGTTTATTTATGCTAGTATATGTAGAACTTTGAAGTCCTTATTTCTAAATCATAGCTTTGGGATGTATATTTTGAGTTCTGCATCAGTGTTTTCTGTTTTTCCTTCGGAGACTGGACGCATTACTCATTCAGTCATTTGATACAAAGCACTCACTGAAGTGTAGAATCTTTGTTGCTTGGGTCACAATTTCATGAAGATTATGTACTTAAGCTTGCCAACATGATGCAATCTTCTTTTGCTTTTTTCTGCACAATGCCCAACAATAGTTATGTTCATCTTTGTTTTGCTCTTGCACTACATCTAGTATGATGGGAATGTAATAATTGGAAGGGTTGTGTTACAAAAACGCTGCATGTTGATGTTCCAAGTTTTCGAGTCTGAACTGATAGTGTCACTTATTTGTTTTGTGACAGCTTGGCCTGTAAACTTTGAGATTCAGAACTACACCATTATCACGAGCAAATGCAAGGGGCCTCAGTACCCACCAAACTTGTGTTGTTCGGCTCTTAAAGAGTTTGCTTGTCCATATGCGGACGAGTTGAACGACTTATCCAACTACTGTGCTTCAATAATGTTCAGTTATATCAACCTCTATCTATGGGAAGTATCCACCAGGTTTATTTTCTAGTGTGTGCCGGGATGAGCAGAATGGGCTTGAATGCCCGGTACTTCCTCCGGGATATTCGGCAACTGGAGCAGATAACGGCAGGACCATGTGGTGATCGACGGAGTAGCGATGGGGTGATGAACTCAACGATGAACAGCATCTAAGTGGTTCCTGCTGGGTTCAGCGACTTGAGCGCGTACTTGGGGGCACGATTAGGCCACCTTTCAGTTCTGTGATGAACTTTTCAAAACTCCACCACTGTGGCCAACTCCTTAGTTTAAGTCATATACTGCCGGTTTCTTCTCCCAATTCATCATCATAATTTTTTCTAATAAATTCCATCTCTATTAACAACGTGCGCATCTCTTTCAGACATTTTTTCAAACACCTTACTATTACGTCACTACTGCTAAGTTTTGTATATAGATTGGAGATTCTTTTTTCTTGTTTTTGAATCTCTCATTTGGGTGTTTCTTGCTGGTTCTTTGTTGGTGAAAAACTGCTGCTCTTCTCGGCGATTAGGTTTGATTTTTCTGCTTTCCCCCGTTTTTGGGAATTGAGACTTCAATTCTTTCTCCGTGTATTCGAATTCTTTGGCTTTGTTTACTTTTTGTGTTCACAAATACTTATGTAAACCCCATTACTCTTTAATAGGAGTATATAAAAAATTACTCCGTCCAAAAGGTCCACATTTTGCCATTTTGGGCGTCCGCATCAAAGGTCCACATTTTCCTTTTTAAACACATGGGACCCACAATAAATTTATGGGACTCATACACCCCACTAATACAACTACCAATTACACCTTAAATAATAATACTCTTTAATCCACGTACAAAAAGCAAATGTCCACCTTTGTGGCGGACGGAGGGAGTATTCTTTATATACATAGATTGATACTCTTCTAAATTAAAAAAATATTCTTCAAATTTTTGTAAATCCTGATATATGAAAAATTACTCTTTGAGGTATGAAGTATTACTCTTCTGTACAAAAATTATTACTCTTGAAGAATACTCTTGTATTAAGGAAGGTTATCCCTCCTTGAACCTTAATTAAGAAGTGTATAATTTTTTAAGTTGGGCCGATGAATAATACTGGCTCTTTTTAATCAGGTGTTATTCACACAGTGTCAAAGGCTTGATTAGCCATCGAATTGGGGTGGATAAAAATAAACCTGAGGACTAACAAGTGGAAAATTCATTTGTGCCCCTTTTTTCATCAAGAGAATCATCCTAAACTCTAGGACTTCTATTTTGTTCTTACTGCGTCGGAGAAGGGAGAAGCGTGGAAGAATCAGTGTCCCAGCTCTCAAGAATCATTTTAAATTAGGGTTAGAAAAAAAATTAAAACTTTTTTTATAATAATTAATTACCTCTAAAATCAGTATTTTTGTTCAAAAATTCATCATTGCTTCAAGGGTCCAAAAAATACTTACTACTATTATTTTCAGCAAACCTGGATCGATTAGTGTGACCCCTAGAAATTACCATATTTATTTCAATAATTTATCTCTCCTATCACCTAAGATTATTAACCCAAAAAATCAATGTTCTAATACATACTCCCTCCATCCCAAAATTGATTGTACACTTTTCACATTTATCCGTCCCAAAATAGATTGCACCTTCCAAAAATAGCAAAAACAAATTATAAATTTATCCTCCATTTTTTAAACATTTATAAAAATGCCACTCTAATTAACAACATAAACTCAATTCATTAAGTAATGGGTTTGAGCCCAATTAACTTACCCAAACCCAATTATAACCCTAAACCTAACCCAAACCCAATTATAACCCTAAACCCAACTCACTTATAAACCTAAATCATAATATTATACCTTATAACTGCATTGCTCTCTCTCTCTCTCTCTCTCTCTCTCTCTCTCTAATGAAACCCTAGCCTCTCATTCTTCTTCTCACCATGAAACCCTAGCCTCCAATATGTTCATCTCTTTCTTCTTCTCACCATGAAACTCTAGCCTCCCTCCTGTCTGTTTGTTCGTTTCTTTTCTCTTCTTGCCTCCAATCTGGTGTGTCGATGAAAGCCGCTGTTAGAACCCATCCGGATGAGGACTGGAATCATCCGGATGAGTGTTTCGCACCGCATACACAGCAAGACGTTTCATCTCCTCCGAGCCTGAACCCTAGCCACCTCTTTAATTTCTGGGATCTTCCTTCTGACGGCGAGGTGTTTGAGATCTCCGTCGGATCTGAGTCGGAGTTGCACGGATCTGAGATCCCGAGTGTGGATCCGGTCTGTCTGTGGCCCAAATCAGCCAATGATAGTATGGGGCTAGCCGGAGGGAGCGTCGGAGGAAGCCAGTACACAGTGGTGCCGGAGACGGAGTTATCTGAACATGTGGAGTCTTCTGAGGTGGTGGAGGACTCCGACTTGGAGGAACAGATCGCCGGACCCCCCTGCCGACCCTGTGTTTTCCCATGAAACCGAAGGCAGTCCGTCGCCTCCCTTCCTGCCAAAAGGTCTAGCCTGTTGGATAAAGATGACAGGGGGACTGATGAGGAATTCATATACAGATGTCTGTGTATGTTGATTCCTACGTGGGGGTACATTTCTATCCTTTGAGGCCTACCTTTAATTATTTTTCCGTTCAGTGTGTTGGCCCTGTGAGGCATTACATGCTTTAATTGGTTATCCATGCTATGTATTGGCCCTGTGAGGCATATTATTGGTTACACATGCTTTATGTTGGCCCTGTGAGGCCTCTAATTGACTATCCATGCTATTTGTTGGCCCTGTGAGGCATATTATTGGTCACACATGCTTTATGTTGGCCCTGTGAGGCCTCTAATTGATTATCCATGCTATTTGTTTGCCCTGTGAAGCATATTATTGATTATGCATGCTATGTGTTGGCCCTGTGAGGCCTGTAAGTGCTTATCCCATGCTTTAATTGGTTATCCATGCTATGTATTTCCCTATGAGGCATATTATTGGTCACACATGCTTTATGTTGGCCCTGTGAGGCCTCTAATTGATTATCCATGCTATTTGTTGGCCCTGTGAGGCATATTATTGATCATGCATGCTATGTGTTGGCCCTGTGAGGCCTGTAAGTGCTTATTCCATGCTTTAATTGGTTATTCATGCTATGTATTGGCCCTGTGAGGCATATTATTGGTCACACATGCTTTATGTTGGCCCTGTGAGGCCTCTAATTGATTATCCATGCTATTCTCAGGTGATCTTTTTAGGCTGACCCAATGAGGATATTATTCCGAGGGTTAATTTTCCCATGTCCCTATTGTTTAAGTGTCACTATTAGGTTTCTTAACCTAATTAGGAGACTTGTACCTAATGAGGATATTATTCCGAGGGTTAATTTTCCCATGTCCCTATTGTTTAAGTGTCACCATTAAGTTTCTTAACCTAATTAGGAGACCTGTACCCAATGAGGATATTATTCCGAGGGTTAATCTTTCCACATTAGTCCCTTTAAGTGGTATCTCTAGTCCCTCATGATGAAGTTCAGTGTTACCATTAGGGTTTATCGACCTATTTAGGAGGCCCAAATATCTCTGGATATTTTGTTGGCAACCAATAGACACTATAAACTTTTTTAGGAGACCAAGCTCGATGATGAAATTACATTCTGAGAGCACAACGAATATTCCCTCCAATGTCATTTAAATATGATCTTGTTTACAGCCTAAACAACAGTCACACAACAAAATGTAATACATGATCCATTGTTTCTGCTGTAAACAACTTAAACTATCAGTCTAAGACACCTTATACACATAACCTTTTCTCATACACTGTTCTTAGTAGCCATAAACCAAAATGAGATCACTATTACCCAATAATCAAACACTTAATGCTTCCACTAGCTCTGAAATGTCATACACCATCTGGTATAGAGCATGTTCTTCAACCAACTTGTCTATGCAGCCTTTAACCAAATCAGGATCAATCTCAAGATTGATGGGCAAAGTTCATTCCCTAATCATCTTTGTCTTCCCCATATGGGGTATGTTGTAGTTGTTCCCTCCCTCAACCTTCATTATCTCAATTAGGCAGGATTGTAGGCTAAGAAACACATTGTTGAGTGTAGCAGCTGTTAGATTTTCAAAGGACTGGTTCACATTGTTGATCATCTCATCAACATTATAGCTTCCACTCTTCACTTGTAGTCACTGTAGGGCCCTGAACCAACCAAGGTCATTCATATTTAGATCTGGAGAGCATGGAGGCTGATTAACAAGTCTGATGTTGAAACCATCGGATCTTGCAGTTGTTCCAAACTCCAAATCTGTGTCATTGATATGAGGTGGTGCGTTATCCTGCTGGATAATGATCTCCTTACTCATATTATGTGGCCATTTAGCTTTTATAGCTGGAATGACCTGTCACCATGTGTATAGATGCATATAAAGGTATCTTAGGAGGCCTCATTGTCTAGAAATTAACCCTAGACTGATCTTAAAGCTGAAATATGAGTAGATGGTTATATCTAATTGATTATTAATGCTCTGATAACATCTTTGTTCACTTAATCAAATGGTTTAGTAACTATTATCCCCCGAGCCCTGTTCTTAGAGTTCCTCTTTGTTGTCTCCATCCTTGAGAAAGGAAATAAGCCTATTTTACCATCAAACAACACTTCCCCATCACTTCCAATTATTGGCCTAGAAACAGCACACATGAACATTATCTTAGTGATGAACTTCTTTGACTTGCATGTCCTATGTGGTTGTCTCCCCTGTAATCATGTAATACCTCTCATTCTCCCTTGTCATATAGAATCATTTTTCATCAATATGAACAACTTGATACATACCATCAAACATTAGCTTGTTAACATCCATATCAAGATGAATTTGATGCAAACAATAGTTTAGCCTTTGTAGCTTGTTTTTTGGAGTTAGACCAGGCTTTATAGCATTTGTGTGAGCTCTTATTTGTCCATCTTTTATCCATCTTCCAACTGATGATTTACTGACTTTTAACTTCCCTGTCAGCCCTCTAATTGTGCCCCTACTTTGAAAAGCTCTCTTCTTCACTTCCTCAGGATTTAGTTGAACTCTCTTTGTCTTGGTCACCCCCTTTTGCTTGGAAATTAAGTTGACTGGCAGCTCTTGTTGAATCTGATTCCTAGCCTCTTTCCAAATGTTTTGGACTGTTCTTTTAGAACAACCAAAGATCTACACTGCCTCTAACACCTTCCCATGGACAACTTTTCCATCATGGCTGTTTACCAGTAGATACTGCCCAATCTGATTTTTCTTTCCAAGAGAGAGGTGTGGTTTTAGGCCAGCCATTAAATGTTGAGTGAGTGCATTAATGTGTGCTAACAACCCCCTATTTATGGTGATGACATTGGAAGGGAAATTTAAAAAATTTGGCCTATCTTAGTTGGAACAGATTAGAGGGAAAAAAGTAGAGGGAAATTTTAAGTTTGGTGGGAAATGACAATTAAAACTACAAATAGTGGGAAAAACTTACCCCACAAATTATTTGGGAGGAAAACAATTCCAATGATGATGTTACAATCTGAGGGTTTTTTCAATTTCATATTCATGCACATCATACATATAATACCTCACTTCTATTATTGTTTCATTCTTTGCAATTTTCAGAAGTGTATGTCCACCCCCCTAAAGAAAGCCACCTCAGTAAATTTTTTTTTGTTTTAGAAGATCATGTATTTTGATGAACAGACAGTGTTCCTGTAATTTCAGACATTACTCCATGTAATATTTGGAATTTGTACTAGATGAATTGTAATAGGGCTTAATTTAAATTTCTGTAATTTGTAATGTTGTAAAATGCAGATGCTGTACAACCCACTTTTTTTTACTGTAGAGTTTTTTTTTATAATTTTATAATTTTCTGAAATTATTTTATTATGGTGGATTATGTTTTGGATTAACTTTAATGATAAAGTTAATCCAAAACATAAACCAAAATGCATGGACAATTTACCCCTCAAAGTAGAGTTGAAAAGTTAATAAAGTAATATTTCTTAAACTTCGTATCTACAGTAACAGTGCGATCAATTTTAAAACGGAGGGAGTACATTTATGTGATTAAACTCATACATAAGGTATTTCAATTTATTGTTCTACTTATGAAGTTCAGACAAGTATTTCTAAACCTAAAATATCACTTACATCTAGGGTTTAAAGTAATTATTATTTCATTACTGTGGTTTATAACATATTTTATCTTTAGGATTTAAAGTTTATAATTAATTTTATGGATATAATTATAATTTCACTCTTATAATTTAGGACATATTTTATTCCTAATGTTAGAGTATAATAGTCTTTTAAATATAAATAAAATTTTAAAGAAAAAATGAATACAAAAAATAACATTAATAAAGGATTAATAAAGGAGGGGCCACAAATTAATTAAAAGAAGAACCACGTGTTAATTAATTAGAAAGATTAGGAAACTCATGTTTTATCTACAACGCTAACCCGTGTACTACACGAGTGACGAGACCATTAAATATTTATTATCTGATAAAAAATAATTTGAATTTATTTATTAGACTTTTTATTATAAATATTTTTATAATTAATGATTTTATGTTTAGTCAAACAATTTTAAAAAGAATATAACATAATTTACTCCATCTTAAAGGTTTCAATTGCTATTAATTAGCTCCAATTAATAAATTGAAGTAACAATTAAGCATTAAGAATTAATTTTAATATATATATATATATATATATATATATATATATATATATATTAAAAAATATAAAATTATGTCAAATTTGCACATAAGCCTCACTTACTCTCAAATTGCCACATCATATAAGAGAAACTCTCCTTTATTGATGTACTCCACCATTAAGAGAAACCCTCCTTTAATTTACTAGGAGATAGGAGATATGATAGTAAAGGTTTTATACTAGTTGCTATATATATTGCTTTCCATCTCTTTTTATATCACTTGACATTTTTTTTTTCCCAAAAATTTTTTTCCTAAAAAAAATAAAGTAATGAAAAGTTAAAATAATAGCCTTTCGCCATATATATATATATATATATATATATATATATATATATATATATATATATATATATATATATATATATATATATATATATATTTAAAAATTATCCTTACTTAATATATTTAACATACTATATCATTTATTTATTATAAAAATACTATAATACCCTATAAAAATAAGTTATTATTTTTCTTAATAATGGTACAAAGGGAGTATAAAATCGAGTTAAACTAAAGTGTACATGTGGCACTATTTCACCTAGTTAATATAAACTATTAGATCAAAAATCATCCGTAATTACAATTAGATCAAATAAAATAATTAAAATTTTAAAAAATAAAAATAGCCATATCCTAAAATATTAGCCATTAACCCAGGTGCACACGTGCAAAATAAAATAACCCATAAAAATCTTTACCAAGTATATTGAACACTTATCAAATTTGGGAGTTACTTAGCTGACCTGGGTTCATATATGACTCATGATCATTTTCCCCATTAGATTAGATTCTTTCAATCTTGACTATTAAAATTTTTAAAAATGAGTTGAATACCTACGTAACAAGTTATAAAAAAAGTCAACTGACAATAAATAAATTCTCTCTCATTCTAACAAATCATTTAATTATTATTAAACTTTATCTTCTTAATAAATTTACTTTTTGTGAAAATTTTCAAATGTTTATAATTCTTATGATATATATTTATTATTAATAAAAATTATATCAAATTATTTATCACTTTAAAATCTTTAATTTGATACTCATATCAACTATATAATAAATATTTAAAATATAATAGTAAATTTACTACTAATTAAAGTACTTTTAATTAAATTTAATAATTAAAATTTATTATGTGCGCTTATGTTTAATAATTAAAATATGTGCACTTATATTTTAAAATTTTAATTATTTTATTTTATTTAATGATAGAGATCGAATTAAAATATAATTTAATTGTTAAGATGGTTCAGGTGGATACCAGTTAGACTCATAAATTTAAGGGTGATTATAGGCATCCCATTATTTGTAGCTTTAAAATAGATTAATGGGTAGTTATTAAAAAAGAAAATTAATAATATTATTTTATTTAATGATGACGATTAAACTAAAAATAATTCAAACGGTTAACATCATTCAATTGCACCGGTGCACCACATTTGGACTCTAAATGTAAACATACATTTATGTTTAACTATTTCACGAATATAATTTTATGAGGTGTTGGTTTCTTGTGTCCTCAGATATACAATATATGTAAGGATACAATATTTTGTTCTAAAGGGGGTGTACACTTTAATTAATAAAGATACAGTATATTAATCTAAATAGTATACACTTTAATTATTATTTATTTTTCAATAAATAAAGGTACACATTCTTATAATAAATGATATAAACTAGTTAATATTAAAAGGTATCTGGACTTACAGTGTCCCCGGACACACAAATTTTAGCCTTCTCTCAATAAACCCGTGATCTTAACTCACATCTTAACTTAAATATACAAAGAATATTTATTATATTTAGATTATTATTATTAATATGCATATATTCAATCTATTTTTTATTTCAATTATAATTTTATAACATTAATTCTTTTTTAAAGTTTTGAATTTTTAAATTGTAATTAATATTTAATTCATTCGAATTATAATTTTATAACATTAATTCACTTTTAAATTTTTGAATTTTAAAATTGTAATTAATATTTAATTCATCCGAATTAATTTTTTTATGAGCAGTTTTTGGTGAGACTGCCTCACAGCAAGACCATTTTACATATTTTTTTTAATCAGTTATTATTTTTTCTTAAAAATGTTATCAAATTTTCTATAAAATGTTACACTTTGTATTTATACTATAAATAATTAATGAAATAGTTTACTATACCATTATCACTTTTTATCAATTAAAATATACTTTCATTAACTGGACGAATAAAATGTGATGGAAAATTTTAATAAAAAGTTTTATCTAATCAATAAAAAGTGATTGTTTGTTTAATTAAACTATTTTATTAATAATAATTAGAACATATAAATAGTAATGATGTTTTTAATAAAAATTTATGGCTAAGTATATGTCCAATTAAATTATGGTTAAAACTTGTGTGCCTTTGGGAACACCGCGCCTAAATTACGCATTTTATTTAAAAAATTATAACATTTAGTATTGAGTGATATATCCCTTAGTATAAGAATAGTAATAAAAAATTTTAATAAAAAAAATTACATATTACTTTTAATAATAAAAAATAGTTTAAATAATTTTATTTAAAAAAGGGAAAAAATTACATGTCATTCCCGTTTAACTTTCCAACTAAATTAAAATTATCGATTTATTTTTATCTATTTTTTAAAATAATATACCACAATGTATAAATATTTATTTTTAAATATTAAAGAAAAAGAAAATAAAATATTTGATGTGTGAAATCGTATCCAACATAAGAATTGAGAGGGTGTATAAAGAATAAAATATTATAAAATTAAAATAAATATATTTAACCGTATACAAATGGGTGGTTGTGATACCCGAGCTTCTCACTACTCATGTGCCAATATAATTTAATTTTTGTTATGTGCATTTTATAATTATATGATAATTGTTTTTACATTTTAATTATCTTTACATTTTATTTGATACATACGTGATAAACATGGTGACAATATGTGAATATATGGGTGCATAAATATTTACGTGCATTAATTTGGGATATATGAGTAAATTATTTTATGAGTATAAATACACTTTTCTTAATTATTAAGTATCACACGTATTTTAATTATTATAATAATAATAATATATAAAAAAAAAAAAAAAAAAGAAAGTCAATTGTGGTGGCTGCATTAAGCAGCCAAATTTGAAAAAATGGTGAATGGCTGCAATCAGCCGTGTTTTAATTAATAAAAAAAAAAAAAAAAAAAATTTTCACCTCTATAAATATGTATAAACGAAAGAAGAAGAAGGAAAAAGAAAGAGAGAGATAGGAGAGAGAGCAGAGAGGAGAGAGAGCAGAAAGGGAGAGAGAGGAGAGAGAGAGGAAGAAGAGAAAGAGAAGAGGGAGCGCGCCGGAACGTGCGTGTCGGAGTGAATTAGTTACAATTCTTTACGGGGTTTATATTACTGTCGGAATCCAAGTAAGTAGAAGTTCAACTACAATGCATAAACATGTTGTTTGTGGATTATTTGTAATTAATATGTGATAATTATATTATGGATTATTGGTAATTAGTTTAATTACAATATGAATTATTTGTGATTAAATTGTTATACAAGCTGTGTATTTATGTGATTTGGAGAAAGTAGGGTTCATATTTAATAATAGTATATGTAAATTATTTGTGATAATATTGTGATACAAGTTGTGGATCCATGTGATTGGAAATATTATTATTATCCTATATAGATCTGTGTGATTGGAAACTGTTACAAATATATTTATATGGTTTGAGAAAATATTGGTTATAAGGATCTGTGGGATCCAAGATGGAGTTGTTATTTCAGAAGTGAATTTTTATGAATTGAAATTAAGTTGTTACTTTATTATGATTAAATGTTGATATTGATATTGTAAATAGTTTATGATGCACATTTAATTGTTCTGGGTGCATACCATGCATAAACATGAAAAGTGTTTTCCTCAAAATTAATAAGATACTAATGGTGTGTGCGGCCACTATATATGCATCTCTGTCAGGGTTCGGAAAAATCGTTCCCGACATTTTTATTAGGGGTTCGGAAAAAATCGTCCCCACCACTTTGCCAGAGTTCGGAAAAATCGTTCTCGGCACTATTTTCGGGGTTCGGAAAAATCGTCCCCATTGAGCTCTTTTGGGGTGCATATCATAAGTGTGTCGTGGGGATCCCGCAACGTGAATAATTTTCAAAATAAAAGAGATCAATTAGGAAAAATTAAGAAATAGGCGATAGAGAACTAAATGCATTTTCATGCACGGACATGCATGATTTCTACTTACTGAGATTTTTATCTCACTAGTTTATGCATTGTAGGTGAGCCTGTTGATGATTGAGTGTGTGATGTGACTGTGCAAGCTGTGGAGCTCCTTCCAGTTTTGAGAGGATGTACATAGATGACGACCTGTTGGGCTAGGCCGTGGGTTTATTTTGTTTTCCGCTGATGTTTTGGTTGTGTAATATAATAAGTATTGTCGTGAGTTTATCTGATTTGAGGTGGTATCAGAAACCAGTCACGTATGTTGAACTGGTGTGATTGTGTTGGTTATAAGCATATTATGTGAAAAAAAAAAAAAAAAATGCAGTTTTTTTTATTATGACGATGGTTAGGTAAATTAGTATTTGAATTATAAGTTATGTGAAGTGGGTCGTGACAGAGTGGTATCAGAGCACGGTTTGGGTCCTGCAGACTGTCTATGTACATGAACTCATTCTTTGGGAGCGCAGCTTTGCAAGTAAGTGTTATTTTCCTTCTGTGTTATTATGTGTCTTATAAATTATATTGGTCATGGGATGCAGGAAGCGTAATTATTAGACAATATGGTAAGGGATACAAGTGAAAGTTCTGAAGGGGATAGGACTGCTGAGCAAGCAGCACTTACTGAAGGGAATAATCGTGATGCGGTGATTACTCGACTAATGGAATTGGTTGAGCGCCAGTCCCAACAGATACAGCAACTAATTCAGCAAAGAGATATGGGTGGACAACCAGAGGGTAATGCAAACCAAGATAGACGTCAATCAGAACGTGTGGAAATGGTTTGTGAGAGGTTTCGAAAGTTGAACCCTCCAATATTTGAGGACGCAGCAGACCCCACAGATGCAGAGGATTGGTTACGCACAGTGGAAAACATGTTTCAATACAGTAGAATTCCAGATGGGGATAGAGTGCTATGTGCTTCTTTCATGTTACGAGGAAGTGCAGGCCACTGGTGGGATACGATTAAAAGTATCGAGGATGTCACGATTATGACATGGGAAAGGTTCAAGGAGCTTTTCAGAAACAAGTACTTTACGGCACCAGTGAGAGCCATGAAGATGAATGAGTTCATACAGTTGAGGCAAGGTGGCATGTCAGTCACAGAATACCTTCGTAAGTTTGAGCAGTTGTCGAGGTTTGCTGAACATATGGTTAGTACGGAGGCACTGAAAGTTGAGAGATTTGTGGAAGGCTTAAGGCCTGAACTTTATAGAGATGTGAGTATGGCGGGACTGCATGGAGCAACATACTCACAAGTTGCAGAAAGGGCTCAAATTGCTGAGCAAGCGGAAACGAGGATCAGACAAGCGCAAGCTATTAGACGTCAATTTCAACAGAAACCAATACAACAGTTTGGGAGAGTTGATAAGAGGCCGATGTCATTTCAGAGACCGAATTCAAATGTTCAAGTGGAGCAAGGACAGAGACGAGGAGAACCCAACAAGCGTCCTAAATTTGATCAGGGAAAAGTGCCAACGGCGCCGCCAGTACCTATATGTCCTAATTGTCTTAGATCACATGGTGGGGAGTGTCAAATTCCTCCGAGAACGTGTTACACATGCGGGGAGAAAGGACATGTGTCTACTACTTGTCCTAAGAAAGGGAAGCAGGTACAGCAGGGAAGAGCTCCAGCTAGGGTGTATACTTTGACGCGAGAGGAGGCAGACGCGAATCCCTCAGTTGTCACTGGTAAGTTCTCTATTTTTGGCACTTCTACATATGTGCTATTTGATTCTGGAGCAACACATTCATTTGTATCCACTGAGTATGTGAAAAAGTTGGGTGGAACACCTAACTTGATAGAATCTAATTATGAGGTGATAATACCTTCTGGTGAGTCAAAGCAAACTAATCAACTTCTTCGAGGTTGTGTTATTCCTATTGAAGGAAGAAGACTCCTCGCTAATTTGATTGTGTTAAGTATGAATGATTATGATATCATATTGGGCATGGATTGGTTGTCAAAATACGGTGCTACAATAGATTGTCAGAAGAAGAGTATCACTTTTCAGCCAGTGAAAGGTGAACCGTTCACTTTTGTTGGAATCAAGAAAAGCTTTAGATTTCCGATGATATCAGCCGCAAAAGCACAGCGGTTGTTGGAAAGTGGTTGTGAGGTGTATCTGGTGAGTGTAATGAATGTTGAGGGGCAACAATGTCCAGTTATTGATAATGTACCAATAGTTCAGGAATATCTGGGAGTATTTCCAGATGATCTTCCAGGTTTGCCACCAGACCGAGAAATAGAGTTTGTTATTGAGTTACAACCAGGAACTGCTCCTATATCTAAAGCGCCATACAGAATGGCACCAGCTGAACTGAAGGAATTGAAGATACAGTTACAAGAGTTGCTAGACAAAGGATTCATCCAACCTAGTTTCTCTCCTTGGGGAGCACCAGTTCTGTTTGTTCGAAAGAAGGATGGCACATTGAGAATGTGCATTGATTATCGGGATCTCAACAAAGTTACGGTGAAGAATAAATATCCATTGCCTCGCATTGATGATCTGTTTGATCAGTTACAGGGTGCAGCTATCTTTTCGAAGATTGATTTGCTGTCGGGGTATCATCAGTTGAAGTTAAAGAAAGAGGATATTCCAAAGACTGCATTCAGTACAAGGTACGGGCACTATGAGTTCTTAGTGATGCCGTTTGGATTAACAAATGCTCCTGCAGCATTTATGGATTTGATGAATAGAGTATTTCAGGAATTTCTCGATAAATTTGTGATTGTGTTTATCGATGATATTCTAATTTACTCTAAGAATAAGGAAGATCATGCACTGCACTTGAGAAAGGTGTTAGAGATTCTAAAGGAGAGACAGTTGTATGCGAAGTTCAAGAAATGTGAATTTTGGTTAGACCGAGTTGTTTTCTTGGGACACGTGGTATCGGGAGAAGGAATTTCAGTGGATCCAGGTAAAGTTAAAGCAATCCATGATTGGCCACAACCCTCAAATCCCACTGAGGTTCGTAGCTTTCTTGGATTGGCGGGATATTATCGAAGGTTTGTTGAAGGATTTTCTAAGATTGATTCACCATTAACACAGTTGACCAGGAAGAATGTGAAGTTCACATGGACAGAGGAATGTGAACAAAGTTTTCAAGAATTGAAGGGACGATTGACATCAGCACCTATCTTAACTATTCCTACAGAGACAGGAAACTTCAAGGTTTACAGTGATGCTTCAAAGAATGGTCTTGGGTGTGTATTGATGCAAAATGGGAAAGTGATAGCGTATGCATCCAGACAGTTAAGGGAGTATGAGAAGAATTATCCAACTCATGATTTAGAGTTAGCTGCAGTGGTGTTTGCACTCAAGATATGGAGGCATTATCTGTATGGGGAACGTTGTGAAATCTATACTGATCATAAGAGTTTGAAGTACTTTTTCACTCAGAAAGAGTTGAATATGAGGCAAAGAAGATGGTTAGAATTGGTGAAGGATTACGACTGTGTTATCAATTATCATCCAGGAAAAGCCAATGTGGTTGCTGATGCATTGAGCCGAAAGGCAATACAGAGTGTAGCTGCTATGATCGTAAATCAGAAACCAGAGTTGCTTGATTTACAAAGGATGGGTGTAGAGATCATTCAGGAAGGATCGTTGGAAGCAAGGATGGCAGCTCTGACACTTCGACCAACTTTGATGGATAAGATTCGACAGAGTCAACATGAGGATAAGTTGTTTGACAAAATAAAGAATGATATCAGCTCTGGAAAGTCTTCTGACTTCCAATTAGGAGATGATGGCGTGATTCGTTATGGAGGTCGATTGTGTCTACCTGAAGTGGATGACATTCGGAAAGAAGTTATGGCAGAAGCTCATTCAACACTCTACTCTGTGCATCCAGGAGCTACTAAAATGTATAGAGATTTGAAGACACATTATTGGTGGCTAGGAATGAAGAGAGATATTGCTCGATATGTGGAACAATGTTTGACGTGTCAGCAAGTCAAAGCCGAACATCAGAGACCAGCAGGAACTTTGCAGCCTTTATTTATTCCAGAATGGAAGTGGGAGAATATCACGATGGATTTTGTTATCGGGCTACCGAAGACAGTAAAAGGTCACGATGCTATTTGGGTAATTGTGGATCGATTGACTAAGTCAGCTCATTTTCTTCCTATTAGCTCTACGTATTCCATGGATCGTTATGCCCAACTTTATATACAAGAGATTGTCAGACTCCATGGAGTACCACTTTCCATTGTGTCAGACAGAGATACGAGATTCTTGTCTGCTTTCTGGAAGAGTTTACATAAGGCATTGGGGACACAGTTATCTTTCAGCACAGCATTCCATCCACAGACAGATGGTCAATCAGAGCGTACAATACAAATTTTGGAGGATATGCTCAGAGCATGTGTGTTGAATTTTCAAGGTCAGTGGAGTAAATTTTTGCCTTTGATAGAATTCTCGTACAATAACAGTTATCAGTCTACTATCGGGATGGCTCCATATGAAGCATTGTATGGGAGGAAGTGTAGATCTCCAGTTCATTGGGATGAAGTTGGAGAGAGGAAACTTTTGGGTCCAGATTTGATTCGTGAAATGTCAGAAGCTGTTAACCGTATACGAGAGAAGATGAAAGTTGCTCAAGATCGGCAAAAGAGTTATGCAGACAAACGGAGGAGAGAATTGGAATTTGAAGTGGGTGATCAGGTATTTCTGAAAGTTTCTCCAATGAAAGGGGTAAGGCGGTTTGGAAAGAAAGGGAAACTCAGTCCAAGATATGTTGGTCCGTTCACTATCATTGAGAGAGTTGGCAATGTTGCCTATAAATTGGAGTTACCAGCATCGATGTCTAGAGTACATGACGTGTTTCATGTATCTGTTTTGAGGAAGTATGTTCCAAATCCATCTCATGTTCTCAGGCAGGAACCAGTTGAGTTGAAAGAAAATTTGAGTTATGAGGAGGTACCAGTTGAGATCTTGTGGCGAGAAGTGAAGAAGCTCAGAAATAAAGAAATACCATTAGTAAAGGTATTATGGAGGAACCAGTTAGTTGAAGAAGCCACTTGGGAAAGAGAGGATGAAATGATGGCTAATTACCCAGACCTCTTCAGGTAAGTAAATTTCGAGGACGAAATTTTTATAAGGTGGGAAGGATGTGATACCCGAGCTTCTCACTACTCATGTGCCAATATAATTTAATTTTTGTTATGTGCATTTTATAATTATATGATAATTGTTTTTACATTTTAATTATCTTTACATTTTATTTGATACATACGTGATAAACATGGTGACAATATGTGAATATATGGGTGCATAAATATTTACGTGCATTAATTTGGGATATATGAGTAAATTATTTTATGAGTATAAATACACTTTTCTTAATTATTAAGTATCACACGTATTTTAATTATTATAATAATAATAATATATAAAAAAAAAAAAAAAAAGAAAGTCAATTGTGGTGGCTGCATTAAGCAGCCAAATTTGAAAAAATGGTGAATGGCTGCAATCAGCCGTGTTTTAATTAATAAAAAAAAAAAAAAAAAATTTTTCACCTCTATAAATATGTATAAACGAAAGAAGAAGAAGGAAAAAGAAAGAGAGAGATAGGAGAGAGAGCAGAGAGGAGAGAGAGCAGAAAGGGAGAGAGAGGAGAGAGAGAGGAAGAAGAGAAAGAGAAGAGGGAGCGCGCCGGAACGTGCGTGTCGGAGTGAATTAGTTACAATTCTTTACGGGGTTTATATTACTGTCGGAATCCAAGTAAGTAGAAGTTCAACTACAATGCATAAACATGTTGTTTGTGGATTATTTGTAATTAATATGTGATAATTATATTATGGATTATTGGTAATTAGTTTAATTACAATATGAATTATTTGTGATTAAATTGTTATACAAGCTGTGTATTTATGTGATTTGGAGAAAGTAGGGTTCATATTTAATAATAGTATATGTAAATTATTTGTGATAATATTGTGATACAAGTTGTGGATCCATGTGATTGGAAATATTATTATTATCCTATATAGATCTGTGTGATTGGAAACTGTTACAAATATATTTATATGGTTTGAGAAAATATTGGTTATAAGGATCTGTGGGATCCAAGATGGAGTTGTTATTTCAGAAGTGAATTTTTATGAATTGAAATTAAGTTGTTACTTTATTATGATTAAATGTTGATATTGATATTGTAAATAGTTTATGATGCACATTTAATTGTTCTGGGTGCATACCATGCATAAACATGAAAAGTGTTTTCCTCAAAATTAATAAGATACTAATGGTGTGTGCGGCCACTATATATGCATCTCTGTCAGGGTTCGGAAAAATCGTTCCCGACATTTTTATTAGGGGTTCGGAAAAAATCGTCCCCACCACTTTGCCAGAGTTCGGAAAAATCGTTCTCGGCACTATTTTCGGGGTTCGGAAAAATCGTCCCCATTGAGCTCTTTTGGGGTGCATATCATAAGTGTGTCGTGGGGATCCCGCAACGTGAATAATTTTCAAAATAAAAGAGATCAATTAGGAAAAATTAAGAAATAGGCGATAGAGAACTAAATGCATTTTCATGCACGGACATGCATGATTTCTACTTACTGAGATTTTTATCTCACTAGTTTATGCATTGTAGGTGAGCCTGTTGATGATTGAGTGTGTGATGTGACTGTGCAAGCTGTGGAGCTCCTTCCAGTTTTGAGAGGATGTACATAGATGACGACCTGTTGGGCTAGGCCGTGGGTTTATTTTGTTTTCCGCTGATGTTTTGGTTGTGTAATATAATAAGTATTGTCGTGAGTTTATCTGATTTGAGGTGGTATCAGAAACCAGTCACGTATGTTGAACTGGTGTGATTGTGTTGGTTATAAGCATATTATGTGAAAAAAAAAAAAAAATGCAGTTTTTTTTATTATGACGATGGTTAGGTAAATTAGTATTTGAATTATAAGTTATGTGAAGTGGGTCGTGACAGTGGTGAACCCCACATTACCTGTAACCTGCTGCAAATTTGGGGATCAGCTAATAACTACTCCAAATTTGGAAGTGAAATACAAACTCCTGCAAATGGCAATGTCTTGCTTTAAATAACTTTGATCTCACCGAGTTTGATATTCTTGTAATCAAGCGGCTAAGAGAAAATTTAATCATTAATTATAAGAAAAAAGAAAAAAAAGGGTTTGGTTAGACGCGTCTGGGAGAAAATTAGTGATGACGGACTGGCAGTGAACTGTATGCCCACCATGTTCTCCTTCTCCTAGCCTACCCCACTCACCCTTTAATAAATGAATATAATTAATAATAATAAATAAATATATACGCCTTCTTTAATGTTAATCAGTTCATAACCGCACCATACAATTCCACATTTTTCCAGCTAAACTCCTCTTAATCTATCACCATAAATTCACATTTGTGCTTACCTACTTTACTGCGAAAACTGGTTTGTTGTTGATTGCCAGAGAGATCTGCAAGCGACTCTAAGGAGGTTTTCCGGTGAGATTTTTATGGCTGCATAGATACTGACTCTATTAGATCAGGTAAAACGGTGATTTCGGAGAGAATTTAAGTGCGATGAAGTTGTGTTTGATTCTCCTTCTCTTTCTCTCGCTTTCTGCCTCCATCTCCGCCGCCACTTTCATCTCAGGTTTCCGGATGTACTTCAATTCTAGCATTTATGTGTTAATCGGTTTCGGTTTCAGTAATTGCTAATCGGTTTGATTGATTTCAACGCAGATGGTGTATTTGGATCTTCGGTTTTGAGTGAGAGGAGGCTCCTTCAAGCTAAGAAACGTACGCTTTTTTCTTGCCTTATCCTAATTTGAAATCTGAAATTAGTTTCTTCAACTAAATGTTTTCGCATTTTCTTTTCAAACTATTTTTAAGTGAAAATAAATTGATGCAGCATAGTTTCTCGTGGTTGTACTTAATTATCGAAGATGGTCTTTTGACTTCCTAATTTTGTTCATGTGAATCTCTTTCCCTCTCTCTTGATTTACCACTATTTTTACCAACATTGGGGTTTTCTGTTCTCATAGCAATTTAGGGTTGATACATGGTCCCTTGCCAATTTGAATTAAAATTTCCACCAAGTAGAAATTCTCTACAATCTGCAGTGATCTAAATCAAATTATCACCTCATTGAAATGCTTACTAAATTGCTTAAGCTAAATTTAGCTCACCCCTGTACCTAAATAACATTAAGTTTATTTGTACTAGTATATATGTAGAGCTTTAAGTCCTTATTCTAAATCATAGCTTTGGGATGTCTATTTTGAGTTCTGCATCAATGTTTTCTGTTTTATCTTCGGAGACTGGACGCATTACTCATTCGATACGGAGCACTCTTAAGTGTAGAATCTTTGTTGCATGGGTCATAATCCCATGAAGATTATGTACTTGAGCTTGCCAACATGATGCAATCTTCTTTTGCTTTTTTCTGCACAATGCCCAACAATAGTTATGTTCATGTTTGTTTTGATCCATTGCACTACAACATCTAGTATGATGAGAATAGGTACCTAGAATGTAATAATTGTAAGGGTTGTTTTACAACGACGCTGCATGTTGAAGTTCCAAGTTTTCGAGTTTGAACTGATAGTGTCGATTATTTGTTTTGTTGACAGCTTGCCCCGTAAACTTTGAGTTTCAGAACTACACCATTATCACGAGCAAATGCAAGGGGCCTCAGTACCCACCAAAGTTGTGTTGTCCAGCTCTTAAAGAGTTTGCTTGTCCATTTGTGGATGAGATTAACGACTTAACCAACGACTGTGCTTCAACAATGTTCAGTTATATCAACCTCTACGGGAAGTATCCACCAGGTCTATTTTCTAGTGAGTGCCGGGAAGGGCGGAATGGGCTTGAATGCCCAGCACCTGCTCCGGGATATCCACAATCAAAGAAAAGTAATGTTAACAACGGTGTCACTCTCACAATATCCCATGTCTTACCTCTCATAATGCTCATCTTCTCTACTATTCATGTGAAGTTTCCTATGTATCATATGTTCATTTTTTGGTGAAGTGTAGTACGCCTAGAGTTGGAGGATTTCTGAGTTTCCACTTGTTATAAAAATATGTAAAAGAGTGTGAATTTTATGGGCAGGGGTGTAATAGTTCTTTTGGATATAAGTTGTATTTTCGTTGGTGAATGAGCTATATATTGATATCATGCGATGGAAATAAGGTTGGATTCATATTCAAATGTATGTTTAAAAATGGTTTGACACTCTTAAGACATTATCTTTTTCCTCTGTTTGGTATGGGCGATATTTGACACTTTCCACTTCCATTAAAGAACTCTTGGTAGGACGAAGACAGGTTTGTAGATTTTTTTGTAATTGTATTGAATCCAGCAATTAAAAAAGACCGGGGGGGGGGGGGGGGTGTGGCAAAGAAAAAAAAAACCCTATTGCCCACAATTTATTGTCGGTATATTCAATATATTGGTGCATGATCTAATCCTTTTGAATTCCAGTCTTCAGTGTATTTTTCTTTTTTCTTTTAAAGAAAGGGCAAAAATCCATCCAAATTGAATGGTAATGGTGTCTGTTTATTTTTTTCTTCATGCAGAAAAAATTAAGGAGAAGACGTAATAATGGGTACTGAATTATCGATCTTGTTTATGTGGAAAATGAAAAGAGGGGTTTGGTGGTACTGATTAGTTTTGTGTTTCTTGGTTTTGATTTTTCTATTTTTCTTTTGAATGAATGTGAGGAATCAACCCACAACGTGTTGAACTGTTACCCCATTCCCAACTCCCCCTCTCTCTCTTGCTTCTTTCTCTCATAAGTATATACTCCCTCCTTCCCGTTTCAGCTTTCACACTTACTGTTCCACGTTGTTTAAGAAAAGTTATTTTTTACCAATTTTATTGATTTTTAATGGTATTGTAGTATTTTTAGATAATAAATAAAATGTAAAGTAATGTTATGAGTGTGAAAAATGAGTGGCAAATTTGAAATTAAAGTAACTTTTGAGGTTGTTGGATAAAGTGATGTTTCATTTTTTTGGGTGTGAAAGTTATTATGGGACAAACAAATGAGGAAAGTGTGAAAGCTGTTATGGAATGGAGGGAGTATAATTTAAACACTTGCTGCAAGCTGTAATGTAGAGGAACTTTTCTACTATGCTTCTCAATTGTAGTCTTTCTCCATTCCTTCTCCTTTATCCTCTTCTCTCTCTAATGTAATGTATAGAATATAGTATAGCATACATAGTATGTATAGATAACAATCCCATGTATTTCTGAACAAGTATAAATAGGGGACTCTGTGTAATTTAACACCACTAAATAGCAAATGACTTAATTTAAGTTAAAATAAAATTATATATATAATAATAAATATATAAATAAAATGATTAATAGATAAGCACACATAGTGACAACAATTTTAAGAAGAATTAAATTAAGATAAAAAAATTCGTAAAAACATACTGATCTGTCGTGAAAATTATCTAAAAGTTCAAGATAAAATATCCATAAAAGTCTACGGGTCAGGTCCATTACTAAAGATTTAGAAAAAAAATAAAACATCAATTTATTAACTTTTTGAAAAATTATCAACGTTTAGGAAAATATGAACAAAATCTTGCCTATTAGCTTATGAAGAAAAGAAATATATAATAAACTTTTATTAAGGATAATAATTTAGTTTCCAGCTGTCATACCTCGTCTTGATCCTTCACTCCTCAACCTGTGAAAATAATTTTATTTGGAAGGGGTGAGTAAACAATGACTCAGTGGGAAAAATAATTTCGTCTACCTTAATATGCACATATATTCACATAAACGTAAATCATACACCATGAAATATTTTGTGACTGTGATGATCGATCATGAAACTCTGCGGGCGTTATCCGAGACCAATTAAGAATCTCGACACCTGAAAGTGTCTTGGTTCATATAACTGTGATAGCAAGAGTACTCTATGACTGTGAGACTGTGAAATAATTCAGTAAATGTAAACATGTAAGCACATACAGTAGATAAATATAGACAAAAAGTATTTAAATAATTTTTATTACAGCTTGCAGCACGTATATAAATACATATAAATGTTTATAGTTGTTATATTCAATATCTTATCTGCCCCATATTTTTCTCAACTCCCCATAACTCCCACTCAGTTAATTTAGGAATCAGGCCTTATACATAGTAGGTTCTCAATTTCTGGACGTTACGTTTCATAATCTCTCCTAGTATTATAAGAGGATTCTAAATTTCTCTCATAAACGAAAGCCCTTTTTTTTGTTCCAATTCACATCCCGTTGAAAATACCCAGATTCACCGTGACTAAAATCTTCATATATTCTTCCGCCGATTTATTTTGGTTTTACCGATTCAACTACTCGGGTTCCTTGGTTGGGTACTGCTTAGGAATTTATATTGCATCATCTCCGCAGGCACGAGTTTTTCTCATCAGCAATGTTTCAGAGGTAAAACATACTCATCCTCGACATTTGATAAAATTAGTTGCGAATTATTAAGTATAGATGTAGCCGAACGACCCACTTTATCATAAAAATATAAATAACCTTTTAAGAAAAAATTTTAGATCTAATAAGATTTAATCAAAAGAGACGGACAATTTTTGCTGAAATATAACATTGTTTGCAGCGGAATTAAATTAAAAGAACAATAATTAAGATGAACCATATTTCATACCATAGTTAAAATGAGAACTTTCTTTCAAAATTAAATAATCATTCAATTGAACATTAAGCACATTATTTAAAGTAGAAGTGAATACATTAAAAGATTCTCATTAAATTGAATTACCTCTAATGAAATATAAATAATTAGGAAGCTCTAACTATTAAATAACTATAAAATCAGTTTAACATGATAAACTTGTTAATGAATATAAAGAATGAGATGATAAACCTAAAATAATACCAATTAATTACTTTTATCACCCTTTTCACTTCTCTCCGTACTCCGTCTCCTTAATCTGTAAAAATATATAAATGATGGGAAGAGTAAACCACAGCTCAGTGGAAAAATATTTGTCTACAATATATAACTCACGTATAAACATCAATAAATCACAAACAACAGGTAAATCTTATCGGTGAACATGTCTGTGAATGATCGATCATGAAGTACGGTGGGCGTTACCGAGGATTTCTTTAAAATTCCGACACCTGAAAGTGCTCTGACTTAAATAATGTACTAGCACGGCGAGCCTTCCAAGGACCTTTTACAATCCAAGTATTCCCGAGGACCTTTTTATCAGTCCCGGACCCATAACACGGTCCCTGGCTACATGTCTATGAATAGTATTACGAATACTCTATGTCTGTGTACAGTATTACGAGTAATACTCTATGACTGTGATGCAAGAAGTAACTTATCAACATAACACATAAGCACATACGATAGACAAAGTTTAGATTTCTCCACCTGGAATAAATGTCGGTGATGAATGGATGCACTTGAATGTAGATGATCAATCTGTGTCTTGTAATAACTTTCATCTATCATAAAACTATATTTATCTCAGATAAATATGCAAACTTAAAATAGAAATAATATAATGAATTTAAATCTTTAGAATATAGTGGAAGTGATACTTCAATATTTGAAATGAGAGAGATTAACAGAATTTACTATAAATGGTTTTATTAAATACCAATGTATAAATAATTTATAACTAATAAAATAAAAATAAGATCAGCCCGAAATTTAATATACATGTAATCCTTTGTGATTGGAAGAACACATCCAAATTTAATAATATAATAAGGTGTATAAGTATATGTGTTGGATTTTCAAAGTGATTATAGTAAAAGCTGAAATTTCTCATATGCACTAATAATAACTTAATATATTTAAATATAAGTGATGAAATCTTATGAAAATCATAAGAAAAAACAATACATGTAATAACATATAGCTTATCCGAAATTTAAGATTTTATAGGGATCGGTAAATATGATTTTCATATTTTAGAATATTAAGATAAGTTATTCTTGAAACAGTTTAAGCAGTAATGAATTATTTACTATAAATATTATATAACACTTCATATTTTAGAATATTAAGATAAGTTATTCTTAATGAATTATTTACTATAAATATTATATAACACATATGAACGTGAAAATTATACCATAGACTTAAAATATTAAAATATATGACATATATGAAAATCAGAATATTTGGATTCCTTAAAATATTAATTTCATAATTTCAAACTAGAAAGAAGAAGTTGGGACGAATCAGATATTGATGTGATATAAAATCAATATAAAATCATACATATTCTCAAAATTATTAAAAATATTACTTTTAACCTAAAACTAAATAACTTATGACATATAATAAAATTACAATAATTTGAGGTCATTAAAAATTATTTTGAGATAGTAACAATGAAAATAAAATACATAACAAATCATGTATAAAAATCAATATACATTTTAATTTAAAATCATTTACTCATCTATTCAATAGAAGATTTTTACTTTGCATCTTAAAACTTGTAATATAAAACATATAAAAATAAAATAATATTTGAAAATCTCTGGATATTTTATTTGTAATTTCAAATCAGTGATAAGTTCATGATCTAAACTGAATGTACTAATTTTATAAAATTCGTATTAAAAAATACGGTACTCCAAATAATATGAAATAAACATAGATTTCCAAAAACACCATAAAGTATAATATATGCGAAAATAAGGATTTTTAGAGCCCTTTAAATATGCTTTTATTATTTTTGAACAGAAAATAGAACATATTTGACGGCACAATCAAAAATATTGAAAAAAATAATATAAAATAATGTAATCATCCTTTCGGCATGAAATTTTCACACAACATCAAAACATTCATGGTTCATAACATATCCAAAATTCAGATCATTTTGAAAGGTATAACTATATAATATAAATTTCATAATCACGTACCCATAGAATTTCAGATTCTGCAGGCATATGTATAAAATTCATACTCCATAAAATATAATGAAATCCCAAAAATCATGAAATTTTAACTATAAGACTAAAACTAAATATTAAACCACATATTAAAATTTCGTAGCCATTGAAAATCAATAGATACAACTTTGAAATTTTAGAAATGAATTACCTTGAATGTGTAAATATGGTTGAAATTCGAAAACCTTATTTCCATGGATGTTTGATGATTGAAATGTCTAAGTTTTGCGTATAGGAGAGAATAGGAGAAAAGTTTATTTCTACTCTTTCTTTCTTAAAGTTTATTTCGAAATGAATTCTTTTTAAAAGAACAGACAGATCATTTCTTTGGTTTTAAATGTAATTATAAATAAATTGGGCTTGAAATTATTGGACTTGAGCTTAGGCTCATTTTTATCATATAAACTTAAATTAAAAGGAGATTTAAAGTTAAACTCTTTTAGAATAACTAAAAGTTTAATATCTTTAAATAAAAAAATAAGTATCATGATTTAAAAATACATAAAAATGTCTAGATATTACAGTATAGCATACATAGTATGTATAGATAACAATCAAACCTTATTCTTTGATTCAAATAAAGGGCTCTTTCTTCCCTCCTAGTTTAGGGCAATTCATGCAGTTGCATATCAAATGAATTGTAAATACTGAATTCTTGCTAGTACTTTAATTTTATACGATCTCCATTTTTAGGTATTATAAAATTCCTCTGTTATATTTCACGTCCTTCATATCCATCCCATCACCCATCCACACCGAAGGAGTTCCAAGTGCCGTTCGAGAGAGTTTAAGTCAATCGGAGAGACGGAGAAGGAAAGCGGAATAACGCCGACATTAGGGTTTTTCGTTTCCTTCTTGGGCATTAATAAAATAAAAAAACTGGAAAGTGTTAAGAACACCCAAATGTGGAGGTAGATGTGAAGAAACTAAGTCAACAATCTCCCTGGTACCTTCTCATTAACAGCGAAAGCAGAATAAAGGTTTATACAAATTCAGACAGCTTAGCAGTAGCTGAAGCTGAATCTAGCAGCCAAGCAGGCTGTCTTGGTACAGTGATACATAAGGACTTCCATATTGACAAATGGAAAGAGTCAATGTGTGTGTATACATATATATGTATGAGTGTATATTGTTCGAAGTCAACTCCAGGTCTTACAAATATTATTCTGTATCGTATTACAACAACATGCCTAACCTCAATAAATTAGTGTGTGGATTCACCAAAGAAGCTTGCGCTTGGACCAATGCCGAAAATCCTTTCTACTCATACACCAAGATTTAGGAAAGGTGCTCAACTGTATGCAATAATCAAAAAGAAAAAAAGAAAAAAAAAGTAGAAAGGTTTAACAGACCACCAAATGGAGGGAAGTGGGTTTGAAACAAAAAATGCTAGAGGTGTGACAGATTTTGTGAAAACAAGAATGGTTTCACTTGGCCAGTTATAGCGCTGATATCAGTAAGAATTTCCTAAGTACTATGCCTCTCCCTCGGAAATGATTACGAGTATCAGACTCTAGGTAGATTGTGATAGTTGCACTGGTTGATACTTCTACTTTTTTATAGCTTGTCTCAGTTGTGAAGTATTAATGCCACAGCAACTCAAACAACTGACTGTCCAAGTTAACCTTGAAATAAAATTCAATGATACTCGTGCAGCACTAGTACTAAACAAATCCAACCATTTGAAGTTAAATTCACAAAATTTTACCTGAACAAATAATTTTATGTTCCTTTGGATTAATAAATTTGAACTATAGGTTCAAATTGATATAATAAATACATCAGCTTGCTTAGATAAGTTGAATAATTCTCAACTTCCATTTTCTGATATTTTGGAGTGATCTTTATGATTTGAAATACCTATATTAAGTCATTTGAAATTTATTCCTGAAATACTCTTGTATCTCTGCCTTAAGGGCAGATGTCCCTAGCCCACGATGGATATACTATTTATCAGAAAGACGAAAATTAAAGACTGATTCACAATAATATTTAAATTATACCAACCAGCAAGGTAAGATATAACTTGTTGCATTAAGCATTGGAAGAATAGAAAAGCTGAGAGACATGTGAATAAAGCCAAATAGGCAGTACTTACATTGCTAAGAAGCTTAGCTCCAAACCAGGCAGAATCCGTGCCATGAGGTGGTGAAATAACTCGAATTCCACAGGATGTGGAAGATGGTAGAAGTCCATGCAGTTCTTTCTCTAGTCTTGCTGGAGAAACAACAAAGCCATTAACTTCCAGCATGAAAGATAAGAGATATCATGGTTGTTCTAATCTAGCATATAGCCAAGAAAAAAAAAGGATTTAGAAGTAGAATGCTTTAAACCTGCTAATCCTGGCAAACATGCAGTGCCACCACACAGCACAATAGTTTTATACCAATTATCATCAGCAGTTAATTCAGCATCATGGCAATGATCCATGCATAGTGCTACCGCGTGATGCAGACCCATTGCCTGTCTATTAATATATCACATTTTTACAAAATTAGCAATTGAACTAGACAAAACAACAATAATGGGAAACATTACCAAATACCATCCTTACAAATTATATATCTTAATTCAAATTTTAGCCCTTCAAATACCCATCCAAGATCAACCATGAAGACCCTTCCCATGGGAACTTCAGTAGGTCGTTTCACCTTATTACAAGTACCAAAAAGGAAATGGGTACATACACTCCTGACATTCGAGGCTGGAACAATATCTCTCCTGTCTGAAACCGCTCCCTTGAAAGTGTAAACCAACTGTTGGATGAAACTGCAAAAGATGCTTCGGTGTCTTTGGATAGTTCAGCTTCATAGTCAATAGCAGCATAACACAAGTTCTGCAAGAATAAAGTATAAACAGGCCAAAGGCAGTCAGCAGGCAGTTTAATCCTCTAAGAAATCATAAAAACACCATAGAAAATAATGATCAAGGAAAAGATATATTTAATAATTATTTGTGAGGCAACACAACACCATTCTTACGGGACTATCAGATCCCAGTGATATAAGAGATAATAGTACATAAAATAAGCTAAAAGGCACAAAAATTGTGATAGGATTTTAACCTCTTTTAATGTCCGGACAGTATAAAGTGAATTAAAATGTATATTGTTCTGTTGCATTCGGTCCCGAAGGTATCCAGTAAGTTTCAAAGCTCCCATTCCTATGACTTCCACACCCACCTTATGCATCACTTTGCCATGTAAAACTAAAATATGCAGTTAAGCCTTAATTCAATGCCTACTTAAATCAATTTACACAAAATTATATTCTGTACTTGGGAAATGAAAGTATCTATAAATACTTCATAAACATTAGTACCAAATCAGTTGACATACTTGGAACAACCGATGTTTGATGAAAACCAATATTCACAACAATTCCAGAAGTTCGCCTTGCCGCAAACAAAGCTAGAGTTGCCTACACATTGATAGATTAAACAGTAGTTATATTATGATGTAAAACTTGAGGATAATTGACCAAACATGAAATATTAATCATTTACTAAGCAGAACTCAATTAATGTACCCGAGTTAAACCCTACAGTAGAACTCAAAGTGATAATGATGACAAACTTTACAGACATGCTTTATTTCATCCCTTGACATAATACTAATATGTATTTCAGAGATCCTAAGCACAGTAACAATGTCCATACAACATAATTGGATTTTCAATGCCTTGTATGAAACAAGTGAAAGTATTTGGCAATGAGATTTATATCAGAATTAAACAGCTAGAGCACACACATCACCAACCCACCCACCCCAGAAAAAAAAGCTGATCTTATACAGTTTTTTAGCAGCATCATATATAGCAATAACAATGAAATGACCATGTATTGATGAGAATAAAGCGCCAACGTCAATGGCCAATGGCCCAGTTACTGACGCATATCCCCTCCAAACGCACATGCAGTGAGGACTTCAAATGCAACAAAGTGGTACCCTCACGAGTCAATATCTTGTTAACATGCAGCAAAACTTAATAATCATTTATGTTGGTTCTAATAATGCTTCTAACTTTAAGCCACAAGCCTATCAAGGAAACAAATGAGCCACCTGGTGGCAGAATTGAATATTCTCCAAAATTAGATTTCAAGATACTCATAGCTCAACAAATAGGAGACGCATGAACCATGAGAAAACTGGCATGGACTCATTAATCACGTAGAAGAATTTATGACCTGAAAATTGTTTCCACCTATGACAGGGAAGATGTTAACCAACTTTACAGAAGAAATTTTTAAATGTTCGTGAAAGTCATGGCGTGTCATTGATAATCAGACAACAAAAAATTGATTAGTTTTACATTATCTCGTGTTCTAATTTGGTTATTGAAGAGAAACTCACTTAAATTTATTGAAGATATACCTGGTTGATGGCACATACAGCAGGAACATTCATATCAAACAGTGTCGAGTAGATGGCATCTTTTAGCTGCCTTCTAGAGGCTTTTGCAGACTCAGTATCTAATTAAGTTATGGTAAGATAAACCAAGAGAAAAAAGATTAGTATATGAGAAAAAAGATACCTGAACAACGAAGCTGATTAGCAAAGTATCAGATGTAAAAGGCAAAGATTGCAATTCAATTTCAACACTATCTTCAGAAGAAAAATCTAACAAACTAGAGTACTTTTGAACTAGCTACCTTTATTTTAAGTGTATATGTCTCGCACATACCGGATTATAAACAGTAAAACAGATAAAATGAATATGCGATAATTTTTTTGCAGAAGATAAAGATATTAATTAAATTGACATCAATGTAAAAGAAGCAAACTTGAAAATATTCATACAACAAAGATAAAAGTTAATCTAAAGAAATTCTGAAGCTAACCATCATAATGACAGAGGGGTACTGATACAACAATTGGTTGTGATGATGTTTTCACCTGCATCCTACATGAGATTAAGGTTAGTCAGATGACTCAGATCATAGAAAACAAAGGAAACTTGGAGGCTGGAGCCCAGGAAGTATATCCCAAATCGTGTATGAGGGAAATCAGAACATTTATAAAAAAAACACCATCAAGATATATTTTCATGAGATCTGTAATTAATTTAAATTTCTATGTACAAAAACCTGTTGCAGATTGTTGAAAAGAAATGTCTAAGTCTCGATGGCATGGGAGACTCAATGTTTCCGAACTCCTGCAAATTTGAAACATTTCCAGTGAGTTAAGAACTTAAGATATTAATTGCATGCTAAAAGATTATCAAGCTTCAAGTTAGCAAGTTCCACTAAAAGCATTATATTCCAATTAAATACAAAAAGCTCACCAAAAAAGTTGCTGAACGCCCTGATGGAGAGGAGTACTTGCTCCATCCATATTTACAATAACCAGAGCCGCCTATTGATGATGACATGGAAATGCTATCATTTAGTACTTACAAATTTTAAAACAAAATGGAAATAGGCAAAATATATATATATATATAGCCACATTTTTTCTATTGGGCCTATTGTTTGGCCGATTTTTCAGGCTGGTCAAAATCAATATCATGAAATGAAAAACATATATGTTTTAGAGGTCTAAAGAATTTTATCGGTGCAATTTCAGGTGAGGAACACCCAAGTTTCTATATATTATCAACAAACACTTTAATATATATGTACACACATGTATATGCGCTAGTGGAAGGTAAATAGCAACCTAATGAAGCAAACACAATGATAGCATCTATAACACCAAGTTTGATGGTGAATAAGAAAATCATATGTATATGGCATGCACACAGTGTACTGATCAGCTACTAATAGCCAACCAGACAGATCGAATAAAATTTCAGTAAATTGGTTTAATAATGGCTATTCCACAGAATGCAAATGATTCAGATCTTTTAAAAGATGTGGTTCTGTCATTTAGTATTAGCATACACAAATTCCAGTAAAAAATACTCTTCTTATTTCCACTCAAATTGTGAATAAGTAGATTTAGACAAATGGAAAATTAGAGCTAGCTTACATGTGCCAAGAGATAAATGTAAGCGCATATACAAATAAATATAAATATATATCTAGTTCTGACGGTTAGCATTTGCAATAAATTGATTCTGTAGAATAGCGTACCATCAATTATAATAGCTCCAGGAACTGCAACACGCTGACCAAAAATATGCATAAATGACAGGTCATGCATCTGAGAAGGAAACACCCTGAAATAGAATAAAGTTGAAGATGCTATCGTCTATTATCATATTTATTTATAAACATTGCAGATAAATCACTATTAATTCATGGATCGAATCATATGTTTGGACGCATGGGAATGAAATGAAAGATGCATCGTCAATGAACATAAATGTACAAAACGAAGTTGTTAATTGAAATGAGTTCACTTGTTGAGGTTTATCGGCAAACATAGGTATGAATTTATTAGGGATTTTTCATATTGAAAGGAGGTCAGACGTTTTGGATGAAAGGAAATCCTCACTTTCTTTCTCGATTGTATTCATTCAGTTAAAATTAAAGCTTACATCCTCACTACTCAAGCAGCACTTAGTTAGAAAACCACGATCTTCACAAGAGTGACAGTTTAAAAACAATCAGTTACTAGTTCTTCGCTTCATGAACACCTATCGTCTCAAAAAATCTTAATTATCAGAATCAAGTAGTTAACTATCAGAGTAGTTAACTAAAATCAGGAGCATATAATACAGCTGAAAGTAAAAGAATTCTGAATTGAATCGTACTGGAGAGGATATCCTGATCTCAAGTGAGTCTCGGCGAAGAAAACGGAGTCCCACGGCTCCGATTGATGCTGCAGAAAGTAAATCCAGAGGCGATTATCGGACACCAAGAACTTCCATGATTTGCAGACGGAAGCAAGCCTCGCTGCTTCTCTCGGGCCGAGCATTCTCAGAATTAGCATGAAAATGTCGATGGGAATCCGGTCGAACTCCCCTGTAGATGAGGTTTGGATATACATACTCTGGAGGAATCTGTCGTACTCTGAGGAAGCATAGGGCCGGGGTTTAAGGCCCGAGCCCGGGGAGGAGCCCGATCGATGGGCGATGGTGTCCCAAACCTTCCGAATCAGAGAATTCATGACTGCTGAACTCAGAAACAAAAATTCTTCATCTGCTGCATATGATTACTGAAATTGGTAAATGTTTATTTCAGTTCCAACGGTTACAAAGTACATAAGCACCATGTTAAAATTGAAATTCTATCACTACATCCTTAGCATCACACTTAGGATGTTACAATGCCATAATTCAAATACAAACTAATGATCTGAGAAATGACTTTGCCTGCTATGTGTGCTGGAGAAAGCATCCTCGAACCGAACTGGAGAGCAATTTGTTCCATCCATATATAGTATATCATGGATGCAAAGGAGATGACGAAGAGTCTCCGAACCTTCTTGTCGTTTCTAGTGTCTGCATGTATCTTCCGAAATCCATCAGCTACAGATGTGATACGGTGCCTCCATCCAAACTTACTCTTCACTATGTCCCATATATGTTGTGTATATGGACATTGAAAGAAAATATGAGTCTGCTTCTCTACACACCCCACACAAAACCCACATGTTGTATCACCATTCAGATTCAACACTCTATCCTTGGTGTATACTCTTCCTCTATGCAGAAGTCATAGTCTGAAGCTATACTTTCTTACAATCCACTTATGCCATATTTGTTTATATACAAATGTTGTATCCTCTGTCTCATCCTTCCTCAGCTTCTGATACAGTATCGAAGGAAGGAATTTCCCATGAACACAAACATTCATAATTTGATCCGCTGTATTTCCCTCTCCTTCCACACATGCTATTTTATTTCTTAATTGGATCATGGTTCTCCAAACGTACGAAGAGTTAGCAGTTGGAGTAACCACTATCCAATCATGCTCTGTAAGATACACTGAGTGGATCCACCTTATCCACAGTGAAGTGGCTTCCCTGTGAATGTCCCAAAGTGCCGCTGCTAGAAGGGTCTTATTCCATGTGGATATGTCTTTCAACCCCAATCCCCCATTGTGCTTCGGTTGGGTGACATCTTTCCAACTTACTGCACTAGCCTTTGAACCCCAAAGATACCTTCTTATCATGGTTTCCACTCTACCAATGACAACTGTCGGCACTGTCACCATAGCACACCAGAATGATAATACACCATAGATGCCTGAAGTGATAAGCTCTAATCTTCCCGTGAACGAAAGGAGCTTAGAAGACCACTTATGAATCATGTTGTTAACATCATTCAATAGGGGGTTGAAGTCATTCACACCAATCCTTTTACTACAAATGGGAATCCCCAAGTATTAGAAGGGAAGCGTACCTTTTTTGTATGGAAAGATTTCTGTAATGATGCTCAAGATGGGAGTCGCCACCCCAGCCGTGAAAATGTTGGATTTCTGGGCATTAACAGATAATCCCGATACCTTCTCGAATTAAGTCAAGCAAGACTCAATACTTTTTGCAGTTCGATCATCTCCATACCCTAGAATTAGCAAATCATCCGCAAATATTAAATGTGAAACATCAACTTTCTTGCAGATTTTAGAGTGGAATTTGTACAATCCTTCACTAATCTGTACCTTCATCAGTCTGCTAAAATACTCCATGCATAGCACAAAGAGGAGGGAAGAGATGGGATCACCCTGTCGAAGTCCCCGTTTTCCCTGAAAAACCTTTCGGTTTCCCATTTAGCAGAAGTGAATATGAGGGTGTAGTAACACATTGTTCAATCCAACCACAGAACTTGAGTGAAAATCCCAATCCATGCAGCATATCAAACAAGAACCTCCAATTAACTGAGTCGTAAGCCTTTGAGATATCTACTTTAATGGTCATTCGAGGAGCTATGTTGCAGGTTGCTCTACCATATCCACGAAAGATTTCCTCTGCTAACATGATACAATCCCTCATTTTCCTACCTTTAACAAACCCAAATTGAGCTGGATCCACAATGGAAGGCGAGCATCTTCTCAACCTAACTGCTAACACTTTTGCAATGATTTTATAGACGTGTTGCAACAAGAGATAGGTCTATAATCCTTCACTCCAGGATTATGGTTAGACTTAGGTATGAGAGAGATGAAAGTGGCATTAATTTGCTTCAAGAGTTTCCCTTTCCGGAAGAATTCCATCACTGCTTCTGTGAGGTCTTTACCCACCACACTCCAGGCCTCTTGAAAAAAGAGGGAGGAGTATCCATCAGGTCCGGGAGACTTGTTTTTGTTAATCATCCACAGTGCCGCTCTCACTTCATCTTCCATCACTGGTTCTTCTAATGTTAACAAATTAGATGGGGAGATTTTCGATCCCATATTCAGCACTTATTCATCCACACATTCAACATGTGGAGTATTCTCCCCCAAGAGAAAGGTATAATATCGAAGAAAACTGTCCACAACCATCGAGTATGAAGTAGTAGGTCCACTCTCCGTCAACACTCTGTATATACCATTTCTCGAAGCATTACCGTTAATCAAGGTATAGAAGTACCTACTGCCACGATCTTGATTTTTGATATGCTTGTTTTTCAAAATATGAGAAATATAGGTGGATTCACAATCTTCCAAATGCTTAACTCTCCCAATTGCACCATTTAATTCCGCTGTCAAACCAATTTGATGTGGATTTGCCATAAAAGCTTGTTGGAGAGTGAGTAGTTTCTCAGTAGCTCTCTTCACTCTTTCTGAAATATGAGAGTAATTAAGAAGGTAGAGCTCTTTCAATGGCTTCTTAAATTTGATGCTGCATATGATTAATGCATCATAAATTGGGAAGTAGGTGATAAGAATTGATGAATTTGAGGTTCTGAGTTGTGGTTTTGGTGGGCGGAGGTTTGAAAAATCTGCAGGTTAGGGGGATGTGTACAATTTTGACACGTGGTTGAAGTCTGTATGACCACGGCAAATCTGGAAAGCTCACCAAACTCTCTGGTGTGCTTATGTAATTTTTAGCTTTCATAATTTGGATAAGATTTAATTACTCATGGAGTATACATTTATTTTGTCTCCTGAAATGACAAAATATCTTGTGATCGGCTTATATTTAATTTTTATATATTTATCAATAAAAATATATTTTAATGAATAAATTTTTTTAAAATGTGTTTGTGATTTTTTTTATGAAAATACGGTTAGTTTTTAATAAAAAATTAATAATACAATTGAATAAAAAATATATATAATGCATTTATTAAATAAATAAATATACTGAATCAACATTAATTAAAAAATATATTAATTGCATAAAGTCATACACTTGCACAGTAATTTGACATATAAAAAAAAAGTTCATATATTTAAAAAAATATTGGGAGGAAATGAGTATTTTACTTAATTGAGGAAGTGTTTTTTTTATTTTTAATGATGTAAGAATAAGTTTTTTTTTTTTATCATTAATAAGAAAAATAATAGAGTTATTAATTTAGGTAAATACAGTGTAAATAATAATTGTTTTGGTTGTATTGTGTTATTAAGAGTGTGTTAACATTGTATAGGATTAATAATTTTAAAAGACAAAAATTTATATGGATCGTCTCATGTTAGTAATGTTTTGAAGTAATTACTTTATTTTATTTTATTTTAATAAAAGGTGATTAATAAATTATTGTAACATATATGAGAAAATGCAATATTTTTAATGAAAATTGATAATTATTTAAGAAAAATAAAATTATCTTACATCGTTTTCTTATTATAGAAATGTTGTTATCATGTTATGCACTAGATAGAATATACTCCCTCCGTCCGCTTCTAATGTATTCATTTTACTATTTTTTGTGTCCGCTTCAAAGGTATCAATTTCCCATATTTAATAAAAAAATACACAATATGACTCACTACTTCCCTCTAATATAACTGCACACTCTACGTATAATAATAATACTTCTTAATCCACGTATAATACATCAGAATCGAGAGAGTAATAGTACTTCTTTTCATGCTCGTGACCAATTTCTTTTATTAATTACTTCTATTTCCTTTTAATGAATCACCCATATGCATGTCCTAAATCCTTTTTCCTTTTTTTAAGCTTTGAAAGTATTTTAACTATTAATCAGATGAGGCTTAATTACATAAAATCATATTTAGGGAAGCTATCATCCCTACCCAATGGTCTACGGGGATTAATCTAGAAATCACACTAATAAACAATTTTCTTTTTCTAACGTAGCCTTTGATTAAAAGTCAGGTATATATGCTTGTAGAGTTGGGCTTTTACAACCTACTTCATGCGTCCTAAATTCATGAAAATGACTCGACATGAGTAATTCAGAAAAAATAAAACTAAAATAAAAAGTTAACACATAAAAAACAAAGGAGTGTTCTAATCTATGTGAAACTCTTATGATTCTCATTTTTTTAAGATTAATTACAATTGTAATCTTATTATTACAAAACCATGGGGGTATCATCTACTAACCAGTAACCACAATTCACAGTTTAAATTTGTGCTTCATGTTTTATTGAGCATCACCTAGTTGCAAAATTTGTGCTAGATTCCAAGGTTGCAGTTTGCCACACTGAGTCCTGTTATTTCGCGCAATTTACAGGCGACCAACTTCACGGTAATAAAACTCAACCCTGTACATTTTGTTTAGATGATACAGCACAATTGAAGTTGCACAGTACATGGTCCCTGCGAACAAGCATGGCATGCCAATCAACTGCAAAACTTTGTTTAGAAACGTGGATGGGAGTCACCCCATTCAGGCAGTTTTCTTATCTGAGTAATCTGGTTCCTGAACGCGCTGATCTGCATTATCATTTTGTGAATTTGCTTGTCTTTCTGCTTCAGCTTGTTCGAACAAAGCCTGTCTTTGCATGGTCGCCATCATTTCTCTCATTGTCTTCTCTTCTCCATCGAGCTGTATTTTCATAATCCTCTCCGCTTCCATGTCAATTGGCTTGAAATAATCCTCAATGGCTGCCTCCTGTTGCCAATTGTCTAAAATTAAGACAACCAATAATAAAACAAGAAAATAAATGTTGGAGAATAATATAAATGCCCTAAGCAGACTCGTCCCATGCTATTATTGGAAAAAATCGTGAAGCATTTTCCCAACCGTAATCAAACACCCCTTTTAATAATAGACAAGTATAGAATAAATAAGTGTAATAGGAAGAGAACCAATAATATTTTAGAGCCTAATATGACTTCCACTGCTTAAATGTGAAAAAGAAAAAAGGTGCATAAATACTTGTTTAGGCTAGTGAGAAACATTCGACTGGTTAAAAAGGCTTGTAAATAGACTAATAGAGAACTATCCAGATGCAAGATGACGTCAACTGGGACAGTTACACAATAATAAAATGCAATGTTGAATTTTCCCAATAAACAAAATAAAGTAGGAAACTATATATCCAACTCATTTAAGCAAGTGAAGATAAATAGATCACGGTGCCACAAAAAAAATAAAATAAAATAAAATAAAAATTAACAGTTTTTCATTAATCTTACAGGATTCCAATGGTTTATTGTGGATAATGAAATAAATGGCGGCTCCAAGTCCTTTGTCCTCTGTAGGAAGGTAAATTCTTGAAACAAAACTGGTGTGTTTGGAATAATTCTTCCTTGAGAATTTTCATTACTAGGTCAGAATTATATACAATTATGTGAGCCAATCTCATGGCATAATAAAGGAAAATTTTGACAATTACCCCTAATTTTACTCTTGCATATTCTCCTAATTTAGATAATTAAAATTGAATCTAATCAAGCAATTAAGGAAAAAATGCAATGGAATACAGTTGGTTCTTTCCAACACTCCCCCTCAAGCTCAGGAATAGATGTCTTGCATTCCGAGCTTGAGAAGAAGTCTTTCATGATTCGGCCTTGGTAAACTTTTAGTTAGAACATCTGCCTCTTGAGCTTGAGTAGGGATGTAGCATAGGTCAACGCTTCCTTCCCTTATTTCATTTTTAAAAAACTTTGATCAATTCTGACATGTTTCATTCGATCATGCTGAACTGGATTGTTTACGATGCTGATGGCAGATTTGCTGTCACTATATAATTTAGTAGGGGAACAAGCAGTGATTCTCAAGTCTTGTAACAATCTATCCAACCAAATAACTTCACAACTTCCCTATGCAATTGCACGGAATTCAGCTTCTGCACTACTTCTTGCCACTACTGTTTGTTTTTTACTTCTCCAAGTGACTAAGTTACCCCACAGCGTGGTACAGTACCCGGAGGTGGACTTGCAATCCTCTCCTCCAGCCCAATCAGCATTGACAAATCCTTCAATTTTTCTACTCTCATTCTTAAGAAAAATCAATCCTTTTCCTACAGTACCTTTGAGATACCTCAAGATATGATTTACTGCCTCCATGTGTCTAGTAGAAGGTGAGTGCATGTACTGGCTTACTAAACATACAGCATACGAGATGTCAGGCCGAGTTAGGGACAAATATATCAATTTTCCAACCAACCTCCGATATCTCCCTATGTCCTCAGAATGCTCTTCTTCTTTAATCTTGCTTTTCCAATTCTTTTCCAACGGTGTGCCCACAGGTCTGCACCCTAGTTTTCCAGTCTCCTTTAGCAAGTCCAGAGTATACTTCCTTTAAGAAATATAGATACTTTGTTTACTCCTCGCAACCTCCATACCAAGAAAATACTTTAGGGGCCCTAAATCTTTAACTTCGAATTCCCTTTTCAGTTGATCCTTAAGCGTATATATTTCAGCACTATCATCACCTGTTAATATGATGTCGTCAACATATACGATGAGAATGACCTTCTTTCCAGTTTCTCCAATCTTCACAAATATTGTATGGTCAGCCTTTCCTTGATTATACCCAAGTTGAGTGAGAGTTGAGCTGAATTTAGTAAACCACGCACGTGGAGACTGCTTCAAACCATACAAAGATTTTTTCAATCTGCACACTTTAACTTGTTCTTCTTTAGACTCAAATTCAGGAGGAATCTTCATGTATACCTCTTCATCCAGATTGCCATTTAAGAAGGCATTCTTTATGTCGATCTGATGTAGTTCCCAATCTAGATTCGCTGCAAGAGATAAAAGTACTCTAATAGAGTTCAACTTTGCTACCGGAGCAAAAGTTTCTTCATAATCAATCCCATAGGTTTTTGTACTTTAACGTGAATACCCACTTGCTACCAATCACCTTCTTATCTCTGGGCAAATCAACTATCTCCCATGTCTGGTTTGCTTGCAAAGATCTCATTTCTTCACACACCGCTATCTCCCATTTTGGATTCTTTAGTGCCTCGTGAATATTTTTTGGAATTTCCACGCTGTCAATCTTTGCTATAAAGGCTCTAAATCCAGGAGACAATTTTCTGTAGGTTAAGAAATTATATATGGGATGTTTGGTGCATGTCCTTACCTTCTTCTGCAGTGCAATTGGCAGATCTAGATCACTTGCTTCATTCGGTTCCGATTCTTGGGTCAATGATTGGTCTTGCTGAGGTGCTTTTTGCCTGCGAGAGTAAGTTTGAAGTGGCTTTTCTGGAGGTAATTCTTTCTCATGACTTAGGACAGGATGGCTGAGACTAAGATTGTGGGTAGTAACTGGAATCTCTTTGGTGGAAGAAAGAGGCACAATATTTCCAGATCCTGAGTGGACGGAAATTTTAGAATTTGTGTGACTCAAGGGCAAGACTTCTTGAGATATTGGGAGGGAGATTGTAGGATCCCAATGACCTTCTTTAGTAGATCTCTCCCCCTGGAGAAGGCTGTTGGGATAGAAGGATTTATCTTCAAAAAAGGTTACATCACATGAAATAAAAAATTTCTTTAGAAACGGAGAATAACACTTGTACCCTTTTTGTGTTGGAGAATATCCTACAAACACACACTTATGAGCTCTAGGGTCAAGTTTGCTTCGGTTTGGTTGTTTGTTGTGGACAAAGACAATGCATCCAAATACTCTAGGAGTAAGAGAATTAAATAGGTTGACTTTTGGGAAGTGATCAAGTAGAATGCTTAGAGGAGTCCTAAAACTCAATGTTTTTGATGGCAAACGATTTATTAAGTATGCAGATGTGAGAATGGCCTCCCCCCAGTATGAGTTAGGAACTGAGTTTGTGAACATAATTGAACATGAAACTTCCAACAAATGACGGTTTTTTCTCTCTGCAATCCCGTTTTGTTTGGGTGTGTCATACAGGAGCTTTGATGGTGTATCCCATTTTCTCCCAAATATTGGACAAACTCATTTGAGAAATATTCCCACCCATTGTCTGTTCGAAAAACTTGGATATTGGATTGAAATACGTTCTGAACAAATTTATGAAATTGTTTGAATAGGGTAAAGGGCTCATATTTGTTTTTCATTAGGTATACCCAACAGGCTCTAGTATGATCGTCTATAAAAGTGATGAACCAGTGTGTTTTGGTCAGGTTAGTTGTCCTAGATGGACCCTAAATATCACTATGAATAGTTTGAAAAGGTTTGGAGGTTTATATGTGTGTACTGGGTAACTGACTCGTGGCTGTTTTGCTAGGACACAATGCTCACACTGAAGAAAACTTTGTTCTTTATTGAGAAAAAGATGAGGATACAAATGTTTCATGTAAGGAAAGCTTGGGTGTCCCAACCTTTGATGCCATAACATAACATTAGAATTAGAAAAAGGAAAGCTTGGGAGTCCCAACCTTTGATGCCATAACATAACATTAGAATTAGAAACCACTGACATGGACATTTTATTCTGAGGCTTGTTTTTATTGAATGACTTTTCTCCTAGGAAGAAGTATAGGCCATCTTTCTTCTCAGCAATTCCAATCATCTTCCCCGAAGAACGGTCTTAAAATTCACAGTGAGTTTGATAAAAGGTTACAACACAATCCATATCTCTAGTTAACTTACTAACTGATAAGAGATTATAAGTTAACTTTGGCACATATAAAACTGATTTCAATATGACATTTGGTAGGCAAACCGTGCCACTTCCAACAGCAGGTGACTTTTCCCCATCAGCAACCCATACACTAATCTCACCATTGCACTTGTCATAACTTTCAAATACTTCCATTGTTCCTGTCATGTGATCTGATGCCCCTGTGTCCACAATCCAAAAATCTATTTTTTGTGACATTGACATGAAAGTTTGACTTATATTACCTGCGTGTGCAATGGCAGCAGTTGTATTCTTTGAATTTTGACTCTTGTCACCTTTGGAAATCTCGGTTTGATTGAGGATTAGCTGCAGCCATTCAATTTGCTTTTGTTTTAGTAATTCCACCTGCTCTGTTGGAAGATTCAGTGCAGCCGCCTTTCCAAGGTCTGCCTCAACCAAATTTGCAAATTTTGAAGCCCCATGTTGCTTCCTTGGTTTCCACCCATCTAGTTTTCCGTGCAGATCCCAACATGTCTCTCGAGTATGATACGGTTTGTTACAATGATCACACCAAACCTTATTCTTGGTTTGAGGCCAATGATCACCACCTCTCTTTTTTGCCACAAGAGCAGAACACCGTGTATCCAAGGGAGATGAATCTTGGCTTGGAGGATTCATCATCATCCGCCTCCGACTTTCCTCTCTTCTAACATCTGCAAAGGACTCCTCGAAGACTTGGAAAAGACTTCATTCCAAGTAGTCTCCCACGAACCTCATCCAAATCTGGATTTAGTCCCTGCAAAAAATCAAAAGTACGCTCCTTTTCGAGCATCTTCTTGAACTTTTCACTGTCTGCTGGACACGCCCAGCCTATCTCATAGAATAGGTCCATCTTCTGCCATAATTCCATTAGAGAATTGTAATAATCCGTAACAGTTAGATTCTCTTGTATAATGTTTCGGATTTTTGATCTAATCTCAAAACACTGAGATGTGTTTTCAAGATCAGAGTAAATGTCTTGAACTGTTTCCCAAATCTCCTTGGCTGTCTTGTAAAATAGATAAGTCCGTCCTATGCTTGGCTCCATCGAATTAATAAGCCATGCCATAACAATCGAGTTCTCTGCCTCCCAAGTGTCATAGTTTGGTGCAGTTTTAACTGGGGCTGTTATTACACCGGTTAAATACCCAGCCTTTCCCCTTCCCTTTATGACAAGTAGTACAGATTGAGACCACTCTCTAAAACTCCGGCCATTTAGCTTGTGCTGCGTAATTTGTAGGGAATGACTATCGTATGAGGACGGCATAGAAACAGAACAAGAACCAGGCACTTGAGTTGTCTGGGCTGTTGTGCTTGAGGACACATCTGTTGTTGAACTTATATTGGTTGGTTACTACACTCTCACACCCTTCCTTTTTTTTCTTTTTCTCACCAGTACCGACCAGGCTCTGATACCATGAAACAAGATTGGTGTGTTTGGAATAATTCTTCCTTGAGAATTTTCATTACTAGGTCAAAATTATAAACAATTATGTTAGCCAATCTCATGGCATAATAAAGGAAAATTTGACAATTACCCCTAATTTTACTCTTGCATATTCTCCTAATTTAGATAATTAAAATCTAATCTAATCAAGCAATTAAGGAAAAAATGCAATGGAATACAGCTGGTTCTTTCCAACAATTCTTAACTATGGCACACAATACACTGTTATGTATAATTCTCAACTGCTCTACTGGATATCTAATACTCTCTTAGAGGAGCACCTGATAGCATTGCCCCAGAGTAGTTAATTAATCATGTGTTTCATTTGAAGTTAGCTGAACCACCAACGAACATAAGTGGGAATAGGAATACTTGAAGGAGAAAACAATTGATCTGATGAATAGACATAGAAAAGCATTAAAATGTACTTTTAAGCCAATGGTTGTCAGTATTAATTCTCAGAGTTATTCACCATTTCATATTATTTCTCAGAGAGATGGAAAAATGGCTTATAAAGGTATAGCAATCATTCCTTACCATCAGAGTTCAGTGCCTAAATGCATCGCAATATGTATTTGAAGAGTCTGAAATATAAAAGTGCCCCCAAAAAGATAGCAGCAAGGCTCAAATTTACAAATGATCCAACATCTTCCGACCATCGTGTCCATTTCGCCACGTACATTAACTAATCAAGTTTTATAATTATTTTGGTTGAGCTGCATACACGTCCCATGCATATCACTAACGGAAGAGTCTCTCAAGAAGCAAGTTTTAGTACTGTCCAATTTAACTCTTTGTGCGACCAAATTCTAAGATCCTATATTTTGGAAAATCCACAAGTTTTGACACTCAATTCACATTTTACAACTAGTTATACGAGTGAGATTTTGAAAGCATCGATATAATCATCATTGGATGTTTGCAGATTAAATAAAGTATACATAACCCTTGCAAATATAACCAATGGAAGAGAAACTTACAGTCTCCTCTAACTTCTTATTCAAAGCTTGCATATCATCAACCATCTTCCGCACCTCAGACAAAATAATTTGTTCAGGGAGCTTATCGAGAGCTGCTTTCCTCACTTGTGCCTTGACAAATGGACGCCATTAAAATGTAAGGGGAGGACCAGAAGATTATACACACACACTTTCTAATATACATACAACCCAACTGGCCTGGTTCTTACACACGTGTAAGATTCTTAATGCTCAAAAGAACATATTCAGAAAAGCAAAACATCCAAGATGAAAGCAAACACAATACCCTTGTTCAAGTTACAGCACTGGCAGATCGATAAATGGATCATCTTCTTTCTGACTCAACCAACTACAGCATTACACCAGTGGAATAAATTCAGCCCAAAATTGTATGGCACAGTGTTTCAATAAAATGTGACCTAAAACTGTGATAGTATCTCGCTAGCATTTGTGTGTATACTTTATAATACTTCAATTGGCACATATGAACATATGAATTATGATAGTGAGTAGCTCCAAAAAAAGGCCCTTGATTAATTCGAAATACATAACCACCCACAGACGCAAATCAATCATTCAATAATCTCCATCTAACCAACAGAAAAGGTGAACCGATTTTGAATAGTAAAGAGATAAATCGAAACCTGTTGGAGGCGTTGCTGGAGCTGTATTCTGTAAGATCGGATTCTACGCTCTTCGTAACCCGATAAAACCCTAACATACAACATAGTTTTTCGCCCAAATTCCAATAGTTTTTCCATTTTTATTTCCCTTCCTTTTGCGACCGTTTCCTGTCTTCTTTTCACGTGGGATATCTTAGCTTTCCAATTCCGGTATCAATAATCAAAATTAGAAGCCACCATTAACAAGGCTTTCTCATCGGGCAAAGAAAATATTGGATCTTTGCGTCAAAATTTGTGAACGTAGGCAGCAAAGAAAGATACAGAAAATGGAGATGAGGAAATGCAAAGTTGAGTTCAATAGTGTTTTTCTTACTTTTGAATTTGATAACGGTGATGTTTTAAAGTCCTTTGGTTAAAATAAATGAATTGATTTTATATATTTATAATTTGATTGAAAATATTTTTATGACTCAATTGTACAATGATTTGATTGTATATATATTTAAAACTTTTAAATCGAGTTAGACTATTTTTGTTATTTAGGCATGTTAACAATGTTTACTAAATATGGAGCATTAAAAAATATAGTTAAATATATTTGGATATATTAAAATTTAAACTTACATTTTAAAGAAAGTAATTTTTTTAATTTATTAAATTTATATAGTTTTAAAAGACAAAGTTGTTGTGAAACTTTCTTACGTAAGACGTGTTAAATATGCATATTATATAGATAAAGTATGTTTAATAATTGTTAAAGTAAGTAATCTAAAGTATAATGAATAATGAATTAAAGTATATTTTTAAGAAAGTTATAATATGATTTAATATTAACTACAAATAAGCATATTTTATCTCAAATGATATTAATTTTTTTTAAGTATTTGCATTTTTATTTTATAATTTAAGCATTGAATAATTTATTTTACTTTTTATTTTTTTAAAAAAATTACCTATATTCCAATGTTCTTTTATTTGTTCTCTCGCATTTTGAAAGCATGTACCTGATAATCTTTATAATAATAATAATATATAATAATATTGGAGAGTTTTTGAGATGACGATGTAGCACCCCTCAAAAGCCTCCGTGCTAACGACACGTTCACACAATTTTTGATTTTTTTATTTTTTATTTAATCTTTTTTGTCCCACCTTCCTTTTTTATTATTAATTCTCGTGTTTTTTAGATGATGATATGACACCCCTCAATTAATTTGGTGATTTACTTTTTTAATTTTTTTATTTAATCTTTTTGTCCTACCTTCATTTTTTGATAATTAATTCTCCGTGTTTTTTAGATGATGATATGGCACCCTCAATTAATTTAGTGATTTACTTTAATTAAGTCTAAAATAATTAACATTAATTATGCAACTTTAATTCATCAATTTATATTCAATTTGCTTTAATTAAGCCTAATATAATTAACATTAATTATTCAGTTCAACTTTAATGAATTTAAAATCTTTAATTTATTACACGTTCTTTTTAAAATCTTTAATGATTTTTTTCAATAAATTTGATCTCCTAGATGGTGTGTCATTTTTACAATTTTTTGGGATTATAATATTCTTTTTTTTTATGTTTCCTTATTTGATAAAAATTCTTTTTTCTTTATTGTGATCAAATAATAAATAGATGTTGATTTCATGAAACTGATTGACATTTATATTTAATGATGATTTTAATGTAATTTAGTATTTATTTTTTGTTTGTGTATATATACTTGATTCAAATTGAGGTGAAATCACACATTAGGATTTCGTATTTTCTCTGTCTCTATAGATCATTGTAATACTTTTTATGTTTTATTATTTTGTTCTAAACTGATTTAGTTCTACTTCTATGCTTTTGAGGTTATTTGCACTTATAATGTATTTAGTAATTTTTTAAAAGAATTATTTTGATACAATTCTTATTCATAATTTTTATTCATTTTTTATACTTAATTTAGTAAAATGTGTTGCCGCTTTGGAAGATTCACCTCCTACGAATGCAAAAGCTCCAGACAAGAATGAGAGGAAGAAGAATGAATAATCAAATTCAAAATTTCAGATACAATTCAATTTGGTTGTTCTAGACCATAATCATATATATTTTCATTTTCTGTAAATTATTATTTATTTACTTCTTTATTCTATTTTTTTGTTCTTTAATTAATTTGGAATACTTTTATTAGATCTTAATATTCATTTTATTTAATTTATGAGTTATTAAAGAATCATCATTATTGAAATCACATTTTACATATTTACACTTACTATTATGTAGAGTACATTTTTTTTTCTTTAAAATGTCCTAAATAACTAATCAAATTATATAAAATTTAGATTTCCATATCTACAATAAATTTCCTACTTAATGTATGTACCACCCATTACTTTTACTTTTAAAGTTATTTAATTTTAATTGAAATTAATTAATTAGTTTTATATTTACACTTACTATTATGTAGAGTACATTTTTTTTTCTTTAAAATGTCCTAAATAACTAATCAAATTATATAAAATTTAGATTTCCATATCTACAATAAATTTCCTACTTAATGTATGTACCACCCATTACTTTTACTTTTAAAGTTATTTAATTTTAATTGAAATTAATTAATTAGTTTTATTATTGTTATATAAACACAATGCAATATTTTATGCATTGATACATTAAAAAATATTATATGCATTGATTTCTCTTTTTAAATGAATATATATCAACCATAAATATTAATATAATATTTTGTATTTTATTACTTCATGTCTTTGTAAAAGTAATTCATTTTAAAATATTCAATATAGATGATTGAAAATTATATTTCTATTGAATAATTTATATTTAATTTATAATTTTTCGTGATAAAGTATTAATTATTCACGTTAATAAATTATGGATAATGTAATAAAATAAATAAAATATATGATATAAATAATTTAAAAAAGAGAAAAGCATTCAATAATTACTATTTAGCATCTATATAAATTATATGTATATTGATTGTTATAAATTAATCTTTTAACTATGAAATAAGTTTGTCTATAACCTTTTAATTTTAAAAGTTAATCGTTTAGAAAAATATATGAATTTCAACATATAATGTAGTATATACTAATAATCAAATCAACTTTTAGTATTCATGTGATTTTAGTCGAACTTAGTCAAAATATACGAATAAGTATGATGGATAATTTTAATATTTATTTATATTTTTAATATTTTATATAAAATAAAATATTTTTTTATATCAATTAAAAGATATTTGAAACTAAAATTTATTTATACTGTATGAGTACTTTTCATATAATAGTATTTAATTTATTGTTATTGATTGATTAAAGTAAAAAGAAAAAACAAAGATAATTAAATATAACTACCAAAAAAATTTTAATACTATTGCATGTTAATAAGTTTTTTTTATTATTATTATTTAACTAAAAAACAAAGATCTTCGCAATGATCTTATTTTAATGCACAAGTTTTGTACTGATTTCACGGTTTTAATGACGCTTTGGATATTAATATATTTGATTTTTTATTTTTATTATTATTTTGTGCCAACTTAATTTAATTGTGATTGAGCTTATAGATAGGAATTATATACCATTTACCCTTATACATTAACACATAATTTTGTTTCAATCAATTTATTGCTAATATTAGAATTTAATATGTTGTACTAATAATAAATATTTCTAATTTATTGGTATATAAACATATACACAACATAATAAAAATTTTAGTTTAGATCATTATAATTTTAATCTTTTATTAAATATCATAATTAATGTTTTCTTCAAATTTAAAATCATTATTCATCTTATCTTTATTTTATCCAACATTCATATAAAATAGTTGCTGACATATTTTACATGTATCAACACAAAATAATTCTGTCATATTTATAATTGTGACAATCATAAATCAAACTCAAATTAAATTCTTCATCAAATATTAATTAAATTTTCAATTCTACTTTCATATGTTAATTAATTTTTCTAGAATTACATATTTTTAAGAGTATTTCTATAGTATTAGTGGCTCAATAGCTTAAAAATTAGATTAATGGATTAAGATTATTATTTTTTTATTAATTAAAAATCACTTATTAAATTAATTTTAATTGTTGATCTAACTCTTAATATGATATTTAATACTCCATATTTAAGTAAAAAAAATCAGTGTGAGTAGTAAATTATTTATATTAATTAAAATGTTATAACTATATAAATTTAATTTAAAACTTTTATTAAATATATATTTTTATAATTATATAGATAATATCTTATTAAAATAAAAATTCCCGTGCATTGCACGAGTTCTATACTAGTATACTTTTATAAAAGAGTTGATTTTTTGTGTTCCCAAATGTACTTGTTTTAAAGGTAGGGGTGGACAAAATTTTTAAAAAACCGTCAAAACCGTTCGAGCCGCACTACATTGCACCGCACTTAGTGATTTTTTACATAAACCGCGATAAATTTTATCGGAGAAAACCGCACCGCTTGAATGGTGCAATTTTGATTTTCATGTAAGATTGCAACGCACTCTATTATATAAATATAAATATATTTAATTATATATATATATATTATATTATATATGTATATGTATTATTGAAGAGGTAAAAAAATATACACAGAGTAAAATATATTGGCAAAGACTTGTGTGAGACCACCTCACGTAAGGGCTTACGTGAGACGATCGAAAAGTGATAACTTTCATAACGAAAAGTGATACTAAATTAATGAAAAGTGATAATGAAATTTTATGAACAATTTATAGTGTAAATGAAAAGTGATAACATTATATAGCGAAAGTGATAACATTTTATGGCGAAAGTGATAACTATTTTAAAAAGTGTAAAATGGTCTCACGTGAGACGGTCTCACGCAAGACTTACCCAAATATATAGGATCACAAAATAATTTTAATTTAAGTTGCTTTATTTTATGAATAATTCATTATTTCGGTTGTTTATGGAGTTGAATGATGATTTCATATATTTAAGTTTATTATCTAATTTAATAAGTGTTACAATATTTTATTTATAAGAGTGAAACACTTTAAATTAGGCATTTATACATATTTACTTTTTTTATATATTCGTATTGTATTCTATCGTTATGTTAAGTATGTTGATTTATAAACCGTCAAACCGCGAAACAGTAAAAAAAACCCGCCTAAAACCGCATAATAAATTTTACTCGACAAACCACAATTTCAAATAAATTGTCAAACTGAACTGCATGTAGTAATGCAATTTGAATTTTATCGAAATAACCGCAAAACCGCACCGTGAACACTCATATCTAAATAGTATATACTTTAATTAATAAAAGTACAATGTTTTGTTCTAAAAGTATACACTTTTATTAAAAAAAATTCGGAAAATAAAAAGTACACATATTTATACTAAAAAATATATCATTTAATATTAAAAAGTATGTGGGCGCACGATAATCCGAACACACAAGTTTTATCCTTTATAAAATTGTCACATTTGACTACTTTTTACTTAAGGATATTTTTATCTCCTCATTAAAAATTTGGGGGATTTCTTTTTCTTTTTTTTTTTAAGGTGAAAAAAAAAAAAAAAGAGAATATGACTTAAAAAAAATTAAATATTCACTTATGAAATTTATGGATTTAAATATTTTGTTCAGATATATTAATTTATAATAATAAAATTTTAAATTTAATAACTTAAATATATAATAAATTTAAACTTTATTATTTTATATATTATAATTTTTTTAAAATTTAAACTTACATATAAAATATTTACATTTTACTATATAAGTGCAAAGTGAAAAGATATAATATGGTGTTATTTTTATCAAAATTTTAAAAGTTTGGAACTAAATTGTAGTAATATAAGTAAATGTTGTAATTTTTTTCGTAAGTAACCAAAATTGAGGTGAACCTGAGTATTTGGGCAGTACCTTAACTGGATTGATATGATTATAATAAACCTAAAATATGGAATTCTCTAATAATTGCACACATTTTTTTTTAAAAGAAAATATTATTTTAAGATTGTTAGAAGACAACCAGTTCTAATTGATAATAAAAGGAGGATTTATGAAATTCACAAACATAGTTACATTTGGCAAAATAAATAATAGAGTGTGCAGCAAGACTACAAGCACGTGGTTGCCAAAAGACTCGTTTAGGGTGCAACGAAATGAGCAAAGGGTAATATCTTGGAGAATTGGAATGCTAGACGAAGGACAATCCACCTCATTTCTAACGTCAAAAGATGACCGATGCAGCATCGCCAATGATGGAAAAGTCTTGAAGGTTGGTGGAAGGCTAACTTGCATGATTCCATGAGGCCAAGAAATTTTGCAGTAATGGGACAGGTAATACCATGGAAAGTCTTTGCAAAACCATGAAAGACAGTGCCATCGGGGTCTTCGACATACACTCCAATGGCCGCTTTTGAGAGTCGATGCGAAATAGCTCATTCAAAGAAAACTTTGTAGCCAGTAGAAGGGGGCAAGAAATCCCCCGGTAGAGGATCATAGGAAATACAGTCGGGCCAACTCCTAGCATTGTGAAAGACATAAAGGAGTGCAACAGAGTATGTCACAAGAGAATAGTAATCCATTGCTTCGCCAGAAAATAATTTATATTTACATTGTCACCAAATTGAATTGCAAATGACAGCGGTAAGTTTGTATTCCCCGAGGAAAAAGATACCTAAACCAAATATCACAAAGTGTTTGGAGAACTAATCTTACTCCTTCCCAAAAATACTTGCACATCATAAAATTGAGAATAATAAACAATATCAATCACCTTACAATTATATCACACACATTATTCGGAGTATTTAATTACTCAAAATATCATTTCTCTTTTTTACATCATTATAATAAAAAGTTTTTTTTTAATTATGTGCCAAAAAAAACATCATTATATTATTGGGACAGGAGGAGTGATATTTTTAAATAAATTTCAAAGGTGAAAACTAAATTGTAAAGGTGGATTAATTTTTTTATTTTTTATTTTTAAAAAGTCAAATACTCCCTCCGTCCCACACTTATCTTCACCACACAAAAAAGGAAACTTCACATTAGTCAACAATCTCAAAAATTATCATAATTTCAAAAATACCACTCGCACCTAACACACATAACATACTTTATAATTTATATATTACCTAAAAATATCACACTACCCCTAAAAAGTTAATAAAATTGATCAAAAATAACTTTTCTTAAACTCCGTATCTACAGTACCGGTGCAGATAAGTATGAGACGGAGGGAGTCCAATGAATAAAATAAATTTGCAATGATGAGGTAGGAGTAAAGAATTCTCCAGAAAATGCCCCTCAATTTTCTATCCTTTTCCCTTTGCACCCTTTAGAGCACGTAGGCAGTAGGCTGATTTGTGGTGACCAAATTTCAAAGAGCAAAGGTCATTTAGCCCCTTAATCTTATTTGGTGGGATCAAATAACCCCTCTATCTTTCTTTTTGTTCATTTACAAACTTTTTCTTTAGCCCTTTATTTTGTATTTTTGAACAATTAAACCCTTTATCTATATTTTTAAAGTCATTTAATTTTTTTTATGAGAACTAAATGAAATATATCCCCATCTACTATAAATTAAATCTAAATACTTTCATACTCATTAAATCAATACTGGCAACGTCCTTCTTTTCCTTTCTTTTGTTTTATTTTTCTTTCTGTTTTTTTCTAATCCTTTTTTTTCCTTTTATTATTATGGAGTATTTTTTAATAAATATTAATGTAATGTTGTTTCTTTCTTCTTTTATTCTTTCCTGTTTCGATTTTTCTAAGTTTTTAATATATATATATATATATAATTATTCAAGATTGTATGTAAAATAATTATATATTTAATTAACAATTTGTATGATAAATAAAATGTAATAATATTTTTAATAAAAGTAACACGTATTCAAAAAAATTAATTTCCATCAAATTAAATCATAAACCATACATATAATAAATAAAAAGAAGAAAAATTGATAAACGATGAATTAAATAATAATTCTTAAAAAAAAATTAGACTACACGAGGTAGTTAATAAATGTAATTAAAACTGAATAAAATATAGAATCAACATAATATTTTATTCATTAATATATATATAATAAATTAAATATAAGAAGATGATTAAAAAAAAAGAATGAACGAATTAAAGAATGTCTGGGAAAATGAGGCACCGAATATTAGGATTATTTAATATTGTTGAGGGTCTTAAAGAAAAGGAAAGAAATTATCATAAAAAGGAAACAATATTACATTTTATTTAATGGAGGGCTTGTTTGATGGTATATAAAAGATGAAGGGTATATTTGATCTTTAACTAAAAAAAGGGGCTTAAGTGTACCAAAAACAAGGTTGAGGGTGTAGATGATCGGGGGAAGATTAGAGTCCTAATTGATCCTTTTTCCAATTGAAAATACCTAGAAAGATGAAGGGCAAAAACTAGACCTACCTTATATATATATATCAAATAAAAATCTTTTATTTGACATGGATTTGGTCCTTGTAAACATAAGTTAAACAGTAAGCCCTCTCTATAAATCACGATACATTCTGCGATTTATCTTCTCCATCAATCCCCATAATAAAGGCACTGGGGCCTAATGGTGGGGTACACAATATCAAATAAACGCCAAAAAGGAACCTGTCCCTTTCCTTCACTCGCATTCCTTCGGTTGGAAGCTCGCTTTTAAGCCAGTGGATAAAGATTGGCAATTGAATTTATTTTTATATAGGATATATATAAACCTACATCTTCTCTCTGCAACTATCGACGATAATCCGCCAATTTACTAATGAATCAATCGGATTTGATGTCTAATTAAACCATTCAATCGGAACCTCGTGATTTTTACCGCATCTCCCTTTTTAGGAAGGTCAGATTCTGTACACTTCGTAAATCTGGTATTCATGCATTGTTCGTGTTGAAAATGCTTGTATTATATTTGATTTTAATTTTTTTATGCGAATTTCTAGGGTTTATGTTGACCACGTTCTCATTTTTTATGCAGAAGGTGGGTGGATATTTTATGCATCTTGTATTTTGTGCTTATTTTCCTATTCTGTTTAAATCTCTTATTCGTAAGCTAGTGAAGCAACTTTCTAAATTTCGGCTGTGTATGTTGCATAGGAATCACGATTGTTGCACTGAGGCCTTTTAAGTCTGCCCATGTTGTGATCGCCTTGATTTTATGCGCATAAAGTTTATTATGATGTTTTTGGCTATTTTAGTTATGTTAATGTACAAAAAGATGTTCATAGATTATGATTTTATTTTTGACGATGCTGTGGTTGTTCTGCTAAAACCTTGCATAGATTATCTATGGAAATATGATCACCATAATTTGATTGACATCTTTAATTGGGGGCCTCCGCATAAAATAACTGGACTTTTTTGAAAAACTGGAAAAGGAAATGAAGCTGCAATACTTCCTTTTTTCTTTTGGTTCGTAGTAGAATATTGACTGCATAATTTGTTCCATGCAGTATACAGTTTTCTAAGTAGAATGTATAATTTGCATTAAATTAAAATGGTAATCACATATATGAATGAATACTGAATTGTTCTAGAAATAGTAGCTTTCCTTCTTGTCAGATAGATTGTCTTTGGATGGTGGAGATAGCAGTCTAGCTTGTGCACCATAGAAAATTATGTAATTTCATTTGTTGCTTAATTATATATGGTGCTTTGACCGTAGAACGGTCAGTCTTTCAATAATACCTGGTTCGCTTGAGTTGGAGTCTCCATTTTTCAACTTCTTGTCGGATAAATGTGACATTTTTAAAAAATAATTGTGACCTTTTCAAGAATAGAAATTGGTTGACCTTGTTCACATGGTCCTTTTTGTATCTACACACGTTTAAAAAATAATTGGTCTTTTTCTGTTTTGAATTTCCTTGCATCCTCCCTTGTTTTGTTACTTTGGAAGTACATCTTGTTTATGCATTTAAAGAATTCTGCATGCTATTGACTTTCTAGGAAAATAAGAAACATGAAACAATTGTGCTCAGGAACCCGATAAGTGTAAAAATATTGAGGATAAAGTCCCTTCTACTCAATCATAATTATGTTCATTTTATATATTTTGCTACTAGTCTTATCTGGTGCTGTTGAATAAAATTATAAGCTGGAATGTATTTTCTTTTCCTGCACTTAAACAGATTTTTGTTGCCTTGATGCAATGTTGCCTCAGAACAGCAAATCCTTGTTGCACCTGAAATCTTGAGTCGGTTTTTAGTTTAATTGCAGGTCTCTCACTATTATCATGTCCCATCAGCATGGTAATGAAGCTGATGAAATGGAAGAGGAATATGATATGGAATATGCAGATGATGACTTGGATGATGATTTCCATGGCAGATATTCTGGTGGCTCCGATTCTGATATGGATGAATATGAATACATGGTTTGTTCATTATGGATACAGCAAACATAACATTGTGTTTCCATTTCTAGTTTTCAGATTGAACGTCTTTACCTTGCTTGTCTTGCTCTAGGAATGTGCATTTTTTTATTTCATGATGATGCTAATTATCTCCTCACCCTGTACAGAATAATAGAATGCAAGATACTACTGCAGCTCAAGCGACAAAGGGCAAAGATATCCAAGGGATTCCCTGGGAGAGGCTAAGCATAACTAGAGAGAAATATCGGCAAACTAGATTAGAACAGTATAAGAACTATGAGAACATTCCTCAATCTGGAGAGGGATCAGAAAAGGTGGATTCTGATTTTTCCCATGCTAGCTTCTCTTTATCGTTCTTTATTTCTTTTAACTTTTTTGACTTCATTTACATTTTCATGTTGCAAATAGGAATGCAAAACCACTGAGAAAGGAGGCCAATACTATGTGTTCAGACGAAATTCAAGATCTGTGAAATCAACAATTTTACATTTTCAGGTTATTGGATTAACTTGTATCAGGAAAACTGCATTATCTATATTTATTTTCTGTGTGGATTTGTATGCCTTATTGGAAACACAGATTCTATTTGCAGGAATGAGTGCATGAACTTGAATTAAAACAGTGGGATCTATTTTTCTGGTCTGTTTAAATTAATCAAGATTATTACTTCTGGTGTCATGTTAAAGCATTGAGCATATATTTCCTACTTGAAAGATGTAAAAAATATCCTGTTTCGACTCTAAATTTTTCTTGGTATATCTAGGCCTGTCATTGATTCCTGTCATTATGTTGCTTAATATACATTAGGTCTATGTAACAAACATAGAATATATTGAGGAGTTCTGACCATTCAGCAATGGATAATAGATGTGTCTTTCTGGCCTAGCCAACTGAGTTCTTTAAATATCTCGTTCTCTCAGAAGATGAGTTTTATGTTTTTCAATGAATTGACTATGCTTATGTATTTGATCAATGTAATATGGTCTATTTTCTTGTTTATATTACATACTAGTTTGTGATCTAGTTGTGTGATAGCTCACCTTAACATACTGCTTTTGTTGCAGTTGAGAAATTTGGTTTGGGCTGCATCAAAGCATGATGTTTACCTAATGTCACATTTCTCAGTTTTGCATTGGTCATCATTAACATGTATCAAGTCTGAAGTTCTTAATGTGTCAGGACATGTTGCACCATGCGAGGTTAGTGGTTCTGGTTCTCACTTCATCTGTTCTCTCCCTCTCTCTTTCTGAGTGTTGTCCTAGAGCTGTCCCCAATTACTCCAATAATCATCAATCCAATTTACGTTATCTTCATCGGCTTTGCCCATTGTAGAAACACCCTGGAAGCTTGTTGGAAGGATTCACACAGACCCAAGTCAGCACATTAGCAGTGAAAGATAAGTTGTTAGTTGCAGGAGGATTTCAGGGAGAACTTATTTGCAAGGTGAGTGTTCTGTATTGCCCTCTGATGTATATAAAGTAATGTTGCGATTTATTTAAATATCTCTTTAGGTCTTCTATATAATGGGGAGAGCTCTCGTACATTGAAAAGCCCTCATTTCACTCTTTTGTTTGAACAAGTGGCTGTATGATTTATTTTGAAAAAGTCTGCTATCATTGAAACTATTCTTTCTCCAAATGTTAATTTAATTGTGCAGGGGATGCAATATATTGATATCTGCAATATACTGATTTTTTTAAAATTCTTCCTCCAATAATTTCAGCTGTGGCTACCGTTAAATTTTATTTGGTACTTTATATAAAACTTATTACTTGTAATTCATACTTCAAAGGGCTGGTTAGCACCTGGGTTTTTATCCTGTACATTGCTACTTTTCCAGTTTGGATGGAACTTCTTAATTTTCTTTTTCCTATTAAGTTTTAATCTGATGTCCAGTAGCATGTGAAAAAAGAATTATGTTATAGTTTGAGGAACATTATTCTTTGGTATTTCCTTGCTTAATCTTTTTGTGTTTTTTAACACAAACTTTTTTAGTTAATTGCTCTATGCAATTTGATCTCACCTGTTCCATTGCAGTATTTAGACAGGCCTGGAGTTTCTTACTGCACACGGACAACTTATGAAGATAATGCGATCACTAATGCGGTTGAGATATACACATCTGGAAGGTATTTGTTTTATATTCAGCCTTTAAGTGCGTTGAGTCTTTTCACTCTACTTCTTCCCCCCTTCTCTGTTCTCTCCTTTTCGGATGGACATTCCTGAAAGTGCATCTCTCTCATTTTAGTGGTGCAGTGCATTTTGTAGCTTCAAATAATGACAATGGAGTCAGAGATTTCGATTTGGAGAAATTTCAGCAGTGTAACCATTTTCGTTTTATGTGGCCTGTTAATGTAATGCTCTGTCCCTTTCCATATCTACATATGTGCATCCACACATATTTTACATGTTCTTTCAATGTAAGTTTATGAGGTTGTCTAACTTCAAATGTATGCCAATGTATGATCTCAAATTCTCTGTGGTTTGAACTAAGTGACTTATTAAAGTGGTTCTGTAGATACAATTGATGTAAAATTTGTGGATGTGGTCCTGACGTCCATGAGTGAACTTTAAATTTGTCTCCAAAATTCAACCCATTTGGCATATTGGGATCATGGGGGTTGGGTTGATTCAACCCTACTTCCAAGCTTGTACAATGAAAGACGTTCTTGCACCTTTACTTTCACTTTTTTGATGTTGACTAGATTCTGGCGTTCTGCTTTTTCTGAATGCAGCATACTTCCCTCAGTCCTGATGGTAAACTTCTTATTATTGTTGGGGATGACCCAGATGGTATGGTGGTGGACTCCAGATGTGGCAAGGTATAAGAGTTGTTTCTTTGCACCAGTGACAAACTTATAATGAGAATTTAGCATGGCTAGAGGTATTCAGCTGTCTTTTATCGTTGCAGGTTGTTGCATCTCTGCGTGGTCATTTGGACTACTCATTTGCATCGGCATGGCACCCCAATGGCCTAACATTTGCTACTGGGAACCAGGATAAAACCTGCCGAATTTGGGATCTGCGGAATCTTTCCACATCTGTTACGGCCTTGAAGGGAAACCTAGGAGCCATTCGTTCCATCCACTACACCTCTGATGGCCGATTCATGTCTATGGCGGAGCCTGCTGATTTTGTCCATGTTTTTGATGTTGATAGCGGGTATCAGAAAGAGCAGGAGATTGACTTCTTCGGAGAGATATCCGGTATGTCATTCAGTCCTGACACTGAGTCCCTTTTCATTGGAGTGTGGGATCGCACGTATGGTAGCCTTCTAGATTTCAGCAGACGCAGGGAGTACAAATACCTTGATACTATCACCTAAGTGGGCCTTGTATCTGCAGTCAGCATACATGTAAACGATTCTGTTACGTAGGTGTCCGAGGTGTTGTATAGTTGCAACGTTGGGCAATGAAAAGCTGTGTCGGTGTCTCGTTAGTTTAGTTGTTTCTTCAAGTGTTAATAAGATGTGGGTGTTGTATAGTAAAGAGTAGACGAGTTGTATTGATTGGTTGTCCACTGCCTTTGTAATTTTGTTGAGATGTTTCATTCGTGGTTGATTAAATGAAGACTGAAGGTAGGGTGTGGTGTATCTATGGGGCAGGTGCATGTGATCGATTTGGGGCATTTATTTTGACGACGTTAAAACTTAAGCAATGAACTAGTAGGATGTTGAAAACGTTGTCGTTGGATGTGAACTCTATTTACTTTATAACTTGATTTCTTCGTTTAAATGTTGAAATATTTTAAAATAAAAAAAGAGGACCCTTTAGGATCGGATCGGGGGTTTGAACCCGACGTGAATCGAACACGCAACCTTCTGATCTGGAGTCAGACGCGCTACCATTGCGCCACGGATCCTTATTGGTCATATGTGATAAATAAAATATAATAATATTGTATTGTGGAAACAGGTGAGGTGAGAAGAATCTGTGATCCAGAACAGACGAATGAGAGATGGGCAAGTCAGCGTGGAAAATCTTTCTCCTTTGTTTCCCCTCCTCACAAAATCCACTGAATTCATATCCCATATTATAACCCTCATCCATCACTAATCCACACGCCAATATCCAATTACTCACCTCCACTCCACTCCACTCCACTCATAACAATGGCCTCCTCCGCCCTGTTCACCGCCCCAAGCTTCCAGGGTCTCCGACCCCTAAACAAAGCCACCGACTCTGCCGCCTTCTGCCGCCCCATCGCCACCAGGAAGCGCAGCGCCGGTAGGCTGAGCGTGAAGGCGGAGCTGAACCCGTCGGTTGTGATCAGCTTGAGCACAGGGCTGTCTCTGTTCCTGGGGAGGTTCGTGTTCTTCAACTTCCAGAGGGAGAACGTGGCGAAGCAGGTGCCGGAGCAGAACGGAATCTCGCACTTTGAGGCCGGCGACGTGCGGGCGAAGGAGTATGTGAGCTTGCTCAAATCCAACGACCCTGTCGGATTCAATATCGTGGATGTTCTCGCTTGGGGTTCTATTGGACATATTGTTGCTTACTATGTGCTTGCCACCACCAGCAATGGCTACGACCCCAGCTTCTTCTGATCCCTCTCTCTCTCTTTCTATTTCTCTATTGTAGCTGTTGTGAATACCTGGAAATCCACTACATATTTTATTTTTTTGATGCTGGTTTCACTCCTGTTCTTCTTCAACTGTAGTGAATATACTTCTCCGGTGGTTCTATTGTTCCAATTTAAGTTGGCAATTAATTAAGACGAGTGTGCATGTACTGCAGTCGAAATTAAATTAGTCTAAAATATTTTTGAAAAAATTGATCAAAGAAAAATATTCGGATGTTCAAGACAATCTCTCGAATTTTTAAAGATGTTGTGGGAGTGGGCTATATTTATTAACGTTGATTGCTAGAAAAATGAATAAACCCAATCCAACCAAAATTCAGGTGATAATAAAATGTTACACAAAGGATACTTTGAAGGTGATTGGAAATTTGATTCCAAAGTGTAGAAGAAAAAGAAGAATTGAACACACAAGAGAGGAAGGTAAAATTAAGAAGAGAAGTGAGGTCATGGATAGGCGATAATAAGAGATGTAATTGTAGACATATGTTTGATGGTGTAGGTGCTGAAACCAGCTTCCTTGACCACGTATTCCCATTCTTCCTTGCCCCTCTCTTTTCCCTTCTCCGTGTGCGCCAGCATCACCATGTCCAGCGCCAAACGAACGCCACTGTAACTCTCCTCGTCTCCCGCTGCTACCACCGCCTCCGCGATCATCACTTTCCCACCCTCCTTTGGGATGGCTTCTCGGCATCTTCGCAGTATCTGCACGCACTCCTCGTCACTCCAATCATGCAACACCCACTGCACGCAGTAACATTCAATTATGTATTAGTAAGCCCACGGAGAAGGAATTAGCGCATGCTTTGCAAAATAATCCCAATACTTTTTTTTTTAGTTTCAAAGAATTTTTTCTTTTACACAATAAAATTACAAATTTAGTTCCTTAGGTTTTCTTCTTTGCATGCTAGATCCCATAAATTTTTTTTAAAAGAACTTAACAAAAAGCATTATGTTGGAGTTTAAAACATTTTTTTACTTTATTCGAAAAGGTTCTAAAATAATTACGAAATTCATTTTCATTCTAAACCTTTTAGTTTTGTTCAAATTTTGTCTCATTTTACCAATTTTCTCTCATAACTTTGTAAAAACAAGATTCAATCACATTCCATAAAATTAGAAAAATTGAGCATTTTTAAGCACAAAGGATCATTTGATGAGAATTTTAAAGTTATGAGACTATTTTGGAGAAATTAAGATTCTTGAGACTAAAGTAATTCATATGAGATGATTTTGATTTTAAACTCCACTATATTGGGACTAATTAACCAGAGAAAAAATATTTGGAATTAAATTTGCAATTTTATAAATTCTTTGGAAAACAAGAAGTATCTAAACTATTTATGTGGGACTAAAAGCGCTAATTCTTCGTTGAGTAGCTAAATGCAGGAGTGTACCATGAGGAAAGCAGCATCAGCCTTAGGAACACATTCAAACATGTCCCCTGCCACATGCTCAACCCCATCACAAGGCGTGGCCACACCCACCACATGAGGCTGATCATAGTTAATCCCTCGAATCCAAGGGCATGCCTTCACAATGGCACCCACAGCAGTCCCATTCCCCCCACCCACGTCCACCAGGCTACTCACCCCTCCGAACACCTCCCCACACTCTTCCAAGATAACCGACACCGCCCGCCTGGCATGGCACGCCATAGCATCATTGATCAGCTTGCTGTGCCCCGGATTAGCAGACGCATACCCCCAAACATCCTCCCCATGAGCAGCCTCAAAGGGCGGGTGACGGTCACCACCAACCAGCACGCGCGAACTCAGTGCCCCCCATGGAGCCACCATCACAGGGCTGCTTTCCAACAGAATAAAATCAGCCATACTATCTCCTCCCTTTCTTAGGAGGAGACGGGAGAGAGGGGTCTGGATGTAGGAATGGGACGGGGATTCGAGCTTGAAAAAACCCCGGTGGACGAGGTACCTGTTGGAAAATTAAGGTAAACGGGAAAGTCACTGGTGTCTAATAATTTAAAATGTATATGTGAGAAGAGGTAATTAAAGAATATGAATCATAATTAGACGGTATCTTTTCATAAAAAAAATTTAAATTTAAATTTGAAATTCACTTCAAAAATACATCAACTCGTGAAAAGATGCCTTGAATTTTAACAGGATCTCTCATTCCACAATTCATCACTTGAATAATTGAACCACTTGAGTACACTTAAACATACATATGATACACACATGTCGTGATGCCCGAAAAAGTCGAGTGAAGTCAAGTTATCTAAACAATTCATATTGTATTATTAAATCGTCCTATTCATAAGGTGAATTCATAATATAATTTGATTCACTGTTTCTTATGACTTGTGGTGAACTATCGCAAGATATGAGTCGTTTTATCTTAGAGATGATTGCTATAGTGTCAAAGCGGGGTAATTTCCTTTTAAGAAGGAGTGTAACTCCGGTTCGGATCTCCTATTACATTTTGGTGTTACATCTCCTATTACAATTGGATGATTGACACGTAGGATAGACTAATCTATACCCTAACAATCAACCCTAAGGGGAAAGGTTGAGATTTTACTCTCCGCATACGTGTCATTCATCTAACGCGCGTAACAGGAGATATAACATCAAAATGAAACAGGACATCCAAGGTGGTGTAACTCTTGCCTCGACTCAAAATTCTATTTTTAACATATTATACCGAAACTCTAATATACCGTAGAGTACCTCATGATGCGGCCAAGGGCAGTGGGAGAACAGCCGAGAGCAGAGGAAAGCTCCATCAGTGGCATGGCGCCGCCGTGGCTCTCAATGACGTCGGCAATCTGCAGCTCAATTGCACACTTCACCACAGCCATTGGAGTGAAACCAAACACGTACTCCCATATTTCTACTTGGGCCTTTGCTACTTCATCATCCATTGATTTCACTTCCATTTTTTGCTTCACCAATTAATAATAATCTCTAATAATCTCTGCTCTATAATATATAGCCATGGCTTCAATTTAATCATGAAGAGAGAGATGACTATTATTGGCAAGTGGCAAGAAAGTATGGGTGACGAGACCTGACATTTAGAAATGCATGTTTCCCAATGAATACACTATTATTTTCTTGCTTTAACCTTTCCCTCCTAATTTGGGCTACAGTTGGTGATCAGAATCAAGAAAAGTTGATAAAATTATGAACAAATGTGATTTGAGGTTTTGTAGTTAGGAGTTGGATTTGGTGTGACCAAAGGGGTTGGAGAAGAGAAGAAATCAAGCAAGAAAAGAATGATCCAAGAGATTCTATTAATAATAACAAAAAAAAAAAAATATATATATATATATTTAAACATGTATAACATATTTTAATGTATTACTCTAAAATACGTGCCTTGTTGACTGGACCCTAATAATGGGGATTGAGTGAAAGTTGATAGAGTTTGCAGGAGTGTACAGAAGAGATTTAAGAAAAAAATTATTAAATTTAAATTTAGAGTAATAAACCCAAATCAAATTAATACTACTTAGTTTAAAAAGAGACACATTGCCGAAGAAAATATATTTAATTTGCATATACTTTTTTAAGTTTAAGTAGAATTAAAAAAAAAAGTAGATTTAAGATTAGGTGAATTTAATAAGAGGTGGAGTATGTTAGATTTATATAATCTGATTTTTTACTAAACAACTACTGATCGTAGTTATTTTCACCTAGATTTTAGTGTCTTTGTTTCTGGATTTTCGGATTTTTTATCCGTATTTGTGTGTTTTTTGGTGGAGTTATTGCTATTTTGAGAAATATGGTATGAATTGTTAGAATTGTGTAAATGGGCTTAAATATGTGTAAAACAGGTCAAGAAATGAATTAAAACGGAGCCGGGAGCGAAACGGAGACAGAGGAACAATGCATGTTTGTACACGAGTCGTGTGCGGAAACGACCCTATAACAAGTGGCCGTGTATTGTCATCAGAAATCGCTGCTCGCCCAGGAGGAAGGACGTGTGCAATTTTCAGAATGTTCCGGAAGCTTCTAAAAGGTCCATTAGTGATATAAAAGGTTGACTTGTGCTAAATTTAGGGGAGAAATCAGATTTGAGAGCAGTTATACATACTCCACATCACATTTTCATACACTAGATCAATTTCATCAATCTCCATTCATTAGATCCATCAATTTCCACTTGATTTTCATTAATCAATCCATCAATCCATCATCCAATCCATCAATCCACCATTTAAGAAGAGGAAAGCATCAAAGATTGAATGAGTTAACATATTGAAGAGAAGGAAGGTTTCTCCATGAAAGGGAAGTCAATCTACTTTTCATTTGTTGATTTTCTTCTTATTTTGGCTCAAATGGAGCAAAGCTTGATTTGTATTGATTTAAATACAATGTTTAGTGGCTAGTCCTATAGTAGGGTTAATCATATGAATGATTGAGATGAAAGTTAGATGGGTAGAACTTGAGAAGTGAATGTAGTTGAATTGTGGATTTCCTTTTATGATATATGAATCATGTTTCATTTCAATACTTGTGTGATTAGATTTTCTATTCATGGTATTAGGATGACAATTCCAATATTATGAGTGGATGTTTAATTGAATCATATATTAAAATGTGCATGCATGTTAGTGTGAGGGGAGATAAGTCATACACTTCTTATGCTTAGAACATTCATAGGGGGACACTTAAGAAATTGAGTGAAAAGAACCAACTTATGATCATAGTACCTTAAGGGAATTGAAATTAAGATCAATCTTAGGAGATTTAGACTTGTAAAAGAGTCAAGAACCTAGTTGTCTTGGCCATAGGGATTAGGGGTAAAATTGTGATTGCTTTTAGTCCACAAATTAATGAAGTTCACCATCAAGAGTTATGCATATCTAGCTAGAGTCTTAACCATGATTATGATTAGTCTTGCTCTCTTCTCAAGTGAATTCTACCTCCATTTCATTTATCATTTGTGTTTGTTTGAATCATTACTTTGTTAGTTTAAATTCTTAGTTCATTGAGTAGAACAATAATTAGTAGCTTAAACAATCAAACCTTCAATCTATCATTCTTACAAAGCATAAATCAATGGAAAATTCGAATACAACCTAGAGTTAACTTTCCCTTGGGACGACATTATTATAAATTTTATACTTGATCACAAGTTTACTCGACGATAGAGTCTCTTACTCTTAATCAATTTAAACCAAAATTTAAACCAAGTTCAACTACAACACATAATAGAATACATATTTTTAAACATCTACTCCATTTGTTTGTTTTCGGTTATGTGAGTTTTGAAAGTTTGTATTTTGAAAATTAAATGAATGGTGATAATGCATGTTTGAAATATATTTTAGGAGTGTTATATATCTTAAACAACTATAATAAAACTACAATTTTGCTTTTAAAATTAACCCTAAATTCTAAGAATAAATAATAAATTTTAAAGGTAAAATATGCCTTAAAGTATATACTAAGGTGAAATTATAATTATACCCCTAAAATTAAATGACAAAGACTTGTGTGAGACCGTCTTACGTAAGGGCTTACGTGAGACGGCCAGAAAGTGATAACTTTTATGAAGAAAAATGATAATAAATTCATGAAAAGTGGTAATGCTCTTTCATGAATAATTTATAGTATAAATAAAAAGTGATAACATTTCATAGCGAAAGTGATAACGATTTATAATAAAAGTGATAACTATTTTAAAAAGTGAAAAATGATCTCACATGAGACGGTCTCACGCAAGAACTACCCAAATTAAATTTAAGAAGAAAAAAAAGAAAAACATAAAGGTGATTGCCATAATAATTATATTTATAGAGATAAATATGTAGGTAGATTTGGTTTTTTTTTAAAAAAAATATGATTTTCCAAAATCCAAATTGAAAAAAGAGTTGATTTTTATGATAGCAATTTTTTAAAGGGTGCAGTTATTCACACCTCCGAAACTACTTAACGCACCTAAAAAATATTTAAATAATACTTTCTCCGTCCCATAATAACTGTTTTACTTTCCGTTTTCGTCCGTCCCATAATAACTGTCACACCCCAAAAATAGAAATTTCACATCAACCAACAACCTCAAAAGTTATCTCAACCAACAACCTCAAAAGTTATCTTAATTTCAAAAATATCACTCTCAACTAACACACATAACATACTTTATAATTTATTTATTACTTAAAAATACCACAATACCCCTCAAAAGTCAATAAAGTTGGTCAAAAAATAACTTTTCTTAAACTACGTGTCTACCGTAACTACGACAACAATTATGAGACAGGGGAGTAATATTTTTTATTAATATGACTTAAATGCCCTTATCATTAAATATGTAATTTAAATGCCCTTATCATTAAATATACCATTAAACATGTTGATCATTTTTACTAAATATATCCTTACATTTCTTAAAATAATGTTGTCTTCACTCCTTCAAATTGTATACAATGATTAAAAAGTGTCATTGAATTATGTTTCGAATGAAAGAAAATTGGGATATTGTGATGGGGAATTATTTTAGATGTGTTTCTTCCCCAAAATCTTTATCCGTTCCCCCTTTAAACCGGTGAATAGATATGAATCGAAAGAGAAATGAAAAATCAATGGTGTTACCACTCACCCACACAAATGGACCAACGGGATCAAAATCAAGGACGATGATGCAGGAACGCCTAAAGTGTTGAAACTTTAACACTTTAAAGTTTCAACACTTTAAACGATCAACTCTCATTGCAAGCACAAGTTAAACAGTGAGTCCTCTCTATAAGTCACTTGAGACATATCCTGCGATTTACCTCCTCCATTAATCCCCAGGGCAGGGGCGGTGGGGGCTTCTAATGGTGGGGTACACCATTTGAAACGATCAACTCTAAGAAGCACCAATTATCAGTAGCAGCAGCACACACGCACTCGCCTCTCTCCCCCTTTATTTCTCTCCTTTTTTTTTTATTTTTTTCAATGTTTGTTATTGAATTTACATTAATTTAATAAATTTGCCATTTTTCTCTTGGTAACCCAATAAACCTGCATTCTTGAATGCATACAGTACAACTTGATAACAACTTGACAACGTTTGAATGATGACATGAAAATTTGGAGAACTTTATAAGAATAAATTTTGGTTCACATTGCAAATTGGAAGGAAATCATGGAATCTAATGAAATTGAAATTTATATAAGATTGCAGATGAAACTAAATAGCAAACATTAAAATTAATTAATGTAGGGTGCATTTAGTAAAATTTATGTCATATTTATAAAAAATATTATAATTTAAATATTTATGGGGTGCGTGAAGTAGTTTCGGGATGTGAATAACTACATCCTTTTTTAAATATATAATTATAGGATTTTAATTTTAATAGTGTCATCTTCCGCTATATCAATGCATTAGGTTCTTGGTTTATAACTTGGTTTATATACTATTTAATTAATTATTTATATACATTTAAGAGTCTGACTAGAATGCATATGGTGCATCGGTACATTTAAACAATCTGATTAATTTTTAATTCAATCTCCACCATTAAATAAAATAAAACAATAAATTTACTTAAAAAAAACAATACCCATTATAACCTACTCCATAAATTTTGGGTGAATCTAGAATCACCTACATTTAAATACTAGAGTAATTTGGGGTGCATTGAGAATCACCCACATTTAAATACTAGAGTAATTAATTACCATATAATGTTGTGGTTTGATCTGTAAATATTGGAGGGTAAGAAAAGGGGAGGCGATTATCTCTACAGAATGCAACTGAAATCGCTAATATGTTAATGATTAAATCCTATTTGTAGCATTTTACTGTACTAATTTTACCTCCTTAATAAAATGTCCAGCCACCCATCTTCAGAGACACCTATGACAAAGTACCATTCCTACCCAAAACCTGAAGCCGAGTATCAACAAATCGTCCAAAGCCCAGATTTTTTCTTGCAGAAGCTTCGCGAGTTTCACCTTTTTTTCGCTAATAATTTCAAGTAAGATGCTGTTTTTCTTTCTTCCATTTCTTTTTTTACGAATTATTGCACTCTATTTTGTGGGTTTTCTATTTTCTTGCAATTTTGCTGAATTATTTGGTTGTGGGTGTGTGTTTTGGTAGTGCATGGGTGACGGAATTTCTGGTTTAGTGCTGGAATGTTGATTATGCAGTAATGGCTTCTGTTATTTTCTATATTTGAAATGGAGGATTAACGAAATTCTACGTATAAGGGTAGAGAGAGCAATATGAGATCTTATGAAGATATTAAGTCGAAAAATAATGATTAGAACATTTAATTGTTGCACGATTTTGGTGTTAATTAAAATTTTCAATTATCTACTGCATGTCGACTGAAGTTTATGAGGTTTATACATTCAAAGTGTTTGATTTTGTGATATAAAAAGAATAAACGTTGTTAGTACTCTCAATTTTCATTTTACTTTTGGATAATAGTTCTCTAAATTGAGACAGGGTGAGTAATAAGGCATTTTGGGATTCCAAAATATAGGTTCGTTGTTTATCTATTTTGGGCGACCATTTAAAACTACTTAAGTATAAAGCTCACTTTTATCGCTTGTTTTTGTTTTTTAAATTCACGAAAAACTTTAATTTCAATTGATGAATCATGTAATATTGATTGCTTCGTGATTAATCCTACTAGTATCCAGTTGTAATCTGTTTGTTTTAATTAAAGTATAGATAAGAGAATCAACCTATGTGATAGTGATTAATCCGGCTAGTATGCAGTTGTAATATGTTGTAATAGATAAGAGAATTGATTAATCCTGCTAGTATCACGTTATAAACTAAAAATTCATGAGGCTTTATTTACTCTGTTCTTGTTATTTGCTGTTTAGGGTCCCTACAGTAGGAGGAAGCTCTTTAGATTTACATCGGCTATTCCTAGAGGTGACCTCCCGTGGTGGTATTGAAAAAGTATGGTTCTTATTTGCCTTAATTTTATATATCCTTCCATTTTATTGTTATTCATACTATAACATCATAAACTATACGATATATTTACAAGTTGTATGTTTATTCCAACATGTTTCATTATATTTCATTATATTTCTTTGAATCAGAATAAAAATTCTCTGTAATATTTGTTTTTATGATATTTAGGATGTGAAGGATATGGGATTCTCTATAATATTTGTTTTTATAATATTTAGGATGCGAATGATATGGGATATGGAACTGTGGTTGTGAGGGGTTAGGTGTTTGGAATAGGAAATAAAAGAAATGGATTAGTTAAACAGAATGTAAAACAAAAGAGATGTTTTATTTATTTATTTTATATTTAGGATGTGAAGGATATGGGATATGGAATTGTGTGGTTTATATGTGAGAGATTAGGTGTTTGGAATAGGAAATAAAAGAAATGGATTAGTTAAATGTGAAGCCGAGCAGGTGAGTTACATTTACAACACTCATTCCTCATTTATACATGTGTTGCATCCTTCTAAATTAGCCTACGTAATTCCTTACTATTACAAGGTTTGTAAGGTCTAGATTAATTTAGGTGGTTTGCTTCCAACATTTCTTACATTTGATTTGTTCTTCATTATTCTTGAATTTTTACAAGATTTTTGCATTTATTTTGAAACCACCACATCTTTCTATATTATTCATAGAGATATGCATCACCTTTTTTGATAGTTTCATAAATGCTCATGGTTTAAACTTTTCCTATTTGTCATGCTGTCACAATAATTTTTTTGGGGGTGTCTTAAATATATTCTCAGGTGTTTTTAATAGGTTGCCAATATAAACACTTCTCCTTCTTGCATGTTGTGTTTGAAGTTGATGAATCATGAAGTCAGTTAAATTGTGCTGTTGTAATTTGGTGAAAAGCTAATTTGACTTAAACAGCGGATGCTTTATGGTTGCCAACGACAAAATTCTAAACCATTAAACTTTGAAATGATTTTTCTGCTAGAGCATTCATATGTTGGCCAAAATTGGACAGATAAGCTGTAGTTGAGCTAATTACTAGTTTTATAATGTACTATAGGGATAACATACAGTGATTTGTATTTAATTTTCATATTAATGGATGCATTTACAGACTTCTTATGTTTACATAATACAGGTCATAAGAGACCGCCGATGGAAGGAAGTTACTGCTGCTTTCAAGTTCCCAACTTCCATAACAAGTGCATCATTCATCTTACGAAAATTTTATCTCTCGTTGCTTTATCATTTTGAGCAGGTTTATTATCTCCGGAAGGATAAACCATCCCTTTTACCAGCCGGTACCTTCCGCAACTAAATTATAGTTTTATTTGTACAGCTCTTGAGTTTTTTCTTGGTGTATAATTTGTAATTATACCCCTACAAACTGTTGAATAGGTGAAAATGATGTTGAGGATGATGCTACATTTGATGAACTTTCAGGTGGCTGTTCTTCGCAACTTTATATATTCGATTGTTTAATAAATTTATTGTTCATAAAGCAAGTGTCCAGTGTTTGAGTCTAGAACTTTCAATGCTGATTAGTGTGTGGTAACATGGGATTCTCTTGTGTGATTTATAGGGGGTTCGAATCTGGAGGATGGTAGCCTAGTAACTGGAATAATAGATGGAAAGTTCGATGATGGGTATTTAGTTACAGTGAAGCTGGGATCTGAGGATCTGAAAGGGGTCCTTTATCATATCCCTGTGGTACCCGATTTATCCCAAAGCTTGAGCACTTCTGATGACCCTGTTCCATTCACCCGAAGAAAACACCAGACGGCTAGGGACCCAACTCATCCCAAGAGAAATAGGAGTGGTTACACTTTCTTTTTTGCTGAGCAATACCAGAGACTGAGGTCATCTTATGTTGGACAAGAAAGAGCTATCAGCAAAAAGATCGGGCAACTTTGGAGCAACCTGTCAGAAGCTGAAAAACAGGTAAAACTTCCATGTTATTATATTGTAAAATTGATCTGCAGGCGCAAGAGGCACGAAGGTCAGCATGCTTTTAGTTCATTTAACTGTTTAAATATATTTATTTAGCTAAATTATAGTATAAATTATCTAGTTAATCAACTATTTTAGTTCCTACATGGTGCATTTTTACATTGTAGAACTCATAAAAGTAGACTGAATCAAATGATCAATAGATTATCATTATTATATGAAAAGAAAATATTTTAGATAATATTTTATATTTTGAGCCTGGTGGCATTTTTGCCACTTAAACTACGTCTGCTGATATCAATTTAGCAAACTCATTGTGTGAGTTAACATATCTTGTGATGCATATTTCTATATGGCCTTTTTGCCTTTCAAAAATAGAGTACTTGGAGGGCATTGTATGGGAAACTTTTAATTATCTAAAGGATCAAAGAAGGCTAATGCTTTAGTACTTGATCACTTTTGGTGTGGGCTAAAATAGTTTTAGGGATGCTTGGCAAGGGGTATTGGGCGAGGGTAATAGGAATGAAAGAGTATTGATTCTCATTCTTCATGCTTGGTATGAGGTAGTGGAAACCGAATTCCTCAATCATTCCCACTGATCCAATAACTACTCCACCCCTTTTATCAACTTCATTCCCATTACCATTACCCTTATCAATGATTCCCATTATCATTACCATTCCGGAATTTGAACTAAGTGGCTCCTTAGTATTTCTTGATTCCTCCAGGTTCTATAGTATTCTGATTCTGCTCTCCAAGTAGTTGTTTACGGTAAATGGGTATTCAACTCATGGCCAGTTTGTACTCATTCTTGATTCATTGCACAAAAAGATTAAAAAAATTGTTTTATTTAATATCAATAACTTGTGTAGCCTTGAAAAATATGCTAATATGGTTTTTGAATAATTTTGCCCATCGACACTGGGAAACTTTTTATCTGTTTGTTCTTCTGAATGCAAAATGGTTTCTGATTTGTTACTGTTAGTTTTATATTAGTCACTACTAACAAAAACTATCATGTTTCTCATGCCTCATTGGTGATAATGGTTTTATGTTGTGTCTAACTACTGCAATTCTTTTTCGAAATTTGGTTAATCAGTCTGTTATATATGCTTGCAGTTGTGTTGAACAACTGCATAATTTATACATGGACATGTTCATGTTTATTATTACTTGTCCAATATGAAATGTGAACTCTGTGAATCTAAAATTCATACAATATTATGCTATATTATGACCCAAATATGAAACTTTGTTTCTTGGAATCAACTATAGTCGAAAATCATCTTTCATACCTGATTTATCAGGTATATCAAGAAAAGGGTTTGAGAGACAAGGAGAGATACAGAGCTGAAATGTCGGAGTACAAATCATCGCAGCATGTGCAAGGTTGATGCACAGTACAGCTCTCGTTCGAGCAGGTCTAATTCACATTAAAATGTGGTGTCCGCTCTCTAGTCATTGCTTTTCTGTTTCTTTCATACTGTTTGTAGAGAAATGCTGAAAAACTTGGTTTGTTGATGTTCATGACTGACTTGTAAAAGAGAAAAAGAAAAAATCTCCGGGTTACGGAATAGGTCGAAAGTAGATGATTTTCCTGAGGCATCTGCAAATCTGTGCTCCATTGTTGCTCGTTTATATCTTATGCTCTACTTCCTAATTTACATATTAATCAATTTATCCTGCTAGATATCAATGCTTTAGGTTTGTGTACATACCTTGCAATTTACTGCTTCCGAAATTGTTCACATTTATTATGGTTTGTGTTAATGCTATCTACTATCTATTATGCATATTTCTATTATACATTCACACTTTCATGCCATTTACTTTGAGCACTTTATCCACCAAACTAAATAATTTTATAAACAACTTAAAAAAATAAATGTTTAATTTATTTTATATCATATCTAAAGAATAAATTATAGATCAAAAGAGTATTTCATCTCCTTCTATTATACATTATTTAAACAAACCTACCAATATTTCAAGGCCAATGATATATAAAATTTTTTATAAAGGAAAAAACTATTGTACATGTGTGGTTAGTGTCCCAATCCCATGACCCAAAGTATATATAATTAAAATTAACCAGCCAGAGTCATTCACTGAGTCCTAATCCAATTTCACATTCCTCTTTCTCTCACGCCGCCGTCTCTCTTCTTCCTCCCTCACTTTTGCCTCTTTTACGTCGCCGTCACACTTCTCTTTTTGTCCTCCGTTCGTCGCCATGACAAGTTGCGCCTCTCTTTGTCGTCGTCACAAGTCAATCTCTCTCGCCTTTGTTCAGATCTTCTAAGTAAGTTCAATCTCTTGCACTCTCTATTGAACTCCACATCTTTTTCTTCTTCAATCATATCCACTGCCACATCTGTTGAAATCCACTGCTTCTTCTCTTTTTTCAACCGCCTCCAGCGAGATGTGGCCACATCAGTTAAGATCTGGCGATTTTTCCCCTTTCTCAATCACCTCTATCAAATATTGATCACGAATTCAAATCTCTTCAGTAAATCTTACAAAATGTTAGGAGATTTGAATCAAACTCATAATGAGAGAGAGAGACGGAAGATAATTGTGGTGAAGGATGCATATATCTATTCATGTATACTTTTTAAATATATAGTGTATACGTTTTATTAAATAAGTGTATAACTTTTTTCAATAACTGCTGGTGTGTTCGAAGAGTGATTTTATTGCAATTGATGAAGAGTTTTACCGTATTCATAATGAGAATTGTGTTGGAGGGATGATTGATTTTAACTCATTTTTATATTAAATTGTGTTGGAGGAATGATTGATTTTAATCGTTTTTATTGTATAAGTTTTATAACATTTTATTAATAAATGTATGCTTATTAATAATTAATTGTATTAGTATTCAAAGGAAAGAAATATGAGGAGAAACAAGAGATGTGAAGAAGAAAGTGAGGTCAGCATCCGGTTCAACATTTTTTATACTTGATCTATTACAAAATATGGATATGTTGGTTATTGTACAATTATGTGTAGATCAACTCTTTTTCTAATGAGTTGATATTAGGTGCAAAGTGCACTCATATGTGTATAACTTTTTATTCTATTTTGTACACATGTAATTCTATTTTGTATATATGTTTCTTAATAATTGTATACTTTTTTCTCACTAAGTTTTTCATTAAAAAAATAGAATCCATACTTGTATAACTTTTTATTCAATAGTGTATACATGTTTTTTAATAATTGTATATTTTTTACACTCAATTTTTCATTAAAAAAAACTAACAATTAAATTGTATACATTTTTGTTCATAATTGTATATGTTTTTGTTTATATTTGTATACGTTTTTAAAAGTGGGTACACAGTATAATTAGTATTTTCTAATTGAATATTGAGGCTCCTGTGCGTGTCCCATGTCTCCAAACTCAATTTAAACCCCTAACAATACATATGATTAATTGGAGACACTTTATTCTTGTGTTTCTATGGGGTGTGCGTGTCCCCATGTCTCCAAACTCAATTTAAACCCCTAACAATACATATGATTAATTGGAGACACTTTATTCTTGTGTTTCCATGGGGGGCACGGTGTGTCCCCGGGACACAAGAGCTTTTGCCTTTAATATGTATTCGTTTAGCTAAATTAGGAAAATTTAAGAAGAAATTATTTTGTAGGGATTTTTGTATTTCTGTGCAAGATATCATATATTAACCAAATTAAAAATTTTGGTAGGGATTTTTGTGGTTTCTGTGCAAGATATCATCCGATTATGTTATATACTATGACATTTTTCCATGTAGTGTTACTATAAAATATCACTTATATTATATAAAGCAGCTGATATAACCGAAAAATAAGATGATTTTGAGTCATAGTATATAGTGCAAGGATTATTGTGTTAGTATGTCAAAAAGAAAATCAGCCAGATTACAACAATTAATGAGAGGCATCTTTTGAACTAGGAATACACCAAAAGCATCATTGTGTCATTAAATCAATATTTCTCAATAATCCTTTTTCAGATTAAAAAACACCAAATTCAAAATGAATACACATCTATCACAAAATCAGAGACGCTTGTTAATGTGAAACGCCAAGATTATGGCAAGTGTAGGAACAATATTTTTCTCCCCCACGCTTTTATGGATTTAATCCTACCTCGTCTTTCACAGAAATCCTATTTTTCTCACTTAAATATCATTGTCAATGTGTTTTTTTTTTAATATTATTTTTCTCTATATATTTTACGAGATTTTATTAGATATGAATAACAAATTAATTCAAAGGTCAAAACGGGTTTTAAGGAAGGTTTAAAAAAATATTTTGTCCATAAATAATATTCTAAAAAGCTTAATTAATGCTTTTATTTTTCCTAAGATTATTTATTTATTATTAACTAGTAATTGGTTTTAGGTTTTATTTATTAACGGAAGTGAGTTTCTTATACGAGTTTGTCTATTGTGTCTTGGGTATACAAGATGTGCATTTTATTTTATAGAGTATACATTTTAATTAATAAGGGTATTACATTTTTCATTGAACATATCAGCTGAAATATGAATAGTATAAATATTTGATTAAAATAATAATAATTATTTTATTTTAAAAAAATAAAGGTACACTCTCTTTTACTAAAGGTATACCTTTCAAAAAATGCGTGATTTGGGACAAATTTTAGTCTTGTTATACATTATTCCACAAGGTGTTTTATGTTATAATATTTTGTTCGAATATATATTTACATATTATTATTATTTTTTAATTGAAAAGATAGTTAAAATATTAAGACTATTAATGTTTTTTTTCTCTTATTTTTGCAATTAAGGATATATATACATTTTCCTAATAAAAAGTATAATATGCAATATTAAAAATATACAATTGTATTTGAACTCAAACAATAAGATTCTTGTATAAGTCCGGTGCACAAAAGACTATGTCCATTAATAGACTTAGAAAATTTAATAATAAAGTTGCAATTCTAATTTTAATTACAATTCGATTAAAATAGCAGTGAATAAAAAACATCTTCCAATTCTGTGGATATAAAAAACAGTCAGTTTACGATTAATTAATAATAAAATAATAAAGAATAGAAAGGAAAAATTGATTGAATATTTGAGGTATAGTTGAAAATATGCAATTTATGGGGTATTATTTTTGATTGGATGTTGAGATCAGAGTTCCAAATTTATTGTTTGATTATGTGTGAGAGAGAAAATACGATGAAAGTAGAATAGAGAATCCGCGTTGAGTAGCAGAGTGTGTGTGAGAGAAAATAGGAGACTATTATAACGATAAAATATAGTACTAAAGTGTAAAAAATAGAGAATGAGCGTTGAGGGTGTGTGAGTGTGAAAGAGAAAATAGCGGAGGGAGGATCAGTGAGAGAGGAAAAAAAAAAAAAAAAAAAGAATAAAAGGCATATGACGATGGAAGAAGGTGATAGTCAAATTTGCAATTGCAGTTAACACAGACTCTCAGTCTTCCATCTTCATTGATTCTTGCTATGTAGGTTTAAGTTGAGTTCTTGTTGTTGTTGTTGGTATGGATCCTTCACCATTCATTAATCTGATTGATCTTCTGTTCTGATTGGTGACAGCTGAATCGGGTTGTTGTTGTTGTTGTAATGATGAATTGGTAATGTGAAGGAGTGAATGAGTTAGGGTTTATAAGGGTAGTTTCTTGAATTTTGTGTGATGTTTTAGGAATGGGTGAAGATCGGAAATCTGGTGAAGAAACATTGGAAAGGTGGGTTTGCCCTAATTGTGGGAAAGTGTGTGTTTCTGGTAAAGCTCTTGGGGGTCATATGAGAGTTCACCCCAAGAACAAGAACAAAGACAAGCAGAAATTAGGGATTATTATTAAGAAGAATGATGGAGAGAATGTTTGTGCTGAATGTGGTAAGAAATTCCCATCAGTGAAGTCGCTTTTTGGCCACATGAGGTCTCATCCTGATAGACATTGGCGAGGGATTCGCCCGCCGCCTGATGCTGTAGCGCCACCGTCTCCCCTGCCCAAGTGGGCGGTGACCGGCAAGAGGGGCCGCCGGGGGACGGGAGGGGAGGATGATCCTGGGGTTTATTTCCTCCTCATGATGGCCTATGGGAGGAGAAGTAGTACTCCTGATCATCATAATCATCCCATCATCCAAACTAATGATCAGATTCTTGATCCAGCAGCTCCCCATGATCAGATTCTTGATCCAGCAGCTGATGATCAGATGGTTGATAATCCGGCAGCCCATGATCAAGATTGGGCTGCTGCTGATGAAAGTGAGAGGTTGATCAAGATGAAAAGGGTGAAGTTCGTGATGAAATCACAAAGTGGGAGGAGGATGGAAACAATCATCACATAAATACATATGTGATAACTCTTCTACTCACAACAACATCAACCCTTGCAAACCCCATTTGGATCTCAATCAGATGCCTCCATTTGAGTGATCATGTATATATATATATATATATATATATATATATATATATATATATATATATATATATATATATATATATATATATATATATATATATACTAGTAGTATCTTTCATTTTTCTAGCTTTAGACCTAACCCCAGTTATGTTAGGGTAGGGTAGGTGGTTGATAGTGAAAAAGGATCATCTTGCTCCTTTCTTTATTGCTTTAGCCTCTTATTTTTAAATATAGTTTTCATATCTGCAAACTTGCTTTGCTAATAAATTTTTTTTGAAAATGAATCTTGCGCATATATTCTTTATTTTCTACCTGTTTTTCTTTCTTCTCCAGTACTCTATTTCTTTTCTTTTTTGTCACATTCTTGTATAACTGAACTATATTGTATCTTTTTTTAGTACATGATTATTTATAATTTGAGAAGAAGAAATATAAACAATATTTTTCAACTAATTATTATAAAATATAGGAGCTGAACTATTTATGTGGTGCTCTTATAATGACATTTTTTCTTTGACTTAAGGAGTGCATATATAGTGAAAAATTTTGTAATTATGTGGTCATGAGAAAATAGAAACTCAACTGCTTCCAGCACAAATTCTCGTGACAGCATAAATTAAAGTTACTCTCTGCCTAATGTATCTATCATTTTCATTAATTAATTATTACGTCTTCGGAATTGAGCTAAAGCCCTAGTTGTGTTGAATATTAAACTCAATAATTTTGTGAGAGTATCATGAAAATTTTAAATTATTGGAGAATATAATGTATGAAAATTCTAGATTAATAGTAGAGATTATTGTAAAGTTAAAACTCTTTAAAATTGATACTTCTAAAATAGTGGAGATATTATATAACTAGAGTATCTATATCTATCTATCTATAATCTATCTATAAATATATAAAAGCAAATGAATTGACTCTTGACCAAATTCAATTTTAATCTTGGCCATTAATTAATCAAACTCTAATCTTGACCATTGATAATTTATTTATCATTTGATAATAATTTCTGAACGTTTTTATAAGTAGAATTCGGTGCCATTTCCTAAATTTTAACAAAATTTGTGGACCATTTTATAATTATCAAAAGCTCTGTGAAAAAAATTAATTTTGAAACCCTAATTTCATGCACTCTTCATTTCGCTGATCTCTCCGCCACTCTCATCTCCCTATTCACTGCGCCACTGCCGTCGCTTCCACCAACACCACCCATCGCCGTCGCCGTCGCCGCTGCCACTGCCACTGCCACCAACACCACTTATCGCCGTCGCCGCACCTTTTCTTTTTACGTTTCGAGTGCCTCTCCTTCCTTCGCCGTTAATCAAGCCGCTGATTTGAACAGATACTTGCCGAAATCGTGTTTGTTCAACATTCTTACGGTTCCTTTCTGTGGAAAAATCATTTTAATTCTATTTTTGAGTGTGTAAATCATGTGTGCGATTTGTTTCTTTTTTTTCTGATCGTGAATTGATTTTGTATATACTTTTTTCCTTTACAATGATTTGTAATTTTTAAATAGGCATGTGAGCCTGTAATGATCAAAAAGCACTAATCACTTACTTTTGAATAAATATGCAGATTTAATAAAGAAGGCATGTGAGCTTATATTTTCCGTTGGTCGTGTTGTGCTTGCATGTCTGAAATGAAGACATGATGATTTATTTATTTATTATTATTATTATTTTGTCTTATTTGAGTTTTGTCCTCTTGGGTGATTTGTTATTTTTATTGGGTCTGTTAATCTGTATCATATCTTGGGAGCAAATTGTGCATGAATGGATTTCTTTTATCTGTAATTGTTTGTTATTTTAATTGGTTTTGTATGCCTGTATCTTATCTGGAATTATTGCTTGATGATTTATTTGGCTTATTGTAAAAAAAAAATTGTTTACTGCCATTAACACTCATACTGTGTTCATGGTGATTAGAAATAGAATAAGTTTTTACTTCGTTAGGCGGTCATATAATTTCCATTGTTGATTTGTCAAGTTTGTAACATTGCTTTATTTTACCATTTCTTTATTTGCTTTTGTATTATTTTTTCCGTTATTATTTCTCAATTCATGACAAATGTCTCATGTCACTTTCTTATCCAATTAGATCTCTAAACTGAAATTAATTAAAATTTTGTTCTAATGTAGGTTCCTATTTAGTATGTGTAACAACAAAATTTGTATGTATTAAATAATAAACACAAAAGAAATTACAGAGAAAATCCGAGATGGATTGAATTTGAGAATTGAAGTAAACAGCTTCTATTTATTCTCTGATTCCTCTCTTGAGTTGACTTCTTGACTTTTTTAACTTTCTGAGTCAGATCTTCAGATGAAGCTTGTTCGAGCTCTGATTTGGGGCTTTATAACGTTTGTCCGGAGGCATCGAGTCTTTGATCGGATTGAACATTGACTTGAATTTGTTGTGAAGTACGCCGCTCAATTTGATAGAACGTTGACTTCACGGAGACTGCTGAATGAACTTGATATGAAGAACACCGGATCAAAGAGACTTAGCACCTTGATCTTTGATCGGCTGTTGTTCTTGACTTGAATATCACTTGAACTTGACTTGAAGGTCTTGAATGTTCTTAACTTGTATCTTCGCTTGACTTGGATCTTGACCTTCGCTTGATCTGGATCTTGATCTTTGCTTGATCTTGACCTTCGCTTGATCTGGATCTTGATCTTTGCTTGATCTTGACCTTCGCTTGATCTGGATCTTGATCTTTGCTTGATCTTGACCTTCGCTTGACTTGGATCTTGACCTTCACTTGATCTTGATCTTCGCTTGACTTGGATCTTGACCTTCACTTGATCTTGATCTTCGCTTGATCTTGATCTCTTATCGGAGGCGGCTGGTTAGAAGAATATCGGATCGGAGGGGCTTGACACCTTTATCTCTGATCGGAGGTGGTTGGATGGAAGAACGCCGAATCAGAGGGGCTTAGAATCTTGATCTCTGATCGCAGACCGTTCTTGACTTGAAGATGCTTGAAGATCTCAAGGAAGCACTGCTCGTATTCTTGATCTCTTCAGAAGCACGTCTTCAAGTGTTTTTTTGTGTGTCTGGAATGAATGGAGGAGGGCTCCTTATATAGGTGAAGGGTGAGGATGCCCCATAAATAACTCGCAGTCTGATTGGTGCAGGGCTGATTTGACATGATTCTGCAGGCTTGGGCCTTTCACTTGCTTAGACCTTAAGTCAGACTTATTTGACTGGATCTGGCCTAATTATCAATTATTTACTCATTTATTTTAGGAATAGATTTATTTAAATTCCATAATAAATAAATAATTAATTGATAATTATTGGATTAATTTACCACATATTTTCCTTTAATAGGCAATAAAATTCAAGTGCCTACAGTATGATCTACTACGGTCTTCTTGAAACCATTCTTCAAAGGAGTAACAATTCCAATTCCATTTAATATCCAAGGTTTGCGTAGTTCTTTGAGTGATCCATTTCTTATTTTGATTTCATTTTGACAACAAAACTTTGATAAGTTTGTTTCGAATTAACCTTATATATTCTTCATGAAGGAGTCTTGAAGGGAACCACTTATGTATTCCCAAATTCTTTCATGACAAAAAAGTATAAGGTATGTTTTATACATTCCTATTAATTTTTTTAATTCAAACTTGCTAGCATAACGAGGTAACACATATAACGTTAATCTGCGTCTGTTACAAATTGTTGCTTATAATATTTCTCCAGCTTTTGTTTTGTAAGTTTAACAGTCTACTTATTTTGATGCTAAATTATAATATTTTATGCTTTCATCGTGAATCAGGTTTGCCTAACTTTTACAGGTTCTGCTGTGAACATATTGAGGGATTTCATATGGTGAAAGTGGTTTACACGAAAGATGCTGAGAAGAGAAGCGATATACACCTTCCATATATATGAAATTTCTTCCTACCCAAGAAAATCTTATCATATCTCGTCTATTATCAAAGAAATATTTTCCCTGCTATCACTCCCAAATTTATTCTCTTTACTAAGGAAAGTTTGACTCCCTTGCACGTTAATTTTTTTTTGGATTTGTCTCATTCATTCAAATATAAAATCGATCATTCTTTCGTTCATACACATCCAACTTTTATTTTTCACACGGCTGCTCTCATACGAAGGGAGAAGGGTTTCGACTGGGCTGACCACGACATTCAACTCTCGAATCCAAGACTTTTACGTAATCGATAGGTGGGATTTATTATGTGTTATTTATGTATTTAAAACCCTACATGATGTGATTATACATGAACATGCTATATTATCCATTAATTATTAAGTACAAGTCAAGGGTATTGAATCGCGATGCTTGCCAACAAGGGTATTGAACCGAAAGGTGCTTACAACATGATTTGAAATTTCAAGTTACAAGTGTAAGAATTTTTGTTTCACTCGTAGTAGCGTTTGAATGATAAATAGTGCGTAATTTATTTCACTGAGCGGTGGATTGCTCACTCCCTATGATTTACCCCTTTTCAGGTTAGCGTGGCGGTAGCGTACGAGCGAAAAGTGTCGAGCAAGAGGAGACTATAATAAATTTTAATAAATTTGCAGCCCTGTCTCGTTCTATTTTATCATGACATGGATACACTATACATTTATTTTCGTACTATTACAACATGTTTCGGTTTGCTGCTCTGGGTCAAAACTGATGATCTTTAAGAACTTCTTTCAATAAGAAGTTATTTGGTATTACATGTGTTGAATTGATTTGTAATTAAAATAATAATTTTTGTGTGATTAGTGACTGACAGGTACTTATTTGTGCAAATGTACATGCATACATTAATTGATTTTATTGAGGTGTAATATGTTACTGCATGTCTAAGTTTTAAGTTATAGATTGATAAGTCCTGCAAGTTTGTGTGTCAATTTGTGGGAAATAAACTTGTAGTTCTTTTCTTAAAAGATTTTTGCTAAATACTCTTTTAATAAAATTTAAGTTGCAAAAACTTAAAAAACTTAATCCTTAATTAATTTTCTTATTAATTTGCATTATTTGATCAAAGTATGTTGAAACTTATAGGACCAAAATCTTATTTATCTTTTTTTTACATTGCATTAATCATATAAAGGTTGATTGAAACTTATGAGGCTTGTTCCTTATTTTATTTCCTTTAGTTTTGTATTATTTGCCAATTTAAATGTTTGGCCATGCCCCTTTTTTTTAAAAAAAAAAAGCCTTTTATTTAAGGATTTTACGTATAAATAAGTATTTTTAAAATTGGGGTGTGACAGTTTGGTATCAGAGCAGGTATGCGATTCTGCATACTTGTTCAAAAAAAATTATTTTATTTCTATCTTCCGCATATGCATATGTAAATGATTTATTTGCCATGAAAATATACATGAATAATTTTAATAATAATTAAGTCTCTTGCTACGCATCAACGAGTATGACGCCCACACCAAACAAGGTATGAAAGATTTAAAATTTGCAACTATGTTTACATGTGAAATTATGTGCAAGTTATGTTTTATTATCCCATGTGTATAAGTTTATGAATTACTATGCAAGATAGTTTGTTCTTACGTGATAAGAGGAACCGTGTTATGGTAGTTGGACAATATAGCTAGAAAATAAGCTTACAGAAATTATCAGCGCGATACACGCCATGATTTGGCAACACACATTGCTATAATGCTGCAAGAATGGAGAGAGGTTCGAGATTTTGGAGACAGAATCACTAACTATTGGGCTTGCGTGAAGCTGATTAACACTTTACCCCTGGCATGGAGGGAGGTCGCCTATCCCATTTTCACGGCTGGGCTGCGACACAATATAAATCAAGAGGTTCCACAAATAAGCTATCATGTGTTCACCGTACAGTTGTTCGAGAGAGTGGTTCACTTCCAACCACCACCTCCTGGACACATCGTAGATGCTCCGGAGAATGCTCTCATCGAGGGATTCTATGGAATTCCTGATGAAGAAGAACCCGAAGAAGACCCTGAAGAGGATCCTAAGGAGAATGTTGAATAAATTCATGCCAGCAATTATTTTAGCTTCTAGTAATATTTATTATTAACCTTATGATGGAAGATTTGACTTTTGCCTTCAGTATTTGACATCTACGATATTCATTTTGAGACAATTCTTTATTTGTGGCACGAATGGAATTATTTTTTTTTTATTATTATTAGTTAACCTTCTAATTACGTGCCTCTATCATTTAATTATTTTGTAGACGATGTTATGAAATGCCTTATTATTATTATGATTACTAATCATCATCCTGAGCTAGTATTAAATACTTGTGCATTGATGATTGAAGGATGCCTCCGAGAAGAGCGCCTTAGGTTAACAACGTTCAGGTTAACGACAACCAAGCGAATAACAATCAGCAGCCAGGAGCAAATGAAGACGCCTATGCCAAGGTGATGAAGCAATTCCGGTCCTACACACCGTCTATCTTCAAGGGACGTGAGGGACCCGAATATGTGGAAGAGTGGTTGAGGTCACTCGAAAAGACTTTCCGCTCCATGAGGTGCAACGATCGGTATCACATCTACTATACGTCATACCAGTTCACAGAAGATGCGGATCATTGGTGGGATTCATACTGGAGAATGAGACCTGATGAGGACCCTGAAGCTATCACATGAGAGACATTTAGGAGGATAGTGCTGGAGAACTACTATATGTGGACTCACCGAGCTAAAATAGAGCGCGAGTTCTACAATTTCAAGCAAGAAAATCAGATTGTGGTTGAATACGAGTGGTGATTCAATCAAATAAGCTAGTAGATACTGAAGAGAAACGAGCTCAGAAGTTGGTGGATGGCCTGTGCCAAGACATTCAGGATGCTATGGCTTCTCTGCCTGAGATGGGATATGCTGATACTTTTCAGAGGGCTCAAAAGATAGAAGCTTGTTTTGAGAGGGGACGTGCTAATGTAGATCGATGGAGAACTCAGGCAAAAGAAAGTGGGAGAACTCCAGCTCTGGAAGGAACAACAACAACAAACAGCCAAGGGCCAACACTAATCCGCCCCCAAATGCTCAGAACACAAATCCACTTTGCTCGAAATGTGAGAAGAGACACGATGGTGAATGCCTTAAAGGTCAGGAAAGATGCTTCAGATGCCACAAAGTCGGGCACAGAATTCAAGATTGTACCAAACCACGTAACTATGTGCCAGGCCGCAGGGGACAGCCTGCAAGAGGAAATCAAAGGCAAGCTACCGGAGGTCAAGGAAGAGTGTTTGCCATGAACCAGATAGAAGAGGATAAGGAACAAGGAGTCACTACAGGTACTTTATCAGTGGGTAACTCCCAAGCTTCACATTGTTTGATACTAGTGCATCACATTCTTTTATATCTGCTAAGTACTGTCGTAAGATTTATTGTAAACTAATCAAGAGTGACGAGCCTCTTGAGATTAGTCTGCCTTCGGGAGAGAAGATTCTCACGCATTCATTAGTGGATAGCCTCGACGTATACATTGAAGGGATCAACTTTAGCACCAAACCCTACATTATGGACATGCATGGGTCCGATTTAATACTAGAAATGGATTGGCTTACACACCATCAAGCCATCTTCAGGTGCAAGGAGCGAGAAGTGATCTTAACAGTGCCATGATCCAAAGAAAAAATCGTCCACAAGATCAAGAGTGGTGTGATACCCCGAGTTTTGTCTGCCGTGAAAGCAACAAAGATACTTAAGAAGAAGTCGTGTCAAGGATACTTAGTGAACATTGTGGACTCTAAGATCTCAGAAGTGTCACCCAGCGACATACCAGTAGGCGGTACTTTCTAGACGTCTTTCTGGAGGAATTGCCAGGGATACCTCCGAATCACCAAGTAGAATTTTCGATAGATCTACTTCCTGGATCAGCACCGGTTTCTAAGGCCCCTTATAGAATGGCACCATTGGAATTACAAGAGCTGAAGATTCAACTGCAATAGCTTTTGAACTTGGGATTTATTCGCCCAAGCGTATCACCATGGGGAGCACCGGTTCTATTCATCAAGAAGAAGGACGGTTCGATGAGGATGTGTATTGATTACCGTGAGCTCAATCAGCTGACAGTAAAGAACAAGTATCCCTTATCGAGAATCGAAGACTTATTTGATCAACTTGAAGGAGCTAGTACCTTTTCCAAGATTGACTTAAGATCCGGATACCACCAGTTGAGGGTGAAGGAGACAGATATTTCTAAGACAGCTTTTAGGACTCGGTATGGACATTACGAGTTCGTTGTAATGCCATTTAGCTTAAGTAATGCACCTGCTGTGTTTATGGACCTGATGAATCGAGTTTTCCACCAGTATCTCGATCAGTTTGTCATAGTCTTCATTGATGACATTCTGGTTTACTCTAAGGACGAAGCACAACATGAGGAACACTTGAGATTGGTATTTGAAACACTTCGCAAGGAGAAGCTGCACTTGAAGTTTAAGAAATATGAATTTTGGTTGAACCAAGTCGCCTTCCTTGGACTCGTGGTGACATCGCAAGGAATCGAGGTGGATCCATCGAAGATTGAAGCTATGAATCAGTGGAGGACGCCATCAAATGTACAAGAAGTTCGGAGTTTCTTAGGACTAGCGGGCTATTACTGGAGGTTTATTGATGAATTTTCAAAGATAGCCGGTCCTTTGACGCGCTTGACTCGGAAAGGCAAAAAGTTTGTTTGGTTTGAGAAGTATGAAGAGAGTTTTCAGAAATTGAAGCATGACTTGACCACAGTACCAGTCTTGACGATACCTAATCCAAACGAAGAATTCACTGTCTAAGGCGATGCATCAAAACAAGGACTTGGATGTGTTTTGATGCAACATGGGAAAGTTATTGCATACGCTTCCAGACAGTTGAGGCTGCATGAGGTGAACTACCCTACACATGATTTGGAGTTGGCAGCAGTTGTGCATTCCTTGATGATTTGGCGATACTACCAATATGGAGGAAGATATGTGATCTTCACAGACTACAAGAGCCTGAAATATCTTTTCACTCAAAAGGAGCTCAACATGAGACAGCGAAGATGGTTAGAGTTGGTGAAGGACTATGATTGTTCAATTGAGTACCATCCAGGCAAGGCTAACGCGGTAGCCGATGCCTTGAGCCAAAAAACCAAATGGAGCTTAATAGTTTACATACCAAGCATGAGGAGTTGATCAAGGAATTTGCCAAGATGCAAATCGAGTTGGTAACATCACCCTCCTGCACAAGAGCGATCATTGCATCATTGGAGATCCTACCGAGTTTGAAAATGGAGATAAAGGGAGCTCAAAAGCAAGATCACTTTTTGCAAGGAATGAAGAAGAAGGCACAAGGAAGCGAATATAATGGCTTCAAGGTAGATGATGAAGAAGTGTTGACATTAAATGGAAGAATATGTGTTCCAATGGTTGAAAAATTAAGAGAGAAGATTTTAGGAGAAGCACATGAAGCTCCATACACCGCTCATCCGGGAGGAACAAAGATTTATCAAGATTTGAAAGAAAGATTTTGGTGGAGGAGAATGAAGCGAGATATCAGATACTTTGTTGAAAGATATTTAACTTACCAACAAATTAAGATCGAACACCAGCGACCATCCTGAAAGCTTAAACCACTCAAGATTCCGGAGTGGAAATGGGAGCAAATCGCCATGAATTTTGTTGTAGGACTACCAAGATCGTCAAGGGAAAACCACGCCATTTGGGTCATTATTGATCGATTGACTAAATCGGCGCATTTCTTACCAGTGAAGATGACATTCAAGATGGAGCAGTTCACTCAGTTATATGTTCAAGAAATAGTGAAGCTTCATGGTATACCAATTTCAATAGTGTCTGATAGAGATGCACACTTTACTTCGAGATTTTGGGAAAGTCTGCACAAGGCCATGGGAACAAGATTAAATTTCAGCACAGCCTATCACCCGCAAACTGATGGACAGTCGGAAAGAACGATACAAATTTTGGAAGATATGCTAAGAGCTTGTACTCTTGACTTAGACGAAGCATGGGAGAAGTTTCTACATTTGGTCGAGTTCGCATACAACAACAGCTATCAAGCGACCATAAAGTTGGCCTCTTATAAGGCACTTTATGGAAGGAAGTGTAGATCACCATTGTATTGGGACGAAGTTGGTGAGAAGGCTACCCTAGGCCCCAAAATGATAGAAGAAACAGTGGACAAGGTCAGAATCATTCGAGAAAGAATCAAGTCTGCTCAAGATAGATAAAAGTCTTATGCTGATCAAAGAAGAAGAGATCTACAATTTGAAGCCGGAGAACATGTCTTCTTAAAGGTTGCATCCACAAAAGGTGTTATACGATTCGGGAGGAAGGGAAAGCTTAGGCCTCATTTTATCGGGCCATTTGAAATGCTTGAAAGAATCGGAGTACTAGCTTATCGCTTGGCTTTGCGCCCAAATTATCTACGGTTCATAACGTCTTTCATGTGTCGATGCTAAGGAAGTATGTTCATGATCCAAGTCATGTGGTGAACTTCTCAACACTCAAGATTAGAAAGGACCTAACTTACGAAGAAGAACCTGAGGCAGTCTTAGAAAGGAAGATCGTAAGAGCTCGAAATCATGACGTGTCATTCATTAAAGTGCAATGGAGTCGACACACGGAAGATGAGGCCACATGGGAAAGAGAAGATGAGATACAAGCAAGATACCCCTCTTTCATTACGGGTAAGACATTTATACTATGATAGAATTTCGAGGACGAAATTTTTATTAGAAGGGTATGATGTAACATCCCATAAAATTTTACACGTGTATTATTTGAGGCCCAACCCTTAGAAGCCCAATGCAAGCATGAAGCCTGTCTAGCCCACTTACTTAACTACAACCGCGTGAATGAGAGAACATCAGTACGATATACACCTTCCATATACATGAAATTTCTTCCTACCCAAGAAAATCTTATCATATCTCGTCTATTATTAAAGAAATATTTTCTCTGCTATCACTCCCAAATTTATTCTCTTTGCTAAGGAAAGTTTGACTCCCTTGCGCGTTAATTTTTTTTAAATTTGGCTCATTCATTCAAATATAAAATCGATCATTCTTTTGTTCCTACACATCCAACTTTTATTTTTCACACGGCTGCTCTCATACGAAGGGAGAAGGATTTCGACTGGGCTGACCACGACATTCAACTCTCGAATCCAAGGCTTTTACGTAATCGATAGGTGGGATTTATTATGTGTTATTTATGTATTTAAAACCCTAGATGATGTGATTATACATGAACATGCTATGTTATCCATGAATTATTAAGTACAAGTCAAGGGTATTGAATCACGATGCTTGCCAACATGGGTATTGAACCGAAAGGTGCTTACAACATGATTTGAAATTTCAAGTTACAAGTGTAAGAATTTATGTTTCACTCGTAGTAGCGTTTGAATGATAAATAGTGCGTAATTTATTTCACTGAGTGGTGGATTGCTCACTCCCTATGATTTACCCCTTTTTAGGTTAGCGTGGCGGTAGCGTACGAGCGGGAAGTGTCGAGCAAGAGGAGACTATAATAATTTTTAATAAATTTGCAGCCCTGTCTCGTTCTATTTTATCATGGCATGGATACACTAAACATTTATTTTCGTACGATTACAACATGTTTCGGTTTGCTGCTCTGGGTCGAAACTGATGATCTTTAAGAACTTCTTTCAATAAGAAGTTATTTGGTATTACATGTGTTGAATTGATTTGTAATTAAAATAATAATTTTTGTGTGATTAGTGACTGACAGGTACTTATTTGTGCAAATGTACATGCATACATTAATTGATTTTATTGAGGTGTAATATGTTACTGCATGTCTAAGTTTTAAGTTATAGATTGATAAGTCCTGCAAGTTTGTGTGTCAATTTGTGGGAAATAAACTTGTAGTTCTTTTCTTAAAAGGTTTTTGCTAAATACTCTTTTAATAAAATTTAAGTTGCAAAAACTTAAAAGACTTAATTCTTAAATAATTTTCTTATTACTTTGCATTATTTGATCAAAGTATGTTGAAACTTATAGGACCAAAATCTTATTTATCTTTTATTTACATTGCATTAATCATATAAAGGTTGATTGAAACTTATGAGACTTGTTCCTTATTTTATTTCCTTTAGTTTTGTATTATTTGCCAATTTAAATGTTTGGCCATGCCTTTTTTTTTAAAAAAAAAAGGCTTTATTTAAGGATTTTACGTATAAATAAGTATTTTTAAAATTAGGGTGTGACACAATATTTGTGCTATTTTTTGGAATGGATGATTCAATCTTCGTTAAAATAAATGCAAGAATGTAGTGTATTGGATTAAGTCTTGGATCCAATGAGGGAGAGAGGGAGAGGGAGAGGGAGAGGGAGAGGGAGAGGGAGAGCATATTCATGGCTACTGTTGAAAAAAATATTAAACCCGGAGGGTTAGTTTGATGAAAGACATTTACCATTGGTACTTGGTTGAGTTCAAAATTGGTGTGAAAAGAAAAACGTCTGCTAAAAGGACTCTTATTGCCTACAAGGTTGCTTAGGTTTTGATTACTTTTTCTACTCTATTTTTTCATGTGATTATGATCAATTTTTAGTTCGTGAATATTTCTTTTAAGTGATACTACCTCCAGGTTATTCTTAATAAGTAAATACATATATTTGTCATTTATAAGGTGTTCTTAATTGATTTTCGGGGTGGTTCACTTTGTTTAGAAGTTGTACACTCACGGGTTTTAAACTGATTTTGGAGGAGGTAAATCAATTATTTTCCATTAATTAATCTATTTTTATTTTTGCAGTTCTACTCTCATAGTTTTTAGCTTTAAGAAGTGATTTTTTCTATTTTTAATCAATTCCAAATGCCCCTTATTAGGTCTAGAGTAATTTTCACTTCTCAATTGACAAATCTATTTTAAAGTTGATTGAATTTCTTACCACATTTTAAAGTTGATTTCTTCTTTTTTATCTGATTAATTTCATCTACTTTTATCAATGAGTTACCTACTTTAATTAAATTCTTTTAGTTTATTTATTGATTTGTATATCTTAATTATGTTTTATTTTAGTTGGGTTGTGTGTCATGCTATAAGGTATGAACATTTTTCATCGTATTTACTTTGCTTCCATGTGTGGTCTACAAAATATCAAATTTAAAATGAATATGTGATTCTGCTTTATATCTTTTGCTTTGATAACAACTTCTGATTAAGATCTCACGGAATTTAGAATTGAACAGCCAGTGTTATCATGGGTGATTCATCGATGATTTGGTAATTTTAAATATAACAATAGACGCCATTCATCAACTTTGAGATTTTTATTTAGTGGATTGACTGATGTGCTATAGATTGTTGTTTTTTTAATTTGATAAATTGATACTATCTGTTATCCTAACAGGTTTGAATTTTTATTTGTGTTGAGTTTGTAGTTTTTTCTTCATTTAATAGTATATCTCTGACATAGATGTGTATTTGATGTAGAAAGACAACACAAGGCTTGCTAGAACACTCTTGAAGTTATTGTGTAACAAGAAAAAGGTACAAGTGAAACAACTATTTTCTAATAACTGTTTTTATATGAATTTGTGTAGTTTATAAGCTTCAAATCCTCCTCTCTCTAGATGTATGCATGGTTTATCATGTGGCGCGTTTGAGTTTTGATTTTCTTCTTATTGTGCTGCTGGGATTTCAGTAAATTCATAGACAATCCTATTATTGGGATTTGAGCTTTCGTCTGTTAGGAGGAAACTCAATGGACTTTTTGCTCATTGACATCTTTTGCTTGAATTGTTCTTGATAATGATGTTGTTTGTTAATGCATCTTAATTCATTTTTTTAAAATTATTTTTGGATTCTTATTTCGTCTATTTGCAGATTTTTCTAACAATCTAAGAGTGCAGTTGTTCTCTATTGTGCTTGAATAAGAACCAAGAATTTACGCCTTCCCCATCTTAGGGTAATAGTTTCGGTTTAATTGCATTATGTGTTCTTTCTTCTTTTTTTTTTTTTTTGGTCCTTATTTCATTAATTTCCCTATTTTTCTAAGTTGTTTTTCTCAACTTCCTCTATTTATTTTAGTGCTATTTTGATGAAAAATAATTGGGTATTCAAATGTGTGGCTGTTATTTTATTGTTAAATCCAAGTTTGATTATCAACGAAGCTGTCATTTCCTTAAAACAGTAATGATGTGTTGGATACTGAAGTCTTTTGGATTTCTTTTGTCAGATTGTTGAACGCAGATAATTTTGTTTTGAGATTCGTGCAATTGGAAAAATTATCTCAGATCATATCAGCGAGTTAATAACTCTAGATTAGTGTACCTTGAAATATTGATGAAAAAATGGTCAAGAGCTGAGCAAAATATACTGCGTAAAGAATGTTCATTGGTGAATTATAAAACAAAGTGGAAAGGGTCTTTTCTATGTCACAAAGTTATGGACGTGTTTTGTCTTTTTGTGGAAGTCCAGAAATCGGTTGCTTTATATATTTAGTTTATAACCTCTGTTATTCAAATGATGAGTGACATAAAGTATTTATTTCATTCTTTTCCACCTGCTTGGATCCAAATGGATTATATGTTTAAGCTATATTGCATAGAATAAATATGCCAATCTAGATGCTCTCAAAGATTCACAAGAATATAACTTATTTGATATTGTTGTGTACTTTTTTATGCATTTACGTCGCGTAGCTACAAAAGAAACTACAAAAGGTATAATTTTTCCTGAGGAGTAGGATTAGAGTATATTTCTGGGTTGACTGTAGCTGCTTTAGCATGGTATTCAAGTCTAAATGATAATTGTGTGAGAAGCAAAACTGGTTAAGAAAAACTGTGAGAAGAAAAACTGGAGAAGCAAAAGAAACTAAATGATTATAATCTTCTTTATACGTTCATTATTGTAGCATAGTTTAAAACTTGATTTTTATTTTATTTTATTTTATTTTTTAAATGATGTATCTTCTATTAAATATATCATTAGTATGGCAAGGATGCACTCAATGGGGGAATTAATGGCAGCTGTGGAATGCACAAATCTTCTCTTCATTCTTTGGGTAGCCTATTTGGTGGAGGTGAAAAAATATTCTTTTAGATAATTTCAGTAGGTAAGGAAATGATCTTTTTTTATTTAAATTATCCTTTTATTTGTGGGTTTTGTTGAATTTCTAACAACTTTTTAATCTTGCTAATATTCAAGGATAGTGATGACAATCTTTGGTAAGATTTCTAATCTTTATTTTCTATGCATGATATTAGACATCCAAGAGTTCACATAGGATGAGCTTCTGTTCTGGAAGGCTGTAAGTAAAGGTGAGGCCCAAATTTTTTTTGGAAGAAATACGTATTATTCCAGAAATAAAATGTATTGACTTACTACCTCTGGCTATTGTAGTTTTATTTAATGTTTTGTGGTGAATGAGCTCAAGATGGAGTTTTTCTTACTACCTCTTGGCCTTATTCTTCGTTCCTTCCATGACTGAATAATAGTAACAATACATGTATCATCTTGGACTAGGTTCTTGCCTATTTGTCTTTCCTCCAACAAGTGTAGAGGTCATCAATGAAATAGAGGAAAAATTAGGGATGGAAGATACATTGTCAAAGAAACTATTCTTCTCATCATACTCAGGTGATCTAATGTCAATCACAATCTGTTATAACTTATGATCATATTGAGTATCTCGGTTTTGATGCAAGTAGTAGGATTAATTAGCATAAAAAAGCTTGGTAAGTTTACTATAATACAACTACATGGGGAAAAGATGCTATTATTATTTGTGTTATTGAATGATTTCTCACTGTAACATAACATTATTGTCTCATAAATAGAATATTTAATTTCTTTGGTAAAAACATGTAGTTTCCTTAAGTATATTGATATGAATATCTGGATATACATTCATATCTACATATAAATAAATGTACTATTACTTTGGGAAACCATGAAAAAGGCAACTTTGCAGATTTTGAAGGAGGTGGAAACTAAAGTCAAGGAATACACTGATTTGGGAAGCGAGCATGCTGCTAATGACGATGCTGAAAACATAAAGATGGGGTGGTAAGTGTTAATTGTAATGTTCATGTCTTGATTGTATATTAGTTATTAATTTTATTTACTTTTGAGTGAAGAATGAAATTCTGATATTGATCCCTTTAAAAGGAATTCTTCAGGTACTATAATAATAGTTTAAAGTAACTGTAGTGAGAATATTTGAAATTAGAGCTGTTAGAAGAGATGCAACGATCCAATTTGACTTTAGTTTTACATGAATCTAAGGTAAAATTCATAATGCTGATTAAAATCGGTGGAGTAGTCGGTCTGTGTTATTGTACCTCAAAGTGACTCTTATATTCATAGTTTTCTTACATCTGAATACACAAATGGAATATCTTTCTTTCTCTATTATCTTTTATTTAATTTAATAGATTTACTAATCTAAATAATAGCTAAATTTATTTGATTTTGTTTAGCTTGCTAATCTTGACAACATGTCTTTCTTTTTAGATTGGGGATGACCTCCATGGTTACACAAAGAAAGAGATTAAGGAATATTATTTAGATTATAAAAGATGTTATATTTTCTTTCATTTTGTACTTCCATTCATTTTATTTTGATTATAAAAGAGGTTATATTTTCTTCAAGACAATGAATGAAAAACGAAGTTGTAGAAACTGTTTTGGCAGATAGAGACAAGATTTTACTTGAATTTGAGGTAGAATTCATAATGTTGATTAAAATTAGTTTTTTTACATACGTATTATAAGTTTGAGTTGTTTTGCATGTTATAACTCGATGATTACTTAGTGTTTGTTCATCCTCTTTACTGTATATTCTATGTTTTTCTTTCCTTTAGTTTAACATCCTCAGTTTCACCATTGTGTATGTTTCTTCAGTGAATCTCTTTAGACACATGTTTTCCTTTCTTCACAAAATATTTGATGCGAATAATTTTTGACATAGATATTATAACTTTGAGCTGTTTTGCATGTTATAATGCAATGATTGTATAGTATTTGTCCTTCCCGTTTACTTTTTTCTATTTTTATTTTTATTATTTTTTAGAGATGACAAAAATGGAACTGTTGATAGTATTATATAAATGGCAGATGACAACTACATATTCAGGTTTGAAATCATATTGAGGCTTTCATGGAAATTGATTGTAGTTGTGGTGACGGTTCTGTGCATTCTGGTGAGAGCGAGTTGATTACAGCAGAAGATATGATGTTATAACATTACAGGGAGAACATGGGTAATTTCTATGCCTCAGCCACAATTCTTTGGCAGATGAATGTTTAGGTAATTTTTTGTGCATATCATAAGAACCATTTTGCTTGGAGCCCTGTTGAGTTGACTGTTAGGCTTCCCATTTTCTTGGTCTGAAAATTGTGACTACTATTATTGCATGTCAGAGAAAGAGAATGAAGATTTATATCACTTTACAATCCCCCCTGAGATGAATTGAACATAACATTTTGCCTTTTCAAACTCTTGCATCATATTTTTGCTTGGTGTTGTATAATTTAATTTTTAACTTACTTTGGACTTATATATAGATAAGATGATGTTGCATATCTCTATGTTTCTCTATCAACTTTCAATATTTTGTTCCATGTGGAATGGATTAGTTTTTCAGTATGAAAAATGTGATTTCTTATCTAGAAAGTATATTGTGCGTTCCAATGAATTCAAACAGTTCATTTGCTGGAGAAAAAGATTGTGGTCGTTTGAAAAACTTGCAGAAGTTATTGAGAGTGAGGCAATAGTTTATGGCTTCACATGTTTCCTTGCTATATCCTATTAAGTTTGTGATTAAAAAGCTACTGAACAAGATTTTGAATCATTTAGTAGCAGTATTAAATCAGGTAGCACATGAAATTTCTAACCTGGTTTATGGCTATCATAAAAAAGTAGTTTTTTCCTACCATATGAACTCATATCTTCTCTAATTATTATGATTATTTTAATTTTATTTTTGTGCCATCTTTTTTGGTCCATAAATGCGTACCCACTTCATTTCTTATGCAACTCTGTCCGCTGCCTTTTGTTTTCCTTATTTGCACTATTTTTTTCTCCATAAACCCTTTTAAGGAGTCACATGAAAGTAAATGCTTATATTTTTATTATAAAATTGGTTAAAGAATTAGGGGAATTTTTAGTGTTAGTTTTTTCAATAATAATAGTATTGCTATTTACTAAACCTGCTCTGATATGCATAATAAGTATTAATATTTTAAATATATTGGTATTGCAATAAAGATTAATTGGTTAATTTCATATTTAACTTTTTGTACCGCTACTCAATGGTTTAAGGGATTTCATGCAAGGCTTAATTTTACAGTTTTAATGGGTTCATCACTTTTTAAGCACAATTTAAATTCGCAGATGTAATACAATATTTAGTAGATTATGCAGTCATAGAGTTGCTTGAAATTTAATGTGATCCATTGATTTTTTATGAACCTATCCTTACTTTTTATTTTTTTTATCATTTATGTTGATGCTTTTCATTACTAATGTTATCAGGGAATCCGAAATTGCAAAATTCTCACAATTAATCCTAAAAAGAGAAAATCAAGCTTTTTAATATTAAATTGTAACAAAAAAAGAAACCAAGAGGAAAGAATAGAAGCCGTAAAAAGAAACATACGTTAAATGGTTCTAAAAAAATTACAAATTACAAAAATATACTCCCTTCATTCCATAATATTTTTCATGTTTATTGTTCCACGTTGTTTAAGAAAATGTGCACTTTTTGACCAATTTTATTGACTTTGGAGGGTATTGTGGTATTTTTAGATAATAAAAAAGGATAAAGTAATGATATGTGTGTGAAAAAGGAGTGGCATATTTGAAATTAAAGGAACTTTTGATGTTGTTAGATAAAGTGATGCTTTTTTTTTTGGTTTGAAAGGTTTTGTGGGACAAACAAATGAAGAAAGTGTAAAAGGTTTTATGGGACGGAAGGAGTATATATATACTCCCTTTGTCCCACGTTAACGTTGACGTTTGCTTTTTGCACGGAGATTAAGAGATATAATATTTTAATGTGTAGTGAGGTGAGAGAAATAACATTCAATGTAAAGTGGATAGTTGTAGTGTTGTGTGTGGGTCCTCCATGGAATAATTAATTATTTTGTATAGGTCCAACTTCATAGAAAAGAAAATGTAAATTTTAACGTGGGATAACCCAAAATGAATAACGTAAACTTTAACGCGGGACGGAGGGAGTATATAAGCATGGTCGAGTATAAAAAAAAACTCCTCGCATTCCAAAAAAATTCTATTAATCTTATAAGAAAAGAAAATTATATATATATAAATATTTTAGAAATTTCCCTGTCCGCACAATGCGCGGCCGGGTAAACGCTAGTTCATGAAGAAAATGTAATTAACAAGGCTAGAATCTTCTATAAATTAATGTGAGTAATTAAGAAGAATGTTATATGAATTGTGTGAGAGCTTTGATGAAGCACCATTATAAATAGGTGTATTATTTAATGGCAAAAACACCTGTGCATCCGGGCGCATGGACAACATTTCGTGCGCCTTTAGAATTTTGTGTTAAATTGTATATCCTTTAGTATACAGATATGTACCCTTTATTTTCTAAAGAAAATTATTGTGTGTATCTGGGCGCATGGACAACACTCCATGCGCCTTTAAAATTTTGTGTTAAATTGTATACCCTTTAGTATAAAAATGTGTACCCTTTATTTTTTAAAGAAAAAATATATCAATGAAAAGTGTATACCCTTTAGAATAAAATGGTGTATCTTTTATTAATTAAAGTGTGTACCATTTAGATCAAAGCAATGTACCATTACCCATAATACTAAATTTCTAAAGGCGCACGGAATGTGTTCCGGTGCGCCCGGATGCACGCAAGTCTCACTCTTATTTAATTACTAATTTATAATATGTAAAAACTTGTGTGCCCAAAAACACATCATACCAGATAAATTAATATTAAATTCTTGTGTCTTGTTGAGACCAACTCTTAACAAAAACAATAAAGGTAAATGAACTTTATTTCTTCCCAAACTTTAAGTTCTCTCATTCATCATCTTTTATTACCCCTTCACGAATACCTATATCCCTCAAAGTTTATACTTTATATTTACTTTAGCATATTTTTTAATTTAATTTTATTAACGTAATATCATGCTAAAATAATAATAATAATAATAATAAATTGATGTGAAGTATATTTGATAAGAATAATAATAAAAACATAAATGAAATGAGAATAGCACCTAACAATGGAGTTTTATTAAAGTCGCGTATAAAATCTAATATTATAAATGTGTATAAAATTCCTAGAAGAGAAGGGAGAGATATTTAACGGCAAGTAAATTCTCATTTTATTTTAATAAAATGTGGAGTAATATTGTATATAGGGCAGTGCTCCTGCTATCATATTCGGCGAAAACATACAGTGGACTATTTATACACATATCAAACCAATTTCTTACTATGGCGAAAACACAGATATAATAGTGAGGGAAAATGGATTGAATTAATTTAATTTGAGTCACCCACTTTTTAGTTTTTTTTTCATAGTTATATTTTTTATTAAAAATATTAATTATTTTTCATTAAAAATATTATCATTTTTTATTTGTATTACAAAATTTTCATGAAATAATAAAATTAAAGTAATTTTATGTATGTTGTTAGATATATATAAATGTTAAATTTAAAATTAAAGTAACTAATTAGGCTATTAGAAAAATTGATTTTTGTGGGATAAATAAGTGAAAAAAGTGAAAGTATTTCATGAGAGTGAAGGGAGTATTAAACTTGATCAGACTAGGCTAACTATTGATTCATGAGCTCCATAAGTTCGAATATAAATTCAACTAGTACATTTCGGTTTACTCATGTGAAACGAAAATATGAATTTGTTTGTTTGAAGGTTCATATGGGTTAAACAATAAAAGGCTAAAACCCGTGTGTAGACAAATTTCATATTTCTCGAAAGTTGTACTCCTCCTCCCGTCCTTATGGTTACATTTTCTTTTTGCACGTGGATTAAGGAATATAATATTTTAATATGTATTTAGGTGAGAGAAATAATATTTTAATGTAAAGTAAGTAAATGCATTAATGTGATATGTGAGTTCATGGAGAGAGAAATAATTAATTTGTGTGGGTCTCATATACTAAAAAGGGAAATGTAATCATTAGGATGTGACGTCAAAAAGGAAATATGTAATCATTAGGATGAGACAGAGGGAGTACTATTTAATATCAAATTTTATTATATCTTTTAATATAAAAATTTATACTCTTGATTTTCTGAGAAAAAAATTATTTTTTTAATCAAACATCTATACTATTCATATTTCAACCAATATTTTTAATGAAAAGATATATTCTTATTAACTAATGCGTATACTTTGCAGAACAAATTATTATACTCTTACACCTTATGCACCATGATATAAAAAACTAATTCAACAATAAAGTGACTTTTATTTTATATCAAATTAATATTATATTAGATGTGAGTGGTGATATGTATAAGAAAGATAAATGAGGGATGATAGAGATAGAACATTATTAGTTGATGAGAGATACTAGGATAGATTAGTGAGTTTATAAAATTAATATAGTTTGTAGCGTATTATATTGATGAGTTTTAAAATTTAAGTACTGTATATTATAAAAAATTTTAAACTTAATTTTTTAACTCAAAATAAACATAGTCTTTCTTAGTTTCTGTCTTAGTAGCTAGTAGTAAAATATTTGAAGATCAATTTGTTAAATAATATACGACCATATTCTTAGTTAAATGGGCACAAATAAGTGATCATCGTTTCGTGGTGAGACCATTTTCAATTTCATAATTAATTATTTTTTTATTAAAGATATTATCACTTTTAATTATACTATAAATTAATTTATGAAATAGTTTACAACATTATTATCACTTATTATTAGCAGTTGTATCAATATCTTCTTATCCATATTGCAGAAATCATTTCGTATCACGTACTCACATAAATCGGCCGAGTTAATTAGGGTTAATTAGGGTATTCATAGGTTGACCTCTTGGCTTGGTAGTTGCTTCATTCAAATTATAACTCTATATGCAGTCTTTTACCAATCACTAAATTTACGTGAAATCTTTATCTGATTTAGTTTATTATTATACAAGTAACATGACTAATTTTATAAGTATTTTGTATTTTACTCGTGGAATTCTTCATTCTTCTTAAAATTCGTTAACCATTTTTATCATTCATTAACTACAAACAAATCTTTTGTATGTAATCTGTGACACGATAAATTGTGATTTTTCTGTAATTTTTCTAACTTATTGAAGATTTGCACACTCCCATTCAATAGATTGTGAGTGGTAGCCCCACCTTAAAATTGAATTTTTATAAATTGTGAGTTAATTAACCTCATTTCATAGGCTTAATTGATAATTTTATTTTTTATTATCGTTATATATATATATATATATATATATATATATATTATTAAAAAAAAAAAAAACCCTCCCAGAACCCAAGTCCACCCCAACCCATCATTTGGTGGGTGTGGGTTACCCGCCCCACCAACACATTCACCGCGGTAGATATAGCATCCTCCAGGAAATCACTTCATTGGTGCTCAATCTTAACCAAACGACACTACCTCTTGATAATGCTTTGGGGGCGATTGAACTCTAATAAATTCGGAATGATGCAAAACTTTTATAGCAAAATTCCTTACAAAGCAAGCTAATCTATACATCTACTTCTGAAAGATAAGTAAAACACAGGAAAATATAAGACAAAACAAAAGGCCTCAAAACTAAAAGGGAAGAAGGATGGCTACTCTTTAAAACTAGGTGGGAGCAAGCTCGACTCGACTCGGCATAAATTGAGAAGCAAGGATGGCCAGTATGACTAGAAACAATACCAGCTGCAATAGTACACATGAACTATACTTACCAACCCTTTTCTGCAGCTTCAATATTTCATCAGCACTTCCTATATCTTCACAAACTTTATCCAACTTTTCAGTTTCCTTCTTCAGCACAGCGGCCATGTTTTCAACATCTCCGAGCTTATCCAGTATTTGAGTTTGCTCAGAAGCCAGTGCCTTTTGTTCTTCAATAACAGCAATTTGATTGACAGCAACAGCTTTCAGATTATGGACTGTTCTTGATATTGCTAAACACACCACGTCTGTTTCCACCTTCTGCTTATAGAGGTCTTCGAGTTCTCTCATCTCATCTCCAATTGCAGTTTCTATCACCTCCGATTGGGATAAACTTTGGGGACCCTCACCACCTTGTGACTGATCCGACCTTGTCTTATGATTTTTGGTTTCTTCATCTGTAAACTCTGTGCACAAGTCTGTAATAGAATCATCAACGGAGATACTGTTGCCAATTTCCTTAAACATTAGCAGCTCTGCAAAACCAGTTTTAACTTATCAGAAAAGAACACAAAAAATGTACAACAGAGGCAACAAATCAAAAAAGAAACCAACCTTTTCTTATAGCTTCTTGTGCTGAATGGAGTGCAAAGAGAGATTCATCCAGGGGATCCTGTTCGGTCATGGTACAATGATTCGTGCTTCTTTCTTTTTTAGCCTCCAAACATGAACCAGCAACAGGTGACGAATCTCCATACCCTCCTTCACCATCTTTGCTATAACCATCACCATTTCCATCATTAACTTCTTGTCCACTGCCCATGGCTCCTTCACTGTTCTCGTCATCATAATCATTTGGTCCGTCATTTTGAATCCCATTATTTAAGGGATAAGTTCCCTGCATAAACACAAAATTGGAGCTTCGCGAGTCAGACTCCATGCTGGAATGAGAGTTTTCTTTCTTGATTTTGACCCATTCCCCTTTAGCTTTTTTAGTACTCTCAGTCCAACTCTTTCCCTGCCGGCCACGCTGCACTGGATGAGCCAAATTCTTTCCACTCAAACTCATCATCATGCTCCTATCCCGCGGAGATCCCATAAACATTGGTATCTCATACTTTAACTTTGGAGCACTAGCAGCTGTGGAAGATTTGCTACTCTGATCCTCACTATTCTCTGAATCCGTTCCAGTAGCAAATGATGGACCCAAACCCAAACCTGAATCATCAGGCAGAGCAAAACCATCCATACTTCTAACCACAGCATTTGTGGAAGAAACAGAGCCCTCACTCTTTTGCTTTCGATCAGCATATTGCATCCTTTTACTCGGATTAGCATTAGCACCTGAATTGTTTAAGTTGTGCGCCACCATTCTATTGGTATCAACGCTACTATCCCTATGCCTATTGGAATCCCTCGCGATCCTTCTCCATTTCCTCAACCCATTCCCTTTCTTCGTACTTGTAGAGAGGGGAGACACTTGGGGTTCCATGTTAATAGACGGAGAGCTCACATACTCATTAACTTGAGGAAACAACTCGCTATTATCATTATTTCCCACTACACAAGATCCATTATTTTGAGGCTTAGATTCACCAGAATTTTCCAGATATTCTGAAATAGAACCACTTACAATTTCCTCATTATCTTCCACTGATTCAAGTACCGAACACTCGCTTTCCAAATCCATCTACAATAAAGTCCCCTAATTCCCACTTACAATATTACTCAACTACGAGGAATCCCCCAAAGATTGATTATTCAGATCAAGATCGAGAACAGACTACCATCATTCCAGCTCATGGGGTTATCCAACACAGGGAAAAGCTCAAATCGATCGCGAATTGAATCCCGATAACTTTCGAGCAGAATTCAATTCGATTTTCTCAATACTGGAAATTAACAATTTGAGCGAAGAACATTTGACATAAAATTGGAGGGGGGAAACTTGAATTAACGAAGGGAAGATGAATTCATAAGCGTACCTTAGGGCTGGGCTCCATTAATGAAGGTGGAGTTTCTATGGGGGAAATTATGAGGGAGGAGAAACCCTAGATTTGGAATGGAATTAGAGATTTATAACCGTAAATGTGTACATCTGATAATTTAGAAAATTAGGAAAAGAGGAAGGACGGCGAAACGAAAATAGACTTAGGTGGAACGTGGAACGGAAGTGGGACCCGCAGCTGAGGTTGTGGTAGGCCCCACACGACAGAAACACATGACTACTGACTAGATTCACTACACTACAACTAGATCGCTCATTTTGTCATCAAAATACTAGTACTATTTTTTTTATTTCTTTTATTTTTAAGAAAACTGACTTTAATTAAAATTGTTAGGTTAAGATTTACAACGTACAAATCACGGATTGTGAATGTAGAATTTATTTATGCTCTTAAAAATATCATCGAATTACTGCACCATTCATGGAAATAATATTTTTATTGCCACAAATTTTTCATCTCTTGCCAACTTTAGATTCTCACTTGTAATTCTTTCACCATGTTTTTCGCTAATTGCTATTCACCCTACCATTTAATGTTTGCAAAATATTGTATTTTAATATGTAGTGAGTTTAGAGATACAATATTTTAATATATAGCGGGTGTGTGTATTGGGTAAGTGTATTGTTGAAAAAAAATTGAGGAAGACTCTACTGTCTTCCTCCGACTTATCACCGACAGTTTGTTCAGGGCTCCAAATTCTACGATGGCAACTAAACACGTACCTCTTGTCATGGTAACTTGTTGCTCTGAAATATAATTTATAATTTTTAGAGAATTATTAACATCCAAACTTTTTTTTAAAAGTGTCCAAAAAATTTTAATATATTCTTTCGTCCCACTACAACGGGTGCATTTAGTTATTTTGTTATATTTTAATACAAAGTATGTATTTTTTTTCTTTTTGTAAATGAGATTCACACTAATCAATTCATATTAGGACCCACACACAATAAACACTATTGTACTCACTACACATAAAATATCATATTAACTTAATTTGCGTGAAAAACAAATGTATACGTTGAAGTAAGATGGAGAAAGTGTTAATTAAAAGAAATCAGAAGAGTCTTCGTTAGACTCTAAGTTCCCAAGATTATATAACATCAGTATGAATAAGGGTGAGTTAATATCACGTATGGGAAAATGGGAGTCTGAGTCTTGGTTATGGAACTTGGTATGGAGAAGAATACTTAGGCAGTGGGAGTTCGAGTCTACTAACAATCTTTTTGAAATTATTAACAAATCATGCTTGGAAAAGACACCTAGATAATTGAAAATGGAAAGAGAGCAAGCAAGGAGACTACTATGTCAACGAAGTCTATCATCTACTACACAGGAAGGCCAATGATGGAATAAGAGAATCAAATATTGAAATTAACAAAAGATTGTGGGAAAGCGAAGCTGCAATGAAAATCAATATCCACGCTTGAAAATCTTGAAAAGAAGAATGTCAACCACGGTGGAGTTTCAAAGAAGAGGATGTCTACCGATGGGAGTTCAGAACGTGTGTCCACTTTGCAAAGCTGTTCCTGAAGAAGTTCATCATACTCCCTCCGTCCCGCCAAAAGAGAGTCTTTTGCTTTTTTGCACGTAGATTAAGGAGTATTATTATTTAATGTGTAGTGGGTAGTTGTATTAGTGAGAGTGTAGTCCCCATATTATAATTGTATTAGAGAGGGTGTGTGGGTTTCATGTGTGTAGAAAAGGAAAGAGGACCCTTTAGATGACTTGTCTAAAATGAAAAAAAAAACCCTCTTTAAATGGGATGGAGGGAGTATATTTTTCGAATGCAGCAAAGTTTCAATAATCTGGCAAGAGAGCTTGAAATGGACAGGTTTTCAAACACCACTATTAAATGATCCAAAGATACACTTTATGCATTATAGTAATCTCGCATGGAAGAAAATTGATAAAAAGTTTATGGTTGGGTTGTGGATGTGTGTTGTGTGGCTTATTTGAAAAAATAAAAACGATTTAGTGTTCAATGATGGTAAGTGGGAAGCAGGGCATGTAAATACATGAAGCAACAACTCAATTATGGTCTTGATACGCTTAGAAGTTAAAGAAGGTCGGTCACGAAGCAAGTTACAGATATTGATCAGTTTACCTTCTTACACTAGTTTTTTTTAGTAACTTTGATTGATTTTGAGTTTTTTTGATCAGTTTACCTTCTTATACTCTTAATTTTCTTGAGTAACTTTGATTGATTTTGAGTTTTTTGGAAGACAGAAATAGTTTAGGTTGTTGTGATATTAGATTTGACTTTTTATCTTTATTGTAATCTGTAATTTGGATAATTCTCATACCTTTTGAAATGAAAGTTAAAAAAAAAAAATCATTTTGAGTCTTTGACCCATCCATAAATACCCAGTCCAAAATTAACACTCCCACATCAAACTACTAAATTGCTCATTGGTAGGCAAGAAGCCCTCAGCCTACATAACCGCAACTAATGCTTTTAATAATCTTTAAGATTTATATTGTAAAATATTAATTCAATGTGAAATAAACATATTTTAAAAACAAATATTATATCATATAAATAGAATAATCTACAATAAAAAATTATTCTATGATCACACAATTAATTTTGCACCTCTCCAAATTCGTTTATAATTGTTTGTACTCTTCTCATTAATGTTTGAATGAAACAAATAGCAAAAAATACCCATCAAATTATCGTTCAACTACCCTACAATTAACGTGTTCATCTCACATTGGATCAGGCTTTCTTTTTCACAGGTTTATGACTATACCAAAACTAAATAAATTATTTTAATTTAATTAGTCAATCATTTTCTTTTCCTGAGTGTTTTTTAATTCAACCATAAATGTAACGGGAATTAAAATGCAATTATACAAATCACAAGCCTGAAAACGAACAAAGTTACAAAGCACTCTTTTTTCTGTTAATTCTTGAAAAAAAAATCCTAAAATGAAATTAAAATTGCACAAGAACTGGCACTTCAGCAAGTCTACAATGCAATCAACAATTCCTCAATAAATAAAAAATAAAAAATTACATCATAACACAAATCAGTTATCAATCACTCCAACAAATCATATACACACAACAAACAATTAAAAACCAAATAATAAAAATAATAATAATCATGTGTGTTATTCACAGGGGTGGAATTCCAGCAGAACGAGTATTTGGGGAGACGATCAAGCCGTTCGAAACGGCATCGTTTTCGTCCAGAAAAAGGCCTTCCGGATTTCTCAAGGCTCCATGGACCACCGAGATCAAAAGCCCAACGCCAATGCCAATCGACAGACTATTCAACGGGCCAGTGGCCCAAAGGGCCACACCGGATATCAAAACGAGGCCCAGAATCACGGCCCAGTCGCTCACGTGATGGCCCCATACCAACAGCGGATCTTCGCGGAAGAATTGCAGAATAAGCCACAGAAAGAAGACGAATCCGACGGTGAGCAGCGCAATTGGGTTTCCGATTAGGGATACGGAGGCGCAGGCGGTGATTATGACGGCGTAGTTTACCGAGAAGTAGGCGGCGTTTCGGCGGAATCGGAGGGAGGCGGCGGAGAGGGAGGAGGGGAAATCGAGCAGGGAGGTGGTGGAGAAGAACTCCGGCCAGGGACGGCAGCGGGAGAGACAGGCGGATAGGTTCTGCGTGGATCGGGAAATGACGTCGACGCCTGAGATTGGGATTGTGGTGTAGGTAGCGGCGGCGGCGGCGGCGGTCGTGGTGGTGGGCATTTTGACTTTTTTGGGGAGGGTCAAACTCCAACTAAGTGCTTGGACGTCACAATCTGGCGTCGTCGTGATATGTTGGCAGAACAGAATAGGTTTGGTATGGAGGGATGATCCTGTACGATAATACCCCACGGAAGGCCGAGTGGTCGTCACGTCTATTGGGCCTATATAGGCCCAGATTGATGTTCTGTTTTACCTACAACTTCGTTGTCACCGGCCCAATTCAAAACTCATGAATGCAGATTTACTAAAGATTTATCTTTTTAAGAATCTTTAAAATTTTGAGGACATTTACTACGGAACAGTAAATCAATTTTTGAAAATCGGAAGGAATCGGCCGATTTAATTCCGAATGATTTTAAAAAATTGTTTTTAGGTTGAAACAGTTGAACTAGCCAAAAGTACTATCCTGTATAAGCAAAGTTACTACCCCACCACCCCTGTCCTGAGTCGCTGTTTAACTTGTGCTTGCAAGGGGTCAAATCCATATCAAAAGCAGTATTCGAAACCCCCACCCTACATTTATAAGCTCAGTTGAAAGGTTTTTCCACCCGCCCCTCTACCACTTGAACTATGCACTGGGGTAAGGTATAAGTAATTATAGTATAGGTTATCATATGATACATGCATATAAAAAAATCAAGACTTTAACAAATTTTAATAATATTTAAAAGTGAAATATATTTATTAACTATTGTAATGTTGTAATCAAAATCATTCACTTAGTTGATTTTGTTTTGGGTTTATTTAGGAAGAAGAAATATATAATATTTAAAATTAGATGAGTTTAATAAATCCAACAAATAATGTTAATTTATGTTTGTTTTGTATTTAAATATGATAAATTATATATTTATATCAAATCAATATAAGAGTAAAGAGTGATGTGTGTGGGAGACTTTGATGTGATGTGTGTGGGATATGTGAGATTTATATACTTTTATGTCTCGTAGAAATATTTATATTTATTTTTTTGCACGGGAATTAAGAAATATAATATTTTAATATGTATTGAGGTGAGAGAAATAATATTTTAATGTGTAGTGGGTAGTTGTTGTATTAGTGTAGTGTTGTGGTGTAGACCCCATGAAGACATTTAAATGTTTTGTGCGCGTCCCATTTTTACTATAAAGAGAAATGTAAAACCTCCCTACGGGACGCTCAAAATGAAAATGTATAAACGTTTCTATGGGACAGATGAAGTACTTTGGTTTTGATAAATCTTAATCAAATTAAGGAATGGATTATATAATAATGGGTCCATTACTTGTACAATTTATTTACCTATATTATTTATTATTAGATACAATTTTCAAATTAGATTACTATGCATTACTAATTTAACTCATTAAATACCTTTTTTTAACCCTATTATAAGTTTGATTGTATTCAGAAATTAATTACCCATTCATCTCTCCATGAAAATACGAAATAGATTGAGATTAATAAATCCGTTAAAAAAAAGAGTCGAAATGAAAAAATATAGGTTTAAGATTGTTGTGTTCAATTTCAACCAATCTTTCGAGACTTCCGGCGACTTGAGGAACTTCGTCGAAGGTTTAACCGAGGGCAAAGGCAGCAGCAGCGTGAAGGGTTGAGCCGGTCGCTGATCATCATCGTTTGGGGACGAGGAGGCGGAGGGTGTAGACTGAGGGACTGTACTCAGAAAAGAAAAAAATTTATAACCATACAGAACACAGACATTATATCAGCAACCGTCAGTATTCCGAGAGATCTTATAATAGTATTCAGAAAAATTTGTAACCATACAGAACATACAGAACGCAAACATTAGAACAACAATTGTCGATATTCAAAAAATCTTATACTCCCTCCGTCCCAAAAACAACTTCCCGGTTACTGTAGATACGGAGTTTAAGAAAAAGTTATTTTTTGCTTTACTTTTAAGGGTAGTTTGATATTTTTAGATAATAAATAAATTATAAAGTAAGTTATGTGAGTTGTAAATGGGTGACAATTTTTAAATTAAAGTGTATTGTGGGGTTATTGATTTATGTGTATTTCCTTATTTGTGGGTGTGAATTTTTATGAGACGAATAAAAATAGAAAGTGTGAATTTGTTTATAGGATGGATGGAATAATAGTTTTCAGAAAAAATCATAACCATATAGAACGCAGTATTCCGAGAAATCTTGTAATAGTATTCAGAAAAAATCGTAATCATACAGAACACAGACATTAAACAGCAACCGTCGATATTCAGAGAAATCTTATAATAGTATTAAGAAATAATTATAACCATACAGAACGGAGACATTAGAACCAGTGATTCGAAAATCAGACCGGACCGGCCGGTTCGATCGATTAAACCTAGAACCGGTGCCGAAACTGGTCCGAAAATCCCCTAAAACTATTTCTGAGGTTACACCGGAAAAACCGGATAGACCGATCAAAATTGGAACAATCGTCCAAACCGGAAATGGCCGGTTTTAATAAAAAATAGCTCTGTCGGGATCTGCCGCTTCTTGCGCTCGTCGGGAGAATCCTTTGCTTAGTCAGTCAGATTCCGGTGGTTCTGGTCGGTGTAGATTTAGAGTCAGTTTTTGAAAATCGGACCGAAATCAGACACGACGGAAGCTTGAACTTCTTTCTGCTGAACATCGACAATATGCGGCGACGACAACGATGGTAAGATTTCTTGAGTAGAATGAGGTATGAGAGTGCAGGTTGTTGGAAATAAATCCATGAGACATTAGCCCTATTATGATAAACTGAGATCAAACTATAATACGGAAGCGTACCTGATCCATTGAGTCTCTAGGCGGAACACGAACTCAGGATCAATGTTATATGACCTTCCTCAACTAAATCCTCCTAATTCCTTTATGGGATCGTAGTAATCCCTCCCGATGGGGAGAATGGAAGACAATGTACCACTTAGTATATTGGGGACCATAACCTGGGAGTCTTTATATACTACTTGACTAGACCACCCATAATCACCTAATCATGTAGTATTGGGTATCTACTCAATAAGTTCATGTCATTTATTATTATAGCCCATGAACCTTTAACCTTAATTGGATCACTTAATTAAGTCCATAAAATAATTGAATAGCTAATATAATTGTATAATAATATATTACCCACAATTAGATTATAATGGAAATTAATAATTTCCAACAATCTCCCACTTGGGCTATATATTTTCCGTTAGCAATTATATCAAGAGTCCTTAGTTGCGCAACTTTATGCTATTCCTCTTTAGGCTATACTTAACAATCTGGTCCATCTCATATACTAATATGGAACTACCGCGGCATTCACCACATTATAACTCGTGATTAAACCCCGACAATCACCATATCAATATACTCAATGACATAGATCAAATATGGTGAGTAGCATGAAAATTACATGTCAAATGTGATCATCATGTCTATTTCCAACTGGTCCAATTTTAAACTTTAGTGAGATCAATCTATAATGTAAAATATTACAAAATGAAATTACTTAAGTGAATTCACAATGAATTCAAAGTCATGAACTTTATTCTGCAGAAAACTGAATTATCAAAATCAAAGTGTTTTGAAAACTTTAAAGAACAATAAATATAGACTCCCACTGAACTAATGTATTCTAAAACCATATAATACCCACATGATTAGCTAGCTCATAAAATTGCAGGGTGTTGAATACATAATTGGTGGATCAATATTTAGAATCTATCATAATATGATATTCTAAAATTTTATCTACACAAAACACTTTCTTTAACAACCAAAAATTCTATGTCAATTTGTTTGACTTATAAGTATTTTTGTCATAAATACTTTACTGCGAACTAACTGTCACAATGAACTTTATGTGACAAATCTTCGCAACCTTTATTTCATGTTTGAATGCCCTTAGTGTGCTACTAATTCTGTTGTCATGGTTAATGAGCTAAAGTATTTGCTTAATACTTTTACTTGTATAGCTCTCCGACCAACAGAAAATATAGCCTGAAGCGGATCTTATACTGTATTGACATCCAACAAACTCAAAATCAGAATTCCTCATGATCACTGACAAATCTGATCCCTGATGTACAGGCATATTATTTTTAGTTCCCTATACATACTTTATAAAGATCCATACTAAAGTTACTTAAATGTCTACTTAATATACCAACAACATAAGCCAAATTAGGTCTTGTAGAGACCTCATCATACAACAACTTCCAACAACCAATGAATATGGAATGTTTCTACATTTCTTAAATCTTTAGTTTAACTTTAGGGCACCTGATTGAGACTGTACTTGTCTCCCTTAGTTTAACTTAAACATTCTCCCACTGAATCACATAATCATCTACATTTGTCTCAAAACCAAATGAGACACTTACTTCATGATGATACTTGTGATTCCTTTACGAAAAAAATTTTTGCTTGAATGCATAGATGAATTTCCTAGTAGTTCTTAAACCATTTAGATTGTATCATCAGTATTGCAATCAAGGAACTTTATCTTTACATCCATTTAATATGATTCAAGATCAAAATGTGCTATTTAATGTCACGATTATCTTATAATAATGTCTTTCTTCCCTTTTGAGTATAATCCTATATCAAGATGCAAACCTAATCATCTTGTATTGATTTATACTCATAACTTATAGCATTAACACACTTTGGAGTAATTGGACCTTTCATGGTTTGATGAACATTGTTTGAATGTTCTACCATTAATTCTATAGTGTCCTCATTATTTAAGAGAAAAACTACATAATCATTCAAATTGTCTTTCACCCAACTCTAGTGGTTTTCTTAGTGAAATTAATTCTTGAGGTTGTTGAATTTGTTATTCCTTAAATATTATTGACATTGTCATATCGTTATTCTGAATTTGCACCAATTTTTTAAAGCATAAGTGGGAATCGAATCGACTCCCCATAAGGACAATGTCTCTAATATTATTCTTCCCCCAAAATCAACATCCTCACATAATACCGTATTACTCATCTCAAATATGATCCGATCAATTGGATCATAAACTTATTATCTTTATTTAATACCAATAAAGTAGCTTGTATCTATTTGAATCCAATTTTCTTTAGTAGATCTCAATGATCTAGCCTTAGTTGGATATCACCATATGTGAAACTCAAAGAGTTCTCACAACTACTTTGGTTGGAACTTTATTGAGACCATAAGCTGCAATCTTTAGTATTTCTCCAATTAGTAACCATATATTGTGGAGTATTATTTTTATCTTTTAACTACACCACAACACCATTCATACTAAGTAATCTTAATGTGGTGTATTATAAAACAATTCCACAAGCCTTTAGGAGAAAACGAAAGGTTATACTTTAGTTTCTTTTTAACAGCTTTCCAAACGGGTTTTTCTTTGTTGCCTTTATACTTTATTGAGACAGAGTTTGTTAGAAACTTATTAGTTCATTCTTATTGTTAAAGTTCTCATCATGTATAATTTTGTTGTTGACATAGGTTAAACTTAATTAACAGACTTCTTAATTGTACAGAGAATTAATCCAAAATGATTATCATGCTTGCACTAAACTTTATAATCTTTCAAATTTTAAATAGTTTAGAATCATCTCAAGGAATTTATCACATCATTAGTATCAATACCAACTTGTAAGTAACACTCTCTACGTAGTAGTCAAATACTGACAATAAAACTGTCAAGCAATAGCCTTCCTTTGGGCCGACTTATTACTCATATGTTAAACAAATAATTGTCACATATTTACCACCACAGGTGCTTGTGTATTTCTGCCAAATATTAATCTACCTATGGGCCGTTCAATACCCGCATGAAGATACACTTGCAAAACATTATTAATTAAGGACCTATCACAAGACACCTTGTGCAACATTAACCTCGTCTATGGACAAAAATTAACTGCAGGGGTAATCTTGGTGTAACAATCAAGTATTGACAATAAGTTCTGTCAAACAAGAGTCTATCTGTGGACCGACTCATGTTCACATGAATAATCCAAATAATTATCACATACTTATTATCACATGTGTGTTATTATTCTGTGAAACTGTGCCTACCTGTGGGCCGAACACAGAACATATAAATAATACCACACCCATCTACGTAATTTCAATAAAGTTTTTCTCCACACACGATATTGTTGTGGCAACATGGTGCTTCGATTGACTAAATTGAAGGTTTACTAGACTAATTAAATAAATATTAAAATATTTAATTTAATTAAATGACATTTAACGGTCTCCCCAATTTAATTTAATTTTATTCCTCTAACCAAATAGGAATATTAGATGATTTATTACCCTATAATGATGAAATATCTCCTTTACTTAATTAGGGATTCCAAAATCCTAATTTAATATAAACTGAATTTAGCAAATATTTTATTATTATTAATAATCACCGAATCCTTAATTTAAATTAATAATATAAACTGAATTTGTCCACAATTAGATTATAATAAAATTAATAATTTCCAAACATAGGTAGGCGGAGTTACAGAAGCATAGTGGGAGAGATGGATGTACAGGGTATCGGGAGACGTGAGAGATTGAAAAGACAAAAGAGAAAGGGTGGGGTAGGTGGAGAATCAATATTGTTTAAAATTAAAAAAAAAAAAACCAATAATATACCTAAGAATGGTTTATGGGCTTAAATTAAAAGCAATTTTTGGATCTGATTTCAAAATAATATTGGGCCTTATGCAATGCAAATGGTGAAGCCCAAATAAACTAGAGTATACTTCAAGTTTGGTGTTTTATTTAATTTATAAAATCATGTATAAAAATAAAATTTTGAAATATAAATAAAAATATGTAATTTTTATTTTCCAGTTGAACCGTCCGTCCGACCTTGAACAGTTAGGGTCACCGGTTTGGCTTCCGATCCGATTTTCAAATCACTGATTAGAACACCAACCGTGGGTATTCAAAGAAATCTTATAATAATATTCAGAAAAAATCGTAACTATACAAACGCGGTATTCAGAGAAATCTAATAATAGTATTCAGAAAAAATTATAATCATACCGAACACAGACATTAGAATAGCAACCGTTGATATTCAAAGAAATCTTATAATAGTATTCAGAAAAAATGGTAATCATGCAGAAAGCATATATTCAGAGAATTCCTGAATCAAATTTATGGAACATTGAGAATAGAGAACTAGAATATAGGACATGGTAATTAAGAATTATGTATTTAACTGATTATGAAATGAAAATTAAGACTTTACATTACATACTTTTATATCTAATAGTAATATAATTTACAAATTGTGTCTAATGCTAATATTATCTTATATTTTGTACCTATAAGTAATAATTACTATAATAGTTAAATTTTGTATTAAAAAACGAAAACAAACAAAACCTTAATTAAATAAAGAGTCGCCCTCTCTATATCATAAGGCAAATACTTGGATAATATTGGGGAATAGGCTATATGACATAAATAAAAAATTAAAATATTTTTTAAAAAATTGAGCGATAAAAATTGATAATGGTTTAGTTAAACTATTTCATAAGTGATAATAAATGAAAATTTACATTATCTATAATGAAAGATGATAAAAAAAAAAGAAAATTTTGATCTTAGACAAGAATTGCTTTTACATATACTCTCTCCGTCCTGCATTAATATTTACATTTGTTTTTTGCACTTAATTTAAGAGATATAATATTTTAATATTTAATAAGACGTGATAAATAATATATAATGTGAAGTGTGTAGTTTTATTAATGTTGTGTGTAGGCCTACATTAAATAATTAACTGTTTTGTGTTAGCCCAACTTAAATAAAAGAAAATATAAACCTTTGGAACAAAATAAAATAAAAAATATAAGCAGGAGGGAGTAATTATGTATTATAAATCCAAATATATATACGTAATACGAGCATTTGCCACAAATAAAATTAGGGTAAATTATAAAAAGCCCCTCGAGATTTGTCCAAATTACCAAATAAATCCCGTGGTTTGAAAAATGACCAATTACCCCTTTAAAAAATATTTTTTTTAAAAAAAATAGTGAAATTTAAAAATACTATGTTAAATATATGAGTCTTAATGTCATTTTCATCCTTCTTTATTTTAAGAAAAAATGTATTTTTATTAATGTTCAAATAAAAAACAAGTTAAAGGAGGTAATTGACAATTTTTCAAACCACGAGATTTATTTAGTAATTTTGACAAACCTCGAGGGGTTCTGATAATTTACCCATAAAATTACAAACTGACCAGGTACAAACAGAAGCTAGAACTTGTCATTCCAATGTGGAATAACTCTAATTACTAAGTTTTGATAATTTGAAATGATTTAAAAGAGTTGTTCTCTTACTCAAAGAGCGTGTTTAATCATGACGTTCTTATATCACAAAACTCATTTGGTAATTCATTTGTTAATCATTTTCAATAAGTTTAGAGTAGAACCTAGAGATAAAATATTAAGCACCAAATATTAACCATAGAAATAAAAAGCAAACATACTACATTTCATATTTTCATGATTAGATATATTTTTAAAATACTACCAATTTTTATTTATTATATAAATTGTTTCTAAAATAGTTCTTCATTTTTTTTTTATCCATTGATTTTTTTTTAAAAAAATATAATCACTATTATAAACTTCATTATTTTCTCCGTCTTAAAATTAAATTCACTCTTTTTTATTCGTCTATTCTATAATAAGGTTCACCTCTAAAAAAATGAAATAACACTTAAATTCGTACATTTTAATTTTAAAATTATTATCAATTTTTAACACACAAAATATATTTTTTATACTTAATCTTTCACATTCATAAGACCTCATTTGCTTTTTGTACTTGAATTAAATAATATTACTATTTTATGTGTAGCGGGTAGTTGTATTAGTGGTAAATGGTAGGTCATATGTGGGGATTCTTTTACTGAAAAGTGAAAATAGAGATCTTTGAGTGAGACATATATTACTCCATGAGACTCGCACACAACACTAATACAACTACTCACTTTATATTAAAATATTATTTTTCTCACCTTATTTCATATTAAAATAGTACTATATTTCTTAATCTCCGTGTAAAAAATAAATGTGAAGTTTGAAATGGACGGATGAGGTATATAGTAAAATGGAAATTTTTTGATGGGACGTAGGAATATAATTTATTATCTAAAAATTTAATATTATTCTAAAAAATCAACAGAATAATGAAAAAGTAACTTTAATAAACAATGTGGAAAAGAAAGATAAATTTATATTGCGATAGAGGGATTATATTAGATTAATTTTTTTGGGAAAATTAATAAACAAAAATTGAATAAAGAAATGAAGATGTAGAATTTGATAATGTGGAAAATAGTGGGGAAATTAAGCAAGTGTCTGGGGGCAATCACTTTAAATGGACAACTTTTGATTATTTTAATGTATGTGAGAGTGAAAGTGACAAGTTGGTGTAAGTGATGAATTGAAGGACAACAATGGGTCCCATTTTTTCTTTCAAAAAAAAATATTATTACCATTATCATTATTATTATTACTGTCCACCTTTTACCATGCAAGCTCAGCCATAAACATTCCATCAACAAACCCCAAAATATCCACCTTATTTAATTATTTTCATAAGCTTTACTCCCTCCCTCCCATATTTATTTTCGTAATTAATGTAAATACAAAATTTAAGAAAAGTTACTTTTTAATTAATTTTATTGATTTTTGAAGGGTATTGTGGTATTTTTAAGTAATAAATAAATTATAAAGTATGTTATGTGTGTTAGGTGAGAGTGATATTTTTGAAATTAAGGTAACTTTTGAGGTTATTGGTTAGTGTGAAGTTTTCTTTTTTGGGGTGTGAAGATAAATGTGGGATTGACAAAAACAGAAAGTGTGAAGATAAATATGGTATTGAGGGAGTACATTTTTTCATGTAAACATAACATCATATACTCCTTAAAGTAAATGAATACATCTATATGATCATATGTAGACATATTTGAATAAATAGTATTTAAACTAATTACTATAATGATAAGAATTCATTAAATTTTGAAAAATAAGAGTAAAATATGAACTACAGATGTGAAAATATAATTATTATCATAAAAATTAATTTATTAATAATAATTGAATCCAAGCAATTAAGTAGTACTCCCTCCATCCCATTCTAATAGTTACATATTTCATTTTTGAGCGTCTCATCCTAATGATTATATTTTCCTTTTTAGCACATGGGACCTACACAAATTAATTACTTCTCTCTCCATGGATCCACACATCACACTAATACACCTACCCACTTTACATTAAAATATTATTTCTCTCAACTCAATACACATTAAAATACTATACTCATTAATCCACGTACAAAAAACAAACGTAACCATAAGGACGGTACTCCATCCGTTCAAAAGTAGTAATTTAAAAATGGTTTTCTAATTCCGTACAAATTATAAATGTGGAGTTAAAATTTAGAGGATCATGGGTGACCACGGGTCACTCAAGAATTACCCTAAACGAAATAATAATATTTTTGATCAAAATGATACCTAATTAAAAAAATTAATAAAATGCTCCTGCCTTTTTATGATGTCTTACATGATTTTCTCAATAAAATAATGGACTGTTTTTTATTTTCGAAATCAATGCTCAACTTTCGAAATTAAAAACAAAATATAGAGCAATTCTAAAACCACAAATATTCGATTCATTGAATCTTACAGATTCATGTATGATTTTACGATGGAACTTCTACAAAATTGCATGTTCATTGTTGGGCGTGGCATAATAATAATTCATCATTGGTCTACCACTCACTACTAATACAATTACTCATTTTATATAAAAGAATAATATTCTTAAAACATAAGGTCTCTAACCCTCATTACCTGGGACGGAGGGAGTATACCCTATGTATTGCTAGGATGTTTAAATTATAGGGGACCATAGTGTGTACAAAAAACTAACTCAATGCAAAAAGTAAATAAGTACTTTATCCATGGACATTTCACATTTTAAAAAAAAAACATTACTTCCATAATATCTTTTAAAGTCAACAAAACTAGTAAAAAATAATATTTTTTTCTTAAACAACGTGAAAAGCGTTCTCTGAGTCCAAGGGAGTTTATATATTTTTACTCCCTACATCCCAACTAGTTTTTCACCATTTACACTTTAGTTCGTCCAACACACACTTCAGTCTTCACTGCTTAAAAGTAGTCGAAGTTAAAAAAATATGTAACATCTTAACTTAACTCACATAACATACTTTATTATTTAAAAATATTTTATTATCCCAAAAGTGAATAAAATTAGTAAGATAAAGTGACTTTTCTTAAATTTCTTATTTATAGTAACAGCGAAAAGTAAAGAGAGACGAAGCTATTATTACTATTTACTGATAGGGAGTATATAAGTGAAAATTTAATTTAGGATGAAAGTTAGGGCAGAAATAAATGATATGGTAAGCAACGGAATATCGGATTGTACTATAGTTTTGTCTGCCATATATCCAACCAGACCTTTTTGACTATTCTCTCTCTTACACACACAACACGGTTTCCAGCTATATTTCATGTCAAGGAAAATCTCCGTTTTCGATTCTCTACACTCTAAACCAAATTCCTGATACTATTACTACCTACCCACCCTTCCACACAACTACTCTACTGTTAATTCTAAAACAAAGATTACAGAAACAATGTCTAAAACAACAACATTAATCATAATAATGGAGTAATTTTAGAATGGGGTTTTGTTTCTACTTTCTTACTGTCCACAAGGATGTTTATCTCTGGAAATACTACTAAACAATCTAGAAAAGCATGCAAGTAACAAATCCATTCATTTCTTACATGCAATAATGAATTTGCATGTATAATTAATTATCCAAACATGTTATTAACGTAACTATAATTTCATCTATATATGTTCCTCGTAATTTAGATAGTGTCGTGAAGGTTAGGAGGAAATAAAAGAAAGAAAAAACAGATAATTTTTGTGATGAGTTAACTCATTATTCAAAGAGAGATATATATATTATAGGTTTTACATCAGTCTCGAAGCTTTTCGAGCTCCATCAAAAACTTTTTTTTTTTTTTTAAATCTAAAGATCACACTGGAGCTCGTATACACTATTTCTTTAGAAACAAAACATTAATTAAAACTCATCTGTCAACATTTGCTCTCATATTTCATGTTCACGAAAAGAAAAGCAGGGAGAAAAGTAGAGAGATGGCGACCTCAGGTGAACTCCGGTGGGCGTTGAAGAGTTGGAATGCAAGGCTGTGGAACCTTGTGGAATGCAGTTGTTCCATTTGTTGGCTGGTGTGTTCCCATTTGGTGGTCCATTGAAGTGAGGATAAACCCGAGTCTGATAGCTGTAGAAAGGATTGGCTCCTCCTCCGCCTTCCGTCTTCACGCCTAAACCTGCTTCACTTTCATCAATCATGATTATCTCCTCGTGTGTACCACCAAAAGAGTCCATATGATGAACGCAGGTTTCAGCAGCTGGTCGAGGCTCAAGTCGTATCAGTTGATCCGCCACCAGATTGAAACCACTCGCAAATCCATGACACCTTGCATCCACAAAATTCATACTAGGAGGAAATACAGGTGTTGATGGATGAGTAGACAACTGTGATGGCCTGTAATTCGCAGGTATCTTGAAGCCATGGGAATGATCAAAGTGCTGCTGCTGCAAATTGTCGAATGTTGAGGGACCTCGCGGCAAACTATGGTGAAATGAGCTGCTGCGTTCCTTCTGATTATTGCAGGCGGACGTCCTAGGACTTGGATGATCCATCACCATACTAGACTGAAATGGCATTGCTAGAGGAGATGAACTCTCATCTTTATTCACCACCATTAAGTTCTTTCCCATCAGTCGCAGAACAGGATTAGGCGTAGATGGACTAGGACTAGGACTAGGACTATCACCAAATGAAGTCTGAAACTTAGTTTCACAACTACGAAGAGGGTATACCATTTGCAAGCTAGCAGCGGGTTCTGATGCTGCTTCCTTCTCTGGGAGTGTTGTTCCTGATCCCATGTACAGACAGTGAATTTCGTTCTTCGGATCGTTACTCGTTACAACAGGAGAAGTCATTGTCCGCCGCCTTATAACTTGGGACTGATCTTGGTGATGGTTGCCTTGCAAAGATCCATCTTTCCTAGCGCAACAACACAGCTGGACATTCCTGACTTCATGAGTTGATCCGGCCGAAATCAAGGCGGGCCTCGATTCAAGAAGGTTGAGCTCTCGATCGCCACTGCCAACTTGCTCAAAGGGAGAATAACTTTCGACCGCAGGAGCTGTCCTATGATCCACTGAGATGTCTAGTTGAGACGGAGCAGACAAGTTGGTGATGGATATCGATGCCCCTCTTCCAGTAACAGAATTCGACACCACTGACATTGCAGAGATCGGAGAATCCGACGAATCCATGTCAACAACTTCATGCCCCTCTTCAGAAGATTGTAATCTGCAGGTGGTTAATGACGAATGCCCTTGAAGTTCTTCCGACCCCATTCGCCCAGGGCTCGGTAAAAATGAGCCCGGCGGTCCTGGTATGGGAATTGGATCGACATCAACAAAGTAATTTCCTTGAACTTCATCAGTATCCATTTCTGCCACCACATTATCTTGATCACCATTCAAAACAAGCTCATCCGGGCAACGTCCACTGTAATAATGCGAACCACATTCGATGTTAGAAGAATCAGCAAGTCCAGGGAATGCAGAATCCAATGATTTGCTAAAGGATTCAAATGCTTCTCCATCAGTCATTCCATAGGCGGGCTCACGAACCAATTCATCGAGCATTTCAGCCTCCTGTTCCACGCCAATTGGATCATCGTTGCCTGTAAACGAATCGACATTTTCCCCACCACTGAGACTATCAGATTCAGGTGATGATTCTAAGTCCTTATCTCTTTCACCAACCTTCTTTTGGAGTTTCAAAACCCTAGTTCTATTCATCAATGACTTATCAGAGTCCTTTTCCAGTTGAGTTGCACTTCCTCCCATTGTCTCTACCATACTATTTTGCCTACGAACAGCAGATCGCGACACTACAAACTCTTCTTCGTTTGATTGTGACGAACAATGCAGCCTAGTTTTCTTAAGCTTTCGCGCAAAATTCCTCTTCGGTTCTGTAACAGATGTGTGCCTGAAAGACAACAGTGCTGTCCTCAAGGATGACAACTTCTTGCCTCCGGCTGAGATTGTATGACCTGAAGATGATTTTCTCGGAGACGCGAACTTCTTGCCTTCAGATGAGATTCTATGATGATGGAGGAAGCTTGGATTGCCACACATTCCCATCTTCTTGTCACTCCGCGAAGACACATGATTTTCTGTACCATTCGGAGGATCCATATGACTTTCGTGAGCTGAAGGAAGATCTTTACCAGGCTTAAACTTAGAGAACATCAGATCATTTTTCTTGTCTCTGGAATGTTGAAACGTCGACAAGGGAAACGGTGGTCTCTTTCTCAGAGAAGAAGCCCCAATAAATCCATCATGAGAACTGCATAAGGTGTCCTTTCTTTTATGGCTTTCAGGAGGTAAACAAGGATTTTCATCGGACGAAATTGGGGATGTTGAGGCAGCACTTCCCTTCGAAAATGCATCACCGACCGAAGATACACTCTTTACCCTCAAGTTCTTGGTACTTCTATCTGTATGCTGATTTCCACGCTCAACATTGATCTTCTTTTTTATACCAGTTCGCTTGGATCCTACCCACTGTTTAATCATTCCAAAATCTTCGGGTTTCATCTGATCAGAGACTACAAGATGCTGTGCAGTATCATCCTCTTTGCATCCTTCAGAGTGAAGTAACTTCTGCTGGCCATTCTCAGCCTGTAAACATCACAGCTCAAGTTTTTATTGGCAAAGGTGACAAAATCTTAAGCATTGCTTACAGCATCAACAGCTGGAATGCCACAAAATCATGATTCATGTGAATTATTATCCACTCAACATTAACCATCAAAATTTGAAAGAAAAGTTCAATACACCAAACTAAAGCATTCAGAATTGCTCAGTTAATTAAAAAAACCATTCTACTGGAATTATTATCATCCCCCATTCAACTAGACAATAATCAACTACCTTAACAACTCAGTAAAGCCACAAAACAAAAGGAGACAAGATTTATATATATGTGTGTGTATACCTCAAGTCCATTGTAGCTAATTGGTCCATGAGGAAGACAATCAAAATGATGATCAGAAAGGGGAGAACAACTTCCTTGTCCATCAAGAGATGGCTTCTGAGGCTTGTGTTTCTGGACAAAAATCTTTCTTTTCTTGCTCAGAAGTACTTTCCTTCCTACATCTCCTCTTTTTACAAACTTGCTTGGTCCAGGATCATCGTCAGCGTTCGACTTAGATGGTGGATTGCTAAGCTTAGATAAGATTCGAAGCTTAGTGCCATTAGAGTCTATATACACAGCTCCATCCTGATTGTTGTCCTCAACATTAACCGAATGATACATCTTCTCCTCCTCTTCAGAACATTCCTCCAAATCCTGATCAGGTGGAGGGCCCCTATTCGAACACCAGTTAGTGCCATTTCTCTTATCAAGATCCTCCAATGTACATGGTAAGGCTGTTTCATATATGTCCACCATCAATTTAGTTTTCCTGGGCTTTATTCTATGCTTAACGACTTTCGAATTCGGAGTCCATTTAACCGAGGACTCCACGGAGAGACACTGGTCGATGTGGGCATTCAAAGTGGTGTTTGAAGACGACGAAAAGGTCTTGCACACCGGGCAAACCTTCGAAGCCATTGATTCCGAAACGACTGCAGCTGATTCCTCGTTGGATTTTGGTTCAGAGATATTAGTCAGTTTTACTATCAACCTGCACTTCTTCACCGGGCTGCTGTCAACCTTGTTGGGCCCCCGACCGGTAAAATCGGGCTTCTCCGGTGGTTCCAAGCAAGGACTAGTAATGGGGAGAAGTGAGTTTATATCAGAACAAGATTGACTTGTTGTAGTTGATGGAAATTCTGTATCTTCTTCAGATTTATCACTTGACTTCAATTTCTCAGTGTTCACAACAACAACACTCTGGTCGGAAAGTTTCACATCAGAATCCGTTAGAATCGACTGATTTCTTACTGAATCCAGAGGCTGAAAAGGAGGCAAAACATCCTTCACTCCATGCTTAACACAAAGTTGCAAGCTCTTGTGAGAAAATGGCCAGTTGTTCTTGATATCTTTGCCTCTAGTATTAAATACATAATCCCTGCAGAAAAATCTTGTAATTAGATGTCAAATCAAAGGCCTCATTAAGAAGAACTGAGCTGCTGCAAGAAAAGAAATCATTGATATGCACTAAGACACAGTTTTTAGAATGAGAAAAAAGAGCTTTTGGCAGAGGAATTAGCTGGTTTAATTAATCAAAAGCAGATGAGCATAAAATGACCAAAATATTGGTGGTCAAAATTGACTATATCCTTGTTGGTCATCTAAACAATAGCTTTATTTAGACCATCTTAACCTGCCCATAAACAACATAATTAAGAGCAGATTAGCAAAAAAAAATCAAGAAAGTAAATCTGGTGAAGATGAAGGAATATTTAAGAAGGTCGAGAGGGAAATCAATGGATCACAGACAGATAGATGTTGATTGGATCTGAGTCATCTAACCAACCAAAAGAAACCCCAAGAAATAGCATGATGAAGACACACACACACACAGACAAAGAAAGAGAGAGAATTTTACCTTATGGAGAACTTGGGAAGTGGGTTATTGTCATCAAGGCCTGAGTTAAACAGATCTACCTCAAACAGGTGCTGCTGGTTAAAACCAGAAGTCCTCTCATCACTGCTAACACTTTTCAGTTTAGAGATTTCACAGAGATCTGGAGGAGGGTTTTCAGTGGATAACATCTGATGCTACCCTTTACTACCTTCTTGTGCTGTTTAGGCAACAGTCACAAGAATTTGTGCTTTCCTCCTACCCCTTAAAAAAAAACAAGCCCTTCTTATGTTTATTTTACTTTAGCCTTGAGAAGAACAGTCCCAACAAAAGGTTCACAAAACCCCACCACCTCCACCACCACCAGTCACTTCTTCAGCCAAGAATATCACAAACCCCACTTGAAGATCTCAAGTTTCAACCAATCCACCTGCAATCACACACACACACAACAATTTCTTGTCACCAGTTTGAAGATATGAAAGAGATGCACAATTACTTGGGATGACAAACAACGTTATTTTATGTGCCTTAAAGTAAATCTGATGCAGTAGTTCATCACTAAGCTGTAATGGAGACTCTGATTGAGGAAAGAAAGAAACGAATTTTAAGCAGAGCAAGAAGATTAAGCAATTGTAAGACCCTAATCAATCGTCATTTTATGTGGGTAAAACAACACAAAGTAGATGGATTTACTGAATCTTTGTGAGATGGAAAACAACTACACACTTGCTCACTTCAAAAACCAAGTTCAAGAAAGCAAGAAACTTGACTCAAAAGGGATTAATCAGGAAGATTCCAAGAAATTTCTGGGCTCTTACAGAAGCCCCTAATTGTGAAATTGAACACAAAATCAAACCCATGGGAGAAAGATCTTTAAGATTTTGAGAAGGAAATCGAAGCAAACAAGGACTATAAAATCAAATCTTTTAGTCTGTTTAAGTGAACAGTAGTCACAAAAATGGCAAAACCCAGAACTGAAACACAAAAGACCAGATTTACTTATTTACAAAGGAAAAGACTCAGTCCAAAAATCAATCCATAGATCATAAAATCACAAAAACAAAATATTGAGAAAATCTCAAAAGGAAAACTAAAAAACTTAACAAAAATGGTGAAAGCAGCAGTAGAAGATAAAAGCACCAAATCGGAAAAACGCAGACAAACAGTACCAACGGGAAATCAAAAAACTCAAGACAGTACAATTCATGGTAGAGAAATCAAGAGAGAGAGAACCCTCCAAACCCACAAAGAAATCAAGTTGAAATCCTAGGTAGACTCATCTACAGACCTCAATCACTTCAAAATCCACCACAGAGAGAAAGAGAAAAAAACAGGTCTGAAAATGAGGTTATCGGATGTATAATAGAGGGGCTAAACAGTGTTGTAGATATATAACACTGAATGAGATAGCAAACTAAGCAAAGAAAAGAGGAGAGAGAGAGAAACAAGCACCACCCACTCATACATCAAAAGGGGCATCAGGTTCTTCTCTCCACCAGAAAGCAGGTTTGTACCATTAAACACCCCACGATTCACCTTACCCACTGTGAATATGCGTGAGACAATAAAAAAGAAAGATATTATAGGAAAAAAAATTCAAGAAACAAACAATTGTAATGAGAGAGAAAGAAAGCAGAGAGAAAGAGTCTTAGTCTAAGCAAAGCTGTCCTATCCTATACCTACCCTACAGAGTTTTTTCTTTCTTCCATTTTCTTGAAATTATTTATTACTGTACCCATTTGAAACTGTTGATTTTCTTATCTTTCGAAATGCTTTCTTAAGGAATGATGTACCCCGCCCTGTATTGGGAATTGGGTGAGGAAACTGGCTTATAGACAGGTTCATTTTGTAAAGGGTCAAATTAAGACAGGATTTGAATTCTCATTCTACAATAAATAAACTTAATTGAAAGGTCTTCTCACCCTCCCTTTCTACGGTATGTTTTGGGGCTCGAAATGCTTTCTTTATATCTTTCATCATGGATGTATTTCGATTTTAGCCTCCACCTTTTCTTGAAATTACACCATTACGCTCTCACTACACGACAATAAAGTAGAACCTTTTTTTGTGTGTGATTTTTCTAGTAATAATCATGATGAACAGACTACTCCATGTTTCAATTTTAATGATATCTTCTTTTTTTTTTTGCCTAAGTTAACTCCCTTTTTACTAGGTTTTCTGTCTGTTGATTACCCTAAATCATCATCTACATCAAGATGAAATGAGATTAGAACTATTATTCGAGTAGAGCGATTAGTATATACTAGAGTTCGACTCTAGTAATTTTTGCTTGAGTCGAGATCAATTTGATTCGTTAAGCAAATCAAATCAAGTTTATCGAACTTTATCGAGTCGATTTTTAATAAATATATCTTTATATTTATTATTTGATTTAATATTTATTATATTATTAATATTAATTATAATTATTATTAAAATAATTGAGTCTTGTCGAGTCGAGCAGAACTCGACTCGTTAAGATAATGAGCATAAGGAGAGCTCGAACTCAAACTCGATTAGTCACGGATAGAGCCGAACTCGAGTTTTAACGAGTCGAGTCAGCTTTCGAGTAGCTCGTTTCATTGAACAACTCTAAATGAGATGAACAACCATTCCCTAGCTCTATGTTTTTACCTCTTGCCAAATTAAGGACTGTCTCATTCGGGTTTTTTTTTTGTTTCTTGATTAAGTTAATCTGCTATGTCTTTGGGTACACAATATCAATATTATAGGATATAACGATTTTTCTGTATACAATTTAATTAGTAAGTATATAATTTTTCATTGAAAAAATAAGCTGAAATATGTATACTATAAATTTTTTATTAAAAAAATTTAAATTTTCTCTAAAAATTAAAGGTATAAGTTCTTATATTAAATACCTTACTCCGCATATGAAGGAGTAATATTTAATGGTATAATTTTCGAAAAATATAAAATTTAAGAGTACGATATTCCCAAAAGCAAGTTTTCTAGTTAATGGACCATTTTAATGCGTAGTAATTAATTGGTTAATATAAAGATATCATAATTTTTGCAGTTTTTTTTTTTAGTTTACTTATAAAGAATTCATCTTTGAGTTTGTCTCTTTTGTTTCGGGGGACACACCGTACCCATAGAAACACAAGAATTTAAAATATTAAATTATTGTGTTCTCATCTGAGCACACAAGTTTTTGCCTTCATCTTTACATCAATTTTGTGTTTAATTTGAAAAGAAATAAATAACCTAGATTTATATAATGAGGCTCCACTAATCATAAATGTCATTTTCAAAAAAATATTTATTACCTATTTCAAATATTTTTACATGCTATATTAGCTCTTGAATAAAATAAGATTAGGTTTTAGATGTATAATAATATAAGGTAAAGAATGGATATTTAATGCTTTGAATAATAATTTAATAAGAAAACATTAATAAATTGTTGGCTTTTAATTAAGAAAGTATAAGATGCAAGTGAAAATTCTTAGAAATACTTTAGTATGTGAAGATTTAATTTTACATTTTTAGGAAACATAACTAAGGGTACTTTGTAATATTGTAATACTATTGGAGATATTATTTTAAATCAAAGCTTCGTATCCGTATAGAGTGATTGTAATATGTTAAGATTTAATATTAGATTATGTTATTATTATTAGAAAATTTTCATAAATAGTACTAGAACGAGTAGAAATATAATGATTGCACATTAAAGAGGGAGGGAGTACTTCTTTTATAGTGAAATAGTGAAAAATGCCTTAATAATAGTTTATTTTAAAAGATGATAGGAGTACTTGATATAAGTTTTTGAAAAAATGTTACTTTAAAAAAAAATCCTCATTTTCATATAATTTATACATAGTTATAGTCATACTTGCGTGTAGCGTTATACATAAGTTAATTAATAAAGTTAATAAAGCATATGTATAGTCGTACATAATATTGCGTGTAGAGTCACATTAAAAAATTTATATATGAAGTTGCAGACGTAGTTACTGGCATGATCGCAATAGACATCGCATGAAAAAGTTTATGTATGGGGTGGCAGGCGTTGTTGCGGAAGTAATCACATGTCGCATGAAAATTATATATAAATTGCAATTATAGTTGCAGACATACTCACAGAAAAAAAATTACAAATTGATTATGTTCGAAAAAAATTATCTCATTATGTCTCTATATATTATAATTAACTGAATTTTGCATACTTAGGAGCATCAGTTCACGTTATTATTGTTTCATAAATGATAAGATTTATAAGAAATGCAAATATGATACGGATTTGTCTTGTGACACAAAATAGAAAATTTCATGTTTACATGACATTGAAAATGAGGAAAAAAAAAACTTAATAATTTAAATTTAAAAATAAATTAATTTAATAATAAATATTCAGCATAATATAACACGATAAGGCAATATACACTATAGTATACTCTTCAAAAGGGGTTTCTTACTTTTTCACATGGATTAAAAATATATTATTATTTAATGTGCAGTGAGTAGTTATATTAGTGAGAGTGTGTCTCATATTATAATTGTATTAGTGTGTGTGGGTGGGTTCATATGTGTATGAAAGAAAATTAGACTATTTGGGTGGAACGCCTAAAATGGAAAAAATATCTCGTGATGAAAGGATTAATTAATTACAAATTAAACTTTAACATGATGTGATATCATACATTGTAGTTTTTTTTTTTAATTGTGCTACACACACAAATCGAATGAGATTTTCGTTTCAAAGATGAGGTGATGTTTGGTTGAGAAATGAAATTGAGATTTTTGGATTTAAAAATGATTAAAATTTGTGTGCCTTCGGGGACACCGTGCGTTCAGATAACCTTTAGTATTAAATGATATATCATTTAGTATAAGGACGTGTACCCTTTATTTCCTTAAAAATAAAATAAAAAAATAATGAAAGTGTATACACTTTAAAACAAAATGTTGTACCCTTATTGATTAAAGTGTATACTATTTAGAATAAACTATTGTACTCTTACATACCTTGTGCACCTGGGGACACAATAGACCAACTTTTTAAAATTTTAATGAATAGTGATACTCGGCTTTTTTAATTATATGTTGTAATTTTCAAAAAAAAATTAACCAAATATTATAATTGCATGGGTTCTTAATAAAATAAGCAAAGTTGCCCCTTATAGAGGCAACTTTGGTGAGATGACATATTTCAATAGTGAAGTTACCTTTGGTATAAACAACTTTTGATTACGTGCCATAATACCAGGTGTGGAAACTATTAAATAATGAAGTTACCCATAGTAGTAGCAACTTTGATTTATTACTATATTTATCCTATAATATTATTACATATTTATATTATATTGTAATGATTTATTATTTTATTATAATTCATAAATATATATATTATTGTATAAATAATAATGTAGTAAATGATAATTATATAATGAGTGAGTTTGGTGTGAATCGGGTTCACACGTAAATCTTATTTTTACAAAATTACTCTAAAAATTACTCTTTGAAAAGTAATATTTTTATTTAGAAGAATAACAGTACATCTCTTTAAAGAGTAAATTTTTATGTATAAAAAAGTAATCGAGTACAATAATTTAAAGAGTAATTTTTATATTTAAAAGAATAATAATTTATGTTTTTTAAAGAATAATTTTTCATGTATTAAAAAGTAATAGTTGAAAATATGGTTCACGTGTGAATACAGTTCACACAAGTGTTTGCCTTATATAATTATTATACAGTATTATTTTTATAATTACTTAAAGGGAAGATTACTGATACAAACATATAAAAATATTACTACTAACCACAAAAATATATAGTGACATTCTAATAGCACCCCTACAATGTGCAACACATAAATGTTGTGTGCAGTAAAAGTTCGTGTGCAGCAAAAAAAGTGGGGTGGTCCGGCGACCGGCCGTCAGATCTCCGGCGGCGGCAGAATTTCGGCGGCTGGCCGGAGGTCCGACCAAGCTCTGGTGGTCGGCCGGCGGCTGTCAGGCAGAATTCCGGCAGGCGGGCGGCGGTCCCGCGAAGCTCCGGCGACTGTCTGGCGACGGCGGTCCAGTGGTGGTCCGGCTGTGGGTGAGGGTTAATGAGCGATATTTTCACCTAGATTTTAGTGTCTTTTTATGTGTGTTTTCATATTATTTCATTCGTAATTATGTGTATTTTGATTGTGTTATGTGTTTTTATGAAAATGTGTGAGAATGAGCTTAAACATATGATTTTTAGGTAAAAATAGATTCTAGACGTGATAAGAAAGATGTGGGAAAAAAACGAAGCACAATTCGGAGTTGAAACGAGGGAGAATGAGTCAAAGCAAAATGCTGAAAAACGCACGCCTAACTTGTGTAATTTTTTTTGTACTCTTGTAGAGCTCAAAACTAGAAGTGTGATATATGGTTGGAAAGCCATAGAAAAGAGGATTGTTTTGGTATAAGAAACACCTCAACCAAAGCCCAAACGAGAAAGTTATGATTAAAATGGTGACGTCGCGCAAGTTGTTCCTACTTAGCACGATTGTGCTACTTTGCATGACTTGTTACAACTTCAAATATTGAAAGTTTTATCAATTCTTTATATGCATAGAAAGTCACAGAAGAGAGGATCGCATGAGTGCAAGAATCACCTAAATTGGATTTCGTATGAGAAAGTTATATGCAAAACGGTCTGACTGCGCTGCACCAACCCGAACTCGGCCCGAAGTCAAATTTATGATTAGAATGTGTTCTAGAAGGTTCCAAGGGGTACAAATGTCTATTTTGAGTGTAAAATAAGAGAAGGATCAGTAAGGATCAGCTCCACACCTAATTCACACCATTTTTCACACACTTTCCTCTCTATTCTATCTACCCTTCATCTCATTCACACATCCTTGATTCCATCCATCTACACTTGATCTTCTCCATCAAATTCACAATCCAAGTGATCAAGGAAGCAAGGGAGAGTGAATATTGCAAGAAGAATAAGGAGATCTCCATTAAAGGACTTCAAAGGGGGAATATAATTCTAATTTTTGTGAACTTCTTTATAGTTTGATCATGGAATTTGTAGATTCAATTGTCTATGTTATTTTCTCTAAGACTGTGATAGACTAATCTCCTTTGTGAGATTAGCTTCATGATTGGTGTTGGATAATTTAGTTTTTATGTAATTTGATTTTAATCTTGAATGGGCTTTGTGTATTTCTATCATTGAATATTGATTGATTGATGTATATGATAATATGTGTGATTAATTGTCATGGGCATGTGATTAGATTGAGAAATTAATTATATGTTTAGGATAGTTCATTGAATCATTTCATCATACACTTCATGTGCATTAATTTAGAATGAGATAGAATATCCTTCTAGATTTAGAACCCTTTGATAGAACATTTGATTAGCTTGATCGAGAGATTGGTTGATTAGATGAGGAACTCAAACCATTAGTGAATTCATAGTACCTTAAAAAGAAATATTGCCTATGATTTAGTACCTAATTAGAGAACTCGTAGAGTAATTAGTACATATTGGGAGGTGTTCATTTTGGTCTCGATCCTATGTGCTTTTGGGAGCCTTGTTGAGGGTTTACATCCTATCCATATCGAGAGAGAGTTTAGGTGGAATTAGTGATCGCTCATATGCTATGTCTATGATAGATTATAATTAATTGCATGATTACTTTATTATCTATATCATGATTGTTGCTAATATCATCCTTGCATCATTTGGAACTCATCATTTATCTTTGTTTTTATCTTATTTCTTGCATTAGTTTAAGTGCGTTCATTTGCACGCTTATCCTCCCTTTCCGTCGTCCTTATAAAATCATGATAAACTTGAGATCGCTTAAACTCTAGCACGTTCCTCCCTTGGGTTCGATAAATTCTTTAATTGGTCATCCTTACTATATTACGACCAATCAAGGGTTTAGGATTTGTGGTTTAAAAGTGTATGGGTTTAGGGTTATATTTGATATTTTACTTTAATATTTTGTATGTAAGAGTAATTATTTTAAATCAATGTATCTTATAGTAATTAGGGGTACAAAGTGTGTACCTATTAGTAATTATTCCTTACTTAAAAAGTAATTATAAAAATATTTTTATATTGTATTATTTTTATTTACTTAAAAAGTAATTATAAAAATATTTTTAATTTATCTTATTATATTATATAAGTATGTAATCTTGTATCCACATAGTATTATTTCATTTTCTAAAATGGAAGTAAAATTTTAAATTTATATATATATAAATATAGACATATATTTTAAAAAAAAATTGAATATTATCAATCATGTGTTTTTCATAATTAATAATATATTCTTATACTAGTGATAAAATTTATGACCTCTTGTACAACATCTAGGAGGTTGTTTTTGTCGAGTGCTTTGATGTCTGTTTATATATTCGGTATCATGTTGGATTGCTTTCTCATGATCATTTGAAACAAAAGACAATGTCTCGTATCCTCAAGTTTGCCAACCAAAATCAAAATCATAAGATATCAATGATAAGTCACACCAATATGGAATTAGGCGTTGAATAATTTGTGATAAATAATAAAATAATACATTGTTAAAACTACAAATGCTTAAATTTATTAATTTAATGAAACAATTAGTAAATTTTATAAATTTCTTACCATTATGTCTGTAAGGTACGTATGAAGAAGATCTAGGCATCTCAATTAATATTTTACTACATTATTATTTATACAATACTAATATATACTTATGAATTATAATAAAGTAATAAATCATTACAATATAATATAATATAATAATATTATAGAATAAATATAATAATAAATCAAAGTTGCCCTTAGGCAACTTCACTATTTAAAGGTTCCCCACCTTATACATGTTAAACAAAAGTTGCCTCTGCTAAAGACAATTACACTATTGAAATCTGCCACCTCACCAAAGTTGCCCCTACAAGGAGCAACTTTGCTTATTTCATTAAAAGCTCATGCAACTACAATATTTGATTAAAATTTTTTGAAAACTACAATATTTAATTAAAAAACCGTGATACACCTTCCATCCAATTTCAATCTTTATATATTTCTATTTTGGGCATTTCATTTCAATCTTTTTGTTTTCCTTTTTTATACTTCATATGGGACCCACCTAAAACAATTAATATATCACCATGACACCATGAGATCACATTCAATACTAATATACTTACCCACTTTACATTAATTATTATATCTTTTCACATACTATCTATTAAAATACTATACTCCTTATGATACGTGTAAAAACAAACGTAAGTATTGAAATGAAATGAAGGGAATGTATGTTTGTTTTGAGTTTTTTAAAGTATGTTTTAACTTTATGTTAAATTAATTAATGTGTAAGATTGTATTCATTATACCCCATAAAGAAAGAGATAAGAGATAAAAGAGAAAAAAAAAATACTTATTAAATAAGGTGAGATAATATATAGAAAAGTTGGTATGTTGAAGGTTATAGGAATTGTAGGTGTATATAAAAATAATTTTATGTGTATTTTGAAAATTAATTTAAAATTTTTTAAAATCAGAAAAAACATCGCCCTAAAATAATAAGCCTAAACATTAGCTCAAATTGTGTGTCATTTTTCTATAGCTCAAATTGTGTGTCATTTTTCTATTGTGTCATCCGTCGGTAGTGTCTAAAATTATCACCTCTAATATTGTACTCTCAAAGTCTTCTCGAGAGGGATTTTGCTTTTTGTTATTTTTATTTATATTCTACTATAAAATGTCAATTTATTTTTTTTAATAAATATGAGCCCACATTAAATAACAGAATTTCAAAATATTATTAAAAATTACACAATTTGTTATTCATTTTTAGTTAAAAGATGATCATTATATAAAGAATTAAATAACATTTAAGATTTACTAATTGCATGCATAATTGGGTAAGGAAATGGGACGGGTGAATATTCGACTTACCCAAACTTTAATATAAAGGGTAGGGTAGTTGCAAATGAATTTGAGACGGGTACGAATAGCTAAGGCTGGAGAAAAATATCGAAATTTCAGTATACTGCTCTTATGATATAAAAAAATATCAATTTTATCGAAATTTTAGATATGCCGATGTTTTTGGTAAAGTATGATATCGTATTGAAAATTTTGGTACGATAAAAGTATATAAATTATCAATACCGCGATATTTCGGTATATTCCGAAATACCCAAAAATATTCAATTTTTAGGTAATATGATATGGTATACCATACTACATGATGTATGCAATTATAATTATTATTTATATATTATAATTTTTAATTAAATTATATATATACACTATTTAATTAGAAGATTAAATCTAAAATCCTATTGCATACTCCGTATTTCATAAATATAAATGGGTGGTAAAGTTGATTGGCTTTCATGATATCTTGTATTTCTTTTTTAATTACGTAGTTCTATACTATATGAAAATTTAAAAGTGTTGATTTTAATATGAGTTCCATATGGTTCTTGTGTAGATTTTTTAGGTACTATTTAATTAATGACAAACACTTGTGTAAATCGGGTTTACCTACATTAATTATGTAAACCCTATTACTCTTTAGTACATAAAAAATTATTCTTTAGCACATAAATTGTCACTCTTCTAAATTAAAAAAATTACTCTTCAAATTCTGATAATCCTCATTTATCGATTACTTTTTAGTATATGAAAAATCACTCTTTAGATATATGAATTATCACTCTTCTGCATAACGGCATAGCACACTATCTAGTAGGACGGTATATACCGATATTTTAGGTATGATACGGTATACCAAAATATCGGTAAGCAGAAGGTATATTATTTTCCTATACTGAAATATCAATATACCAAAAGTTTAGGTAAGGTAACAGTATGATTTTTTACATACCGAAAATTTCGGTACGGTATTTGGTATGACCAAAAATCTTCAGTATGCCATACCGTTCACCCCTACGAATAGCTATAAGAAAACCCGTTAGGATTTGGGGCGAGTACGGGTAATATCTTAATACCCGCAGGTACCCCATTTATATATATATTTATTTTATAAAATTTAATATATATTATATAATTTATATATTATAAATATTTTGTATATTTAATTAATAGTTATACGTTTTATTTAATCATATTTATTAAATATTTATTTAAAATAATAGAATTTATATTATACTCCCTCCGTCACGACATAGGACCCCATTTGTTTTTTACACTTTGATTAAGGAATATTATTATTTTATGTGTAGTGTGTAATTGTATTAATAGTGAGTGGTGGGCCATATCTGAGGTCATTTTACTAAAAAGAGAAAATGGAGACCTTTAAGTGGAACTCCCAATATAGTAAAATGAGACATTTCGGTGGGATGGAGGGAGTACTTATTTTATACTATTTAATTAATAATAATATATTCCCTCCGCCCTATTGAAACGTACGCACTTCACAAAGGAAGCACGTAGGTTTCAATGGGACGGTTACCCTTTTGTAATTTACAAAAAAAATGTATACGTTTCAATGGGACGGAGGGAGTAATTTTTATTATTATATTTATTTAAACCATAAAAAATATAAATATATGGAGTATAAAATAAATGAATATTATTAAACAGGAACGAGTACTTGTGGGTATTGATAAATGAGAATGGGATGGGTACGGGTACCACATTAAATTTTATAAACTGGACGGGTACGGATACACATAGTAGTTTTTAATCGAATATGGGTACCCCAAAATAAGCAGGTACGGGGTACCCTATCCATTGTCATCCCTATGCATAATACAATCTAGAAGGGAAAAAAACTTTATTACAAGAAAAATCACAAACTTTACTCATATTACAAAATAATTCTCGTATTTAATAAATTGCAAAAAGAACCTCACCTTTAATTATTGTTGTAAAACAAACTACATTTATAAAAACTAACCCCATCTTTAAATCCCATTTGAAAAAAATATCATACATTGGGTACGTTTGTAAGTTTTACAACAATACTTAACGATATAATTTTTATTTATAATTTTTTAAATATAGAAATTAATTTGCAATATAGTTAATGTTCCTATTTTTTCTTGCCATTAAAAAAAAACGAATGGAGTACATGTCAAAATGGCGGAGCAGTAACATTATTTGTCTAACAATGTACTATTAATCAGTTCAATTTGTAAATAAATCCTCATCTGATTTTGTACTCGTATTAATAAATTATTCATAATTCAAGAATAATTTTGGCGCTTGAGGTATACAAAAAGTAGTACTGTTTAAAATAATTCAAATTAGTTCATCAATGCATTCATTCATGCCTAAACTATTATGATAAATTTATATGTCGGTCCATTATTCTATTATTAAATAATAATTGAATATTTATTTAATTAATTTAAGTTGAAAATAATACTTGTATCGATACAACTCTTGCACCGCCACTTGATATATATATATGCATGCATGTGTGGATGTTGCATAAATATATACACTTTGCATAGAGAAGCGTGAATGTACTTATAAAAGTTTTTTGAATAAACAATGGGAGTTAAATATTAGAAAAATGAGAAAAATAAGGTAGACGATTTCATGTATTTTATGCATAACTGTCTATTGTGAGGTACAACGTATTCACATTTTATTATTCTCTAATACTAAATGAAAAATTATTTTATAGAGTATTCCCAAGTGCATAAAATGTGTAAAAATACAACATTTTGTTTGAAAAGGCGTACACTTTTATTAAAAAAATTCAGAAAATAAAGTTACACGTTCTTATACTAAATAATATATCATTTAATACTAAAAATATTTGAACGCACAGTGTCTCGGGACATACAAGTTTTAGCCATAAATTATAATACCTTTAATAAAAATATTTTTCATCTTAATAATAAAAAGATTATTGCATCACAAAATTTGATTAACTGTATTTTTTTTAAAATAATAGCTCATTACTTTAAATATTATTTTTAATGAGAAAATAATTGTATGAAATCATTTCAATTTTCATAAAATAAATAAACTTGATTAACTGTATATTTCTAAAAAGTAATATAATACTATATAATAAAAAAATAATAGTTGTATAATAAATTATTTATAAATAATTTTAAATATAAATAAAGGTGGTAACATATATATATAATTAAATATTCTCTCCGCCATTAAATATTGTTCACCCTTTTTTTCATTGAGTACATATTAATTTTAAAAATGTCGTCCTTTATTTTCACATATAATAGTATTTTATTTATTATCCAAAAATATTAATTATGCTCAAAAGATAATAAAGTAAGTCTAAATTAATTTTTTTCTTAATATTCATAGTACAATAAAAGTGAATATTAATTAGAGACAGAGGAACTGAGGAAGTAATATTTTTAATAAAATTAATATTTAATAAAAAATTATAAAATAAATTCACGTATATTTATGTATAATATACTCCATATTTCATGAGTCCACAAATATTTTATCAAAAAATTACACTCCCTTCATCCTTTAGAATAAAATATTTATTTTCCTTTTATAATGAAAAGGTTCCACATATATATAATCCATCATTTACTATTAATACGAGTTAGATGCACTTTTAGTTCTACAATTTTTTCCTAATTTAATTTTAGTCCAATTACTAAAAATTTTCGATTTTGTCCCGTAACTATCTTAAAATTTTATATATGATCCCAAAACTATATTTTTTTGTCGCAAATTATTCCATGAAAATATTTCAAAGCCATCCCAAATTTTGCAAGCTTACAAAAATTTGGATGAAGTGAGTGTTTCTTATATTTAAATTGCACAACATTCTAAATGTATGAAAGTAACCATTTAATACACATATGGATGACAATGGGTAGGGTAGAGTAGGGTACGGTATGTCAAACCCACATACTACCTCTATACACTACCTTTCCTACCCATACCCTACTCTATTACTTTAAAATAGAGCTTCGGGTAGGGTATGGGTATATTCATCGAGTATCGGATAATCCGCGGGTAAACAAATACCCGCAATCTTAATAGATTTTGCGGATAATCCACGATTACCCGAACCCACCTAGTCTTACCTTCCCTAATTTTATTTTATTTTTTTATAACTATAATCCACCAAAAAATAATTATAATACATAAATAAATAACCTAAAATAAAACATGCAAATTAGAAAATAAAATCAACAACAAAAACGTCTAAGTCCACGTGCGTTAACAAGAAAACATCATAAATTCATAGTTAGTCAAATAAAATCATAAACAAACATCATAATCCAACAACTGCTTCCAAGTACAAGGCGATAACATTTTTAATAAAAATGATAACTTATTATGAAAACGAAAAACATAATATGGTTTATCTGCGAAACAGTCTCACACAAGACAGTTCCTTACGTAAATATCTATTACTACTTTTTATCAAAGATATTAATATTATTTTTTATTAAAAATGTTATTACCTTTTATTTATACACATAGATTATTCATAAAATAATTCACCGAACTATTATCATTTTTATTAATTTGAATATCATTTTTTGTTAAAATATTAAAAAAATAATTATAATTATCAATTAATGTAAATAAGTATTAAGGACAAAGTTAGTTGTTAATATAGTTAGTTCACCAAGTCTTCATACACCCTTATTCTCCCAAGCCTCCTTATAACTCCTCCTCCTATTCTTTCCCAATAGGAATCGAACCCGGGTCACTCACTTGTATGAGGAGCTTGTGGTGGGGTTAAAAAAAATCCTTAATTACTATGAGATACAAACATATAAAAATATTACTACTAACTACAAAAATATATAGTGATATTCTAATATTACCTTTACAATGTGCTGCACATAAATGTTTGTGTGCAGCAAAAGTGTGTGCAGTAAAAAAAAGTGTGTGCAGCAAAAAAGTGTGGTGGTCCAACGGAGGTCCGACGGCGGTACGGCAGTTTTCCTGCGTCCAGTCGGCGGTGGGTGAGGGTTTAAAAGTATATGGGTTTAAGATTATATTTGTTATTTTACTTTAATATTTTGTACTATGTGAGAGTAATTTTTTTAAATCAATGTATCTCACAATAATTATGGGTACAAAGTGTGTACCTATAAGTAATTTTTCCTAAGTATTATTATATTATTTTTAATTAAAAATAATTATAAATAACACATAATATTATAACATAGAACAAGATTTATTATAATTCTTAATTACTTATATTTATATTAGGATAAGAATATAAATTTTAATTAAAAATATTAAACATATTGTAATAAATAAATATTAAATACATCATAAATTTTACATCAACAATATTGTTATATTAAAAATGAAATATTAGATTTAGACATTTAATTAAATATATAATACTATTATTAAATATATATATATATATATGGGTAAAATTTGAGTCGGGTACGGATAAAAATATTAGAACCCGTACCCTTACCCCTATAGTTTCCTTTCGGGTTCGGGTACTACTCGATCCGTTACCCGATTTTACTCAATTTTTTCACACCCGATATGTAGGTATCCGTCGGGTAACTCGACCCGATGGGTAGAATTGTCATCCCTATATACTCATCGAATTTTACTAATAAAATACACATACAAATTATTGCACAAATAATAACAACTTAAGCAAAAAATGTCGAAAGGTTTTGAGTCGGTGAAGTACATTGAATGTGAACTCAAATGTCTCAATAAAAGTTAGAAAATCGTACGGTTTTAAATTTATTGTTAAAAAAAATAAAAAAAAAATAAAAAGAAAGAATTTAGGGAAGAATTTGATTTGTTTCTTTCCATAAATTTTAGGGTTATTTTAAGTTTTACTCCATATAAGTTCATCCTAAGATTAAGATTTATGGATTAATTTTAATGCAAAAATGTTTGTGTGAACCGAATTCACACGTGATCTGATTAATTGACAACTCTTACATTAAATTTTACTATTCTTTAAAAAAATAATTTATTACTTTTTTAATAATAAAAATATCGCTCTTGAAATTCGTTCACCTTGATATACTCCCTCCGTCCACCACAAAGGTGGACATTTGCTTTTTGCACGTGGATTAATGAGTTTTATTATTTAAGGTGTAGTTGGTAGTTGTATTAGTGGGGTGTATGAGTCCCATAAATTTATTGTATTAGTGACGTGTGTGGGTCCCATGTGTTTAAAAAGGGAAAAGTGGATCTTTGGTGCGGACGACCAAAATGACAAAATGTGGACTATTCGGGAGGACGGAGGGAGTACTAATTACTTTTAAAACATATTTTTAGAAATATAAATTACTCCCTCCATCCCGTTTCAATGTTTACGTTTGATTTTTGCACGTTGATTAAAAAGTATTATATTTTAATAGATAGTGGGTGGAAAATATAATATTTAATGTGAAGTGGGTAGGTGTATCAGTATTGGATGATATATTAATTGTTTTAGGTGAGTCCATATTCCTAAAAAGGAAAGCGTAAACATTGAAATGAGACGCGCAAAATAAAAACTTAAATTGAAACGGGATGGAGAGAGTACTATTCTTTTGTGAATGAAAAATGTATTATTTTTAAATTTTGATATGTTTTTATTGAGCAGATTTTAAGAAATTATATTTTTTATTTAGATTAGTAATAATTTATTTCTCTAAAAAACAATTTCTTTTGAAAAACAAAATTCACACGTGAATGGGTTCAAACCAGACTCCTTCTTAATTTTTTAAATTATTATCAAATTTAATGATAAATATTTTTAATAATCTTACAAAAAGACATTTATTTGAATATAATGTTATCAGTTGATATTAGGTGCACCTGGTGCACCTATATGTGTATAATTTTTTTTATTCTATTTGTATACTTGTTTCTTAATAATTGTATATTTTTTCACACTAAGTTTTTCATTAAAAAAACTAGCATCCATATGTGTATAACTTTGTATTCAATAGTATATACATATTTTTTAATAATTGTATATTTTTTTACACTCAATTTTTCATTAAAAAACTAAAAATAAAATTGTATACATTTTTGTTTATAATTGTATATATTTTTGTTTATATTTGTATATGTTTTTTAAAGTGGGTGCACCCTATCTAAGGGTGAACTCGGGTGCACATATAATTAACCTAATGTTATCATGTGTTGATAGGTTAATTTTTTAGGATATAGGGTATTAGTTACTTTTTATTTTTAAATATTTTATTTTAAAATATGATTATTAATTATACGCTACTGTCTCAAAATTAAATTAATCATTTCATTATTTGTCTGTACCACAACAAGGTTCACCCCTAGGAAAGAAAATATCTTAACCCAAAATTTCAAAATTATATACTTTAATTTTAGAATTATCATCACTCTTTAACACTCACAATATATTTTATACGTTATTTATTACTTAAAAATATCATATTAGACTTTAAAGTTAATAAAGTTAGTCAAAATATAATTTTTTTAAAATAATACTCCCTCCTTCCTAAATTTATCTTTACATTAATTATAAATACGGAGCTTAAGAAAAATTAATTTTTAACTTACTTTTGAGGGTAGTATGATATTTTTGGGTAATAAAGTAAATGATAAAGTATGTTATGTGTGTTAAAAAGGTGATGTCAAATTTGAAATTGAAGTATTTTAAAGGGATATTAATTGGTTATTTTTTCTTTTATGAAAATGTGAAATTAAATTTGTAACGGATCAAAACAGAATGTGCGAAGTTAAAATTGAGAGAAGGGGTATGAAAGAGTAAAAAGATGAACTTATTTTAACACGGAGGAAGTAGTTTTTTTTATCTAATATTATGTACATCCTAATTTGATTATTAAATATATTAACATTTTGTGTGGGTCACATATAGATAAAAAAAAAAATACTCCCTCCATCTTATCCTAATGGTTACGCTTTCTTTGACAAAGAAAGCGTAACCAATAGGATGGGACACAAGGACTAAATTCTTTACAATAAGATAGCTTATAAATAACAAAATTATATATTGAGTCGTGTTCGATTCAAAATTTTCATAATTTCCTGCTCGTCCAGCCTGCAGCCTGATTGTCCGTGCCAACCATCTCTATCTCCGAATGCCTTTTCAGAGAGTTCACTTTACTATTCATCATTTCCATTTGCTTAGCATAGATTTGAATTTGCTTGGATTGACATATTACTTCATGTGTTATGTATCTTAGGAGGTTTACTTGCTTTATTAGTTTTTCTTATTTTTGAATAAGGTGGCAAAATCTTGAGCTTATATGTTATTGGATGATGAGGATGTGTGCTTAATTTTCTTTTGATGGATAGAATTATCATTTTACATGTTATGTGTTGTTGTCTTGTTTCTTGTTTGGTGAGTCTTGCTTTTGTGTTTTGTTTGAATTTTTATTCTTGTATAGGGTTGCTTGGTGGTATGTTTTGGGTTGTTGTGAGTTATTTTTGAATGTGAGTAATGACATGTTGTTTATGATAAGTGATGTCGAACTATGTTGAGAATCTTTACTCTTTAAAATTGTGACATGTTCTATTTAACTTGTTCAATTTTGAGATGAATTGAGGTGTAATTAGTTCCTAAACACGTTACACCGAAGGCTTTCGCCCCGGCAACGGCGTCATGAACTTGGTTTCAATTTTGATTTAAATTTATTTAGAGCAAATGTACTATATCGTGTGTAGCACATAAGCGATCAAGTGCAAAATTTATAATATATCAACCCAAGAGCGAAAGTGGGTAGTCATATTTGAAAGATGTTTTACTATAGAAGGACTAATCAATAAAGAGGGGGTTGTTAACACTACAAACTAACTAAGAAAGCAAGTAAAGATAGAACATGTACAAATGTGATGGATGATGGATGAAGCTGAGCAATCTAAGAAGTATGTAAGTCAAGCAACATTCATGGATAAGGTATATATAGACTCACACACACATACATTAATGATTTTCATGTTATGATATTAAGGGCAATCACGTTTGTACCTCTAATCCCTATGGCCAAGACAATTAGGTTCTCAACTCTTTTAAAGTTTAAATCTCCTAGTATTGTCTCTTACTTTCACTTGAAGGGTATGACTTACCTCTCCTCATACTAACTAAGTCATCTCATGCAATCAATTATTCAATTAAACCATTAAGCATAATATTGGAATGATCATCCTAACACTATGAATAGAGAATTTAATCACACAAATCACACATAAAATGAGAATAAGCATTTATGATAGAAAATATTCATAATAATAATTTCATCAAACATGTGGTGTGCAAAATCTACATAATCCCTAACCAATCATATTGCTAGCCTCACATGAGAACTGACCACTACATATCATGATTAAATCAACATAATCCATGGCATGCTCCAATCGAGCCAAATAATGAAGAAAATAACAAAATAAAGGTAAGTTGGCTTCCCTTTGATGGTGAACTTTCTCCTCCTTGATCATGCTAAAATCTTCAACCAATGATGAATTCCTCTTCTGAGATTGGTGGATGGATGGATTCAAGGAGATCAAGTGGATTGGATGGATGAAGGGAAGAATGGAAGAGATAGAGATGAATGTGTGTGAATTTAGGTGTCTAGTGTGTGTGGAAACTGATCCAAAATGATTCATCCCTTAATTTGTGGTCAAAACATGTATTTATACCCCCATAGAAGCTTTTAGCACACATGCAAATCATAAAATTGACTTTTGTCTAAACACGGGTCGTGTGCAAAACACGGCCATGGGGGTGGGTGTGTAGGTGTTTCGGATGACAGCACACGGCCATGGCTTACAGGGGCGTGTTCAGAACACTGGTCGTGTAGGTGCAAGTCTCACCGTTTCGCGCATAACTTCTACATCCGATCTCCGATTCGAGTGATTCTTGCGATCACGCGATCCTCTCTTCCGTGGCTTTCCAACCATGTATCATACGTCCGGTTTTGAGCTCCACATGAATACAGAAAAATTACACAAGTTGGACGTGCGTTTTTCAACATTTTGCTTTGGCTCGTTCTCCCCGTTTCAACTTCGAATTGAGCTTCATTTTTTCCACATCTTCTTTATCGTGTCTAGAATCAATTTTTACCTGAAAATCACACAAATTACACCAAAGTACCAATTATCTAAATATTTACAAATATCGCACAATTAAGGCACTTATTCATACAAACCACACATTTATCATTTTAAAGCACAAATCTCCATATCTTCATATAACACCACCAAATGATATACAAAATGACTAAAAACACAATAAAATACATAATAAAAAGATACTAAAATTTAAATAAAAATGATACCGATCAGAGGAAAACAAAGAGAGTTTAGCACTAGTAATTGTGACTGAAAAAATAAACATTTTATTTCTTTCTTTTCTATTTTTTTCTAGTAGCCAGATACAGAGTCCTAATTAATATAAATTATTTATTTTTTTAAATATTTATTTAAATATCTAATTTTAAAAAAAAATATCACTGACTTGATTATTAACTTGTGGTTATAATAAATGCATCGTTGTACATATTTATAATTCAATTATATACTTCATTTTGATGACTTAATTGTACATAACTCTGTTACACATATTTATAACTCAATTAAAATTTTTAATCGAGTCAATTATATTTTCTACATTTTCAGCATTTAAACATAGTGGTATCAAATTTGCTAAATCCTTAAGATGACATCAAAAATTTAACCCTAATGTATACTGTATTTAATATTGTCAACATCACTTTGTCATTTAATATTATATGATTGACCGGCCACGACTCCATTAAAATAATACTAGATCATGATCTTTACTTTAATTTTACAGAATTAATTGTTATTTAAATAATTTGCAAAATTTTAATAAGAATTATAGTAGATGAACTTCTGAAATAAGGTGTAAGCAAACTCTTTTTACTCATCAATTATATCCTCAAATATAATTAAAATTATACTTTCAAAATTAACATTAAATTTTAAAAGTAAATATTATATTTTAAAAATACGAAGAATTGTATTTAATATTCGGATTGTGTAGAGATGGATAATTAATTTAATTAAGTGGAGATTGGTTGAATTTTCTCATCATTCTTACGGCCCGTTGTCAACCAAATAGTAGCCTACGTCATAGCCTAACGACTTTAATTAGTTTTTAATCGGGTGTAATAATATTTTAAATTAATTTAAAGTTTATCATCAAATGAACTAACTAATTCCATGATTTTTTTTTTGAACCAAACAACTAATTCCATGATTAATTAACACAACTATTTCATATGTCTTCATTTATACTTCTAGTTCTAGGTTTTACTCATATTATTAAAATTAATTATTATACGTTTTTTAAGATTTTAATGAAAGCAATTTTTAAGGTTGCGCTACAATATGTTAGAAAAATCCACAATTCTTTGCAATTGAAACAAGTTTTTAAAAATTTAAAAAAAAAAGTTGAAATTTTGATTATTTTATTACTCATATACAGTATATGTATTACTCCCTGAAGTAGGAGAGTTTTTCATTTACCGTTGCACATTAATAATCATTCAACTTTATTAATTTTGTGTAATAATTAAATAAGAGATCGTTGTGATAATTTATTTATGTATCTGTAGGCAAAAACTTGTGTGCACCCGGCGCACGGCACACTCCGTGCGCCTTTAAAATTTTGTGTTAAATTGTATACCTTTTAATATAAAGATGTGTATTCTTTATTTTTTGAAAAAAAATAAAAAATATTAATGAAAAGTGTATACTTAGAATAAAATGGTGTAACCTTATTAATTAAAGTGTATAATCTTTAGAACAAAACAATATATCCTTACCCATAATACTAAATTCTAAAGGCACACGATTTATGTAAAATACTTTTATCGTTTTTAAGGTATAAAAATTGTGTTGAATCAAATAAATACCGGTATCCATCCCAAACTAACTATAATGTGAATTCTTTAAATTATCTTACACTCTTCCAAAACCGATTAAAATTATGAGTCCAATTAGAGTGCACCTGATGTACCGATGTACTTGTGCGATCTTAATCCTTCCCATAATGACCCTAAAATTATTTGTACTCTTTTTAATAGGATTTAATTTAATTTTTTGATTTTTTTATTATTTATTTATTTTTTTCCCGTAAATTCTATTCATAATAATGTATTAGGTTGACAACTAAATTGCAGTAAATTCGATAGCGGGAATTATTTATCGATGTAGACTATGTTAGGGAGATCGATCAAGTTAATAAACGTGTTAAACACGTAATAAATTATTATGGAGTAGTAGATATTAATTATAACTAAATTATTATAAATAAACTTCATTAAATGAGGTAGTTACGTTGATAGCAAGAGGACATGAGCATATTGCTACGACTAAAAAACCATTTTATTTATATACTTGTATTTATTTTAAGGGAAAAACTTGTGCGAAATTGTCTTACATAAAAACTTACGTGAGACGGCTAACTTTTACAATGAAAAGTGATAATGAAATTTCATGAACAGTTTATAGTGTAAATGAAAAGTGATGGTATGACGGTCTCAACCTATCTTTGTTATGCAGGCTATAAATGCCCGAGCCTAACTCCACCTCAAAACCATGGTCAAGAGTGGAGGTTTGCTCCGTCATATTTATACCCACAATATTTGTCCAGCACATCCGATGTGGGACGAACCCCAAAGGCTTACCGCAGCCATCCAGGTAGCCTAGGGGCTGGACCGATGCCCCTGCATCATCCACCCTCCCTTGGAGCCCCGACCCATGATCTTTTATCCGTTTTCTTATATAATTATCATTTTTTATAAAATATATTAGTATCACATTTATTATAAATATTATCATTTTGTAATTAATTATAAATTTTATGATATAATTCACAGCACCGCTATTACTTTTCAAGTATCACAGTACAAAAACTTATGTGAGACTGTCTTATGTAAAAACTCCCGTGAGACGGATAATAAATGATAATATTTTAATAAAAATTGATACTTGAGTTAATAAAAAGTGATAGTATCACAGTTAATTATTTCATGAACAATTCGTAGTGTAAATAAAAAATGATACTCATTTTAACAATAATAATAATAATAATATCTTTAATAAAAAGTGATAATTATTTAAAATTTTTTAAAAGAAGTCTCACATAATAATTGTCCATAAATAAATAATAAAATATATTAAGTATTCGTGTATTGTTGTAAATAAAGTAATAAAAGAGAAATTAATTGTTTTGATTTTTTTTTTTACTATTTTGAAAGATACTAAGGCTTTTTCCGATTAAAATTAAAGAGGTGATAGAATTTTTAAAATGGAGGGAGTATATAAAAAAATAATAAAAAAATCCAACCTGTTACGTGCTGGTCACCCTAATAATATTGAGAAAGCAAAATTTGGAGACAAAGGCTTCTATGTGAGAAAGTTACTTACATGTAACAGTTTATGAGACATATTAAAGTATATTTATTATATAGTTAAAGTATATTTTTTAAAGTATGCTAGATTATGCATTAAAATATATTTTATTGTGTTATAATACGATTTATTATTGATATATTTTAATTATAAATAAACATATTTTATTCACATAATAAACATACTTAAGTAATGATTCAAATTTAAAACTGAATTACTCCCTCTTGCTAGTATTTTTACACATTTTTTTATTTTGAGTCATTACATATATTTTGGCATATTTAGTTTATTGTAAAAATACATTATACCATATCTTATTTATTATTTACATTTTATTCATTGTTTCCATTAATTTTATTTGCTGAGTATAAATTTTTTTTTTTTTAATTAGCTTGCGTGTACAAATGAAGTAATGAACACAAATATCGACAGAGGAAGTATAATATAATCCATTTAAGTTAATAATAATAGGAAAATCTAGTATTTTCTGCTGGACCCCACAGAGCAATAAAAGTCCATTGACAAATCATCAATTTTGTGTGTGTGTTGAGGAGTGGGGTGGTTTACGGGTGGAGGAAAGAGTAAAGGGAGACACATCGGCCCATTCCCTCTACCATCATACAATTCAAAATTATTCTCATCAATCATCCAAAGATTTTTTTGGGCTCTCCAATTAACCTAACATTCTATTACATTTATATAATTAAATTTTTGAGCTAAATGATTAAGATAGTGTCGCCGTAATTAGATTTTATTTCTTATTTTCTAAGCTCAATTTTGAGAACCATTATTACAATATTAGAATTTGGGACATTGATGAATCAACTGATTATTGTTAAAATATTTTTATTATATAATTGAATAAACTCATTAATAATTGAAGTATTTGTCTAATAAATCATATTATAATATCCTTAAATACTTTAACACAACATTTATTATATTTTTAAAAAAATATACTTTAACAACTTATAAACATCCCTTATCTATTTAACAATCATAATTTATTTTTTTTTAACAACAAAATTTTTATTAAAATAATAAAATAGGGTATAAGGAATACCCCAAAAGAATTATACTAGAAATAATATTAATAACTCCAAGATATCAAATTACATTTAACACTAAAAAACTATTCGCAGATTGAGCTCCCAATCTTCAAAGCCATATAGATCAATCGACTCATCCTTTGACTACAAATTATCTCTTGCAAGCATTGTCTCATGATTGTCCTCCAACTTTGATGTAAATATTGTAGCCATTTAATTGCCGATAAAATCTCACTTATGATCAAATTTAATAGGAATTTTATCAATTTAAGGCCTGAAAAATGGGTAAATTATCAATTCTAGGCTTGAATTATTTTTTTTATTAATTCAGGATCTGAAATATGTAAAACTATCTATCCAAATACCTGAATTTCTCAAATATTATCTCATATTTTATCAATTTAGGGTCTAAATTCAAGCCTTAAATTGATAATTATATATCTTTTAGTCCCCAGATTAATAAATAAAATAATTCAGGCCATGCATTGCATTGAGAGTTTACCCATTTTTCATATAAAGACCATGAATAGTTAACATTAATTTGTTATAATTTCAACTTTGGCAAATTCTTTCGTGGACACGGTCCCACGAATTCAAACGTGTGTATTCACGTTCAAAATTTATTTATACATTAATGATAATAAAATACAAATAAAAACTTATATAATAATTTTTTGCTAAATTTTTTTAATGAAAAATTAAATATAAAAAAATATATTTACTAAGAAACATGTATACACTATTAAATAAAAATATAAATGAACGTGTGCACTCCAATGTACATCAACTCTTCATTATTAAATTCTTATTTAATACTGCGTTAAATTAAACTTGCCAATTTTCTATTTTAAGTAGATAAGAATAAAAACTAAATATGACCTCCCAAATAAAAGATACATCAAATATGATAGCCAATTCCATGTAAACCCACGCTTCAAGATTATAAAAATATAAGGTATACTCTCTAAATGACTTAAATGTATTTTAAAAATATTTAAATTAAATTTTGATATAATTAGGATTCTAGTTATTCATAACTAATGACTCTCTTATTACTGCTGAACAGGGTAACAAATCTGGACATTTTTATATTTTTCATTCAACCGAACAGATTAAATAGGAAGGCAGAATACGAGACCAAATAACATATTAACAAGGCTGCTACCCATAATCTCATCAAGAGATGTTACCGAGTTTTTCCTTAAGCAATTCAACAACTTATTGATTTGAACCGATCTCCATGAGATTAGTTGTTTAAGATAATAAATTAAATGAAATATGGAGGGTTGGAGGAAATATAAAAAAATAGCCCTTTAAATTTAAAATACTATCTATTTTACCTCAAATACTCTCCAAATTATAAATATGGAGTTGGAGATGCTCTAACCTCTTATTAATTAACCATTTAAAATATAGATTTTCAAAGTTTAAATAAAGGACACATGAAAATTCATCATTTGATTTAAGAAAAAAGAAAAGGTATAAATAAGTAAAATAATAGAAAATGATGTAGAAGAAAAAGAAGGGGAGATGCACGTGGAGTCATTCCTATCATTCAATTCAATGTATCTTTCTCTTTCATCAAATTTGTATTGTGTCGAGAAACTGTACATCCCAATTACATTTGTTGGGTGTATCATAGGTTTGACGGTGCTAACGTAATGTAATATAGCTTCAATTTTTTATTTTGTTTTCTAAAAGAAGACAAATTTTTAGGCACATTTGGATGTATTTATTTTATTTTAGTTTAGTTTAGGATGTAGGAGTATTATTAATTTACTGCACTTATATTTAGTTTGAATTTTAATTATGTTTTACTTTTATTTGTAACTATATTATTTGTTGGGTGTATCATAGGTTTGACGGTGCTAACCTATTGTAATATACTGTATAGGTTCAATTTATTTTATTTTTTTTTTCTGAAAAAAAAAGACAAAATTTTGGGCACATTTGGATGTATTTATTTTATTTTATTTTAGTTTAGGATATATTACTTACTACACTTAGAGTAATATATTTAGTTTGAATTTTTATTATGTTTTAGTTATTAAAAATTAATTACATCTACATTTTTTATATATATTTTCCCACCGTATACTAAAATCCATCATGATTTTCAATCATCGCATAAACTTAAAACAAACATTATATTTATATTATATTGTCCCTCATGAACTCTAAACAAATAATGTTTTCAAACCACACACCCTCACAATCACCTCAAAGTATTGATAAAAAATAAAATAAAAAATGCGCAGTATTAATTAATTTTATAATATTACTCATTAATCTTTATAAATTTAATGCATTTTCCTTAAAATATTAACACATTATATTAAATTAGAGCCATTTAAAAGAATTTTGGTTGAATTTAAATACATGAAGACTAGAATCATGTTACTGGTGCATACAAGTTGTGTAAGAAAAAATCATTGAAACTAATTGCGGATAGAAAACCGCAGTGGGTGAGGTAAGTTTAATAAAGAAAATAAAATAAAATAATATATATATATATATATATATATATATATATATATATATATATATTATGGGGTATAAGGTTATTTTAGTCTTATTAACTAAGGTTATATTAGTCTAAATCTTTTTCGTGGTATGTTTTGTATTTTGAAGTGTAAATAGCGGCCCCCTTAAATTAATCTTAATATATTTATTTAAGTATTATTTTATTTATTAGAGAAAATTGTGAGTTAGAGTGAGAAAAAAATGAGAAAGAGATGAATATTAAAAGATGGTGAGAGTTTGTCCAATGATGGGTTGGGGGTGGGGTGGGATTGAGTGATCGATGTATAGATTATATATGTTAAAATTAATTAAACATAATAAAAATAATAATTTCCAATCCTACGGGCCGGCCCGGTTAGCCAACGGGCCAGCCCTATTAGTCCACGGGTTAATCGGTTCGGGCCAAAAAGCCCGGATATTTTTAACGGGCTCAAATTTCTTGGCCCTAACCCTAATTTTTTCGGGTTAATCGGGTGGGGCCCATGGTTTACGGGCTTATTAACAACTCTATATATATGAATCACCTTCTCAAAAGTGGATGGAGAATGAATTAAATTTTAATATTTATTATAATTAGCTCATAAAATATATAATTTGAGAAGATATATTTATTCTTTTTTTAATTAGGGTGAACTTAAAATATTTTTGAATTAAACTAAATTTAATAATACAAATTATTTATATATAATATAATGGACTTTTGGTGGGCAGTCCTGTGCTTGAGCCCGAGACTGCCCAGCGTAAATCCGCCCTGATTGAATCTAGAAAGAGAAAGTATAAGAATCTTTTACAAAGTATGAGTGTTCTATAGGAAAAAAGTGTTCATTTCTATAATATGAACACTAATAATCAAGAGTTGACATATGAAAATAGGTGTTATAGTTTTGTTAATGGTATTAACATCCGCATAAACACTTATTTGAAGGAAGTGGTTTGCTCCTTTACACATTTTATTGCTACACTCTTGACTGCATCATTTGTGATTCGCGAGTTTCATTAATTTTAACAAAATTTGTTAAGAAATACTTTTATGTAACTGAATAGGTTTCATTTTTAAGAAAATATTACTTTTTAAGAATGTCAAGAGTTGTTTTTCATATTATTTTAATGTTACTATATAATATTCTTGTAAGAGTTATAATTAATCATACATAAACATTACTCTTTGTTGTAAAAAGTAATAGTTTCTTATACAAAAAGAGTATGAACGGAGTATGATAACTTACCATGGCCCGGGCATACAAGAATGTATATTCCTATTCATCCTCTTAAAATATATATATATATATATATATATCCATATTATACAATTTATTATCAATTTAAATTATAATTAAGTGCAAAATGATTAAATTACAACTACAGTCTATCCTACACATTAAACACTATAAACTTAACTTAATTTATTTTTTTAAAAACAACTTTTAATATTGAAGAGAAGGGAGTTGTCACATATTTCAAGTGGCAGAGGACATTAAGTCATCTCTATACAGATTCGAATTCCTTGCAAGTATACTCAAATTATTACTTGAGCGATTTACTTTATCTACTAATTTTCAAGAGTGGGGTACACCATTTAGCCATTGGATGACAGTTGTATAGATTTGGAATTAAGGATATAGAAATTCACACCCTAATTAACATTTATCACCATAGAAACAGTTGTACTCTGCGTTTTGCAGCTTGTAAAGGGTAAAATGGGGAAGTAGACAGCTTTTTCAAGTTGCTACTTGCTATTGCTAATCAATGATGATGTCATCAATCGAGACGTGTACGGATGTAAGTGTGGCCGTTTTCTGGCCTACCGCCTTCTGCCGCGTGTCCTTCGCTTTTATTATTCTTCATAATAATTTTTTGTTTTATTTTCGATTTGGGCCTGAGGGCCTGGGCCTGGGCCTGGGCCAGACTACTAAAAATTGGTCAAATTAACCTCATAATAATACAAATATTGAGAAATAAATAACGTTTATTATAATTATTACTACTTATTAAAGAGATTCTTACAAATTATATCATGCTTATCCATTTACAAGAATAAATGTTGATAGGCATAATCCTGAGAATTTTAGTTGAATTAATTGATTAGAGCATATCCAAAAGCAATTGTATAATTTAAAGAGTATTTTGTGTAAAATAGAGAGTATTTAAAATTTAGAGAAACATATTTTTTATCATCTCCAACACTCTCTTCATATTTCAATTAATTTTTTTATCTTTCCAATATTTATTTATTACTTTTTATTATATTATATTATCTCTTAATTTATTTTATCATAAATATGAATTAATTAATATTTTTAGTGGACATCTCAAGAAAAGTAAGCGTTGGAAGTGATGAAATAGTTAATGCAATTAATTTTAAAGAGGTGTTTTGACTCTCTAAATTTAAAGAGCCAAATTCATTATGTAAAAAGTTTTGTTATTTTGAAGAAGCTATTGGACATGATTTTTTATGTTTTAGTACTCTTTAAATTTTAATACTATTCTTTATTTTAAAGAGCCTTTAGGAGATGCTATTAGTTATCTATAAGTACATCTCTCCTAATTGGAAACTACACAGGAAAAAAAAACTAATAAATTGAGAGAATATGAATGGAGACATTAAATTATGAGTGCTTAGAGCATCTCCAAAAGGCTCTATAAAATACAAAATATTCAAATTTTAAAAAGAATGTTAATAAAAATGAGCTCCAACACATTCTCTATTTTAACATTTAAATTTACATAATCATTTTCACTCTTCAAATTTAAAGAGTCAAATCCACTCTTTAAACTTAAATTGCATTCAATGCTATCTACTTTATTGTATGTTTTAGTTCAAATAAAATAATTTTTAATAAATTAAAGAAAAAATATGTAATAAGTGTACATCGGAAATAAAAATATAAAGAGTTTGTTGAGGTATAACAAAAATATGATTTTTTAAAATTAAAAATCCTCTTTATATTGTGAAAATACTCTCTAAATTTTAAAGAGGATGCTCTTATTAGCTATCATTTTAAGACCTAGAAGAGGTAGGATTTAATTAAGTCTTAACGTTTAAATATTTAATAATAGAAAATAATTTTTTTTTCTCGATAGTTGAATTTCGAATTTTATGGTCTATCTAATTCTCCTTGCTCTATTCCATGCTAAAAAGTACTTCCTCTGTCATTAATATAACTTCACTTTTTTTTTCATTCATTTACAATTCATTTCCACATCCCATAAATTTTTTAAAGAAAAAAACATTAAATTCAATAACTTAATAATAGTTACAATTTAATACTAAATTTATCATCAATATTCTATACACATAACGTACTTTATCGTTTATTAATAAATCCAAAATGTTAAATAAACTCTAAAAGTAAGTTAAAAGTAATTTTTCTTTGTATGTGAAAATAAAAATGTAAAGATGAAGTAACGACCAATATATAGTAATTGTTTCTCTATTTTGGCAAATTTAATGACACAGCCACATGTATCGGAATCCAGCCAATTTCTTACCTCGTATTTGCTTTTGATCAGCAGTTTCGATAATCTTGCAAGCAACAAAAACTTACATTTTAATGGACTGGGTTAGCTCACCTCTCAATGGTTTACTCATTTTAGTGAGTAATTCATATTTGATTTTTTTTTGAACGAATTGGAATATGAAGTTATAAGGTAACTTGGAGAAACGGGTTCGATTTCCTTTGAAATAAAAAATTATAAGGAGAATTGGAAAAAACTTCTTAGAGAATATGTGTAGTAACTTCTAACCACTAATAATTACTAACATTTACCAATAAATAAATAAATAAATAACTTACATTTTTTTCTAAACATTATTCTTTTCCTTTTATTTCTATAGTGTTGATTGATTTCAAATTTTTTTTTTAAAAAAAAAATCCTCCCGAAGAAAAAAAAAATTGATTAACGGATATATATAGTTATAAATAGGTTGTACCTACTAAACTTAATTTCAAATAAAGATGAGCTTCGATAGCTAGGTGTTGCGGATTTAATTGCAATGGAGTGAGTTTCATTTCATGTCTGCCAAGTGGAACATTCCATATTTATTTATCGTGAGAAAAGTTTCAAATTGAAATTTGTGAGAAAAGTTTCACGTTTTTTTGTGTGTATGAGTGAGAAGTCATTAAAGAAAAAAAGAATGGGAAATAAGGTAAATGATAAATTATTTAGTAAAACCAGGGGTGAGAATAACAGCCCAAAAATAATACTATGTGCCATGAACGTACGGATGAAATGAATCAAATGATGCTTAGTTGAGAGATATTCTGTTTTAATGTAGTACATTTTATGTGCATGTACGCAATGCAACCGATTATAGCTAGAGTGCAAAACGATTTTTCATTTTTATTTTTAAAGTTGTATACTTAAAATAATAAAATAAATAAACTTTTTTTCGTATGTATAATATTAATTTTTTTAAAAAGAATGAATAGTGATTTATTTTATTTTGTTGTTAAAAGAATAGCAACAATAATTGTGAGTGTGAACTTCAAATAAATGTAATGATCTCTATAAAAAATTATTTTTTACCAATCGAATATTCCGTTGGTAAAAGTCTTAATTTCATTGTTAAATTGACTTAATTAATACATTTTGCGTTACGACTCTAACCTTAATTAACTCCACTTTACTAATCAACTTAATTATCTGTGATTAGTGAGTGTTATACATCTATCGGATATATAACTCCATTTTATTTTATTTTTATTCTTAGCTTTCAGTTTTTATCCTCAGTATTTAGTTTTAAATTTTAGTGTATAACTGTACATTTACTCTTTTTTTTTTATTGATGTATAATTTAATCTTTGTCTTTTGAGTTTAATAAAAATTCATATGACATAATTATCACTATAAAAAAACTGTTTTTTACCAATGAAATATTCCGTTGGTAAAAGTTTTAATTTCATTGTTAAATTGATTTACCAACGGATTAGCAACGGAATCCGTCGGTAAATTTTCGTTGGTAAAATGGTGGTTGATAAATTTTTAGCAACGAAAATCAATTACGTTGGTAAATAATTCCCTTGGTAATCCGTTGCTAAAAATTTCATTGGTAATTTATAATAAAGATTCCCTTGATAATCCGTTGGTAAAATAGAAAATAAATCTGTTGATATTCCATTGCTATTGTCATTTTGGTTGCTAATCTATTGATAATTACCAACGAATTGAATTCCGTTGGTAAATTCGGTTGTTAAAGAAATACTTTTTTTTGTAATCTTTTTAATTCATAATTAAATAAAATATATGTGTGTATAGACTTAATAATTTGACACCAATCATCTTATTGTTCATGACATGAATCCCAGACAACTTACGACAAAATTGTACACTGTATTTTGAGTTATAAGTCTGATGTGAAATGAATTAAAAAAACACACACACTACTCCAAAAAAAAAAGTGAAATGCGCTATTATATATATAGTGGCCCATAAAATATATGCGTATAGTTATATCTGAGTCACGATATTAATCTATAAGACGATCTTATGCTAATTATCACCCTAATATTTTACAATTTTACTATAAGTTGATAGGTGGTTTCTTCTCCTTCTCCCCAACCAAACTAACCAAAAGATTAGCACTGGCCAAACCTACATAATCCAACACGAAACTGAACCATTTTTTTTTCCATAATTTCATGCATTATATGTAATTTTGAATGAATCTACAATTAAAGAGTGTACATGTAACATGTTGGAAGTTTAAATGAGTTTTTTAGATAATCTATGTTAGTTTTGATTTTTTTTTCTATAATATTAAAATTTAACTTTATGTTATGTTTATTTTAGATTTTAATCCTAAAAACCCGATTTAGTATTAAAATTCATATATATTATAATTATAATTTCACCATTTTATTTCATCTTATGTTTTTTCCTTCTGATTTACTATATAGTTATAATTCCACTATTTTAGTTCAAGTTATTATATTTTACTCTTTTACTTACTATCACATCCCAAAATTTCATATATATAAATATAAAATTAAAACTATTTAGGACATGACTAAATATTAATTTTATTCAAAACATTATTTCTTTAAACTAGCGAAAGCTTTAAACTGAATATATATATATATATATATATATATATATATATATATATATATATATATATATATATATATATATATATATATATATGATACTTTTAACTAAGTCTCAAACATATGATTTAAAAGTGAAAAATAAACCTTATGAAATTCTCTTTGAACAATAATCATATTATTTAAAATAAAAAGTCAACATTTATCCAATCAATAGAATTTATAAAATAAGAGATTTAATTTTCTAAAATGCAATTGTATTAATTTCTCTATTTCCATACCGATAAACAATTACCACCCATCGCCTCTCTTTCCACGTTCCATCTCTTAAACCTGAAATGTTATGAAGTGATGGGATGAGTAAAACCACAAGCTCAGTGGGGATACTATACTTGCCAGAATTAAACACCACATACAAATACCAGTTAAGTAACATAAATCATGTAAATGTAATTGTACTGAATAACTGATTTCTCAATTGTTCAAGTAAAAAAAATCTCGTTTATAAAGGTCAGGAGACATATATGTATGTCTCGTTTATAAAGGTCAGGAGACCTATGTCTCGCCATGTCTCGTTTATAAAGGTCATGAGGCATATGTCTCGTTTATAAAGGTCAGGAGACTTATCTCTACATGCATGAACTCAAAGATACCATAAGCAGCAATTAATAAAGTCAAGTAAGAATTTTCCCACCTGGAATGAATGTCGTGGATGCATATGGATGCAATTGATTATACTTGAATCCTTGTAATGTTCATCATATAACATGAAATATTAAGTTTTAAGATGTATAAGTATATGTTTCATATTTTTTAAACTAAAACCATAAAAGCTAGAATTTCTGTCACGCTGTGATAAAACTCAAGTATCTTAAAATATATAAGTCGAAATTATTTAAAATTAAAATATGTTACAATAAATATATCAATATATAACATATCCAAAAATCATAATTTTTAAAGGTTAGATAAGATTTTCATATTTTTAGAAGATACACTAAGATTCTCTTGAAATAGATTTTGAAGTAATATAAAATTAAAATAAATTAATATAACCTTATTTTAAATCTGAAATTTTTACTGAACATTCTAAAATATAAGAATTATAAAATATATTTGGAAAACTATAATTTTATAATTCGACTTTTCTAGTCAGGTATGCATACAAATTCAGATTCTGCAAACAGAAGTATAAAATTTGTATAAAATAAATTACAGCTTCAAAAATGATGAAATTTTAAACATAAGTCTATAACCAAACAATAAATATATATTAAAATTTCATGGCTATTGGAATTAAATGTATATGTATTTGAAATTCTAGAAATAGGTTACCTTAATTTTGTAAGTAATGCTGACACTTTTGATGGAGTAAGAATATTTTTTGAATAAAATTTTCTGGCTTTCTACAAATTTTCAAAGGAGAAACGATGAAGAAATATGTTTCTCACTTTTCTTTTTCTTTATTTTGTAAACCCTAATTTCTATGGTACTGAAAAAAAATGAATTAAAACACCAGTACTTTTGTTTTTATATAATGAATAGTTTGAGCTTTACACTAAACTTTAGCATGAAAATATGTTTGGGCTAGAGTTTGAATTTAGGAAAGATATATAAAATAAAAAATAAAATTTAAAAAGAATTTTAAAATTTAATACTTAAATGAATTAACAGAGAGTTTTAATGAGCTTTAAATAAAAATTGATATATATATATTCTGGATATTACACTTATGTTCACATTTTATTTGATTTAAATATTTAGCCTAATTTATAATCCTATAAATTGGTAGAGCATAATTATATTTTTACTTTTATAGATCATATAATAGTAGTAGTATTTTACCTTGTGTACATATCCTATTATTATAGTTTTAATACTCATCCTTCTTGTTATGATATAATTGTCTTCAAACGTATAATTAAAAAGGATGCATATACAACCAATTGGTACCTCTCGATGACAAAGGATTTCATCTCAATTTGTACGTACCCGCGCTTGGAGATTGTACAACATTGGGAGTTGATAACATCTGCAACTGGTAATGAGGAGCATCATTGTCACAACATTACAATTTCAACGTCTTAAAGGTATATCCTACATCAGAAATCTACTCAACACAGATGATCACAAGATTTCCACATTCTTGATTTCGGTTGCTCCCGGAGAACATGTCAAGACGCGCCGGCACTGCTGCTCAAAATGGTTTTCCGTAGTCCTGACCCGGCTGCTCCCAGGATCCCAGAAGACCTACAGCAAACATCAAGGTGCTCAGGGGAAGAGATAGAGAGAGAGAGAAACGAATGACAGAGAATGCTGTAAGATTCATACTCTCATTATACAAACAAACAAATATAATCTCAAATTTTTAACTGGTTCAGATTCATTATGTGGAAGAAAACAGAAAGCAGCTGATCGTCGAACCAAGTGCTAATCTATATATAGGGGGGTTCACAAACTTTCCATGAAAATTCTAAGAGGAAAAACCAACATGAAAGAAACTGAAGAAAACTGATAAGATTACGCATCCCCATCAAAGAGGAGGTATAATAATACATATAAGAAATACAAGCTCAACCAATGACAGAAAACCGCTATTCCTGAAACAGTTGAGGATAAAGCAGTAATATCACCGATATAATGATAATCATAAACATTTTTTTAGTACTCCCTCTGTCCCAACTTATTCTGCACCGTTATTGTAAACACGGAGTTTAAGAAAAATTGTTTTTCGAGCAACTTTATAGATTTTTGAGAATAATGGAGACTGGAGTAGTATTTTTAAGTAATAAAAAAATTACTCTCCATCCACCCCAAACGTCCTCATTTTACTATTTTGGGTGTCCACTCTAAAGGTAGACGCATTCGGAACCGCCGGTTCCGGTTAAAAGGTAGGGGGAACCGGAACTGAACCGGGGTATGAAGGTTTCGGTTTCGGAACCGGCGGTTCCGGTTTTATTTATTTATTTTTTAAGTTTTAGCGTTAAAAAGTAAATAAAAAATAAAAAAAATCGGCGGTTCGAAACCGAACTTTCCTTTACCGGTTCCGGTTTATTTTTTGCCGGTTCCGGAACCAGCGGTTCCGGTTCAGATTAAAACCGGCGGTTCCCCGGTTCGAACCGCCGGTTCCGGTTTTTTGGTGCATGTCTATCTAAAGGTACTCAATTCCCCTTTATAGTAATAGAGCCCACATATAACCCACTACTCACTATTAATACAACTACCCATTGCACATAAAATAATAATACTTATTAATCCATGTGCAAAAAACAAATGAGGACCTTTCGTGTAGATGGAGGGTGTATAAAATATGTTGTGTGTGTTAGGAGGGAGTGGTAAATTTGTAATTAAGATGTACAATTAGGGTCCAAGATTGATGTGATATTTCTTTTTTTTTTGGTGATGAAGTTTAATGTGGGATGGACGAAAACGAAGTGTGAAATTTAACTTGGGACGGAGGGAGTTCTATTCCACAAAGACAGACAAACCATACCCAACAGCCAACATACTAACGAAGTTTCTTAAAGTTGGGGAAGATGCAGGAAGCAAAGAAATTTAGCCATAGGCCCTGAGTTAAGGGTCAGCTTATATATTAGTTGAAAGAGACATCTTTCTCCGAGAATAAACTTCAAATTCATAGATAGGCATAACAAAATAAAGTTATTAAACATATTGTTTGGTATTAGACAGGAGAATCAATTCATCAAGAAAATAAATGCAATGAATTTATGGAAGCACTCAAGAAATTAACATATGAATCTTAAAAATCAAGTAAAGACATACTTATTGGTATTTCTCCAAGGGACATATAAATTGAGTCATCATCACCAAGAATTCCCTGCAACAAAAATATAATAATTAACATCATCTCTAGGTACCAAAAAAAAAAAAAAAACCTTGATCACATTATATATAAGGCACAATATAACTGCCATTGTATTCAGTCAGTCAAGAAAAGAGTCGCATAAAATTTAAGTAATTTATTTTTTGACACTTTCTTCCCAAGTCTATTTAGGTCTTCCCCTTGCTCAATATTAAACTGGCTTACAGTAGTTAGTATAGTCTTCTTTTTTATAGATATATACACAAATGGTTATACATTGATCACAAACTGACACTTAAAGAGTCATCAGTCATGACTGTTTCAATTTGATCATAAAATGAAGAAAGAATAATAAGCAATTAACTTCGTTACCTCCGCGTTAGGAAGACTCATGTGATTGTGCAAAGAATTTAAGTCAGCTGGTACAGAAGAACAGCTTGAGATGTCACTTCCAAGAAATTCCGATAGCATAAGTCCATAACCATCCTGAACGTCGGAAATCCCATTAGCATTATGTACATTGTTGGGAAAGCCATCCAGGTCAGCAAAGACAGTGTCTCCCCTGTATGATCAAGACATACATTGATAAGCGCGCTAAAAACTGTAATTTTGATGCAGAACAGAATGAAGGAGCAGCGAAGATGGTGTCTCCACGTTTTTTCATTTTTTCTTTTCTTCTTTCTTTTGTTTTTGTGTATCCACAATTGACTAAATATAACATGCATGATTTGATTTAAAGGAAACAGTAAAACTAACCTTCTCTCAGGATTACTGAAGGTCTTTTCTTCATGAGCAGAATCCTTTTCCAAATCAATAACCTCAATGTCCTTATCGTTAACAACGTGTTTACCATTTCTATTAACCAGATTGCTATTGTTACTAATAGACAAATCAACATCAATAGGCGTGGTTGTTTTTGCACTTCGCGAAATAGATGGAAAAACGAGCATGGGATCAGAGTCATGATTCTCATTTACATCACAGGCTCCAACAAGATTCAGATCGCATGTCTTAAAGGAACCAGGAAAAAGTTGTGTCTCTTCCATGAACTCACCTGAGTCAGACTGATCATTGGGAAACAGACTATTCTGGTCAGAAGATTGAGTCAACTGAGTACGATGTGAGGTTTCAGGTTTTTGCATTATTGGCTGGTTGTCCATTGAGCTAGAAATAGGTGTAGAGTTGTCAGCTTGAGCATCCGGAGATGGAACCCATTGTCTAAGTTTCTTAAAATCCTCCCTACCTTCAGTGTTAAAGTCTATTACCCGTTTTTCACCACTCTCCATGAGCATGGAATTTGAACTTCCAAAGCCCGACAGCTCCTCACTTTCTTGTTGCTCTCTATGAAAAGATCCAGACCTTAAGGACTGTCTTGACCTTGTTGAGTATGTATTATCTGATGCAGGGACATCTGACTCAAGGCTTCGAAGTTCAAAATTTTGATGAGAAGAAGCATTAACAGCTGAATTTTCAATGTCAACATCTATGACATGAACTCCAGAACCATTCAAAAGTTTTCTCTTGGAAATGTTCTCGTCTTCATTCAGGGGATGCTCGTTGACCTTTGCACTTTTAATTGTCAGTGAAGAACGAGCTTTAGTAGGTACATTTACAAATTTGCATTGCTTTACTAGATCAAGATGATCGTTAATAACCAAACCATCCTTCATTCTAGAAGATGCGACGTCCTTAGTGTCATCATGCTTTGTTTTCAAATTGTTGTCATTTCTTCCTTCTTTAACCACCGCAGACTCATCATTAAATTTATCAGTATCATCAGTCTTTTGGGCTGGTTCCGCTGCATCTGATGGCATACACTTCTCATCACCCGCTGGACTATCCTTTCCAGCTGCATCTTCCACTAAATCACACTTATCAAATCCAGACTCTACATCAGTTCCACTGACAACTTCTTGAGTAGTTTCCGCAGGAGATGAATTCTTGGCACTGCCACCATATTTACCAGCAGATTGCTCATCATGATGTCCAGCAGGAGCATCGCTGTCTGCCTCCATGGCTAGAGAAGCCCTAGTCTTATCCACCCACGATCCACTTCGTCCCAATTCTCTGTTCACCTCCACCCCAGAATTTTTGAAGGACCCACTTCTTTTCCTTCCCCTAACTGAGTTTCTAGAACCCATTGGAGAGAATTCATCAGAATGCCTTCTCCTACCTGGCCCGACATCAAGAGCAACATTTCCCACACGCGAGTGAACTGATGCACGGCTGTCTGCAGATAACTCTATTTTTTCTGCGTCATGTGCCCTAAAACCCTGAAAACTGCCCACCTGGTTCTTCAAACCATCATTCCGCCACTTCCCTGAAATTGCATTCGGAGGTAGTTGTCCTTTAGAAATCAAGTACTCAGCAGCCATCCTGCCAGCTTCCATAAAAATGTCCGCCTCCCGCGGAGGAGGCAGAGGTGGCTGAAATTGCTTTGAGTGGCCAACGTTTCCATAACCACCGCGATTATAACTCCTAAACTCTGAATTGTAAATCCGATTACCTCTCATTGAACCTTCGGGAGGAATTCGTGAGGCAGCGGCCACACTCCCCATACCCAAGGCATTTGATCTGTACCCATTCCCAGGTCCATTTCTATGCTTTGCATGCATATCTTCCAAATGTTCAGATATCCAGATTATACAATATAGTTACACAGTTTTGTGGGCAATTGAGAAATATCCAACAGTATGTCTGCCATTTACAAGATTTTCATAATTATCAGGCAGTAAATTATCATTCATAAACTACTCCAAAACTAATCTGCATTCAAATATCTACAAGTTAAACTTCAATTCCCCTTTATACAGTCTTGTAGCATATACATTGATATTTTCCGTTGTAAGAAAACAAATAAAAAAACATTACCGTGTACTAGTTATCACACTAGTTAATTCCGCAAATTAATTCTAAATACAATAGCCTCTCATGTTTCTCACAAAACCCTAAAAATCAAACATTTTTTTCTACTTGACCAAGTTCCGAATACCCTTTGAGGCAAAGCGGTCGATAAGTATCAGATTGAGTTCGCAAATCAGATCTGGTAATTACTGAACCAAAAGTCAGAAATTCAGCTCAGTAATGGGGGGGTTTACCTTGTTCAATTTGTGTGAAGTCCAGAGCTCAATTTTAGGGTTTCAGGTCTTTCAGATCCAGTCATCATCACATCAATTCAATAGCAACACCCCCAAATATAATCTGTTCACCTCCATCAACAGAAGAGAAAGCACAAAATTAATTTCCCAGCTAAGAGAGGATGCAATCAAAACATTTTGTGCAAACATGTACACAATTAAGCCAGTTCTTGCAATCCAGGCATAGTCAGTTTCAGTGTTGAGAGAAATTCATAATTCTGATGCGGTCATATGTGTATAATTACGGGTCGATTGATAGATGATAGTGTAATGTTTGGGTAGGTATACTTCTGGTTCTGCCATGTTTAGAGAGAGAGATTATTGAACAGAGTAATTTTCAATGTTTTCCACAATTTCTTCCATTTTCCTTTTTTTTTTTTTTTTTTTTTCCTTTTTTCCGGAGAGGTGGGGTGTGCCTCACGCAGGCCCAGGGTGGGGGGTGGTAGCAGGTTGCTGAACCTGACGAGGTTTTACTTTAACAAGGATATGTGATGCACGCTCTTATCGACGTCGTTTAGCGCTATTCCTTTATCTACTCTTTCTTTCCGTATAATCAAGAAAAGAATAAATACTCTTTAAAAAAAAAAACAAAAAACGAATAAATACCTTCCGTTTTGCATTTTTGAATTTAAATAAAATCTTACATATAAAAATTAAATTGCAAGAGCAAATCTACCTTTCTATCTATATCTTATAATATACTAATTACTTTAAATGTAACTCTTGTAGCGGGAGCCCTAATTAGTAAAAATGTAACTCTTATTGTGGGGGAATAATAAATATACTTTAACTATATAATAATTATACTTTATCAATGAGTCGACCCGTCTCACAATCTATCTTATATCAACTCGTCTCCATATCTCATAAAGTAATTATATGTATGTGCATGATACAAAAATTTATTGAATTTTATAAATTTAGAAACGACCGGGGTATTATAATTTTTCTTTAAAATTACACATTTAGTAGTTTTTTTTAATTTACTATTATTTTAGTGAGAATGTTCACTTTATCATAATACTGTAGAAGTTAAAAATACACTTTAGTGATAGGCAAGTATTGACGATTGAACCCAACCAGTGCGGAGTTTTGTCAAACGATTCATTTTGGGCTGAGCCCATTATGTTGATAATTGGGCTTGAGATATATGGCCTCATAACCAAAAGCTTTGCGAATATGAGACATCATGAGCCCGCTTCAAAATAACAAGCTGTCTTAGGTGCAAGGTTTAAAGTTTTTGGAAATATCCATGATATTTCCACAATATATCTGTATTTGGAGAGTACAAATATTGATATTGGAGAAAAAGACATATCTTTTCTGATATCGGGGATATATCGGAAATATTGGGAACAATACCAATATCGGTTTGCCACAGTTCAAATTTTTTCAGATGTCGAGATATATCGAGGAAATATCGCTAACATATCGATGATATATCGAAAATATCGAAAAATTATCCATATTTTAAAGAAAATTTTAATGATTTTTTATATTACTTTTACCAACTAAATACAAACTTTTCATTAATTTGATCAATTTTAAAAATAAAATAAAGTAACATTTGTATGAAATTATTAAGATTATTTTATTTTATTCAGGGCAAAGAGTCAAGGGCACCCCTCAATTTATCCAAAGGATCAAATGCACCCTCAAAACTATTTTTTTTAGCATCCAAGCCCTTCAACTCTTTTTAATAAATCAAATTCACCCTTATCTTTTATTAACTAATCAAAATTGCATTTTGATGACTAAAAAAATTAAAACCACTCTATGAATGGTACCCAGGATTAAAAATAAAAAATTTCAGTTCACTGCAAATCCCAACAGGCAACAACACTGCAATCTTCTCCTATCACCCACACATGGTTCACTCTGTGTGATTGCCTGAATCATCACCGCCACCAGAGAGCTCCTCCGCTGGCACACGATCTCCTCACCGTCCGGCCCGATCAGCTGTATTGGCTCGATCGAGACAACGTAGTCATCGGGGATGACAATTCTTCGTCTGAAGACGAATAATTCAATGCCCCACCGTTGTAAGGCCCGATCATCGTGAATTCGTTCAGCATGTTATCGAGGTTTCTCTCTTTCAATCTTGCCTCGATGACCCTTACGATCTCCTCCGGCGGACCTCCGCAGTCGATGTAGGTCATGAGATCGTCGGCGGAGAGTGTGGCGATGGCCGGAGCTGATGTCTCGTCGCAGCAGGCCAATGTGAGAAGGGAGATCTACGCGATTAGTGTTCCTTCGTAATCGACTATGGCCACTGAGGTTTGATCCTAGAGAGATTGGGAGATTGCGGCGACGGCAGATAATGCCGGATGTGGTATTACATGGCGGGGTATTCGGTGGTTATGATACCGAGGGAGTCCACGGACATGGCCGGAATGGGGGCATCATTTGGTTGTCCAATTTGGATTTGCTAATGCCAGCAACCTATCACACCCAAGCCGTGTCGTTCCAACGGCATCGCTAACTTCTTCAACGCGGCGGTGGCTGGTTGAGTTCTACCCTTAATCCCTATACGCTAACATTGTAGCTGGGAGGGGGTGTTGTTCGTCGAGGCGGAGTACGACGCCAACATTGATGATTTCACTGTGGATCCAACTCCGACGTCAACCTCATTTCTTTCTCTGATTATTTTTTTATTTTTAGGGATTTTGACCATGGGTCCCACCACTGTTTTTAGTCAACAAAATGCTACTTTGTTAAGTTAATGAAAGATAAGGGGCAAATTTAATTTATTAAAAAAGTTGAAGGGCTAAAAAAAATATGTGGAGGGTGTAGTTGATCCTTTTGAACAAATTGAGGGGCATACATGACCTTTTGCCCTTTTATTTATTTAATTAATAATTATCACTCTTCATTAAAATTATTACTACTAAGTAAATGAGGAGTTTCATTTCATGTACACAGTGTGATAGTATAATCTGATTTAAAATATAATTATTTTGGTACATTCAACAGGATCGGGATGGAGGGAGTATTTTATTGGTACATAACAATACTATTGGCATATTCAGAACTATGTTAAAAGTTTTTCCAATTCGATGAGCTGATATCAATATTGTTTAGATTAAGATGACATCATTTGAGCATCATAGATTATCATTTTGGTATTAGTTATTAAGTATTGTATGACTTTAGATTACTTAAATGTATATTGTAATTGATTTGCTTATCATATGTTATGAGTTTTACTGAGATTTTAAATTATATTTATATATTAAAATTAGTTAAAATATTTTGAAAAATTAAATAATTAATTTTCACTTTTTTTTTTAAATTTCCGTTATTTTTTTAATTTTTATCGATATCGATATTCGATATATTCGTAAATTTGAGGTACCGATATTTTTACCGATATCGATATTTTAAACCTTGCTTAGGTGCAACATGAAATAAATTTTGGTGGGCCCTATATTATATGTCTCCTGTTTATTTTTATTTTTGGAATTTTTTTTCTTTTTATCATTTTACCAAACCCAATTTCGATCATTTAATTTTGGGTTAATTGCTAAAAAAAGTCTACACCTTTATTTCAATTGCAAATTAGTCTTTCCCTTTGGAATTTTGCACAAAAGTCTACAACTTTAGTAAATAATTGCAAATACAGTCACCAGTCAGATTTGACCCGTCTTTGACTGCCCAAGCAATGATGTGGAAAATAAAATTAGATTTTATTTTATTTTTCTTAATATACTTTCTCTCCCCGTTCTCTTGTCTGTTCTCTTTCCCAGTTAGAGTTCTGTTGCAGAGTGAAGCGGAAGAAGAAGAAAGATTGTCTAGGCAAAATTTCTCTACGGCTGCTGTTCATATCTTATTTAGGCAAAATTTCTGTACGGCCGAATCAATCGACTCACCATCTCCTTTGTACGGCCACCTCTTCGGCGATCTTCCAGGTCGTCACCATCACCAAGTCCCTTCGATAATCTCGAATAGGGATTCTCGTTGACCCTCTCCATGGTCGCGTGATTGGAGGCCCTATCTAGGGCATCTTCCAATAGCCCTGTGATTCTCATGCCAAATTTTGTCAATGGCTTCTCTATTTTAAGTCTCCCCCTTTCTAGGGCAGACTCCTCCTTGCTGTCGATCCCTCGGTGCACGCTGATTCAGTGCCTCGCTAAGGTACCTCTGTTTATGCCCTGAATTCTTCACGCCCAGCATCTTTCAGGGCTGCCTGTCTCCCCATATGGCCAAGACGGACAATCCATTGTCGCCGCCGATCGTTCTGATGATGAATTTCTCCAGCGTGCGTTCTGGATTTTTAATTTCTTCTCTATTCTGAAGTATCATCGTCGTCGCTTTATTAGACAGAAGCGCCTTCCGCTTAATTTATCGATGCGACTCTCTTTCGATGCTCTTCTCAACCATCGTCTTTCTTGTCGTCCCATTAGCCTTGGTCGTAACCCCATCTTTTACCACCGATCCAATCACCGGAATCCTAAATTCCTGAAATCTCCGCCACCGGAAATCGAGGATGACGATGATGATGAAAGGAAGGAGAAGAACGTTAAGCTCGTTGTTCGCTTGCCTGAATCCAAAGAGACCAATAAAGTTAATTAGAAGTAGCAGAAGAACATGCGGCATTCTCGGGACCATGATTCATGTGGCTGTGTTTCCACCACGAACTCTAAGGATCGAGAAACGTATGCGAAGAAATGCAAGATCAATGTCGTTTTGTTCGCGGCTTTGACAGCGCCATTTCCATTCAAGCACAAAAATTGGTAATCGAAGGAGAATTAGGTGTGGGTTCTTTGAATTTTTGGTTGAGAAATTGAATTTTGTTACAGTAGCTGATTTTGAGAAATTGAATTTTGAGAAATTTCGTTTCCATCTTCCGACGGGTTCTATTTGGTGTGGTGGCTGAGGCTTTATTGGACTTGTGATCTGGCATTAAGTTTGACACATCAGCATTCGGGCAGCCTTCTGCTGCCCAATGGTTCAAATTGTCAAAACACATTAAAATAATGTTTTTATTTGTCAAATTTCATATGTTTGGACTTATTTGCAATCCAATCAAAGGTGGGGACTTTTAAAGCAATTAGCCCTTTAATTTTTTTTTTTTTAATGGGATCCACAATTTATTCATCTTATCTTTTTAATTGTAGTTGGGTGAGTCCCGCATCTTTTTCACTTCATTTTAAATTGAATTGTGTTTAATCAACTAAATTAGTACACAATTAAGGAAATAATAATTAAAAAGTGATTGCATGTCAATTTTATTTGATTGCCGTTTAACCTTTAAATTATTCGATTTAGTGATCATTGTAGATGCTTTCGAGTGTAACATGATATAATGGCGAAGGTGACGATAATCAAACGGAGTATTTTATTGGGAGGATTTTTAGGCTTGTGTGATTGGAAATAAGGAAAAAGGAGAGAGAGAGAAACCCTATAAAGTAAACATGATGTGAAAGTACACTTATAATTCATTCATTTTTATCCTTTTTCCATATCATCAAACAGCATATATTATCAATACTTGAATTGATTACAAAATTAACAAGTGAAGTTGCAAGATCATGAACATATTGCTGTCTCTCTCAAAAGCAGATATAGAATTAAAAAGTAAATATGAGTAAGCAAGAAATGTAATTATGTCAGCAAATATTGGGTGGCTACAACATGATAATTGAGGTCCCAAATTCTGGTGTTGTACTCTCTGTCTCTCTCTTTAATGTGCTGTATTCTCTCTTTTACTGGTAACCAAATCAAATCAAATCACCTCATGGCCCTCACTTTCTTTCTTTAGGACTTGAATTACAAAAAGGAATTTTAAAATTTGTATTCTTTTTCTAAAAAAAAATAAATAAATAAATAAACAGAGCCATGGGTTTAGTAATATCTCTGCAAAGGGAAAGACTCTTGTTGGTTGCACTGATCTAGAGCGGGTGAAGCCAACATATGTTGTTCTCAGAAATTTAATCTAGAAAGAAACTAAAGAATGAATAACAAGTTTTAACTATAATTAGAGTTATATATTCCACGTCTAATTTCTTTAGTACCCAAAAACAAAAATTCTTAACATTTACATGTGTGGTCCGACCGGCATTCAGCTCATAAACTGCTGGTAAACTGCGGAAGCGTTGGAGTTAAAACCGGACTCCGTCACCGGTTCCATCTTTGGTTCTCCTTTCGGGACCATATAACTCATTTCATTCATGGGCTGACTCTGATGTCCTAAATATGGATTAGCTGTGGGCAATGCTGGTAACTTACCCTGGTAAGGAGGACCCAAACCAGACAACCCCAGACTAGCTAACCCTGCTTGATTCATTCCGAATCCAAACCCCGGGCCTGGCCCTAGCTGTTGTCTCCCCTGGGGAAGCCCGAATGAGCCCAGTGAAGGTCTTTCAAACCAAGCTGTGTTGCCCCGGATTTGGGATGGCTCGGGCCTGTGAATGTGACTTGTAGTAGAAGGAGCTTGTTGGGTGGAGTGTGCGTTTGAGTTCACGTGGGCACTGTTTCGGGCTGCTGGAACATCATGGTTGTGCTTACCCTCGTATGTTGTGATGACTGATTTCAGGTCATGAGAAGCACGCTCCACGTGCTTACGGACATTGCACCCAGAACTTGTGCACTTGTAGTAACTCCTGTATCACAAATTTTTTTTCATTTTCAAAAATCAATTGCCTGAAGATTTTAACAGGATGTATTAAGCAATGGCCTAGAATATCAACCTGGGGTTCGGGTTTCCTTTAACAACTTTCTGTCCATATTTGCGCCAACGATAGCCGTCATCAAGGATATCCACCTCACTGGTGGTTTGGACCACAACTCTGGGTTCTCTAATGGCTCTAGTAGCCCCACTCATCTCTGGAGCATAACTTTCGATTCTCCTGAAATACCATAGAATATATAAATATACTAACAAGTAATTTTCTTCATGAAAGGATTTAAAACAAGAAAAAGTAGAAACCTTCTCTTTGATTCCAATTCATCTCCTTCACCGTCATAACCTAATGATACACTACCATGCGTTGCACGATCATCATCGTCTTCATCATTTGAGAAATTAGAAGACCCATCCACACCATCCCTCGACTCAAACAAAGTGCCATTTTGAGCCTGGAAAGTGGTAGTAGCTCCATTGCTGAATTCTTGGCCCAGATGTGCCAAGGATATAGCCTCGAGGTTGTCAGGTTTCCAGCCTCCTCCAACATTTCCGTCTTGCATACCTGACCACATGGAATCTCCAGCTGCACCAGTGCTAGGCTGTTCAGAATCAACTGGCATATCACCAACTGAATTTGAGGTCCCAATATTTGATCTACGGTTGGGAGGAGGTTTAGGGTGGTTGTGGGTTCCCTTGTAGATAATTTCTGTTACATGACCTTCCTGAGACCGTTCTACTTTTTTCTTAACTGGACAATTTGTATGGGTGCACTTGTAATAGCTCCGAGGGTACTCGCTTCCTTTCACGTGTTTCTGCCCATATTTTCTCCAATTGTAACCATCTTCAGCTGTGCTGCCACCATTACTGGGATCTCCACTACTTCTTTGATCTCCGTCATCAAGTTCATCAAAAGGTGGTGAATGCTCTGTAGCACTTTGAGTCTGCTCTGGTAAGAGATTGCTGCTCCCATTGTTACCCACCTGGAGTCTACCAAAATTAGCCTCCTGAAACAGCGCACTGTTGTTCATAGAGTCGGTTTTGGGTGGTTCTGAACTTAGACACTGAACTGAGGTATCGGAATGAACAGACATCCCAAAACCAGCAAAAGACTGGAGCAAAGCCATAAAGTTTACTTGGTCAATTACATGGAAAAGTAGTAGACACTGAATGCAAATACATGTGATTACTGCTATAGGTCTATGGACAAACACGTGGGCCACATACATACACAGGATAATGAGGAAGAGAACAGTTGCTTACTTTGTTTCCCGCATTAAAATAAGGGAATGAAGCAGATTCGGCAATGGGTTTGAATGCAAATGAAGTGGCATTGATGTCATCAAAAGTATTTTCCTTGCCCTTATCAGGATCGCCTACCATCAACATCGAATCTTGATTGTTTCCGCTTGCGCCAAATAAGAATTTCCCCGTTGTAGGAGATGGTTGAACCTACAGAATAAACAAGATGAGATTGCATACCACGCCCAAATAGCACTTTTGATAAATGCAACAAAATGCAGGAATAAGACTGCATACCACAAGAAAATATTGCGAAATGTAATAATCTGAAAGGAAATTATGCTGTTATGTTCCATAAACAGGATGCCCTTTATATTTATTTCTCATATTAGTATGGGAAATGTAATTGAAATGACACGTGAGTAGTCAAACTTACAGATACAAGACATCAATAATGACAATTGACTAAGCATGTACCTCATAGTGTGTGGGATTGGCTTCATAAATCATACCTTGGACTCTTTTTTCCAATTTAGACACATTTTCATCTATATCTAGTCAATATTAGTAAAGGGAATAAGACCATAATCCTGTAAGCGTAAAGAGAAAGATGCATGCAAAACCTTAAAAACAAAAACTGAGCCAGAAAACAGACAGTTCAAATTCAGTATTCAAATTTCTTCTCAATAATTAAAGGCCCGACAGCCGTCAATAGCAGACAAACTCAGTTACTCAGGAAAGAAATATGAAATAACTATGGATACCAATCATCATGTAAAATTCCTAAGCTAGCATATAAAACAACACAAAAGTAATAATAACTACCTTATCCCTAGTGTGTTCACATTGCAGTATTCGAAAAAGAGCATCTCAAGTTAGCATTAATGTTAAAATTTATTGACTAACTTTATGATGAAGAATTTACCAGTGAGTTGAGGAAAACAGGAGAATCTAACAGAGTTGTAGGGCTAAGGCCAGGCGGAATTGTCAAATACGGAGACCGAAAATCTGGTTTTTTAGAAAGATCCGCCGTCCTGATGCTCTCCGTGTTCAGCCTCGGAGCATTAAAACCAGATCTAGCTGCAATCCTATCAATAAGAGCTCCCCGGGCACTCAACTTGGACCCACTCAGTGCATTAAAGTTGCTTGATTCATCATCCCTGACCCTGGCTTCATCTTGACCATCTTTATCAGCAGCTCCAATTGCAGCATGTTGTTGAGTTGCGGAAAATAGGGGACTACTCGTATTTCCACTATCCGAGTCCATAACAGGATGTGATGCAACCTCATCACTGATAACTGACGAAAAATAGGGTCTTGAACTTGCGCTTGGAGGCATCCAATCTCCCAAAATTGCAACATGATCATCAAATCCACCCATGAGAATTTTAGAGTTCTTATGGCAAGAACCACAAAATTACAGAGCTGGATCTCAGTGATGTCATTAAGAAAAAAATTAAGTCAGATTCCATATTAGTCACGCTAACTCTGTAATGGTAGAAAAGAAACCCCCCACAGAAACTCAGTGATATCATTACAGCAGATAATAAAAATATTTAATCTAGAACAAGACTGATTCCGACTAAATCCTTACTATCATTCAGCTAATCAAAAACGGAGGAGAGAGTCATATTAGATTATAAGCTCAAAAAATGGCTACATCAATATTACTGTCCAAATCAATTTAGCAAAGAAATCCCTTTTAAAAAAATTGAGCAAAAAAAGCTAATAAAAGCAAACCCCTGTTATAAATTTGCCTGAGATCTGCCAATAATATATCTGAGAGAGTGCAAATAGCAATTAGAAAATCATCGAACACATTCGAAATAAAGTTTCAATACACGTCAACACCAACTCCACTCAAAAGTCTCAATTACTACAAAGATTATGAACAAAAACGAACTCATTTTCCAAATCCAAAACACATCGAGATCTAAGAAATCAGGGGAGAATAAAAGGCGAAAATAACCCAAAAAAGCAAAAACATAACTTTTGTGTGCATGGACCATATCAGGTACAAGAAGGGGAGGCAACTCAAAAAAAAAAACATCAATGGCCCAGCCAATAAATTCCTCGCAAGAGCAAATACGGCAAAACAGAAGAAGAACGAAAATCACAAAACAAAAACAAGTACAGTAGTCAATGATTAGTAAATGATTAACGAAGAAGAGTTCGCAGTACCTCGTAGAGCAGCCAAAATTAAGAAGGAAAAGACCTTTTCTCTGACTCGCCTCAGATAATCTTCTGCCTAATTGAATTTTCCCCCATTAAATGATACCAGAGGCCAAAAAAGCGTTTATTCCCCCTCCTCCACAGCGAGCAAGAGAGAGAAACAAAAGCTGTAGATTTCTCTCTCTAGAAATGGCACAGCAGTTCAGCAAGCAATGCGATTGCTTATGAGAGACAAAAGGATGATTTTATTTTTTATTTTTTTATTTTCCGAAAATAATAATAATGAGAAAAATGGTAAGGGTCTGTTTGGAAGTTATGATTTTTTTGATCCTTTTGGAAACAAATATGTTCACACAGCAGCACTACAACCTGATAAACCTTTCACTGACAACTATCAGCACTGATTCTAATATTTTAATTCTCACAAGTACCCAGGGACAAAACCGGGATTTCATACATTTGACCCACCAATCATTGGCCGCCACGTGGGTTGAGGAAGTTTGACTGGAGAAAGTAATTAAAAGGAAGGTTAATAATTGGGTGGTTCAATAATTGGGAAAGCAATATAATGCAGAGAATTAAATTTCTGTAACTGATAGGTAGGTGGGTGTGGGGTTTGGGGGGTGGTATGTTGTAACGGCAGAGTAAGTCATGCGTGGAGTGTTTGTGTAGGTGAGGTGGTGTGCCACGTGTACTCTTCAAAACTGAATTTGTTATTTTGGTGATTTATTTCATTTATTTATTTAGTTATTTATTTATTTACCATTATTCGAATATTAGAAGTTTTAAACCACAGCTTGAATATTTATTTAATTTTAAGGAATAATCTTAACAAAGCATCCTGAATTCTTTGCTTAAATTATGGATCAATTGACGAAAAATAATTTATAAAGTGCAATAAATCCAACTTAAAGAATAAATGTGCTATTCCACTGTTGAATAAACCCAAATGATACTTATGCCCTTTATTTCATTATTATATTATTATAGAGTGAGGCTCCTGTGTGTCCAGTGCACGGACTTGACTCGTGCGCCCAACCCTACCTATTTGTTAAACGGATCATGTATAAGTTTAAAAAAATATCTAAACTCATATTTTCACCTGCTAGTGCGTGTGGTTTTTTTCTCTCACATGCTTGCGATTCTTCTCTACAAGAAAGGGAAAACAGAGATTTCATATCTTCATCTGTCAATTTCATACATTTCTCACAATTAATAGATTCAATTCTAGCCTCATCGTTGAAATTCAGATTTCAGGAGCGAAATTTCGATTATCGTTGACAATCCAGATTTCATACCTACATTTTCCGACGGATCCTTCTTGTACGGCAAATAGGTAATTTGAGTTCTACAATAATGAATTTGGCGTGTTATTATTTTTAAAGATAAACTGCAAGCCTTACGGCTCTCATGTACTCATTATCGATACATTTTTTTCCTTCTTGATTAAACCTACTTTTGAGTTTTTGTGTGTGAAGGGGCGGATTTTTGGGTAGGGTTAGCATATACTCTTTGTTTGGAGATACAACCGAATAGATTCATTTTAATTTATCAGTAACAATGAGGATTAATAGATGTGATTTTTCAGTTTTGGTGGTTTGATATACTAACATAGAACTTTAAAATTTGAAATCTACTAAATTCGAATTTCGTAATTGAGATGATAGTGGAGGAGTAGTTGATTGAAAAATCCTAAAATGATTAGTCTTGCTTGTAGGAAGCAATTTGAATTGTTTAGAAATGAATAAGTTGTGTGTACGTTTAATGGGTAGCAGTTGTTCGTGTGATAAATTTACAACTTAGAAAATATAAAAACATTGTGCATAGATGTATGATTAAGTTAATTAATAGAGTGAAATAGTGAGAGGTGCATATGTATAAATATAAGAGTAGATAGTAATTGGATATCATGGTTACATTTGAATCTCACTAGACAATAGGACTAATCATTCCATCGATGTACATTAATAAAAAGGTACAATTTTAATCATGAATATTTGTTTGATCAATTGAGTTCAAATTAATACTTGGAGTAGATTTGTTGTGAAGTTGCTTGAAGTAATAATGTATGACATTGCTGAAATTTGAGGTGATGTTGGCTTGACATAGTTCCATATACTATGAAAAACCACATTTATGAGGTTCCACAATAATGAATTGTAATTTTTGTGTTGTTAGCTTGAATAGTAATAATTCAGAAAATACATTATTTGATTCGAAATGATATTACTTTTAGTTATTACATTATACCCTTTAATAATATCTCTTATAATCTTTACAAGTAACAACTATACCCTTGAATAGTAATGAATTTCCTTTTGTTCTGTGAATCATATAAGTAATTTTAAAATGTTGTTGATGGCACCAGTGGCGGACGCAGGATTTCCGTTGAGGGGGCCCAATTTTTCTCATACAATAGTTCGTGTTTTTTGTTCTACAAATTTTAAGAAGAATTATTTTATTTACCAACTTTTATTAACATTTTTCTAAAGATGTTTTAGTATTTTTAATTGTATTATGTAAGAGTAACAATTTTGAAACTAAAGTCATTAAAATTATTAAATAAATATGTTATTTAGAGGGAAAATAAATAAATAAAAGAAAGAAATAGAAGAGGAGGAAAAAATAACAGTGCTGCATGAATCGGACGCAGGATTTTCGTCGAGGGGGCCCAATTTTTCTCATACAATAGTTCGTGTTTTTTGTTCTACAAATTTAAGAAGAATTATTTTATTTACCAACTTTTATTAATATTTTTCTAAAGATGTTTTAGTATTTTTAATTATATTATGTAAGAGTAATAATTTTGAAAATAAAGTCATTAAAATTATTAAATAAATATGTTATTTAGAGGTAAAATAAATAAATAAAAGAAATAGAAGAGGGGAAAAAAATAACAGTGCTGCATGAATCGAACACGGGACCTTTAAAACTAAAACATCCTCACTTCACCACTTGGACACAAAAGTATTTTAAGAAAATTTCTATATCTATACTAGTAATTTTTAGAAGTTCAGGGGGACCCAGTGCCCCCTTACCCCCTTCGTACACCCGCCTCTGGATGGCACATTGTTGTATATAATGTTATCCTACAATTGTACATTATAAATGAAATCCTAAGAGTAAAGAATAATTAGTTATGATAAAAAAATTGTATTACTTTAGGTTATTACATTATACACTATAAGAAAATCTGTTATACTCTTTAAAAGTATCTACTGTACTCTTTAGCATTAATGATATTACTTCCGTTCTATATATCATATATACCCTTTAACAGTAGTCGTTGTACCCTTTAGCAGTAGAAGTTATACCCTTTAGTAGTAATGAATGTGTCTGCGCTCTTCGTTTTTTTTTTTCATTCATTAAATTTACAGATAATTATATTATTTGTTGTACCTACTATTGTGCACTTAGATTAATAAGGTAATTGTTCATATGCAGATCTTATTCTATTCTTATCATCTCAAGATGATATTTATGATCTTATTCAGCGAATTTCAACACAATCAGAACAAGTAGTCCAAAACAAGGATTTATCTAATATGGTGTTTGATCCAGTTTATTCAATTACACAAGGAAGGAAGAAGAGGACATAGAGCAAGTTCCAAAAAATCAAAAGAAATCAAGGGAAAACATTAGAGTTAGTAAAGGAATTTGGACCTAAAACTTCAAATGCTCATTTAGTTTAGTAATGTTACAAATTAAATATTGTGACAGATTTTGATAAATTATTATATTCTTTTTATATTTTGTATGAGTAAACTTTTTTATAATTACGAAATGCTTTTATTGAAAATACATTGTTAAATGTAGGTATTATACTAATATTTTTGTTGTTATGATGTAATACCCTCATTTAAATTTACAGGAAAACAATAATTGAATACCCTTCATTTACACTTTGTTAACTTGTATAAAGTTATTGAATGTTATACCCTTTAGTATTGAGTGACATACCATTTTGTATAAAATCATATACCATATGCACTATGCCATAATACCTTAACAAAATAAACTTGAAGCACTGCAACAACAGATGCTCTAAACTACATACCCTTTACCTGATAACAATATATCATTTATTCATCAACAATATACCCTTTACTTATTAATAATATACCATTTGCAACTACATACTATTTACACGAAAATAATATACCCTTTATAAAACAATAATACAATCTTTACACCATGTTATAATACCTTAGTAACACAAACTTAAAACACTGACAATAACATGAGCACTAAACTCCATACCTTTTATATGACAACAATATATCCTTTACTCATCAGCAATATACATTTTACTCATTAACAATATACCATTTGCAACTACATATTATTTACATGAAAAATTTTACTCTTTATATAACAATAATATACTCTTTAATTACTGCATGTTATAATACTTTAATAACAAAAACTTAAAAAAAATTGTCAACAACATGAACACTAAATTTCATACCCTTTACATGACAGCAATATACATTTTACTCATCAACAATATACTCTTTGCAACTAAATACTATTTACAAGAAAAAAAATATTCTTTACATAACAATAATATACTCTTTAATTAAACCATGTTATAATACCTTAATAACAAAAACTTAAAAAACTGTCAACATGAGCACTAAACTCCATACCCTTTACATGACAACAATATACCCTTTACTCATCAGCAATATATCATTTACTCATCAACAATATATCCTATGAAACTACATACTATTTACACGACAATAATATTAGTCCATAGATTTTTGTGTTGCATCCTTCTTTTGCTTCAAATTGGTCACGTCTAGACGAGCACTATTTTGATCTCATTATAACAAAAACTTGAAATAATAAAAATCATATAAAATAGGATACTAAACAATAATAAATTATAGAATATCTTACTAGGGAAAAAAATTATACAAAAAAAAGGTCTAAATATAAGTGTTTGACTTGATTAAACCTTGATCTAACTAGTTGATAATTGGATTAATTCATGAGCAATTTCAAAGTGTGATAAAAGCTTTTATCCAAGTGAAAAAAATTGTAGTAGTACTAGATATCATTTGTACTAATGTTTTGTGCTAGATATGGAGCGACGGAGCCCACAAGAAACAAGACAAAAAAAATATAATCATCCATTTTCAAATTGCAGCTGAGTGTGTGGTAAAGATAGAATTTGATCTCTGAAATCATCCACAAAGAACCATACAAGTGATGATTCAAGACACATTTTTCACATTCATATGCCCAACAAAATTCATAGTTCTACTTTGGAGTTATTAAAATCAACTGGAATTGATTCCATTCACCACACTACTCTATATTGGATGATGCCACACATAGTGATAATGGGGTTATTTTCCGTTGCTTCAAACAAATCCTATAATATAAATAGTACACTACTTTACCAAATGCAACATACAATGTAATATAATCTGAAAGAGTGTTTATACGAAAGAATCTAGGATATGCAAGTACATAATCATATACAAGCATATAGCACCAAAAATTGAGAAACCTGATTTTTTTTTTTTTGACAAAATTCCTAATGCATTCAAGAATGAGTCAAATAGATTTGATAATCTATTCCTTCATGCTCCTAAACCTAATGCAGACAAACAAGATAAAAGAACTGTAATTATTGACAACATAGTAAAAATATTTTCTATTAACAAGTACAAATGCACAAGAGCCTAAACTAGTTTCAACTTCTAAATCTTTGAACCATGACATCTAAATATATCGTCAGCCTAAAATTTCTACCTAATTCAATTCAAATATCCATACATATAACAAATATTAGCAGAAACTATGCTCGTTGATATCCATAAAAGTAAATAATGGAAACTCCACAATTATAAAAAAATTCTTAAGGCTGTAGATTTTTGCTTATATTGACAAATTAGAAAATGAAAACTACAAAAATAAGAAATCGAAAATATTTAGGGGGAAATGACATATGTAATCTAGAGGAGAATGAAAAACCTTACGATTCTACAGTCGAAAAGTATTCTACGGCCGACACTTTGAATCAACGGTGCCACCACATACACCGTCGTTAATCGGTGGCGAGGAGTTGTCGAAGAACAGAAACGAGAAGGAGACCCCGCAAGGTTGAGAATTAGAGAGAGAGTATGTGGAGTTAGAGAGATTGCAGATGGGTGACGGCTGGAATGAATCTACGTTTTTTTTTTCCTTATATATTCCGGGTCGGGTTATAGTATGGGCAGAGTCAGGTTTGGGCGCACAGGTCTAAACCCGTGTGCCCGGCACAAGAGCTTTTGCCTTATTATTATATGCGTCAATTTTTATTTAGAATGTGATACATTCCAATAAAAGAACAGTGTATAAATTCTTGGCTCAAAAATAGTATAACTAAAATATAACATTCTTGATAAACACTTTTGATGTTATTATAAATTAAGGAAGAAAAATGTTACTAATAGAAATTTACTTGTGATATTCACTTTAGGAAATGGCAAAAGCCCCTGCGCATTCGGGGACACGGAGGGATACTCTGTGTCCCCATGTGAACACAACTCTCTCCCCTCTATATTCTATTTAAATATATGTATTGTTAGTATTTTAAATTAAAAAGGGGCACGAAAATTGTAAAAGCACACGAAATGTGCTCCGTGCGCCCGGGTGCACAAGAGCCTCACTCTTAGGAAATTGAGTATATAAGATTATGACTCAGTTTTTTTAAAAATTAATCTAATCTTTTATGGTATCAATCTAATTGAAGTTTTAGCATATATATACTCCCACAGTGTTAGGCTACAATAAATTATATATATATATATATATATATATATATATATATATATATATATATATATATATATATATATATAATTTTATTATTATTATTTTTCTTTACTTAAGAGAACCTATGTTATTGATTATTGTGAGTGTTGGATAACAAAGTATGAAGTTATAATAATGTTCGATGATAATTCCTTTTAATTAGAAATGCAAAAATAGTATTGGAATAGAAAAAAAAATAAAAATACAAGGAGATTATAGAAATGAATGGAGCAATATTATATAACTAAGTCGCAACTCTAATTGTGAATATATATGTTAAACAAGTGATCCTAACTCATTAGAATTAATTAAAAAGTTAAATAGGACTTTGGGTTAAATGAGCATGAAGTGTAATTTAAATTTAGGGTGATAAAATGGAGTTAGGGTGATTGTTTCTAAAAAAAATTATACTCTTTATTTAATGGTAGAAATTAAATTTTAAATTAATCTAATAATTAAGATCTACGAGTGTACCATAATTGAACACTTAAATTTGATGCTAAACAGACCACTATAGGTCAGCATAACAAATTTTAAATATTTTAATTTAAAAATAAAAATAATATATAAAACAATAGATTTATAATTCTCTCTGTATATATTTAATTATAAATATTAGTACAACAAAAAAATCAGTAAACTTAGTTACTTATACTAATAAAAAAATCAATTATAAATAAAAATTATAAAATATTTGTTCAAAAAATTACATATACAAATTAAAAATAAATAAATAAATCATGAATGAAAAAAAGAAAGAGAGTAAATTGATTCCCCATAATGTCATCGAGTTCTTGTCCTATCACATAAACAAAAGCCAAAAATATAAGATTCTCTCATCCTAATTAATTCACAATTCAAACGCTAGTAGTAATTATGGTGAAAATGCAGTCCCAAAATAATAATAATTATTATTATTATTGGTGACTAGGAGTCACTTTGATTTGGAGAATCTTCCAATCCTTATAATATTGGAAATCAACAAAATGTAAATTTTAACACTTTATTTTGAAAAAAAATCATTTACTATAATATTTTCGAAAGAAATACCATTTAAAAAAATCTGAACATAATTATTCTTAGTTTAGATCCAAAATGTAAATTTTAACACTTTATTTTGAAAAAAAAAAATTCATTTACTATAATATTTTCGAAAGAAATACCATTTTAAAAAAAAATTTTGAACATAATTATTCTTAGTTTAGAATCCCTTATGTTACCACGTCTGACATACACAATTTTCATGCAATACGCCGAGATTTCATGTTATTACGCTTGTAATTATGTCAGCAACACATCATATATAAATTTTGCGATTATACCTGCAACTATCATGCAATTTTATAAATAATTTTTTATGTGACTCTATAAACAATTATATTTGTGATTATACACATGCTTTATTTACTAATATATGTGTGACACTGCCCTTGATTATGTATTAATTATATAATAAAAAATAATAAAATAGTAAAAAAGTGGCATTTTTTAAAAAAATTATATTAGGTGATACTTTTCAAAATTAATTACACCTCTAATCACTCAAAATGTATCAATTTTACCATTTTAGTCGGTCAATTCAAAAGTATTCATTTTCTTTTTTGATAAAAGAGTCTCACACATAGCTAACAACTTTCCCCTAATACAACTAACAGGTACACATATAATAATATTAGATTTGGTCTCTGTGCAACCGAGGACACACCGTGCCCCCACGAGAATACAAAGAATTTTAATACTAAAACTATTGTGTTTCCAAGTGGACACAGTGTGTTTCCGGGATCACAAAGAGTTTTTGCCATAATATTACTCTTTAATATACAAGTGAAAAAGCAAATAGACGCATATCATGGCTCGAGGGAATATTATTTTGGACACTTTTCACAATTTCTCTATAATAATTCAACACTACCTATGAAATGACTAATGAGTATAAGATTATTCACTTACTTAAAAGATTAAAAATTAATATTATTTTGTGTGTGGAGGTACTTATTATATTAGTGAAATGTAGTGATTTATGTGTGGAACCTTTTTCCAAAATGAAAAATTAATTTAAGAAAAATTAATTTAAAAGTGAATGTTCAAAACAGTAAAATTAATACTCCTCCGTCCCAAAATTTTTTGCAAAAAATTTTGAGACGTAAGGAGTATATTAGAGGTAATTGACAAATTGAATTATATTTTAATAAAAAATTATACTTTGATTGCTGAAAATTTATGTTTACTTTAATTTTTAACTAATTCCTAACATAAAACATCTTTAATAAAAATAATTAATTAGAAAATAAACAATTTAATTGAGATAATTTCTTGTTCTAATATTTATATTTATGATTGGCGCTACAATGCGTGTAAAAGGGAAAATTAAAATAAAAAATGAGGTAATTAAGTTACACATTCCCTGGTTGATTTTTCATTAATCGACTCATTAATCAAATTAAATAACTTTAATCAGGAATAATAAATAAATAAATAAATAAGTTGTACAAGTAATTACTTAAACATCGAAAATAAAACAAAAACGATCAATATTATATACGTACACAAGATAACTTTTTTTTAATTTTATATAGTTTATGGAATTTTTTTAATCACGGCCGCTTCTTCGCCTGCATTTGTGCAATAAAATAAAATTTCAAATATAATTGTTTTGGACAAATATAAATCTAAGGTGGTCACTTATGTGACGTATTTATGTCCACTTCTATCTCATGAAGAAATGAACATAACGCGGACAACTTACTTATTTATTTTAAACTTAGCACAAATTTGTCTGGAGTCTAACAAATTAAGATGGAAATATGTTAATGATAATTGTAAAAAATATCCAAAATAAAAAGTCAAAAATCAGCCACCCATCAAATAATTTATATAATATTTATATCCAATTGTCCATTTTTAGACCAAAATACTCTCACCATGTCGAAATGTTATTTCGGGATTCAAGTTAAATTCCTTTCTTGGATTCTCGGTTGTGAAAATAGGGAGAAAGGTGTGAATTAGTCAAAGTTTTGTAAGAGTGTAGGGATTGAGGTCGGGAGAGAGAAATTCTATGTGATTGTAAAAAATTTTCACATAGTGGTATTTTCTCGATCCGTGGTTTTTCTCCAGTTTTGGAGTTTTCCACGTAAATTCTTGTGTTGTGTTTTTTATGTTCTTCTTTATTTGTCCATTAGAATGAATGATGATCTGTTTATCCCAACAAGTGGTATCAGAGCCCAGTTCGGAAGCTTAAAAAGTTCTTAGTATGCTCTGAGGTTGCAGCACAGTCTGACCTTCCACATCAAAAAAGACTTTATGAGAGGAAGAGTGTTATTCATTAGGCTAAGGGTGACATGAAAGAAGTGGAAAAAGCTAGTGGCACAAGGGGGTCAGAAGATCAGTCGGATGTGGTGGCATCTCCTTTCTTGCGGTGAAATGCGTCGGGCTGTGGCGACAGTGGCGTGGCAAGGGGTAGGATTTGTGGGACAGCAGTTTTTGGTGGAGTTCTTGGACCTGAAGCAATGTGGATTTTTGGGACTCCCAGTGGTGGAGTTGGCTTAACAGCGACATAGGGTTTTCCATGGATTTCGGCTCAAGGAGGTTTGAAAGGAACGGGTTTTCCGGTAATGACGGTGGCGTGGAGAAGTGGCAATTCAACGGGGAAGATGACGATGTGGTACTTGGTATCGGGGATGCTAGATCGTTAAAGAGTAAATGACCGACAAGTGGGAAAGCAATGTGAATTTCGGAGGGTTGGAATCGGCTTCAAGTGATGACACTTTCAGTAGGAAAAATAGTTCGGTCAAACATGGTGTAGCTTGACGGTAAAAGGCACTAACGTCATATCGGTACAATGACAATTTTTGCTCAAGGTGTAGCAATGGTGGGGTAATTGCGGTGGAGCAATGGCACGATAATTGTTTAAGGTGGAGCAATGGTGACGTTGCTGGTCAAGGAGGAGTTGGTGCGACAACAGCTCCGAATGTTGAGTTAATATTATGAGGATCCTTATGACATGTTCAGTTGTCATGGAAATGGATGTAATAATATTAGCTGGTCCACAAGTTTGCACATGGACAATGACTTGGCAGGTGATGTAGGGTGTGTGGTAGATGTATATCGATGGCTGATGGACTTCCAGGGGTAGCTAAGTGCTGGATGTAGCACCATAAATAGCAGCAGGTGTTTTCGATATGTGCCGCAGAAAATTCTTAAAATGGTTGATTCTAAGTGGTCTACTCATATGGTGGATTAGAATTCTCGGGTTTAAGAATGGATTGTCGATGAAGACAATGATTCTTAGAATAGTTGATTCTAAGGGATTCTCGGGGTTGAGAATGATTGTCGATGAAGACAATGAATCTTCTTTTATTTTAACAAGGTGGAGATTGTTGGTTTTGTCAAAATAAATTAAGGTTGGTTTTTTGTCCCACATCAGATGTGATATCAAAAGGGGGAGGATTTCTTATGCTATTTAAGGAGGTCCCTAATTTTGATGTTAAGTGCACAAATCAAGTACACTTTAATCTTTGTGTTTGATTCTAGTTAAATTCCTTTTTTGGATTCTCGGTTGTGAATTGGGAGAAAGGTGAGAATTAGTCAAAAGTTTTGTAAGAGTGTAGGGATTGGGGTCGAGAGAGAGAAATTCTGTGTGATTGTAAAAAATTTCACATAGTGGTATTTTCTCAGTCCGTGTTTTTTCTCCGGTTTTGGAGTTTTCCACGTAAATTCTTGTGTTGTGCTTTTTATGCTCTTCTTTATTTGTCCCTTAGGAATGAATGAGGATCTGCTTATCCCAACAATTCCGACACTGCTTTCGACATCATCGATTGTCGAATTTTGTGTCGGAACTCCGATATAGCATTCCGACAAGGTAGGAGTATTTCATCGGATGTTGAAATTGGTGTCGGAACCCCGACATAGCATTCGGACAGAATAGGGGTATTTTGATCAAAAAATGGACAAATGGATATGGATGTTATACAAATTATTTGATGGGTGGCAATGATTTCCAACATTAAAAATTGGTTATTTGGGCTTGCATTCCAAAATGTTATGTGAATGCGGGTGTACCCGATACACAAATGCTAATCTGTCCGCCCACATTTAAAATATAGTATACATTTATTAATGAAAATTTTACAATTTTAATTTAATATAAACAGTCTCATTTCATTTTTAGTTCCTAATTTTTTTTAATCCAAAAGTTGTAATTTTGGTTCCTATTGTTAATGTTTTAGACAAAAACTGTTGAATAAAAAAAAATGTAACTAAATAGAGGGTAAGAACATTAAACTGTTTCTTTACAAAATTTAATCACATGGAACAAAATTTTAACTTTTAATACAAAAAAATAAAATAAAATAAAATGATACTTCTCACATAGGATCAAATGTGCAATTATCCCTAATTAATAAAAAAACACTTTACACTAATTAATAAAAATTTTATACAATTTATTAGCAATATACTCATTAAAAAAAATTCATACTCTCTATATCCCATCCATATATAAGTTCTCATTTACTTTTTTGTGTGAATTAAGGAATATTATTATTTTATGTGTAGTGAGTAATTGTATTAGTAATGAATGTGTTCCATATGTTGATCTCTTTACTAGAAGGAGAAAATTAGATTATTTGAATAGAATACATAATATAATAAAATAGAAACCTTTTAAGTTGATTAACTCTATCACGATATATCAACTCAGAGTCTTGTGTATATTCTTGGAAGATTCTGATGGGCTACAATCAACTCGAAATTTTTTAAGACTATATCACTTTTTATTGAAGACATTATCATTTTTTTTAAAATATTATTAATTTTTATTTATACAATAATTTGTTAATAAAATAATTTACAACACTGTTATTATTTTTCATCAATTGAAAATCACATAACAATTTTTTAAAAATCCAAAACCATGCCAATATATTATACAAAGCTGATATAAAATCGAATCAAATTATTTCGATTGGTTATTTCAATTAACCAAACCGAATTTTATTAAATTTATTTGTTTTTATAATTTAATAATCTTTATATCATTTTATTATATTTTCACTATTTAAGAAATTATTACGAATAATAAATTTTATATTATACACTTCTAGAGGGAATATATAATATAATACTATACATATAAGCCTTGTGACTTGTTAGAGATTAAAAATGAATACTCTTTCTATGTTTGTTTTTGCACGCAAATTAAGAAATATAATATTTTGATGTATAGGAAAGTGAGATAAATAATATTTAATGTGAAGTTGGTAATTGCATTGGCAAAATCTTGTGTGTCCTCGGGACACACCGTGCCCCTATGGGAACACAAGAATTTAATACTAGTTTTTGTCATTAATTAATATTTTATTCTTGTGTTCCCATGGGGGTACGGTGTGCCCCCAGGGACACAGGAGACCAACTCAATTATATTAGTGTTGGACGTAGGCCTTATATGAAATAATTATTTGTTTTGTGTAGACACAACTTGATTAAAAAAAATGTAAACTTTAACTTAAGAAAAACCAAATTAAAAAGAGAAAAGATTAACCCGGGACTTAAGGAGTATATATTTCACTTTTTTTTTCACGATAAAAGTTTATACTATCTAAAATAAACCTATAAAATAGATGAGATTATTTTAAATCTAAAGTAAATTTTGGTATTTAAAACAAAAAGCAAATAAAGTCTTAAGGATATGTTTGGATGGATGGATTTGAGGAAATGATTTATAAATCCCTTCCTCAAATTCATACATCATGTTTGGATGCCACTTGAAATCAACGGATTTATAAATTCAAGATTTTAAATCAATGGATTTCAAATCATGGATTTAGATTTCAAATCATGAATTTGATTCTGAATTTTTTTAGTTGTTTTTTAATGAATTTCAAATCCTTACTCAAACCGTGTCATTTGAAACACTTCAGTTGTTGTGCAATTGATTATATTAATATATAAAAATAGTATAAAAATTAATAAATTAATATATATATATATATATATATATATATATATATATATAATATTAATATTTTAAACTCTACCATCCATCCTACCCCTACCCACCCCACCCAACCCCCACACCCCAGGGCCACCCACCCTAAAATTTTTTTATATAAAATTTTAGATTTGAATATTTAAATAATAAAAATATTACCACACAACCTACCCCTACTCACCCCCCGCACCCCCACCCCTACCCCAATTTTTTTTTTTTAAATTTTAGATTTTAATATTTAAATAATAAAATTATTACTACCCAACCCAACCCACCCCACCCAACCTACCTCCTCCCCACCTCACCCCTCCCAAAAAAAATTTAAAAAAAATTAGATTTTATTTTTTAAATATTAAAATCTAAATTTTTTTTTAAAAAAAATTGGTGGGTGGTGGGGGTGGTGAGTGGGGGTGGGATGGGTGGATGGATAGATTGGTAGGATTGGGCGGTAATATTTTTATTATTTAAATATTAAAATCTAAAGTTTTATATAAAAAAAATTGGGGGATGGTGTTGGGTGGGGTGGGGTGGGGTGGGTGGGGGTAGGGTTGGGTGATAATATTTCTATTATTCAAATATTAAAATCTAAAATTTCCTAAAAAATTTTTTTTAAGGGGGTGGGTAGGGGGTAGCCTACCCTGGGTAGGTTCGGTGGTAGATAGAGCTTTTACATGAATCAAGCTGCTCGATAGCTCGACTCGACTCGGCTCGATAAAGGTCGAGCTCGACTCGTCTCGTGTCTACTCGAACTCGAGTTAGAGCTCGTCTTAATATTCGCTACGTTATCGAATCGAGTTTGGCTCGGCTCGATAAAAATATTAATATTAAAAATAAATATTATATAATAATAATTATATATATTAATAATTATTATTAAATATAATAGTATTAAATATATTGATTAAAATTTGGCTCGATTAGGCCCGAAAGCTCATTAAGGTTAGAAAGCTCGACTCGTTTTGCTTAATGAGTCGAGCTCGAGCTTGAATTCGAGCTCGAGCTCGGTTGAGTAATTTTCGAGTCGAGCTCGAGCTCGCTCGTAGGCTCGTTATCAAATCGAGCCGAGCTCGAGCTCGAGCTCGGCTCGATAACTACTCTAGCCGAGCTCGAGTATGCACTATTGGAGCTCGCTCGGCTCTTTTAACAGCCCTAGATGGATAGAGTTCCCTCCTAAAAAAATTATATGTAATAAAATTTTTAATTTTAATATTAAATATAATAAAATTTTATTATTTTTATTTATCATATATAAAATTATATTTTAAAAATAATTTTTGAATCATGAATTTGAAATCCTTTCAAAAGTCTATAATTTATCCAAACAGTGGAATTTAAATGAATTGATTTAAAATTCAAGAAATTTAAAATCCACTCATTTTCAAATCCATTGGATTTGAAATGAATTAATCCAAACACAACCTAATAGTTTTTACATTTTCTTTATGTAAAAGATTAATCAATAATTAGGATCCACATTTGTATTTAAGTCAATTTTTAACTCAAATATATATAAATTAGTACAAATCCCGTGTGTTACGCGGGACATGAAATTATAATTTAATTTACTAACAACAAAAATATATATATTATAATAAAATTAATATGTATTAATAGAAGGAAATAAACGTATTATTAAAAAATTGAAATCAACATCATATCAAAATAAAACTCTCATTTGATATCTTAAAGAAAAAATTATAGTAAAACTAACATATATCTTTATCAAATCAAAAGAAATTAAAATAAAATATTAATGAAAATAATTAATAGAAATTCAAAAAAAAAATAGATAGAATGGATAATTATAAAAAAAAAACGGTATATTTTAATCTGAAAAAATAAGAAAGAATAAATTTAATTTACATACTTATAAAAAATATTAAAATTAAAAAATAATGAAAAATTATTAAAAAAACATAAAAATTAAAAGAAGTAAAATTAAATTAATATAAATCAATTTGAAGAAATAAAAAAGAAAAAAATCATAACAAAATTATTTAAAATAAATTGAAATTTTGTCCATAAAAAGAATTAATAATAAATAATAACAAAAGACAAATTTAATTTACTTTTTAATTTAAAAAAAAAAGAACTAAAACAAAAAATATGATACTAACCAATAGAAATCAATTAAAAATAATAATGAAAATTATTAAGAAGAAACAAAAAAAATTAAAAGAAGTAAAATTAAATTAATATAAATCAATTAGAAGAATACGAAGAAATAAAAAAAGAAAAATAAATCATAACAAAATTCGTTCAAAATTTTGTAAATTTGGCCAAGAAAAAAGTTTAACAAAAAGAAATAAGACAAATTCAATTCAAGTAGTAGTACTACTAAATAATAATAATAATAAACTGAATAAAAAATAAAAAATAATATAAAGAAAATCAAAAAATGTAAAAGAGACATGATATTATTATTTTTTTAAAAAAATGGTACCTTTTTTCAGATCTCGAAGAAAGCTTTTGTTCAATTTTCGTGGAAGAGAATAAATGAATAAAAAACTTATTTATAGATAGATGGATAGATATTTAATATATTAAAAATATCTCTTTATCTCCTAAGAAAATAAATTTTTATATTAATAATTAATATAAATAATATTAAGTAAATATATGTGTAGTATATATATGAATAGATATCTCCTATTAATTATAATAAATAAATAAATATATTAATTAAGATACGCTCATAAAATAAATTAATATAAGTAAATTTGAAGAAATAAGAAAAGAAAAAAAAATCATCACAAAATTAATTAAAATAAATTGAAAATTTAAACTTAAAAAAATAATAGTAATAAATAATAATAAAGGACAAATTTAATTTACCTATTAATTAAAAAAATAGAATAAAAAAATCAAACGAAAATTCAAAAAATATAAAAGAGACAATATGATATGGTTAATTATACTGTACACCCGGGTGTACCCACTTTAAAAAAACGTATACAAATATAAACAAAAAAATATACAATTATGAACAAAAATGTATATAATTTAATTGTTAGTTTTTTTAATGAAAAATTGAGTGTAAAAATATACAATTATTAAAAAATATGTATACACTATTGAATAAAACGTTATACGCATATGGATGCTAGTTTTTTTAATGAAAAACTTATTGTGAAAAAAATATAAAATTATTAAGAAACACGCATACAAAATAGAATAAAATGTATACAAAATAGATTAAAAAGTTATACACATATGAGTTGTACCCTTGCACCCGGTGCACTTAATATCAACTCATATGATATTAACTAATAGAAATCAATTAAAAAATAACGAAAATTATTAAGAAGAAACATAGAAATTGAAAGAAGTTAAATTAACTTAATATTAATCAATTCGAAGAAATCAGAAAAGAAATCATAACAAAATTCGTTTAAAATCTTTTAAATTTGGCCATGAAAAAAGTTTAACAAAAAGAAATAAGAAGTAAATAACAGGATATATGTATTATGATAGATATCTCCTATTAATTATAATAAATAAATATATTAATTAAGATATATTCATAAAATAATTATTAAAAATTAAGAATAAAAAAATATATAATTGAAAATAAGAGACGATACCTCGTCAAAATTAAACTCTCCTTTAGTATATTAAAGATAAATTATATATATATATATATATATACAGAAAATTCATAATTAGTGTGGAATAATGGTCGGAATTGCTGGGTAGACACGGATAGTGCAATTATGGTTGTAAACAACATTAAAATACACTAAACGTATCATCCATTAATGGAGCATTCCATTTCAATCTAAGTTTGCCTGCTGCTTTTTATGGGTTGGAATTCGGGTTTGAGAGTTAAAAAGTTAATTGAAATAAATATTAATTTGCACATCAAAATTCTAATTTAAAATATTGTCTTAATTTTAATTCTGTTTAAGTAAATTGTAATATCATTTTAATTGCTTGTGTTATTTTAATTCTATGCATATTAATATTTTTATCTTATTATTTTTGTATTTAAAATTAAAAACAAAGATGAAAAATAATTTATGTTTTTATAAAATAATAACTACAAATAATATTAATAATTTTAATTTTTAAAGTGAAAAATAAAACAAACTGCTGAACTGAAGTGAATTATTAAATTGATTGCATTTTAGAGTTAAATGCATTGTAAAATGTAAGCAACAACAGTAAATGGTCAGGGTTTTTTTTTTTTTTTAAATATAAAGGAGGGATAATATTTTAATTAAAAATCTTGATTAATAAAGAAGTCGAGCTATATTATTAACACAAGTGTATTATAAATAAAAACCAATGACATAATTAGTGAATAATAATGATATGTTTACTAAAAAAATTATTAATTAAGAAAAAATAAAATGATCACATCATACAGTTTCACGCAACTAATTAATGTTGTCTTTTTCGAAATTTTATCAATACAGGGTCTGAAAAATTAGTAAATTATCAATGCATCAATGCAAAGCATGAATTATTTTTTTTATTAATTTGGGACCTGAAATATGTAAAATCAATGATTAGAGAACCGAATCGGACCAGCCGGTTCAACCGGTTGAATTGGGAACCGGCCAAGAAACCGATCCAAATGCACCCTAAAAACAGGATTCTATGTCCAACCGGGAAAAATCGGTTCAAACCGGAATAACCGGATTGAATCAGTTCAAATCGAAAACCGCGGGAATTTTTTTTTTGAATTTTTTTCGTATTTGAGATCCGAGTCGTCGATTAATTTTTGAGCCAACATCTCAAGATATGATGGATGCAAAGAATGGAGTAGTGATCATTATATAGAATCACAGTACCCCTTCTCTTTAATAAGTTTCCAATGTGGGATCTTTAAGTAGTGGGAAAAATGAAGAAAATGTGGTATTTATTTATAGATGTCCAAAATCTCTTTCTCTATTATAATTAGCCAATGTGAGATCTTATCTCTTCCTATAAACATATACTCCTACATTTTACCTACAAGTATTTTATTACTCAATAATTATTTAATTTTGAAATAAATAAATTTATTTGCTAAATTGTATCCAAATAATTATAAATTTTTTTTTGAATGAATATTAATTAAAATTATAGTCAAAAATAAAAAGAATTAACAATTTTCTTTTCATTTTTATTCCAATTCTAATATTCTTAATTAATTTTCTTTTAATTTCAAAGTAAATTTGAATTAAATAAGATATTAATATAAATTAAAATTTAAAAATCATTTTATTTTCACATTTAACTTTACTCTTTCAATCAATTATTTTTCATTACACTAAGTATATTAATAAAAAATTATATATGAAATAATAAAATATTATTAAAACTAAAAAATATATAATTTTTGTTTTTCCTGTTGAACCGCCCGATCCAACCTGTCCGACTTTGAACCGTTAGGGTCACCAATTTGACTTTCGATCTGATTTTCTAATCCCTATATAAAACTATTAATTCAAGACCTGAATTTATCAAATATAGTATCCTATTTTATCAATATAGGGTCTAAATTCAGACCCCAAATTAATAATTATACATATTTCAGGCCTCAGATTAATTAAAAAAATAATTTTCAAACCGAATCGATAGTTTACTATTTTTTAAGTCTCGAATCGATAAAATTCCCAATTGCGGTAGTTCATTTTGTTCATTATATTATTTTATTTCATAATTAAGAGGATGTACCTCTCTTTTAAAAATTAATAAAGTGTGCATTTATTCTTCTTAATTTTAAAGAAATTAAATGGATAATTAGGTAATTAAGATGCTCATTTGAACTCAGTGTATTGGGTAGGAGGATGGGCCCAGTACAAATTGGGAATGGCAAGTGGCGTTGTGTATTAATGGACAAAAATTGTTAAATTGATTTGGCATAGTAAATTGCTACATGCTATTCGGAGCCCCCAAGAAATATAATTCATACTAACTTTAATATCAAAATGGTCCCAAATGATACCACCTATGAAAAATATAGGACATGATACACACAATTTAAAATTATATTGCTCTCTTTCTTTATAACTTACAAATTTGAATTTTATTTTGTATTTAATTTTAAATCCATTAAATTCTACTCTATTATAGCTAAAACTTGCGTGTTCTCGAGACACCGTGACATCAAATTCCACGTTAATCTAAAGTTTTACATTTTTGTAATAAATATTATACTATTTAGTATAAGAATGTATACTCTTGATTTTCTGAGAAAAAAATCTTAAGAGTATTTTTTTTAATCAAACGTTTATACTATTCATATTTCAGTAGACATGTTAAATGAAAAAATTATACATTTATAAATTAAAGTGTATACTTTTTAAAACAAAATGTTATATCCTTATATACCTTGTGCATTGGGAAATCAAGAAACCAATTCTTAGTTTTTTATTAAAATTATGAAATTCAACTTTTGACCAACTTTATTAAATTTTATGAGCTAATTAAATTATCTTTTTAATAAATAAATTATTAAGTATGTTATGTGTGTTATATCGATAAATTAATGATAATTTAAAAAAATTTGTTGTATAGTTGAGGTTAAATATTTAGAACATTTTACTAAATGTAGAGTGTAATACTATTAACTAAAATAAAACCATGAGTAATACATTGCACCCTACAAAATAAAGGTGAAAGTTTAGCGGCAGGGATGTAGTATCATTTTTATTGAAAAATCAATTAAAATATCTAGAATATGAATCTCTAATTAACTAAGAAAATTATTATTTTTATTTAAATTATCCAAAGTATTAGCTTTTATTTATAATGACATTTTATTTAAATAACAAAAATTTGTTTGAGATCATCTCAAAAAAACTTCATTGAGACATAAAAAATGATGTCCTTTTATAAAAAAAGAAAAAAAGTATTGTAATACTCAATTGATGAAAAGTGTCAGAGTATGTCTTGCGTGAGACTGTCTTAGGTGAGATTATTTTACGTTTTTCAAATTAGTTATAACTTTCGTTATAAAATGTTACTACTTTCTCTATAAAATGCTATCACTTTTCAATTATATTATAAATTATTCATGAAATAGTATTATCATTTTTTATTACTTGAATATCACTTTTTATTATAGGAGTTATCACTTTCTATCCATCTCACGTAAGTCCTTACGTGAGACGGACTCATACAAGTCTTTGTCAAAGTGTTAATGGTGTTGTGAATTATTTAATGGATAAATTATAATATAATGAAAAGTAATAACATTTAAAAAATAATAATATTTTTTATAAAAAGTTAAAAAAAATAATTTTTTCAAAAAAAATAATAGTTAATTTCGAAAATGTAAAATTGTCCCACGATATGGCCAAGGGAGAGACAACTAAAATTTGAAGAACCAATATATTAAACCAACAATAAAGGGGCTGAAATTCGTTGTGCCCGTTGTCTAGTTAAAGACAATGCAATGCCTTTAATTATTAATTAATGAATATTTATTGGTGTTTAGTAGTTTTTATGGGCTCATAATTCCGGGCCTCACATAAAGGTACAATTTATTACACATTAACTTATATTTATATATATAGTACATTTTTATTATTAAAAAAAAATTATTCTCAATAGTTTTAATTCTTTATTATCACAAAAGAATATACTCCGAAATTAAGCTCCACCAAAGAAAAATTCACTTTAAAGTATTGAAAGAAGATTATATTTTCATAATGAAAACTAATTTGTTTTGGAAGGCGTATTATATTTTATATTTTGAATAGTTATTATTATAATAAATTTATGTAATCTTTATATATAATAAAACACACTTAAAAAGTCAAAATTAAATCAATTTTTAATTTATACCATTAATTTTGATTACTAAACCTTTTTTTAATCTCATCCGTTCATCACATTATTCAATCTCATCCATTCATCACAATTATAATATTAGATTTTGGCCATTGATTTTTTTGTCTTAATAATGATATTTTATTTAATTTAAAATAATATCTTATTTAAAATGATTCCTCATGTGTGTTTAATATTATTTTTTTCCTTAAATATAATACATAATTACAACTAATATTAATTATTTCAAATTATTATGTTAATTATTCCTAAACAATTTGAGTTATTTTTCTCAAATTATGTTAATTATTCCTAAACAATTTGAATTGATTTTTAATTATATGGTTTAGGGTTTAGGGTAATATTATTTAATTATTATAATAACTTATAAAATTAATTTAAATAGATTATATTGATTTAAGGTTTAAGGATATGGTTTTAGGGTTTATTGTAATATTATTCAATTATTATTATAGTAACTTATTTTAATTATATGGTTTAGGGTAATATTATTTAATTATTATAATAACTTATAAAATTAATTTAAATAGATTATATTGATTGGGGTTTAGGGATATGGTTTTAGGGTTTATTGTAATATTATTCAATTATTATTATAATAACTTATAAAATTAGGGTTTAGGTCATATTTTTGTAATAGAATTATATTATATTTATTTTATATTTAATCAGTAATAGTATAAGTTCATTTAAAATACTCCTTCCGTCCGGTTCTAATGTATCCATTTGCTTTTTGCACGTGAACTAAGGAGTATTATTATTATATGTAAAATGGATAGTTGCATTAGAGGGAAGCGGTGGGCCATATTGTGTGGAGTACTTTTTTACTAAATAGGGGAAATTGATACATTTGAAGCGGACGTCAAAAATAGTAAAATGGATACCAACTATCGATTATACATTAAAATATTATATCTCTCAAACTATTATATATTACAATAGTATATTCTTTAATATTTGATTTGATTACTTGGTATAACAAATACTTGGTTTGATCAATTAATCATTGGTTAGATTACAACTAATTTATGAGAAATATATATATAAAGTTATAGGAAGCTCTCTTATAATATAATTAATTGAAATGTCTATAATCAAATTATGCTTAGGTTTAAATGTAGTTTTTAGGAGATTCATAAAAACGTATGAGAGAATGTTTTCATTTTTCAAAAATATAATAACAATTTTAAGTGAACGATCTATTAATTTTTTATTTTTTCAATTTATGAATAGAATCTGTGTAAATAATTTTTCTTATAGAAATGAAACCGAGAAATAAATATATTACCTGTTAGTAGTTCTTTCATCGGCCCTAATATCGATTCGTTTCACCCTTAGGTAGACATTAACCAAGCATACGAGATGCAATACAATAATAAGTTTGGGATAATATTATTATGAATTTTTTAAATTGGACATGTCCGATCACGAATGGTGAACATTTAAATGGAAACGAATTACGGTTACTCCTAACATCGATATTGATTATCTCTAATAATTATATTTCTTGGTACCCCATTTTACCCTAAGCATATTGATAAAAATTTTGGAGTAGTTAAAAATATAGTAGTAATAAATTTTAAAACGGTACAGATTCGGGTATGAACGGTTGATTTTTAAATAAATATGGTATGGTACCTTTAAATAAGTACGGGTATCTAAATACTAATTAATAAATATACAACTACCTAATATGATATTACATAAAATTGGATATTATATGTAAATAATTAGTGGTATAACTTTAGTGGCAACTATACCCCGATAATTTAATATTTATCAGCAGTGAAATGATGACTATACCCTTGTAATTTATGGTATACTTTTTCCCAGTAGTTTAGGGCATAATGTCCCCCGAGGGTTAAATATTTATCGGCAGGGTTTAGCGTTTGTTCCAATTATAATATTATGACTTTATCCCTGCGGTTTATGGTATACTATTATCCAATAGTTTAGGACATTCTGTACCCCGAGAGTTTACCATTTATCGGTAGGGAATAGTTTTGTTCAATTGGTGAAATTAAGATTTTACCCTAATAATTTTTAGAGCATGTATTATGGAGGGAGTATATTATTAAAAAAATTAAGGTATATTTTTAGTTAAGAACTATTTATTTAACAAATCCCTGACCATGCAACACGACACTGTTTTTTTATATTCTTACTGTTGCATGGGACGGTATTACTTGACTTCTCCTTCGAGTAGAGATAGAATGATTTATCCAAAAAATATGATTTAAAATTCTCTTTCAGATTTAAATAATATCAGAATATTTTTGTCCCGTGCAACGCACGAGTTCAATAGTTAGTTAGAATATTAAAAAGGACAGCTAATTAAACGTAGATTCAAAGCAAAACATTATTAGCCGTCGAAGTGTCACACGGACAAAAAGAGAGATGAATTTTTGTAGCTTTTATTTAGACCATTTATCTGGAACCATTTGATTTGTTAATATTTTCTCTCTAAATTTAATAATAATTTTAAGTATTTGTTTTATTATGAAGAAATTACGTGTGTCTAATTTATTCTTGGGATTGAAAATTCGGTTGCGGTGTCATTACATGATGATTTCAGCTCTAGGATATATATTGTTTTTCAATAGATATTACAGATATACTTACATGATTTTGAAAATTGATTTTTATATTATTCACATGTACTTAAAATAGGGAAAATAACAATGAATATTTAAAGTTAGAAATCATTTTTAGCCAACAACTCAAGTTTAAGTTATAGCAATTCGTTTTACTATTTTTTATCAAAATATTCCCACACCTTTATTTTTAGTTTGAATAGGACATCGACATCACGTTTAATACTATTGTCATAGTATCGATATTGGATTCGGCAGGTGTTGAAATTCCAACATTGAATACTGACACCGTCATCTTATTAATTTAATGTCGATCATAGTATCAGTATCTTGTGTGAGTTTCCATACCATAACCTACATGAATAATTAATAATTAAACTATTTTTTAAAAATGGTGTGGGGTTTATAGAATTTTTTATATTTAAACTATGGACTTTTGTACATTTGGGTTTAGTTTGATGTAATTAGTATTTGGGCTTAAAGTGAGTAAAACCCATGATTCGGTTAGTTATCTGATCAAGTAAGATTTCTTGTTATATAATCGAAGATGTAATTATAATTTTATGTTTACTTATAGTTATTTATATATGTAATAAAAATATTTTATAACTAACTATACTTTGGTTAGGTAATCAATTGGAATTATCTAAATAATTATTTTTGCTTATCTAGTTTTATATCTTATTTAATTAAACACTTGTAAAAAACGACAGCTATATATTTTCAACATCATGTGCGTTGCATGTGTAATATTTTCTTCAATTTTATTTTTCTGTAAAAAAAATAAAAAAAACATAATTAGATTAATTTTTTTTTTCAAAATTGAACAAAAGAAACTTAAAATCATGAGAATGTAAATTTAAAAATGCTGAAAGTTGAATTCGATATAAAGCATGTTTGAAATTTTCTCCATGCATGTAATGTATAATATTTATGTCCGTACATAAATACAATTAACTAAACTTAAATGTGTCCATCAAAAGTAAATAAAAGCAAATTTATTTAATTGGCCATTATTTATTTGAAAAAACATTGAATTTGGGGGGAGTAATTATTAAAGCGATCGTTGGTGGATATAATGATGTCGGTAAACGACATTTGTCGTAATTGGGGGATCAAACTGCATACAATTAATGAAGCTATAAAAATATAAATAAAGAATCCAACTATAATTCACCTGTTACTCCAATGCATTGGTTAGAGTTTAATTATTGGATTAAGTTTTAATTCTAGATTTATTGGGTAGAGTTTAATTATTGGATTAAAATAAAATAATTAAAATTTTAAAAAAATAATTACTCCTTATATCATATTTTAAACATATTAATTCTAGATGCATTATAGAATCATCCAAAGATTAATTAATTTTTCAAAATTTGAGGCCACAAATTAAATAGGGAGAAGAATCAATTAGAAAATAAAGAATTTACTATGATCGTCATCTTATATTTCAGTTGCGCTAACTTATTTGTCCTCTATGTTATGTTGAGTTGTGTGTATCTGAAAGTAGTGTGGTTATAAATTTAGTGATTGTTAACTTATACTTCTTCTATCCTCTTATTAAATGAGGGATTTTTTTTGTTCGACCCAAATAATCTAATTTCTTTTTTTTACGTACATGAAATCCACACACATTCACTAATACAATTAAAATATGGGTTTACACTCACACTAATACAACTTCTCACTTCATATTAATAAATTCTTTAATCCGCTTAAAAAAACAAATGACCCTCATTCGAACGAATGAAGAGAGTAATTAAGACCCTCACTTGAAGACTTATAATTCTAATTATATTAATATGGAAATCAGTTGTTCCGGAATGGAAAAGGGGAGGTAGGTGACATCATAGTAAAAGAGTTCAAAACTTTTGTTTAGTATTGGATTCGAATAAAGAACGAGTTAATTGATCGATATATTTTTAAAAATTGAAACTCAATCACGAGTAGTTATTCAATTTTGAATGATATGATTTTATTGTATTGAGTCTTTATAAATGTATTGGTGTTGTTCAAATTAACTATTTAATAAAATCAATTTTTTGCTATTAAAAAAAATAGAGATTAGAGATCTAAGTAGATCTCCACACATTATAAGGAAAAATATATTCCCAACTTCCCATTTCAGGTGGCACACTTTTTATTTGGGTTGTCCCACAAAAGTTTGCACATTACTAAAAAAGTAAAAAGTCAAACACAATCACCCTTCCCCATATATTTTATTTACAAAAAAATCACCCTTACTTAACACACTTAACATACTTTATCATTTATTTATTATAAAAAAATACTATAATACCCTTAAAAATTATCACTTTTCTTAATCTCCTTATAAAAAAAGACATGCAAATTTTTGTGGAACGGAGGAAGTATATATTATTGTAGGTAGGGAGGGAGGGAGGGAGAGAGAATCTAAGTGATGAATTAATTGTCTGTTATTGGGTCTCCTCATATTCAAAGATGCAATAATTATGATAATTACATGGATTGAGAATTCATGTCAATTCCTTTTATCACCACATGGTCCATTTTAATTGAGATATAATTGCACATGATTGTTTATTACATACTATGTACTGTGTGTTGTTTTTCATTGTCTTACTCATGTCTTGTGAACCCACATGGATCCTCTTCATCAGAGCCTAACAACTCAGACCCCCTCCACCTCCGGCTTTCTTTTCGTATGTTTAAGAAAAATTATTTTATTGGAGTATTTTTTATAGCATATTTTACTAGTAATTATTAATAAATAAAATATAAAATATATTTCATGTATTAAGTGAGAATGATAATTTTAAAATTAAAAAATCTTTTAAAGTTATAAAATAAAAATAAAATGTTATTATTTGCATTGTGGAACAAATAAATAAAATATGATTTTTTATGTGATGGGGGAGTATTTGTTTTGTAAAATAAAATAAAAAAAAAAACTAAAATTATGTGTCCTAGACTCCCAATCACATTAAAGGGAGAGGAGAGCAACGTTTCAGAGCTGGTCAAAAGAGTATTTCTTTTTAAAGAAGTTATTACTAAATATGAAGAATTAATTAAATTGTAATCAACTCAAACATGCATGTAGAGAGATTGGATTATTAATTAATTAGAATATTAATTAATCCTCTTAATATTATTTTATTTAATGTGTAAGGCTATTAGATCACAGAACATGTTGGGTCATATGCTTAGCCTCTTTGTTTTCTAATCTTCTGAGTCGTGATCCCATTCTTAACCTTTGCTCCACTTTATTTATTAATTTGTTAACATAAGTCATAATTTTAAGTATGCTCTAATAACACTCATTAAAATAAGAGTTGATACAAGCATACATTTATATGTGTATAATTTTTTTTACATTCAATTTTTTATTAAAAAAACTAGCATTTATATGTGCATAACTTTTTTATTCAATAGTGTATAGTACATATTTTTAATAATTGTATACTTTTTTACGCTCAATTTTTAATTAAAAAAACTAATAGAAAATTCGCTAACAAAGTGTACACATTTTTGTCATAGGTATATATATTTTTATTGATAATTGTATACGTGAATTAGCCTTAGAATAAATACTAAACAACCTATTTTTATAATGAAATGAAAGGGTACTGTTATTATTCAATAAAAAAGTATGTATCAATTCTTTAAAGTAAAGATCTAATTTTTTTAAAATATGACATTTCTTATTTTTAAGAGTGACACTCCCCAATAAGAAGCACCATACAACAGTTCAGCACAGTTTTTTTATATATAATATACTCCTGTTCAGAATTTATCTTCATATTTACTATTTGCACGGTCACTTTTTAATTTATTTTTGGATAGTTTGATATGTAGTATTTTTGAATAAGTTTTGTGGTAGTTTGGTGTTTTTGAATAATAAATAATGATAAAATATATTAAGTGTGTTAAAAGGATATTAGTTAAAAAATTTTCCTTTTATAGAAGTGTGAAATAAAATAAAGAGTGTGAGGTTAAAATTTGAATGAAAGGAGTAGTTACTCCATAATTTTAAAAACAGAGAATTAAAATGTTGAAATAAAACGGAACGGAATCTTGGAAAATAAGATCCTAATTATTGCAGTATCCGCAATTAAAGCCTAATTCTCCTTAATCAACGGGACGACGTGTTTTAAGATGGAATAAAGCTAATTTTCCAGTCAAATTACTTAATTTTTAATATTCACATTGTTTTTGTTTTTTAAATTTATTAAAATGTAGGGCCCAAATAGCCCAATCAACTCTCACGTTGGGCCTGCCTATCAAATGGCCCATCAATTTGTACAGAGATTTAGACCTTCAAACAGGCCCAAAAGATCAATAAGTAGTAACACAAGTATAGATTTATTAACTGAATCCGAGAATATAACTCTAGCTGCCAAAATTTTTACAGACAAATTGAAGGGAGAAATGAACATGAATCCATGTATGTATTATTTACAATGTCCAAAAAGCAGTGGAAGTGTTAATGCTCTCTCTCTTGCGATTCATGAATAACAGAGTTCTTTAGAGAAATCCCATCAAGAATATCAGTCTGTGAATCAGACTGCAGTTCCTTAAACTTTGCCATCACTTGAATCATGGTTGGTCTGCGGTAGGGCTTGTCGTCGAGACAATCGAATGCGATATTGAGGTAGTGATAGAGCTCTGCATCACCAGACAAGCTCGTGATCAGCTTAGGATCAAGAATTTCATGACTATTCTTCTCCTTGTGGAGCTGTTTAGCCCACCCGACGAGGTTGTTGTCGTCTCCGAACACAACCGTGTCGATCGGCATCTTCCCAGACAGCAACTCCAGTAATACGACGCCGTAGCTGTAGACATCGCCTTTCGCGGTGCACCGGAAGCTCTGGTAATACTCTGGAGGGACATAACCAGGCGTGCCAGCTAGTGTGCTCACACTGAGGTGTGTGTCTAAAGCGTTCACTAGTCTTGCCATCCCGAAATCCGACACCCTCGCCTCGAAGTTGTCGTCCAGAAGGACGTTGCTCGACTTCATGTCGCGGTGGATGATATGGGGGATGCAGCTGTGGTGTAAGAAGGCCAGCCCTCGGGCCGACCCGATGGCGATCTTTTTCCTAGCTCCCCAGTCCAGGGTCGTCCCGTTTATCTTCTCATTCTCGTGTAATACTGTGTCTAAACTTCCCCATTTCATGTACTCGTATACTAGAAGCCTTTCGTCTCCGATCCTGCAGTATCCCAACAGGGGAACGAGGTTCCTGTGTTTGATTTTTCCTATGGTTTCCATCTCTGCCATGAATTCTCTGTCTCCCTGGCCGGTTACATGGATCAGTTTCTTGATTGCTACCACGCTGCCGTCCCTCAACTGAGCCTTGTACACGTCTCCGAAGCCTCCTGACCCGATGAGGCTGTCGGAGCTGAATCCGTTAGTGGCTTGGAGCAAATGTGCGAAGGTGAGCTTCCACAGTGGCTTCTCGAATGTTGCTACGTTAATGCTCAACGGCTCGGGGACGCTGGACAGCTTCCAGCTGCTGCTCCCCGAGGTGGGGAGGCTCTGGATGTACTTCTCCCTTTTCTCTTGGCTTTTCTTAGCTCTGTAGAGTGCATACAGCAGCAGACATATGCAGGTAAAAGAAGCAAGAATGGCCGTCACCATTCCGACAGCCATACTTTGTTTATTCCCTCCACTTGAGCTACTCACCACTGGAGCACGATGGCCATTCAATGATCCACAAGGGGGCAAGGGCACCCCACAGAGGCCCGTGTTATTGTCGTATCTTGAGGCGGGGAATGTCGTGAGCTGTCCCCCGGAGGGTATCAGCCCCGACAGGTTGTTGTTGGAGACGTCGAGGTCGCTGAGGAAGGAGAGGCCCCCCAAGGATCCAGGGATGGAGCCCTTAAGATTGTTGTGGGAGAGGTCCAACACCCCTACACTTTTAAGCCCTCCAAAGCTGAGTGGTATCTCACCTGTCAGGTTATTGTGCCCCAAATTCAACACCTGCAAGTAACTCATCCACCCTAAACTCTCAGGGATTGCCCCTGATAAGTGGTTGTAAGACAAATCCAAGTACATCATGCTCCCATTGCTTCCAAATGTGTACATCGTAACACCGGAATATATCCTTGTGGACGGACAAGAATGAACCATGGGGAAATTTGCTAGCCTCTCCGTTCGAATCCCCTCGAATTCAACCAATCCACCAGCACCTCTGCATTCAGTTCCGCCTTCATTCCTCACAAACGCAAACTGTTTCCCCGAGACAATGCCGGGGACTATCAGCCCTGTCTGAGAAGCCAACTCCTTAGGAAGACTCCCTGTCAACTCATTACTATTCAAATCCAGCCATATCAAGCTCTTGCAGTTCCCAATTCCTGACGTAATTGATCCACTCAATGAGTTGTTCCCAAGCTGAAGGATAGCAAGATTGATTAGGTTGCCAATATCCTCCGGGATTTCGCCCCAAAGACGGTTGCTCGACAGGGAAACCCAAATGAGGTTTGTGCAGTTGACGATAGACTTAGGCAATGTTCCGGTGATGAAGTTGTTGTTGAGGATCAGTGTCTGAAGATTTCCGCCATTCATGCAAATCCCTTCTGGGATCTCACCTGTAATGTTGTTTGCCCACATGACTACGTCGGAGAGATGTGGGAGTGTCCAGATTTGAGGTGGTAATGAACCGTTCAAGGTGTTGAAGCTGAGATCGATTGTTTTAAGATTCTTGCAGGAACCGAGCTGAGGTGGCACAGACCCTGAGAGGTTGTTGTTTGCCAGCAGTAGCTTTTCAAGAACTGAATCCGACGTTGTCGTGCAGAACTCAGAAGGTACATTGCCGGTGAGAAGATTGGAACTGAGGTCCAAAACGTGAAGCTGTGTGAGGTTTGTGAGCGACCGTGGCACCCAACCAGTAATGTTGTTGAACGGAACGTACAGATACTCTAGGCTTGTAATGGAGCTCACAACTGTTTCTAGAAACTTCCCAGAGAGCTGATTGTTACCTAGTTTCAGACTCACAAGCGACAAACACGAGACAAAGGTTGCCGGAAGTTCGCCGGTTAGCTGGTTGCTGGAAAGATCGAGCTCCTGTAACGACCCACAAACTCCACCCAACTCCGGTGGAATTTCTCCGAAGAACCCGTTGTGGGCCAGAGATAACCGCCTCATCTTTTTCATCTTCCCCAGTAGCTCCCCCGGAATCTTGATCTGGATTGAGTTGTGACTGATATCCAGCGTTTCAAGATTCCGACAGCTGGTCAAGCTGTCGGGAAAACCGGTGGCGGAGAAGGCGTTACGTGAGAGAGTGAATGAAGTGAGGTTCCGACAGAAGCCGAAATTGAAGGTGAAGATATCCCCACTGAAGTTGTTGCTCGAGAGATCAAGAACCTTCAAGCTGGTGGTTATGAAGGAAGGGGGGATTTCCCCCTGGAGATGGTTGTTGGAGAGGTCGAGCACAGAGAGGGTTCTGCAGGAGGAGAGGGAGGTGTGCTGCAGTTTTCCGACCAGCTTATTGTTGGAGATATTCAGGAAATTCAAGTTCTGGCAATTGGAAACAAGAGTAGTGAATAGACCCATGTCTGAAATCCTGTTTGCAGAGAGGTCAAGTTGGGAGAGAGAAGGCCCGAACTTGAGGCTCCCATTGGAGATGGAGTTATGTGAAAGATTCAAATGGAGAAGATTAGTGCAAGAAACCAACCACGAATCCGCAGCTATGGAGTCGGAGAAGCCATTAACGGACAAGTCAACGAACTGAAAGCTGCAAGATTTAACAGAGGAAGACAGATTTCCATGAAAGGAATTGCCACTGAAAAGAAGGGTAGTGAGAGAAGATAGTGCAGTGAGATCGGAGATACTCAGGCGGCCGGATAATCCTGCATTGGTGAAATCAAGCTTGATGACTCTGCCGTCGCCGGAGCAAGAAACGCCGGCCCACCGACATGGGTCGGAAGAAGAAGAAGATGGGACCCAGTTTTTGAGGAAGTTAGATGGATCAGATTGAACAGATGAGAGTTTGAAGGCTAATAAGGCAGCAACTTCTTCAACACCTCCATTATTTTCCGACAAGGTTCGACCACTTAATCCCATGATGTAGAAACACATTACAAGAGCTATCACAAAAACCCATTTCTTCTTCATCATCTTTCCTTCAACTGCATAACATCAATTTTCTTGAATTTGGGACCTCCTTTTTTCCGCATAAATTGATTCTTTACTTTAATCACTCACCACCCCTGTTTTCCATTTCCTGAAAATAAAACAAACAAGATCAGCAGAGCTAAAGTATCAAACTGGAAAAGCCAAAAACAACACCTTCTGTAGTTCTGTGAATCAAAAAGGAGAGAGAGGTTGACACTCAAGTATATTGTGTCTGAACAGAATCTGAGAAGTTAGGGGGTGTGAGAGTGAGAGGGAGAGAGAGAGAAGAGAAGAGTAGTAGTAAGCGAGGTGGCTTTTGGGTGCGATGTTCAGAATTGTCGGCTCACAGACAATTTGTGAACTCCATTAATAATATTATACTATATCCACACACACACCCATTAATACAAACGTACGACTATTTCTCACCATCATCTTTCATTTTCAGATAATTATCAAAATAATAATATTAATCAAACTGATCATCCCTCTTCACTATTGCATACAGATATGCTCAGTAAGGATTCTCTTGTGTATAAAAAAGAAAGTGAAGCAAATGAAGTGAAGAAAATGATTTTTCATACGACATCGTTTCGTCTTTATCACATATATCGGGGGTCCAGTCAAACTTGGGATTTTGTTTTTTCTTTATTTATTTTTGTTGTGAATGATACACACAATCTCACAAACACTCAAGAACACACACACACAAGTTTTCTATGTTGATGTAATCAAAAGAAAGTAAATTGCACCAAGATGTATAGTGGTTCGGTTTTGAATAACCTACATCCACTTGAGGAGAAGAAACTCTATTATTGATGATCTAATACAACCAAGAATGGACTGAATCAGAGAGCAAACAAGAAAAGAAAGAAATCTGTGAAACTGTGAAATTTTTCTAAGTGTTGAATCACTGTGATGAACCAACTTTGAGCCCTTATATCTTGCTATTCCATCAACCTCTTGATCCGGTTAAACCTCCACTGGATAGCCCTCACTTAGTAGATGAGATGCAGCCATCTAGCCGGTTCTAGGTAGCTTGATAAACCGCTCAAAAACCGCCTCAATATCGGCTGCTCACCTCTGCACCAAAACTGTCAGTTTTGACAGTTTTGTTTGTTGAGTTGTTGCAACCGTTTCTTGAGCTTCCAGCTTACTCCCAGCTCACATGCAACACGTTGAGATCATTCCTCAGTCTCCAATGAATACTTTCCACGTGTACATCAGTTCCATGCATGCATCTATTGTCATCAATCTCCACCTTAGATGTATGCATGAACATTTTCATCTCTTCTCCCCACCTTGCTGCTTTTAAGGTGCAGCAACCTTTATGTCTTCATACATGCCCACTAAAGTCTTGCACAGCTCAAACTTTGCTACTGGCAATGCTTTAGTAAGACCATCTGCTGGATTCACAGATGTATTGATCTTCCTTACTTCTACAAGTCCACTTTCCACCATATCTCTTACAAAGTATAGCTTAACATCAATGTGTTTGGTTCTCTCATGATACCCCTGATGCTTAGCCAAGTGTATTGCACTTTGATTGTCACAATATACTACTACAGTATCCTGACATTCTCCTAATTCCTTCAGTAGACCAACAAGCCATATTCCTTCCTTAATTGCTTCTGTCAAAGCAATGAATTCAGCTTCTGTAGTTGACAATGCCACCACAGACTGATGGCTTGCTTTCCAACTTACTGATGTACCAAACATATTGAATACATACCCTGTAAGAGATTTTCTAGAATCCAAGTTTGCTGCAAAATCAGCATCAACATATCCAATGACAACTTCTGATTTTGCTTCCCTTCTCTGGAATTTTAAACCAACTTGTTCAGTCCCCTTTGCATATCTCAATGCCCATTTGACTGCCTCCCAATGTTGTCTACCTGGACAGCTTAAGAATCTACTAATCAAGCTCATTACATAAGCAAGATCAGGCCTGCTGCAAACCATAGCATACATGAGACTGCCCACTGAACTTGCATATGGAATTCTACTCATGTCAGCTACTTCTCTATCTGTTTTAGCTCCATTAAGTAAAGACAGACTTAATCCTTGCTTAACAGGTGTTGTAACAGGTTTGCACTGATCCATATTGTACCTTTTAAGTACTTTAATCAGATAAGACTGCTGTTTCAACACAAGCCTTCCAGCTGATCTGTCCCTGCTTATTTCCATGCCTAGTATCATCTTGGCTTCACCAAGATCCTTCATCTCAAACTCTAATTTGAGTAATTCTTTTACTACATCAATACCTTGAGAGCTCTTGCAAGCAATCAAGATATCATCCACATAGAGTAGTAAGTATGTATAACAATTGTCTTCTTCCTTGATGTATACACAACTGTCATATAGACTCCTCTGAAATCCATTAGCAATTATATATTCATCAAACCTTAAGTACCACTGTCTTGGACTTTGTTTAAGTCCATACAGAGATTTAAGTAGTAAACAGGCCTTAGTGTCAGCCTTCTCAACTGTAATACCTTCAGGTATCTTCATGTAGATGCTTTCTTCCAACTTACCATGTAGAAAAGCAGTAGTTACATCCATCTGATGAAGCTCCAGATCATATTGAGCCACTAGTGCTAGTAATACTCTAATTGAACAATGTTTAACCACAGGTGAGAAGATCTCATTGTAATCCACTCCTTCCTTCTGTGAAAAACCTCTAGCTACTAGTCTAGCTTTGTATCTGACTCCACCTTCAGCTACAGATGCTGGTTTCCTTTTGAAAATCCACTTACATCCAACTAGCTTCTGAGATTTTGGTTTGTCAACAATTCTCCATGTTCCATTCTTATTCAGAGACAGCAACTCTTCCTCCATAGCTATCAACCACTTATTACCATCTTGACTTGCCAATGCCTCAGTGTAGTTTCTTGGTTCATAAGCTTCAATTTCAGTAGCTGTATATAGTGCAAATGATACTATATCAGCTTCAACATACCTAGCAGGTGGCAGTATAGTCCTTTTCTGTCTGTCCCTTGCAAGTTGATAGGTATTAGGTTGTTCTTTAACCCTTGATACTTCATTTGTATCTCTGTTATTGAAGTTCTCTTCATTTTCACCTAACCTCTTCATATTTTGAGGCTCCACCTCAAGATCAGACTCTCTTCTTTGATCATCTTTGATCAAAGGCATCTTATCTTCAATAAAAACAACATCTCTACTAACCAAGAGTCTGTTCTCTTCATAACACCACAGTTTATACCCCTTTACTCCTTTTGGATAACCAATCATAACACATTTAAGTGCTCTAGGTTCCAATTTATCTTGTTTCACATGGGGATAAGCTTGACAGCCTATAACTCTGAGATGAGAATAGCTTGGAACCTTACCTGACCAGACTTCTTCTGGAGTTTTAAAATTCAAAGCTGTAGCAGGACATAAGTTGATCAAGTAAGCTGCAGTTGCAGCTAATTCTCCCCAAAACATCTTACTTAATCCTGTACTGCTCAACATGCATCTGATTCTTTGCAAAAGTGTCTGATTCATTCTCTCTGCAATTCCATTTTGCTGTGGAGTTCCAGGAATAGTCTTATGCCTCTTGATTCCCTTTTCCTTGCAGTATGAATTGAATTCTTCAGACACAAACTCCAATCCATTGTCTGTTCTCAAGTACTTCAAACTACTCCCAGTGCTATTTTCTGTTTCTTTTAACCAGACCTTGAATGTAGAAAATGATTCATCCTTGGTTTTCAGAACATATATCCACAATTTCCTTGAGTAATCATCAATGATGGTCATTATGTATCTTCCTCCACCTCTGGTTATGGTCTTTGATGGTCCCCAGAGATCTGAATGAACATAGTCCATCCTTCCTATGGTTGTATGTTCTGATTCACCAAACTTAAGTCTCTTGGACTTACCAAGAATGCAATGTTCACACTGCCTGATCTGATCATTAGCATTAAACTTGATCAGCTGTTGTTTAGCCAGTTCTTGCATCCCTCTCTCACTAACATGTCCCAATCTACCATGCCATATCTTGGCATTATCTTGTTGATCAGTGTTGTGTATCTGTCCTACAACAACACTCCCATCCAGGAAGTACAAGTCAAATTTCTTAGTTCCCTTCATGACTATTATATCATCCTTAGTCACTGTGAGAACTCCCTTCCTCAGGTTTGAATCATATCCTTGAGTATCCAGCATCCCAAGGGAGATGAGGTTCCTTCTCAATCCAGGAACATATCTAACATTCCTAAGAAGCCTCTGGACTCCATCAAACATGAGCAGTCTGATGGATCCTACTCCCTTTATTTCACAAGAATGATCATCACCTAATAATACTGATCCTCCTTCTTGATGCTTGAATTCCTCAAACCAATGCTTCATGGGTGTCATATGGAATGTACACCCTGAATCAAGTACCCACTCAACAGACACATCTGATGATGTGATGGCCAGAGCTTCAATACCTTCCATATTAGCATTATTTTGAGATTCACCAACCTGATTGACTTGATTCTTCTGGTTTTCAGTAGATGCATCAACCCTTTTGGACTTGCTAGCTTTCCACTTTGCACAATGTTTCTTGAAATGCCCAGGTTCATGACAGAAGTAACACTTCTTTCCATTTAACTGACCTGATGCATTCCTCTTTTGATTGAAGTTACCTCCTTTGTTCCATTTCTTGTTTTGATTTCCTTTCTTGGCAAAGAGTCCTTCTGCTCCAGATTTTTCTTTATTGTCAGCCACTTCCTCTAGATCTTTTGATCTAAGTGCTTTTAATACATCTTCAAGTAGTACTACATCCTTCCCTCCATAAAGAACAGCATCCTTGAAATGCCTTTGTGATCTTGGTAATGCTGATAGCAACATGATAGCCTTGTCTTCACTGGACAGCTTGAAATCCACACTTTCCAGATCATCTGTGATCTTGCAGAATTCATCAGCTTGCTCCATTAGTGATCTTTCATCAGTCATCTTGAATGCATGAAGCCTTTGCCTCAGATGCATTTTGTTGGCAGATGTTTTAACCATAAACAAGGCTTCCAGTTTGTTCCATACCCCAATAGCTGTTGTCTCCTTTGATACTTCTCTGAGTATCTTATCACTAAGACATAGAATTATTGTAGAGTATGCCTTTTGAAGTACCTGATCATCCACCTGTACCCTTACAGGTCCTGCAGCAGCTTGTGGATCTTTGATGATTTCAGTCTTCACTGGTGGAGGAGGTTTGAGAGCATCCATCAAACCTTGCTGCATTAGGACTGCCTTCATCTTGATCTTCCATAGATTGAAATCTGATTTTTCTGAGAGCTTTTCAACATCAAATCTTGTAGTATTCATCTTGAATGCTTGCTGTATATTTGAAGTTTCCCACAGACGGCGCCAATTGTTGTGAATGATACACACAATCTCACAAACACTCAAGAACACACACACACAAGTTTTCTATGTTGATGTAATCAAAAGAAAGTAAATTGCACCAAGATGTATAGTGGTTCGGTTTTGAATAACCTACATCCACTTGAGGAGAAGAAACTCTATTATTGATGATCTAATACAACCAAGAATGGACTGAATCAGAGAGCAAACAAGAAAAGAAAGAAATCTGTGAAACTGTGAAATTTTTCTAAGTGTTGAATCACTGTGATGAACCAACTTTGAGCCCTTATATCTTGCTATTCCATCAACCTCTTGATCCGGTTAAACCTCCACTGGATAGCCCTCACTTAGTAGATGAGATGCAGCCATCTAGCCGGTTCTAGGTAGCTTGATAAACCGCTCAAAAACCGCCTCAATATCGGCTGCTCACCTCTGCACCAAAACTGTCAGTTTTGACAGTTTTGTTTGTTGAGTTGTTGCAACCGTTTCTTGAGCTTCCAGCTTACTCCCAGCTCACATGCAACACGTTGAGATCATTCCTCAGTCTCCAATGAATACTTTCCACGTGTACATCAGTTCCATGCATGCATCTATTGTCATCAATTTTCTTCTTTTTGTAATCTTTCTCTCTCCTCCCACCCCACCCTCCTTCTAGGGTTACGGCACTCCTACTCATTTTCTTGATTTATTAGGAAAGAAAGAAAAACCCCTTTATTTAAAATCTTGATTTAGTGTTGCGAATTTCAAATATCTCGACTTTGGATTAAGATGGCAATTTGCGTGAGTCAATAGGGTTTAGATGTTGCTTACATCCTTCCACTTCATAATCTTGCTATCAAATACAAGATCTTGCTTACATCACTTCATCTTTGACAAATGATACAAATAAATATTGAAAAGAGGGAGTATTAAGAAGGGATATCTGAAAATTCAAAATGGTCGTTGGAGTAATAAATAATAATTTAATTTAATTATCCTTGGGAATTCTACTCTTGTTATAAAATACACATATTGTTGCAGTGGGTAAGACAAAAATGGTTTATATATTTAAGGTAGAATTCTTGGAAAGTGGTGCATTATATACTCAAAGCTTTTGTTTGATAGTTGGGGCACATTTTGTCCGTATCCCACCACACACGCACGACTGAATCCTATTCTCTCTCGTAGAGAGACCTTTCCTTTTTACTAGATTCGCAACTCATCTAATCTCATCCATTTTCTGTATTATTTTCGTTCTTTCAAGTTAGTGTAAACCTTTGTAAAAAAGGATAAATTATTAATTTGTGGCTAACTTATTTTCTATTATTTAAAGATTTGAAATATATAAAATTATCAATTCGGGGTCTAAATTTGTTATAAAAAGTCTTCTATTTTATTAATTTAGGTTTAAATTCAACAATCGAATCAATAGTTTTATATATTTCATGTCCTTAATTGATAGAAAAAATAATTAAAATCCCTAATTGATAATTCAATTATTTTTTAATACTTGAATTGATTTTTTTTAATTATATAATTACACAATTGGTATGCAAGAGAAGAATGTAATTCTACCATCACCTTGAGTTTTTATTTATTTTTTCCTTGGTATAATTTTATATATAGGATCTCTTGTGTTATTTTCATGTATAATAGTAATTTTTTGTATCATGCATTATATAATTGACACGTGAGAATGAGATGAAAGAAAATCTAATCATTATTCCTTCTCCCTAGGGGTCATGTTGTCCCGTTTTAGATTTTTTATACTATTTTGATGTAACATATTTTGATTTTGCATTATATTGTTGGATGGATAAAATGTACAAGAGATAGAAATTATATCGTAAAAAAGAAAAGTAGTATAAATTTTTGGGCAATTGTTTGATTTTCTTCCCTAACTACTCCATGTTTATCATACAATTAGCAACACATAAGATGAGATTTGAATCACTTATTTTACTTTTGTGTTTGATCTTGTATTCCATTCTTTCATTGAATGACATGTTTCATTAATTACTACTTTTTAAATTAATGCCACATACCATGAGAGTTTGTTTAATAAACAATTGTAAAATATAATTTTTTATTTTATAAAATAACGATAAATATAAAGGAAAAAAAATTCAAGTCCAATGAAATGATACATTGAAATGACACAAAAATCCCGTATAATGTTTTCCCTTTTTTTTTTCATGCGTAAATAAAACGGAAAATGAAAGGCAAAAACGTCACTCTCCAAGCTGTTGTTATTAAGGTGGTGGGTGTATCATTTTATTTGGAAATTAAGAATAATTAATCGGAAATTATTTATTATACTCCACGTATGATATGATTGACTCACGAGGGACTCTTTTTCCACTATTGCAAAAATGGCGGAATCTTCGCAACGAAAACTTGCTGGTTTTTGCACCGCCCCTTTCTATCCTTAATTTTCTTTTTCTAATTTAAAAAAAAAAAGCCCCCACGATTTCATATCAACATTTAAAGGAAATTGCAAATGGGTCCCATTTCCTTTACATCTATACGCATTCATGTCTTTATGACCCCCACTATGCTCTTTTTTCTCCTTTTTCGATTTTTCATCTAAATTTCTTTTCCTATTAATATATTTTTCGGTTTTCACCAAGATTACGTTTATCTTTATTCTTTGAGATGTTCAGAAACAATCAAAATTTGGTTAAAATTTGTGGTTAAAATAATTATATGTTCCTTGTCTGTATGGATTGCTCAACTGATCAAGTAAAGTGATAACAGTTCGAATAGCACCCACAGCGAGTGCTATTGAGTCACAAAGTCGATTGAGTTATTATGATTAAACCCCTTCACATGCAGTTGGACCATAAGTTAGGGTGAATTATCATAATTAACCTACCAGCGTTTGATGATAATAATTTATTCCTTCTTCATTTAAGATTTATTCTTTTAGTCCTATAAATAAATTCATACTTATTATTTATGTCGTCCTCTAAACAATTTTATATCCTCAAATTAGAAAATGTAAATCTTGGGACAAGATAGAGTAAATATAATTTTACATGATATATATAGGGCAATGGGTGGGATCATTTCTCTTACACACAATACGCCATGAATGGGATCATTTCTCTTACACACAATAGATCATACGAGAGGTATAAATTAATACTACTAGTTGGATTTACTAAATCCACCTCTCCTAAATTTAATTTTCTTTTTTTTATTTACACCCAAAACTAACCGGTGGGTTTGTTTTGACTTTTAAAAATAAAAAATTAAAGTTTATAACCTGCATCTAGTCTAATTTGGCTGTTTGGGTATTTTAAATAAATTAATGTTTTGAAAACATCCATAAATGCATATACCTATTAATTAATTTTATTAATCCACAATTCACCATGTAAAATTCTCTCTCATTTCTTCTCTATTTTCTCGCATTAATTATTATATTTTTACATGTGTTATTATATTTATTTATATTTATTTAATATATATTTATTTATTTATTTAAAGACTAATTATACTATGCACCGGATGCACCTTAAGATAGGGTGCGCCCATTTTCAAAAACGTATATAAATATAAACAAAAACATATATAATTATGAACAAACATGTATACAATTTAATTGTTAGTTTTTTAATGAAAAATTGGGTGTAAAAAAATACTCCCTCCGTCCCGTTTCAATGTTTACGTTTCTATTTTGCGCGTCTCATTTCAATATTTACGTTTTTCTTTTTGGAATATGGGACCCACCTAAAACATTTAATATATCATCCAACACTAATACACATACTCACTTTATATTAAATATTATATCTTTTCACTCACTATCTATTAAAATATTATACTCCTTTATCAACGTGTAAAAAGCAAATGTAAACATTGAAACGAGAGGGAGAGAGTATACAATTATGAAAAAACATGTATACATTATTGAATAAAAAATTATACACATATGTATGTTAGTTTTTTTAATGAAAAACTTAGTGTTAAAAAAATATACAATTATTAAGAAACACGTATACAAAATATAATAACATGTATACAAATAGAATAAAAAGTTATACACATATGAGTGCACCCTTACACCCGGATACACTTGATATAAACTCTTATTTATTTATTCGACATAATATTAAAACATAGTATTTGACAATAACAACTCAAAACATAAATTAGGGAGTACTATTTGATTCATATGAGTTAATACATGGGTTAATAAATTTTGAACATGTAAATAAAGTGTATTGAGCATGAAAATCCCTTAACGTTGTGTTTGTATTGAGTCATTTCAAATCCAATAAATTTAAAAATGACTGGATAGGGGGATAGGTTAGGTGGTAGAGTTCCCTCCCAAAAAATGTTTTTAATATTTTAATATTTAATATAATAATATTTTATTATTTTTATTTATCATATATAAAATTCTATTTTAAAAATAATTTTTGAATTATGGATTTGAAATCCTTTCAAAAATTCATAATTTATCCAAATAGTGGAATTCAAATGAATTGATTTAAAATTCACTCATTTTTAAATCATTTGGATTTGAAATGACTCAATTCAAACACAACTTGATCTTTTATTAGTTTCAAGTTCGGCAATCCATCTACACTATAAGTTTCATTTCGTCGCCCCTTACTTTTTTTTAACAGCCTTAGAAGATTGATAAACCTATATAATTACAATTATAATGTAAATATTTTTAGTTGTTTTTTACTCCAATGGATTTCAAATTCTTACTCAAATCGTGTCATTTGAAATCCTTCCATTGTGTAATTGATATATTAATATATAAAAATATTATATTCCCTCCGTCCCGGCGTAAGAGGGTCATTTGTTTTTTGCACATAGATTAAGGAGTATTATTATTTAATGTGTAGTGGGTAGTTGTACTAGAGGGAGTGTGTGTCCATTTTTAATTGTATTAGAGGGGGTGTGTGGGTCCCATGTGTATAAAAAAAGGAAATGAGACTCTTTTGGTGGGACGACCAAAATGGAAAAATGACCATCTTAGCCTGGAATGGAGGGAGTATAAAATTAATAAATTAATTAAAAAATATATAAAAATATATTTTTTAATTATAAACTCTACCACTCAGCCTACCCCTACCCACCCCCACCCAAAAATTTTTTTTTTTATAAAACTTTAAATTTTAATATTTTAATAATAAAATTATTAACACCCAGCCCTTATCCCTATCCACCCACCACGACCCCCGCAACTTTTTTTTAATTTAGATTTCAATATTTAAATAATAAAAATATTACCACTCAACCTTACCCACACACCCACCCGCCCACCCCTCCCCATTTTTTAAAAAAAAAATAAAATTTTAGATTTTATTATTATTTAAATAATAAAAATATTACCACTAACCCTACCATTCCTATCCACCCACCCCACTCCCTGCCTCCCCCCTCCCCCCAAATTGTTTTTAAAAAAAAATAAATTTTAATATTTAATTAATAAAAATATTACCACTCAGCCTACCCCATCCATTGGGGGTGATAGCAGGGGGTGGGTGGTTGGGTAGAGTTGAGTCGTAATATTTTTATTATTTAAAAATTAATTTTTTTTAAAAAAAAATTGGCGGGTGGCGGGGTGGTGGGTGGGTGGATAGGGGGTAAGGTTGGATTGTAATATTTTTATTATTTAAATATTAAAATCTAAATTTTTTTTTTGAAAAAAAAATTTGGTTGGTGGTGGGGGGTGGTGGGGGGTTGGAGGGTGGGTGGATAGGGGGTATGACTAGATGGTAATGTTTTTATTATTTAAATATTAAAAATTAATTTTTTAAATAAAAAAAAGATTTTGGTGGGTGGCCGAGAGTGGGGGTGGATAGGGTGTAGGGGTGAGTGGTAATATTTTTATTATTTGAATATTAAAATTTAAAATTTTATAAAAAAAAATAAATTTTGGGGGGTGGAGGGTGAGGGTGGGGTGGAGAGTTAAAAAAAAAGTTATTTTTAATAAAATTTTAGATTTTAATATTTAATATAATAAAATTTTATTATTTTTATTTATCATATATAAAATACTATTTTAAAAATAATTGTTGAATTATGGATTTGAAATCCTTTAAAAAACCTATAATTTATCCGAACAATGGAATTTAAATGAATTGATTTAAAATCTAAGGAATTTAAAATCTACTCATTTTCAAATTCATTAGATTTGAAATGACTCAATCCAAACATTTAAATAATTTTGTAATGCAACTTGAGTAATATTAACTTACCAAACACTCCATAATAAAAATTTCACTCTATCTATATAACTCATGATTTCATAATTGTGTTTAATATTTGAGGTATGAAGTTAGTTAAGTGACGCAGTTGGCATATAAAAAGACTTACACTGGTTGCTGCAGAAGTAGTTTGGCATTATGAAATCCTCGTACAAGTTTAATAAAGGGTACTCTAATTTTAATTAAGTTCATTCAAATTGTCCAGTGTGACTTTTTGCATCTATTGTTGAATATAAGAGTACGTAGTATTTAAAAGACGACTTTAAAAGTTTGGGAAATTAAATAAAAACACAAGAGCGAGCTCTTTTTCCGAAAAACAAAACTGCACTATCCTTAAATGTTTTATGATCCTATAGCAATTGCTCCGAAGATACAATATTTTTTAGCTATAATTTGTATCACGATGAATCTATTATCCGTGAACAAAAGTAATATTTAGAACTTTCGGCTTTCAAGGGAATGTATTTTTTGACTTATAAATAATAAGACTAGAATAATGTATGAATAAATATTGTATTGTATAGATATAAAGTGTGCCCTAGTCTATGACTCATAATACAAAGACCCAAAGTTATTTATCTTCAACACAATGCACCAGCTTAGAATGAATGGAATGTGAATGACAATCATGAGAGTCAATCTCTTATAGATGAAGAATTATGTGCCCTTTCTGCAATGATATTTCAGATCGTTTTGGACGGTCCTATATGACACCTCTAGTTCGTAAAGTGACGAATAATCTAAAGTTATCAATGAAATGCTTTTGATGAATGGATGAGAAGGACAATTTCAGAGGCCCCCACCGCCCCTGCCCTGGGGATTGATGAATGAGATAAATCGTAGGATGTGCCTCAAGTGGCTTATAGAAAATGTTTACTGTTTAACTTATGCTTACAATTGGCCAAATCCATGCCAAAGGCAGGATTCGAACCCTCACCCTGCAGCTACCAAGCTCAGTTGGAAGGTATTTCAACCCTCCCCTTTACCACTTGAGCTATGTCCTGGGGTAAAAAAGTTATGTGCCTCTTACAAAGATTGCTTCATATTTTTTCTAAATTGTTTGATCGCATCTTTTGATCAAAATCTTGATCCGACAATCTGGATTATTATTAGTTTTGAAAAAAAAAATTTACATTAATTTCATTTTTGAGATGTAGTTTTTAAATACTCTCTCTATCCCATAATAACGTTTATTCATTTTTATTTTAGGCGTGTTATAAAAAGGTTTACATTTATTCTTACAGTAAATGAGATCCACACCAAATATTTAAATATCTCAATAAGGCCCACAACATTACATATACTTATAGGGTGCGGCTATTCGCACCCCGAAACTTCTTAATGCACCTCAAAATTATTTAAATTATAATATTTTTATTTAATATTACTTATATACCCTTATTACTAAATACACCTCTCAACTATATTTTAATTTTACTAAATATACTTCTACGTTAATCTTAACATGAAAGTGTTTTCCCTCTTTTCAAACCCCGCACAAAGATAAAGGACGAAACGTCATTTGATTATGGGGTCCATACCTTTCTACTAACTCCCACAGCTTCTCATCCTCTGCAGACCTCCAATGTTCTCTACGTCTATGTTTGTGTGTATATATTTCTATAGAAACTCCAAAGAATCCTTCAAAATCAACAACTCCCTAATCCGGCCCTATATAATCAAAGCACGAAAGGGCAGTTGTTGCAGAAAATCAAGAAGAGGCACATCTAGGGTGTCTATCTGTATAGAGAGATGGAAAGGAGAGATGATGAGAGAGAAGAGATGATGATAACAAAGTATGAGAGAGAGAGGAATTGGGAATTAAAAAGGGGATAGATAAAACAAGTGTTTTCCTTTAGAGTGGGAGGATTTGGACAGAGCAACACCACCCATAGGGAGAGTTTTCCCTCAAGGAAATGGGATTCTTTGGCTTTCGATTTCAATTTTGTAATAAGCAGTATGGTCTTACAAGTGCTCATGCTACAGCTGTTTCTACTGAGGGTAGTTTAAGTCTCCTGCGTTATAACCTACATAAACTCTCTTTTCAATTTGTTCTTGAAATTTATTGGGGATTTAGATTGCAGAGAATGAAGATATGAGGATAATCAGAAAGTTTGCAGAGATACTGGATTCAAACGAAGCATATACCCATTGATGCAACATCTAGAATTAAAATATAGTTTAGGGGTGTATTTAGTAATAAGGGTATATAAGTAATATTAAATAAAAATTTTATAATTTAAATAATTTTGGGATGCATTAAGAAGTTTCGGGGGTGCTAATAGCCGCACCCATACTATATCTCTCACTTCAATACATATTAGAATATTACTCCCTCCGTCTCAAAAAATCGTTCACAATTTCCTCATTTGTTCATCTCACATAATGGTTCACCCTCCAAAAAAGAAAATATTATTCATGTCATTAGGCGCCGACTATTCACACACACCAAATTACTTTATACACCCAAATATAACTACACACAAAAATTATACACTCACACACTTGTAAAATACTAAATTACCCTTAATTTAATATACCCAAATTAATACTCTCCATCCCAAAATAAAGAATGAAAAACATACACCCACCCACGTTCAAGAAGAAGAATGAGAGATATGAGAAGGAAGAAGTTGAACATATACCCACATACAACATTCGCGTTCCATCTTCAGAAAAAAGGAGAAAGAAGAAAGAAATATTTGTGTTCCATGAAAGAACAAAAAAAGAGATGAAGAAAAGAGGAAGGAAGAAAACCATCACGGTTGGTTAATTGAAAAAAAAATTATCGATGCTCGTTCGGCCCTGGTCTGCCGGTGAATATATATTTGTTCGACCAGCACTGGTCAATGCTTAGTGCACGCGTTCGACCAGTTGCCGGCGAACAGATCCAAATTTTCCGACCAAAGCCAGTCGAACAGTGTTCAGTGCATCCGACCAAATCTGATACATCGTATTCAAAAGCCAGTCGAACAATACTATGTGTATTCGAACAGATCCTAAAAAGACAGAATGATTCAAGTTTCACTAATGACCAGATCTGATATATCGTATTTGTTGGTTTCCCAATCTCTGCTTCTTCACACAAAATTGAAATTTCGTCTTTATTTCTTGTTCTTCTATGTATTATTGTATCTATTACTGGTTTTCTCTTCTTGTTTTGAAATTTGGTTATGGGGGCATTACCTGGCATGAACTGGGATACCTCTGTGTTTTATCAGATGAGGATGAGCCGATGACGTGTGTGCATGCATTGTTAATGGAGTTGTGTAATAATGTGTGGTAGATAAGTTTTAAGGATATTTTAGTAATTTAGTATATAAATTTATAATTTTAAAAATTAAATGAGTGTATTTTAGTAAAATTATGTGTGCATATAGCCCAGGCCATATCATTATAATCTAACATCGCAAAATTCATTAATTTCAAGTGTCATCCATTATTTTCATTCATAACATACTATATATCTTTTTTATTACCTAAAAGTATCAAATTACCCCCAAAAGTCAATAAAGTTAATCAAAACTCAAAAGCAACATTTTCTTAATAACCATGGTGCAGTAAATGTGAATGATTTAGTGGAACGAATGGAATATATTTTTTAATCCCCGTGTAAAAAATAAATGTAAACATTTTAATGGGACCGAGGAATTATTCATCTTATTCCTATTTTCAATAAACGAAACATCACAAGAATACTAATCGAATGCGGATTTGATCCACGATCTTATTAAGATCAATTCCAACATCAATATTATAGAAAATTTATAATTTTAATTTTGACTAATAAAATACTTTCTTCAACTCACCAAAAGTTCCCCATTTTATTATATTGAACGTTCCATTCAAAAGTCCTCATTTTCCACTCTTAGTAAAAGAGCTTCATATGTGGCCTACGCCCACCACTCACTACTAATATAACTGAATATTACACATAAAATAATAATACTCCTTGATCTACGCACAAAAAATAATTGGTGACGTTTGTGCAGAACGGAGGAAATAGAAAATAGATGAATAATAAAACAAAATAAAATAAAAATAAATGAATAAAAACGTTTTTTTAGAAATGACGTGTAAGTTGATCGCAACCAAAATAGATGGAATACCAACCATTAGCAGCCAGTTGACACGTAAACGCTTTCCTGAAACTCAAACGTGACAAAGTCAAACTCTGGTGGCCCCACCTCCACTCATGCGGTGTGGGTCCCAATTTCCTGTTTTCATGTAAACTCATATTTCCCTATATTACCAAAATTAATTTATTATTCCTTCTCCACAAAGTATCATTATCATTTTTTTTTTCTTTTATTTAGAGAACAATTGTAATCTCTCATTTTTCTCTGCATTCAATATTTTACTTTATGCTAGTTTATAATTTATTTTATTTATCGTTTTATGGAGTCTTGTGATTTATATATAAATCATTTTGAATTTTATTATTTTTGTCATAATTTATTGTAATTTTATCCAATTATGGTTCTTGTTGTTAATGACAATTTATCCTGAGGATTGGAATTTACCCTTTGAGTATAATGTTAACTCATAATGTATAACTATTATTGACCAGTTGTATATATCTTTTTAAGTTTTGAATGAATATTTTTTGCGTGCGTTTGGATGCACAACATTACGGAAAAACTTTTTTTATTAATGGTTTTTAAATTAATTTATTAACGAATTAACAACTAGATTAGTTGATAATTTAATTTATAGTTTCAATACTGTATGTAAATGTCATGTCATTTTTATCAGTGTTGAAGTTTATAACATTTTCATTAATAATATTCCCTCCGTAATTACAAAAGAGGATTGAAAACTCAGCTGAACGGAGGGAGTAATAAAGATTCATTCGAAAATAGAGTTGCTGTTGTGGTATCTACTCGACTCCCGAGTAGACATGCACAAAATAATCGGAATCAGCGGTTCGAATGGGGAACTAACAGTTTCAACCAGAACCGAAATCGACGGTTCGAACCGGGGAACCTACGGTTTCAACCGAAATCGGAACCGGCGGTTCCTCTACTTTTTTTTTCACAGTTTAAGGCTTAAAATTTTAAATAAATTAAAAAAGGGGAAACCTGGAACCGACAATTCCAAAATCGAACCGAATCCATCCTAAGACTGATTCGGTTCCGGTCCCTAATTTCCGGGAACTGAAACCAACGGTTCAGAATTGGAACCGACGATTTCGAACCTGCGTACATGTCTACCCCGAGCAAAGCTCCAAGAGTTGCTGAATTTTAGGGGAATCCACTGTCCCAGCTAGAATATTCTTTTTTTTATTATTATTATTTTATTTTAAAATAATGTATAAATGTATCTAAATTCTTCAATAATTAGTTTGATGAGTTTTTATTTCTATATATTTTGTATCAAATTATTTTATACTTATACTATAATATAATTTTAATTTTAACCGTTATCTTAATTTATGTTTAAGTACAATTATATTATAATTTTAATTTGGGTTAATTGCAAAAAAAAAAAAAAAACAGGAACTTCACTCTTATTATAAATTAATCATCATTTTTGAGAAATTGAAAAAAAAAATCAAAACTTTAAAGTATTGTTGCAAAAAAAACCCAAAAAAACTCTACTATTAGGCACAAATTGGGTTTTTTTTGCAACAATACTTAAAGGTAGTGGTTATTTTTACAATTTCTCAAAAGTGAGGATTAATTTGCAATAGGAGTAAAATCTGTGGTTTTTTTTTGTAATTAACCCTTTTAATTTTAATTGATTGTGTCATTTTAGTTTTACGCATGCAAATACTTTTATTATGTTAAAATTATAAGTAAACATGAAAAATAAATTAGGTAATATAAATAACTAACAATAAATTTTAAAATGAATTAGGTAAAATAAATAACTAACAATAATTTTTAAAAGAGTTAGTCTCATATGAACCGGGTTTACGGTGTAAACTCTGTGATCTTTCTCACAGGGTTTACACCGCCACTACAAGAAAACTGTCAAATTTCAACAGAAAAATTCTAACGAAAAGTAATACCGTTGAAAATTTTAGAGTTCAACGAATTTTCCAATGAAACCTGAAATCGTTGGAAAATTCTCATGAAAATTTAAACCGTTGTTTCCAATACTAATTCCAATTGCCTAATAAACTATTGAAAATTTCCAACGAGCATTCCTATAAAACCTAAATCTGTTGAAAATTTTCAACGAAAAGTTCCATATAAATTTAATAATATTAATTCTTAATTCACGTGTAAAAGAACAAATGATATCTTATCGAGCGGACAAAGTAAGTATTATTTTAAAAAAAATGCAAACAATTGAAGATAATTAAGTTAACTACTCCCTCTATACCATAATAAATGTAACACTTTCTATTTTCGTCTGTCCCTCAATAAATGTCACATCTAAAAAAATAGAAACACCAAATCAATATATAATCTTAAAATACATCTTAATTTTAAATTTATCACCTTTATCTAATATACATAACATATTTTATAACTATACTAGTCTCTTAAAGTCAATAAAGTTGATCAAAATAGTCTGCATGGACAGCTCAATTGGTCAAGTAAGGGGACAACTTACACAAATGACTAAGGATCGAATCCCACCCGCAGCGTTGGAGCAACCTCTCCCACCTCTTATTAGGGGCTCCTTGTGTGGTAGTTAAAGGTATAATCCTTGTTAATCGGTTGAGTTATTATGATTAATGTTCTTAGTCGCATTTCATGTAAAAATGTGTAAGAGTAAGAGACTCTATCGTCGAGTAAACGCATGACCAAGTACAAAATTTATAGTAATGTCATCCCAAGGGAAAGTTAACTCTAGGTTATATCCAGATTTTCCATTGATTCATACTTTGTAAGGATGATAGATTTAAGGTTTGATTGTTTAAGCTACTAATTATTTCTACTCAATTAACTAAGAACTTGAACTAACAAAGTAATGATTCAAACAACACATAAATAATGAATGGAATGGAGGTAGAATTCACTTGAGAAGAGAGTAAGGCTAATCATAATCATGGTTAAGACTCTAGCTAGATATGCATAACTCTTGATGGTGAACTTCATTAATTTGTGGACTATAAACAATCACAATTTTACCCCTAATCCCTATGGCCAAGACAACTAGATTCTTGACTCTTTTATAAGTCTAAATCTCCTAAGATTGTCTTACTCTCAATTCCCTTAAGGTACTATGATCATAAGTTGGTTCTTTTCACTCAATTTCTTAAGTATCCCCCTATGAATGTTCTAAGCACAAGAAAGATATGACTTACCTCCCCTCAAACTAACATGCATGCACATCTTAATATATGATTCAATTAAACCACTCATCATACTATTGGAATGACCATCCTAATACCATGAAAAGAGAATTTAATCACACAAATATTGAAATGACACATGAATCATTAATCATAAAAGGAAGTCCAAAATTAACTCAATTCAACATCTCAAATCCTACATATCTAGCATTCTTCTCAACCAATCATATGATTAGCCCTACTATAGGACTAACCACTACACATTGTGTTTAGATCAATACAAATCAAAGGGTGGAAGAGAAATCTACAAACTCCTGAAGAAAATCAACAAAATAAGAAGAAAATCAACAAATGAAAAGTAGATTGGTTTCCCTTTCATGGAGAAATCTTTCTTCTCTTCAATATGCTAACTCCTTCAATCCTTGAAACTTTTCTCTTTTCAAAGGGTGGATGGATGTATTGAAGGATGGATTGATGAAGATTAAGTTGGGTGGATGGATGAATTGAAGGGTGGAAGAGATGGATCAGATGGAGTGTGTGAAATGGTGGTGAGAAAGTGTGTGTGTTGATCTCCAAAATAACTGTCAAAATGAGGCTCTCGCTTTAATTTTCGCACCAATTGTGCATTTATACCCCTTAGGGACCTTTTAGAAGCTTCTGGAATTTTCTGACTTTTTCCTGTTTTTTACCCAGCTCTACTCGAGTAGCCAACTCGAGCTACTGCCTGTCAAGTCGATTTGCGTGGCTCTACAAACTAGACAGTTTTTCGATCCTAGCTCGACTCGAGTTGCAAGTCGAGTTGGACCTTGCAACTCGAGTTAGCTCACTGGACGATTTTGAACATTGCTCTGCCCAGCTCGACTTGTTGCTCGACTTGCCCTGATCCCAGCTCGACTCAAGTAAGATAACTCGAGCTCTCGCCTGTCTACTCATGTCAGAAGCTATATTTTCCTCGGCTCCTAACTCGACTCGAGTTGCAAGTCAAGTTGGACATCGCAACTCGAGTTGAGCTACTGGACACATTCTGACTCTACTCGACCCCCAACTCGACTCGAGTTGCAAGTCAAGTAAGACCATGCAACTCGAGTCGGGTATTTTTTAGCCCGTTTCAGCTCGTTTCAGCTCCCGACTCCGTTTTGCTCCATTTTTGACCTGTTTTGCACATATTTAAGCTTATTCACACATTTTATCAATCCATACCAAATCTCTCATAATTATATAAACTCCACCAAATGTTACACAAATACGGATAAAAATATACAAAAATTCACAATTAAAGACACTAAAACCTAGGTGAAAATGACGACGATCAACCCTCCAAACTTAAAGTGTTGTTCGTCCTCGAACAACGAAAAATGATAAACAAGAGGAGTAATTTTCACCTAGAAAAATACCTAATGAACATAAACCACAACACATCACAAGTAATAAGGACTACAAGATCATATTAAGTATCCCTACATCATCAAACTTATAACATGAAAGATTAACGAGTTTAATCTTAAGAATGACAAAAGAGTAATCAAACCCCTTTTAATCCAAGCCTCTCATAGGTTATCAAATTCACTCAACACTCTATAGAGTAGGGTTTTTAACATCACTCATCAACCGGTTAGAACCAACTCACCAAAGGCTTTCTCATGGACTATGTTTACAAGTCACCCTAGTTTCAATAAGTGATAAAAAAAGTCTTTATCTTAGGATGTAATGTTTAGGCTCTTTGGTAAGGTAGGAAACTTTGGATAATAGTGACTAATCAAGTGTGGATAATCAAAGATATGATTCTTTTCTTCAACTTCCTCACTTTCAAACGCCCTTCCTTTGTAATTGTTCAAGAATACTAAACATCAACATACCATGGATTTCTTGAGCTTCTTTTGAATGACATACTTCTTTTCTTTGATTTTTGCATTCCTTGAGCATATTTTAGGATTTTGCTCCTTTTTCACTTTTTTTTGAAGTTGCATTTGCTTTTTATCTTGAGCTCTTTCATCCTTTTTCTTGAGTTAACCTTTTTCCATTTATTTGCACGTTTTTCCACATCTTCCCTTATACACCATCATCATCCTCAATTATCCACACATAGGTTACATATATAAGGCTCAAGTGGGTTTTCAAAGTTTGTATTGTGCTCAAATCATAAAAAAAGGCTTATAGGCTCAAAGTGGCTCACTAGGGATAATGTTTTTGGTAAGAAATTTTATGGCTATGACTTAATTTAACAAGGATGACCCAAGATCATATTAAAAATTTCAATCATTCGGGCTTCGTTCCTATAGTCCATGAGCAAGTTCTAGTTTGTCTAAATTCAACCGGTCCTCTCATCAAGAATTTACCATGGAGGCACGGTTGAGGCTCAATTCTCACAAGCTTTTGCTTTGACCAAAAGAAACCTAATTACCCTTCATACTTCTCAAAATTGAACAAATTATGTAATTCATGTCACTATTTCAACAAGTAGAAACAATTAACATACTTGTCATCATTCATCACAAACAATGCATCATAGCTCACATTCAAAAATATTCAACACCTTCCCAAAACATACCACCAAGCATCCCTATACAAGAATAAAAATTCAAACATAACACATGAGAAAAGACTCACCAAACAAAAATCATAACAAAAGCACATAACGTACATGACCAAAATCATCCATCTCTAGAAATCAAAGCATATCACCTCATCATCCATAATACATAAGCTCAACAAACATCCCATCTTTTATTGAAAATGAAAACCTAGATTACAAAAGTAAATCTCCCACAAACATGACCCATAAAGTAGCATGATATTCCAATACAATCCAAATCAATATCAAATCATGTCAACCAATTTAGAAGTGATAAGATGTAGAGTGAACTCCCTTAAACATTTGAGAATGGCAATGGTTGGTATGAGCTTCCGAATCGCATCCACAACGATTTCTCGATTTGATCTTCGGGCTCAATTCATGCTCTACGCTACTTCATTTATGCTCCACAACTCATCAAAAACTATTAGCTCAACACTTGTCATAAAAATAAGGACTATCATGCACTTAACTCAACCAAACGAACCAAAATTATAACCAAACTCATGAGAAAAAATTTAAAATTGACTCAATTTTACACAAGACAATCAAGATAATCACTCTATCAACATGATACATCAAGCATACACGAGTGGTAAGGCACACCACACACTATCCCCCCAAACTTAAATCGAAACAAGTTGAGAATTAAGTTTGCAAAAAGTGGTGAGTCTTACCCTTGTAGTTTCCACCAATGATCATCATTAAATTACCTTGTGATGACGTATATGCATTCCAACATTCAAGTGTGGCCACCACACACTCTCCCTCCAAACTTAAATTAACACAAGTGTTAAATTTAAGTTTGTAAAGAGTGGTGCAATATACATCTTCATTCCAAATCTAGCACATCTCGTCTCCTCTATAAGTATTTTCTCCATGAGCACATTCCACCTACATACCAAATCTACAAGAAAATTATCAAACAAAAAGAAAATAAAAACTACACTACTAGATACTCAAAGAAGTTTAAGAGGAGAGAGTATCCACATACACTATCTCCTTTTGAGAAGGAGATATGTAATGATTCACTCGATGACCATTTACCACAAACTTATTATTCAGACCCTTAAGCTTCAATGTATGTCCACTCAACACTTCAAGAACTTCATATGTCCCATCCATTTAGACTTAAGCTTCCCGGGAAACAACTTAAGCCTCGAGTTGAATACAAGAACTTTGTCCCCCGGAGCAAACGTCTTTTCCTTCACTTTAGCATCATGCAATCTCTTCATATTCTCCTTGTAGATGATTGAGTTATCAAATGATCTTCCTCTAAACTCCTCCAACTCAACTAACTTCAACAACCTTGCTTGACCACTCTCCCTTTCATCCATGTTGAGGCATTTGATAGCCCACAAAGCACGGTGTTCCAACTCCACGAGGAGGTGACAAGCTTTATCATAGACCAATTGATACGGTAACACACCAAGAATGGTCTTAAAAGCCATCCTATAAGCCCATAAAGCATCATCAAGCTTATCCGACCAATCCTTCCTCCCTCCATTGATGGTCTTTTCTAAAACTAACTTGATTTGGCGGTTTGGAGTTCCACATGCTTTAGTGAGTGATGGAGGATCACACTTTGTAAACAAGTTGATGGAGAATTTGTTGAAGAGATATGGAGTGAAGCAACGAGTGGCTACACCTTACTACTTTGAAAGGATTGACCCATATTAGGCATCATCATGTCTTGTTGAAGATTAAGAAGCACTTGTTGATTCATCAAAATCAATGACATACCTTGTTGAGGGCTTGCAAGCACTTGTTGATTCACCATAGATGTAGAATTTGGAGACACTTGCATGTTAGCATTCATCCTCTTTAATATCTCCGTGATCGCCTTGTCGGTCATATCTTCTTTAGGCATTTCCACCTTTTTCACTTGTTGCAAGCACACTTCTTCCATCTTAGCAATTCTCTCCTTATCATACATTCCCGGTACACGATCCACAGGCCATTGACCCATATTTAAAGCTACTTCCTCACATATGTCAATTGCTCTTTCCAGAGTTTGTCCTAAAATCGAACCTCCCGCCGAAGCATCAATAAGCATCCTCTCACTTTTGTGTAAACCAGCATAGAAAAATCCTATTTGTTGTTCTTCAGGGAATTGGTGTTGTGGATACTTCCTTAGCATCTCTTTGAATCGGTCTCATGCTTCATTAAATGTCTCAAGTGGTATTTGCTTGAATTGAAAGATTTGCCCTTTGAGATGCAACATCTTTGAAGGGGGAAAATACTTGCTCAAAAATCTTTGTGTCAATTCTCTCCATGTGGTATAAGATCCCGGTGGTAGAGTATGATACCAAGCTTTAGCTCTATCTCGTAATGAAAATGAGAAAAGCTTCATTTTAACAACATCCTCACTCACCCCATTTATCTTTATCGTGTTGGCTAACTCTGTAAATTGAGCTAAGTGAGCATTCGGATCCTCCATAGTACCACCACCAAATTGATTTGCTTGCACCATGTTGATCAATTCCGTCTTGATCTCAAAATTATTAACATTTAACGGCGGCCCCATCGCATAATTCCCAAATTGAGGTTGGAAATGATCTCGGATGTTCATTCCCCCTCCATTATGTCCATTTCCACGGGGTTGATTTTGCACCACCAAAGGATTATTCCTTGCTTCTTGTTGTGCCATCAAGTTTTGAATAATAGCTTGCATTTGTTGGTTTTGCAAGTGCATTTGTTGAGCATACGCTTGTGGACAAATTCTGGATTATTATAACCTCCTCTAACATTATCAACTCCATGAAAATTCCTCATATTGTCTTCTTCATCAACCATGTTTGCATTATCCCTTACTTCTTCCATACTTTCCTCCGTCTCCTCGTCTTTGTCTTCTTAAGGTAGCTTCTAATTCCAAGTTCAAAGGTTCAATAGATTGAAACCTTGAACGCGTTTGCATGTACCTACAAGAATTTCCAAATTAGTTCTCAAAGTAACCAAGACAAGTAAACAAGTAAATAAATAAAAGAAATATCCTTATCAAAACTAATCAACTTCAAACTCATTACAACCAAAAATTTTACATTTCCCCGGCAGCACCGCCATGTTCTTAGTCGCATTTTATGTAAAAACGTGTAAGAGTAAGAGACTCTATCATCGAGTAAACGCGTGACCAAGTATAAAATTTATAGTAATTTCGTCCCAAGGGAAAGTTAACTCTAGGTTGTATCCGGATTTTCCATTGATTCATGTTTTGTAAGGATGATAGATTAAAGGTTTGATTGTTTAAGCTACTAATTATTTCTACTCAATTAACTAAGAACTTGAACTAACAAAGTAATGATTCAAACAACACACAAATGATGAATGGAATGGAGGTAGAATTCACTTGAGAAGAGAGCAAGACTAATCATAATTATGGTTAAGACTCTAGCTAGATATGCATAACTCTTGATGGTGAACTTCATTAATTTGTGGACTAAAAGCAATCACAATTTTATCCATAATCCCTATGGTCAAGGCAACTAGGTTCTTGACTCTTTTACAAGTCTAAATCTCCTAAGATTGTCTTACTCTCAATTCCCTTAAGGTACTATGATCATAAGTTGGTTCTTTTCACTCAATTTCTTAAGTGTCCTCCTATGAATGTTCTAAGCACAAGAAGGGTATGGCTTACCTCCCCTCACACTAACATGCATGCACATTTTAATATATGATTCAATTAAACCACTCATCATACTATTGGAATTGTCATCCTAATACCATTAAAAGAGAATTTAATCACACAAATATTGAAATGACACATGAATCATTAATCATAAAAGGAAGTCCAAAATTAAATCAATTCAACATCTCAAATCCTACATATCTAGCATTCTTCTCAACCAATCATATGATTAGCCCTACTATAGGACTAGCCACTACACATTGTGTTTAGATCAATACAAATCAAGTTTTGCTCCATTTGAAACAAAATAAGAAGAAAATCAACAAATGAAAAGTAGATTGACTTCCCTTTCATGGAGAAACCTTCCTTCTCTTCAATATGCTAACTCCTTCAATACTTGAAGCTTTCCTCTTCTCAAAGGGTGGATGGATGTATTGAAGGATGGATTGATGAAGATTAAGTTGAGTGGATGGATGAATTGAAGGGTGAAAGAGATGGATCTCTAAAATGATGGTGAGAAAGTGTGTGTGTTGATCTCTAAAATAACTGTCAAAATGAGGCTCTAGCTTTAATTTTTGCACCAATTGTGCATTTATACCCCTTAGGGACCTTCTAGAAGCTTCTGAAATTTTCTGACTTTTTCTTGCTTTTTACCCAGCTCGACTAGAGTAGCCAACTCGAGCTACTGCCTTTCAAGTCGAGTTGTGTGGCTCTGCAAACTAGACAATTTTTTGACCCTAGCTCGACTCGAGTTGCAAGTCGAGTTGGACCTTGCAACTCGAGTTAGCTCACTGGATGATTTTGAACGTTGCTCTGCCCCAGCTCGAGTTTTTGCTCGAGTTGCCCTGATCCCAGCTCGACTCGAGTAAGATAACTTGTGTTCTCCCTGTCTACTCATGTCAGAAGCTAGATTTTCCTCTGCACCAAACTCGACTCGAGTTGCAAGTCGAGTTGGACATCGCAACTCGAGTTGAGCTACTGGACACATTCTGACTCTACTCTACCCCCAACTCGACTCGAGTTGCAAGTCGAGTAATACCATACAACTCGAGTCGGGTGTTTTTCAGCCCATTTCAACTCGTTTCAGCTCCCAACTCCGTTTTACTCCATTTTTGACCTGTTTTGCACATATTTAAGCTTATTCACACATTTTTATCAATCCATACCAAATCTCTCATAATTACATAAACTCCACCAAAAGTTACACAAATACGGATAAAAACATACGAAAATTCACAATTAAAGACACTAAAACCTAGGCGAAAATGACGACGATCAATTAATCTCCTTCACATGCTCTAGCTCACCTGGCCACTGAGGACTGAACTCCTCACTAAAGTAAGTGATCCAGGTTCGATTCCTTTTGGGAACGAATTGGAGTAGGGAGTTATAAGGAGATTAGGAGAATAACTTGGAGTATGGGTGTACTAACCACTAACAAACTAACTTTGTCCGATAAAAAAAAAACCTCCTTTGTCACGCCCCAGTGTTTCAATAAATAGAAAGGGAGATTTATTAGCAATTCTTTGATAATATTAAACTTTAATGTGGGCGTAAACCATAAAATAAAGTTAATAAAATATCATAAACAGTGGAAATTATAGAAAAGTATATCATAAGAATTTATACAAAAAATTTTGGCGCAGCGCATTAATTAAAAGGGCTTTCACGCAACGCATCCGCCCTGGTACGCCGTCGCAGCCTCAACCTGAAAAGGGTTTGAAGTAAAAGGGGTGAGCGTGTGAAATACACTCAGTGGGTTAACTTAAATGATTGCACAATTAAAAATAAATATGCATGCCAAATATGCCATAAAATGTAACATATGCCATTTAATAAAATAATTTGCACATTGTCGTTCGATAACTCAATGAAATATTTTAGACCGAATCGTCATCCAATAATTTGTATTAGTTGGTCTGTGCGCACCGGGCCGTCACCCCAGTACGATGTTAACATACTTGAAATACATTTTAGTACTGAATCGACATAGCCAGTAACTTGTGTTAGTTGGTATATGTGCACCGAGTCGTCACCCCGTATAAGTGTTAGTAGAATTTCTTGAAAATGATTTACTAATTTTAATACAAATATAAAATAAAGATTTTTCACTTAAAATACTAATTATAATAACCCTTAATATAAAATTATTAAACTTTAAATTAATATAAAATAAATAAAATAATAAAAAAATAAGAACATGAGCATAGCTACTGCAGTCGATCATGTGGTGTTTAAATAGAAAGTTCTATTTATTTAATATTATTAATAATTTATAAATTGCAATCAAGTCTCTGCATTATTTTAAATTCTCGATTAAACTTACTCTAAACTTTAAACTTATTACAAAATGATCCAACTTGAGTTATACAACTCCATTTGAAAATCCAAAAACACCGTTTGAATCCTCGTGAGATAAGGATCACATCAGTACCAATTTTGTATCAAAATATTGAATTTTAGAAAATATGAAATTATACCGTGAAGTGAGTTTCTTTATAAATCCTTCGTTTTACGTCAAAACTCAAAATTAATCATACCTTTGTGATCCTCGTGAGGAGAGCTTCAAAACGGACTATAATATCAGAGCTAACTCACACTGAAACAAAATCTGTCATTAAAGGGATTGAAACTTTGACGGAGCTTTTCTAGCTCAAAATGACATCTATTTTATAAAAGAATTATATATTTGGAATCTACGCTTCGAGATCAATATTTTCATATATAGCATAATAAGGTTTGACAACAAAATGAATGAAATCAAAAAGGGCAGTGTGTGAGAAAGTATATATATATATATATATATATATATATATATATATATATATATATATATATATATATATATATATATATATATATGTGTGTGTGTGTGTGTGTGTGTGTGTGTGTGTATATGTATATATAATGTGTGTGTGATGAAAAGAGGGGTAATTTATATATATATATATATATATATATATATATATATATATATATATATATATATATATATATATATATATATATATATATATATATTACTTGAAAACTTGGCAACTTGGTGCCCAAGTTGGTCACACAACTCACACCCACACGTTTCTCTCATCCTTATCAAAACACTTCCAACTTGCACACATCATTTTTTTTTTAAAGAGTTATCCAATACCCACATCATCAACCTTATCTAATCATTATTACTATTGATAATCTTATTTATACATCTTATTATATAATTATATAAAAATGTGATTATTATTATTATATATATTATCTATTAAAGATATAAATAATATAATTTTATTTAAAAGTAAAATTTACAAAAATATAAATTATGAAATATTGGGGTGTTACAATCCATGCTCCTAAAAATAATTTCGTCCTCGAAATTTAGGAAAAACTTTTCATTTTTTTAAAGAATTGGAGTAAATAATAAAGAAAATACTTATGTACCTTAAATATGACGTCGTGTACCAAGTAGATGCGTAGCGAGTATCATTAGAAAATTATTTAAATACCAATCCTCCAAAATATAGATTCATAAATAATTTATTTAAAAGTATGAGTCCACAAAAACGTAGATTCATAAATAATTGATTTTTTTAAAGTACTAGCCCACAGAAACGTAGACCCGCTCTGATACTATCTGTCACGCCCCAATTTTTCAATAAATAGAAAAGGAGATTTATTCGCAATTCTTTGATAATATTAACATTCAATGCGGGCGTGAACCATAAAATAAAGTTAATAAAATATCATAAACAGTGGTAATTATAGAAAAGTATATCATAAGAATTTATATAAAAAGATTTTGGCGCAGCGCATTAATAAAAAGGGCTTTCACGCAACGCATCCGCTCTGGTACGCCGTCGCAGCCTCAACCTGAAAAGGATTTGGAGTGGAAGGGGTGAGCGTGTGAAATACACTCAGTGTGTTAACTTAGATGATTGCACAGTTAAAAATAAATATACATGCCAAATATACCATAAAATGTAACATATGCTATTTAATAAAATAATTTGCACATTGTCGTTCGATAACTCAATGAAAATATTTTAGATCGAATCGTCATCCGATAACTTGTGTTAGTTGGTCTGTGCGCACTGGACCATCACCCCAGTACGATGTTAGCATACTTGAAATTCATTTTAGTACTGAACTGACGTAGCCAGTAACTTGTGTTAGTTGGTATATGTGCACCTAGTCGTCACCCCGTACAAGTGTTAGTAGAAAAATATTTGTCATCGAACTAAAAGCACACATGACACATAACATGACATATCAGTAACACATATCACATCTTAACATAGCAATCATGACATAAAAATATAGCACTCGGTAAAGAGTGAAAGTTACCCCCACCTTGAACTTTATTGAAAATTGTAGAGTGGACAAGGCTTGCTCTTCGATCTCATAATTTCTTGAAAATGATTTACTAATTTTATTACAAATATAAAATAAAGATTTTTCACTTAAAATAATAATTATAATAACACTTAATATAAAAATATTAAACTTTAAATTAATATAAAATAAATAAAATAATAAAAAAATAAGAACATGTTCATAGCTACTGCTGCATGTGGTGTTTAAATAGAAAGTTCTATTTATTTAATATTATTAATAATTTATAAATTGCAATCAAGTCCCTGCATTATATTAAATTATCGATTAAATTTACCCTAAACTTTAAACTTATTATAAAATGACTCAACTTAAGTTATACAACTCCGTTTGAAAATCCAAAAATACCGTTGGAATCCTCGTGAGATGAGGATCACATCAGTACCAATTTTGTATCAAAATATTGAAGTTTAGAAAATATGAAATTATACCGTGAAGTGGGTTTCTTTGTAAATCCTTCGTTTTACGTCAAAACTCAAAACTAATCATACATTTGTGATCCTCGTGAGGAGAGCTTCAAAACGGACTATAATATCAAAGCTAACTCACATCGAAACAAATTTGCCATTAAAGGGATAGAAATTTTGACGGAGCTTTTCTAACTCAAAATGACATCTATTTTATAAAAGAATTATATATTTGGAATCTACGCTTTGAGAAGAACATTTTCGTATATAGCATAATAAGGTTTGACAACAAAATGAAAGAAATCAAAAAGGGCAGTGTGTGAGAAAGTATATATATACATGTGTTTATATATATATATATATATATATATATATATATATATATATATATATATATATATATATGTGTGTGTGTGTGTGTGTGTGTGTGTGTGTAATATGTGTATGATGAAAAGAGGGGTAATTTATATTTATATTACTTGAAAACTTGGCAACTTGGTGCCCAAGGTGGTCACACAACCCACACCCACACATTTCTCTCATCCTTATCAAAACACTTCCAACTTGCACACATCATTACTATTTTTTTTAAAAGTTATCCAATACCCACATCATCAACCTTATCTAATCATTATTACTATTGATAATCTTATCTATACATCTTATTATATAATTATATAAAAATGTGATTATTATTATTATATATTATCTATTAAAGATATAAATAATATAATTTTATTTAAAATTAAAATTTACAAAAATATAGATTATGAAATATTGGGGTGTTACATCCTTCATATGTTGTCGGGCCAGCGTGCACTATATCTATTTCAAGTGCGATGCTTAATATGTACTTCATCCGTCCTGTTTCAATGTTTACGTTTGCTTTTGCACGTTGATTAAAAAGTATTATATTTTAATAGATAGTGGGTGAAAAAATATAATATTTAATGTGAAGTGGGTATATGTATCAGTATTGGATGATATATTAATTGTTTTTGGTGAGTCTCATATTCCTAAAAAGGAAAACGTAAATATTGAAATGAGACGCGCAAAATAGAAACGTAAACATTGAAACGGAACGGAGGGAGTATATACTTGTATTAATAATAAGTGGTAGACTATATATGAACTTTTTTAACTAAAAATAAAATTTGATATCTTTAAAGTGCACAATTAAAATAGAAAAATTGATTCCTTGTCACGGATAATATATTTAAAGAAATAATAGGCAGTTTCCATATTATTTCTACGAACGTATATACGTGTGCCGTACCGTATCCATTAGAAAATAAAGAAAGAGAAAAAAAATATATAGAGTGAATATTTGAGTAAATGGTGAATTAGGGTCCATCAAGATTTTATTTAGTTTAACTTTTGACAATTGAAACCGACCGAATTATCACGCAAAGTAAATATAATAAATGATTTGATGGGTTAATTAAAATTTGGGAAAAGGAAACTCGAGTGCAATTGGATGCCAACATAATCTACTATTCATTGATTGATTTCATTTTTTGTTTACTGAATGGTAAAAAGTAGTCACTCTTTATTAAAAGTAATTTTTAGTAGTTATAAGTCTTAAAAATAATTTATTCTAGGCATTTTTAATAGAATAGACCAAAATACCCTTGAAAGGGACTCACTAATCACATGTTTGAGGTCTCTTTTTGACCCAAAAGTACAAAAGTACAATAATTTGTTTTACAGAATATTGAATGCATTAATTTGTTATTTTTATATACCTCATGAATATATTTTTTTATTAAAATACAAAAAGATGCATTAATTTTATTCGTATGAATTTCTTTTAATTTTTTCTGGAAAAAAAAAAGTATTTGCAGAATAGAACAAAATGTGTTGGTCGAATAGAACAAAATTGTTGGCCTAATAAGCCGAATAGAAGAAATATTTTTTTCAATTTTTTTTAATTTTTTCTTAAAAAAAGTGTTGGCCGAATAGAACAAATATTGTTGGCCGAATAGAACAAAATTGTTGGTCGAATAGGCCGAATAGAAGAAATATTTTTTTCGAATTTTTTTAATTTTTTTTGAAAAAAAATTTTGGCAGAATAGAACAAATAGTGTTGGTCGAATAAAACAAAATTGTTGGCCGAATAGGCCGAATAGAATAAATATTTTTTTCGAATTTTTTTTTAATTTTTTTGGAAAAAAAGTATTAGTCGAATAGAACAATTAGTGTTGGCCGAATAGGCCGAATAGAAGAAATATTTTTTCAATTTTTTTTAAAATTTTTTTTGGAAAAAAAATATTTCCTATAATTTTAAATGTGCTCTCACTCACCCTATTTAATGCAGTCAACACTGACATAGTCATGCCCCCATTATTTTCGTCCTTTATCTGACAGTTATGAGGTAATTTGGGGAGTCCACCAAATAGCGACTAGTAAAAATTATATATGAGAAAGGTGTCTATTTAAAATTATACTTAGTGAACAGTGACTATTATAAATTTGATCTCTTCCATTTATCACCTTTAAATATAATCCGTGTGTCTATCGACATGGGTGTAATTTCTTTTATTAATGAATTTCATTATTCAATGCTTAGTCGATAGTTATATTAATTAAGTATGTGAATTTTATATTTTAATTGTTTTAATAATACATGTGAATTTATTTTCTCTTACATTATCTTTTATATTTAAAAGAAAAAACAACTTTTCTTAATTTTTATATCCATAAAAACGGATAGAGTTACGTGGGAGGGGAGACTTTTGGGAGTAATAACTAATATGCTTCAATTTTTTGAATGTGATTATTTTTTTAATAATTTTCTTTAAATATATTGTTCTTGCATTTATTTATCTCCTACTCCTTGACTTATATCTCCACCTAAAAAATCAAGATATTATCCGACCCTAATTTTGCACTAAATTTTCTTTTTCTTTAATTGAAAAATAATTAGAGCTTAAATTTATAATAAAAACTTATGTGATATCGTCTCACTATATTACTTTTACTAAAATATTTTAAAATAGTGATAACTTTCTTATAATTTATTAATTAAATATTATTTTTATTAAAATATTATCAATTCTTATAATAATTGCAAACTCAGTGTTGCGAAACCACAAGTTTAACTAAATTTGGACACCCCTCTTTACTCAATGTAATATTAATGGTAAAATTTAAATATAGTGTGGATTTATAAAAGAAATGGAAAAGTTTGGTGACGTGTAGTTTGAATATATATATATATATATATATATATATAATGATGTTGATGTTGGTTGCTAATTGACATTTGAAGTTTGAATCTCTAGACCTTATGATCTACTTTACACTGTTTCCAATTGTTAAACCTTTAAGTTACACAGCTTCGTGTTTTCTATTGAAAGCTTCACGTGATCATCTCACTTGGGGGTGGAAATTGTAAATTTACTTATGCTGCATAAATTTAATAAAATTCTAATTATATACATCCTGGAAAGGAATAGTTTGCCCTATATATAATAATCCCTTCGTCATTTTAGATCAAACTTTTTTTATTCTGGACTGTCACACAAAAATTTACATTTTTTAAAAAAGTAAAAAGTCAAAATAATTATCATTTCTTTACTTTATTTATATAAAACTACTCATAAGTTTGGAAATCAAGTTTAAATTAAAATTAGGAGTCTTGATAGAATGCACGTGGGCAAACTAAAATGGTACGTAGTGAGTATGTTTGAAAATGAAGTTTGAATTAAAATTAAGAGTCGTGTTAGAATGCACGGGGTACCAATGCACATGTAATATCCATCTTTAAACAAAAATTAAAAACTAACTTTTTAAATTAGTAATTACTTTTATACCTTACACTGCAAAAAATTTATTTTTTAGTAATGGAATTTACCAACGGAATTCAATCCGTTGGTAAATATTAATGGATTAGGAACCAAAATGATATTTTTCTTTTAGCAACGAAATGCCAACGAATTTATTCCCTATTTTACCAACGAAATTCAATCAATTGGTAATTACCAACAGAATACCAAGGAAATCTTTATATAAATTACCAACGGAATTTTTAGCAACGTAATTGATTTTTCGTTGCTAAAAATTTACCAACCACCACTTTACCAACTGAAATTTACCAACGTTGGTAAACCAATTTAACAATGGAATTAAGGCTTTTACCAACGGAAAATTACGTTGGTAAAAAACTATTTTTTTTATAGCGATACACTAAACCTGTAGACTCTATGGGTACACTAGTGCATCAGGTGCATTCCAAAAGAGTGATTTGGGATGCATGTAAGGTTTATATGTTTAGAATAAGGTGTAGTGGGTAGTTATTTTTTATTTTAGAGGAATTATTATTTATTTTTATTTAGTGATCGAGATTAAATTAAAATTTAATCAACGATTAAAATCGTTCAGATATGCTATGTGCACTCTAGTCGAACTCATTGAAGAGTGATTAATACTAGTATTCAGTTAACCCTAAAATATCATTTTTACTCTCTGGTAATAGAAAAAATATCATAATCAGTTGAAGCCCATATGAGCCCAAACTAAGCCCACTATGTAATATTGTGTACAAGACTTTTGGGCTGGCCCAATTAAGTTGATCTCCAACTTAAAATTGATTTCAATTAAATCAAATTATGGGAATTTCAGAAAATAAAATAAATGTCAGAAAAACTCATGGAAATTAATGGAACACGTACGGCTGAAATGGAGTCCAGATGCATTCACTTTACACGCATTTCATAATAATTATTAGTATTATATTATCAATATTTACCTAGAATTTTAATATTCGATTCTTAGAAAATAAAGTGACGTGACAAGTACAATTATTAAGAAATTTAATGATAAACTTTTCCATATTGTCTTTTTTTATCCATGAAAATATTTTAGTAGAAGGATTCTTGTTTTTGGTTTGTGTAAATTATCCTTCAATTATACTGATTACTATTGAAAATATATTTGGATAATAAAAAAATATGCCAACTATAATGACAATATTGTAAAATCCTTTATAATAAAGGGCAATTTTATACTTTCACATTAATAATTGGAAATAGATATTTTTGAAAAAATCCAAGAGATATTTATGAAAAATAATGCTTGTTTTTCCTTTTTGGGATACCAAAATGTGCAGAAACGTCATGGGAATTAACGGCACACAGAAAGAGAAGATGAGACCAGTTTGAGTCACTCTTATGATGTCCTTTCGACATCTCTCTATATATCATCTCAAAGTTGCTACAGTTCTTACAGTTACAGCGGGAATTAGACTTCATTTGCCCTGCAGTTCGTACAGTTGCCGGTAAACTCCACTTCCACTTCTTTTGATTTCAATTTCATGCCAATTCTACTTTATTTATGTTATTGCTTGTATCCCTTAATTCTTGCTTTCTGTTAATAGTTGCAAGCAATACTGTGAAATACCATGGCTTTGATCTAATAATTTGAAACCCTAATTTAAACTAGGTTAGGTAATCCTCAAGAGTCTCCTGTGAATTTGTTTTCTTTAAGGATTCAGAATGTTACTATTTGGGATTTCAGAATGAAGAGTTTATTGATGGTTTAAACCAGTGAATTTGTTTTCATTAAGGATTCAGAATGTTACTTCGTGGGATTTCAGAATGAAGAGTTTATTGATGAAAGTTGTGTTTTTTTTCATGGTTTAAACCAGTCTAATGGGTTCATTTGCAACGGCGGAAGCATGCGACACGAATGCCGCACTGGTGGCGACCGGCGACATCCGCGTCCTCCCGCCTATCTTCAAGATTTACGGCCAGAGCCGATCCTTCTCCGGCCCCATTGCCACTCTCAAATGCTTCGAGGACAACGTACTCATCAGGGAGCTCCTCGAAACGAAAGGAGAGGGTAGGGTTCTGGTGATCGACGGTGGTGGGAGTATGAGATGCGCCCTCGTCGGAGGAAACCTGGGGCAGCTCGCCCAGAACAACCGCTGGGCTGGGATCGTCGTCAATGGCTGCATACGAGACGTTGACGAGATCAACGGCTGTGATATCGGGGTTAGAGCCTTGGCATCCAACCCCCTCAAATCCAACAAGAAAGGCCATGGGGAAAAGCATGTGCCCATCAACATTGCAGGAACCATGATTCGCGATGGAGAGTGGCTGTATGCAGATAGTGATGGTGTTCTCATTTCTAAACTAGAGCTCTCTCTCTAGCTTTACATCATCTTTTATATGTCATTTAATAAGAAACCTGCTGTCAAACTATCTGCATATTGCAAATCAATCTATTTTCATACATTCATCTCCGACTCTGGAAACAGAGACGAAACCCAAAACACGAATCATATCTAGCTCGATAGAGACCGAAAACACAGAGGAACTACAACCTGCGCTAATGGCAAGTCATTCATTAAATATCTACTCAGTGTTTGATTAAGAGCTATAGTGAAATAAAACAATAGAGAAACTGCTCAAAGTACAAAATGAAGGAATAGAGGGAAACTATTCTTAGTGGTCGCCATAGCCATGTGGATTGGGGTGTGTTTCTATTCCAAAACATGAATCCTAGATATGTATAAGCTGACTTCTCAAGGAGTGAATTATATAGCGGAGATCAAAAAGAATGATTGTGTTTAGATAAAAGCAGTTCGACCACCCCTTCGACTGTGCCTCTCATAAGCAGTGTTGAATTTGTCGACCAGCTCGTTCATTGTACTGGAAAAACACGTACAGCAGATGGTCATTTGAGGATAAAATAACAGATGGAAACTAAATGCAACTAAAATTTTGAAAATCTTCGCATGCCAAGAAAATGTGCAGATATAACTCGGAAGAACTATGAGGTCTCGCAACACTTTTTAAATTGTACTGAAACAAATTTTCAGATCAAAATGTTGAGGAAAAAGGTATAAGTGTAAACTAATCCGAAAATTTTCATCACCTGCAATTTCTTTTCCTATTATAGCATTACATAATAAATAAACATTTCAGAAAATAAAATTAGCAGGGCTAATAACTATACCTGGAGCAGTTGGTGAACATGGCAAGATATGTAACCAGTAATGTGTCATTATAGTCCTGGAAATCACAGAAATTAGGTCATGCAAGACAAAAATGAGAGATGATATGCAAAGATATTCTTGAAATGACGCAAAGTAAATTATTCTGCGCGTACTGCAAATTTAGAGAAACAAAATACTCAGACTGCACTCACCATCAAGAAATCATCTTGAAACTTTTCAGATTCAATAGCTGGTAATCTTCTCAGGAGACTAGATACTTGCCTCAGCACCGAATTTTCACAGGGAATATCCCCTGAAAGCAGCTAAAATATTAATAACAAAATAAATATGCTAACTATACATTACTCGAAATTCATCTACAATTCTACATCTTGTTCTAAACAGCCATGCATGACTCATCTCATTCCCAGTAAAATTTAATTGGGCCACCTAAACTTAAGACATATGCTTTTTTTATTTCGTAAATTAATCTCACTTTCAATATTTGTAACTGGAAACTTTAGTAACAACCTTTCATCTCATTTCTAGTTAATCAAGTTATGCTACAGACAGGCATAGCTGAACAGTAACCTTTGGGGTTTACTTAAATTTAAATAATAAATAAATGAAGGATTAGAGGTTTTTGGCAATTAGGGGCTGGGGAGTGAGGGGCTTTAGCAATGAACCCTGCTAACCAGAAGTAAACACTACAAGCTACAAAGATCTTTAGAATGAATTGAAATTATCAAATGAGATTTTATTAAGTAAAAAGAAAAAAGAGAAGCCAATTATAAGAAAAGGATAAACACATAATGGCTTCTTCAAAAAGGAAATTAGATACTTAAAATGAGCAGTCGTACCTTTCTGCATGGCAAGAAGGTAGTGATATAGCACTCTGATTCTACTATTGAGCATCTTAATGGCACTATGTATGCCAGTGAGATGAGCAGCCACTACAAAGAAAGGTTTATAGTTAGACATGTTATGAAACATTATAGGGTAGTAAAAGACATATGAATATGAAAAAATATTTAAAAAGAAGAAAGTATCTGTAAATCACAGGCTCACATTGAGTTGCAGCTGAACCTCCATCAGATGGTTTAAGATGAGCAACATGATCAACTGATATTCGTTCAGCTTCCACAGTCTAACAAACAAGTAAAAAAAGAGGTTGCTTCACATAGTCTCAAACTCACTCGAAATTTGACAGTAGATTTTTTAAAACAAAACATACCTCTATAGTATAGCTTGATTGAACAAAAATAAGCTGTGGGATGCCATCAATAACATGCAACTCTTGAATGATAATCATCAGGCCAAAATAAGCACAGAATAAGTTAATTTTCAAATGAATAATAAATAAAATAATAATAAACAAAAAAATGCTTCGTTATTGTTCAGTTTATGATTTGATAATACATAATTCATTGAACGAGCAGTTTATCATTTAAAATCACATAATTCTTGAAGCTTATTCTGTCACAATTATACCACAAACAAAAGCAATTGCTGGGTAGAAAAATAGTGGGAGACATTACTTGAAAATTACATAAATTAAATTTGAATAGCTATAAATTGAGAATTATTCCCATATCAGGAGAGAATATATCAACTACATGGATGCAGGGATGCTCACACTTTGATACCACTACCTTATTAATGTTAGAAAGAACATGACATGGATATCAACGCATAGACAAACACAAGCTTAAACAATTTGATAGGGCTATCCACATAAAATATTACGAAGCGTTCCAAATGAAAAAAGGAGTCCTCCATAGCTCTCTATTCAATAAATGGAACAGAAAATAGATAAACAAATAAGCAAGTAATGCCGCTTAGTTTAGGTGAAAGCAATAAAACTGGACTATGGAGAAATCTGAATAAACTAATAAAGGATTCTTTGCAACAAAGTTAATCAATGAATCTCATACTCATCCACAGCACATAATAGAAAAACACATTATTCACATTATAATACTGCTAGTACTGACCACAGGATATACAGAGCTTCGTATGCTAGTAATTGTAGAATAACAAATACATACCACTTTCGTATATTGTAACAGGCAGATCTTTCTGAGCAGGATTAATTGCAGGATTGAGTAGGACATAAACTGGACTTTCATTGATATCCATCAGCTATAACACAGAGTAAAAGATCCTCAATAGTCAGGGAACACAGAAGCCCGTCACGACACAAGAAAATAAATATTTGCTAAGCCACGTATAAAGCAATAAAGTCAAAGACATCAGTTACAAATACATATAATTGCATTGAACATTTGATTCAGTTGCTCTTAAGTTTTTCGACAAGTTCAAATATCGTCTATAGCACAGGCAGACACAACTTGTAATTTTGTAAAAAGCAGAATCAACAAAACTCTGAAGGCAATTAACCTTGAACTGTAGATATGATTGCTAAAAAGTTATCCTTTTGATCCCAAAATGTCATCTAGCATGTTAATGTTATGTATTCGACGAGAAAATTCAAGATACAAGACTACAACGTCACTCAGAAGTTTAGTTATCTTTAAAAGGAACTCACCGCTTTGTGGATTATCATATCGGATTCTTGTGCATCACTTCCCGTTGAGTACCACCCCAGAATATAAAATTGAGAAAACACCTTCTTATCTGCTCAGCACATAAAAAATCAGTCCTCATAATGCCTTCCTCATAAATAAACACCAAAACAGAGAGGAAGTAGAAAACGAAAAACAAAACTACTAATTACTAAAAGATACCCACAAAGCTCTTGCTTTTTCTCGAGAAAAGCGCGGTCGAGGGAGTGGGTGGAAGGGTCATAGAGAAGCTCGAAACTATTGAAGATCTCGACAGTGCGGCCGCGCTGGACACCGATGACGCAGCCAAAAACGCGTGGCGGAGGAGGAGGAGGGAGCGACGAAGCTTCGGCGCCGTTGGTGGAGGAGTGAGGGGTGGCAGAAGGCGGAAGGGACTGAGATTTAACCCTAGTGTAGTGATCAGAGATGTTGACAATGACGAGAGGATGAAGCTTGAATGTAAGGCCGCTACTCGACGATGACGCCATGTTCTCCGGCCACCTGAGTTTGGATCCCAAACTTGCTCCCCACTTGAATTGATTGATTGAAATTGGAAGAACTATGGTGGTTGAAGGAGGAGGGTTTTACAGATTTTTACCCCCTTTCCTTTTATTTTATTTTATTTTGATTTATGTTATTTACGGTTTTAAACTTTCATGTTTGTATTGGGCCTCTCGGAGGTCCAATTCGTAGGATCCGTTGGATGGGAGGTTCCATTGAAAAAAAAAAAATTATTTATTTATAATTTATATTTTATAATATTATATAAATTGTTATTCATAAAAAAATAGTAATAATAAAAAAAATCATTTATTTAGAAAATTTTGAATTCAATTTGAATAAAACATTACTAGTTAATTGCAAAAGGTTCATAGTTCATGCATATAATTCTTGCTATATCAATTAACATTATAATCTTACATTACTAATCAAATAGTGGTTTTTTTATTTAACTTTATAAAATTTGTAGGGGACACATGGTGATTAACTCTGCATATCCAATCTCTTAATGATGTTTAATTTCTAAAAAGCATGTGACATCCTATTAATTATTTGAGTATTAGTGCTTAATTATAAATTCAAAATAATATATTAAAATTATAATCGGGCATGCATTATTTAAAGTTTGATTATATTTTTTTTGTCAATAAATAATAGGTACAAAACGTTCTTAATTATTACTAATAAATACATTCGCTTTAGAAAATTACTCATAACCATAATACTCATGTCCATTTGAACATCCGTGTGCATCGTTAAGAAATAATAAAAAAGCCCAATTAAATAATTGTACTAATGTACATCGATGTGATTCTTGTGAGACAAATAAATTCATGAGAGTCGTCATTGAAGAGTACACGCTGATGTACACCAGTGTGCAATCTGGTCAAAGGAAAGAACACCCCATTAAATTCCGATGTACACCAGTATGCAATCTGACCAGTGGAAAGAACACGCCATTAAATTCTCCCAAAATAAGAAACCGATTAAACTTTCACTTTGTTGTACATTAGAGTGCAATTTAAGGAGAGAAATATAGAAATCGCAATTGAAGAGTGAACGATGTTGTACATCAGTGTGCAATTTGACAGAGAAAATAACACGACAATAAATTCCCCCAAAATAAGAAACTCATTAAAATTTCAATTTACTGTACATTTGCGTGCAATTCGAAGTGAGAAATAGAAGATAGAGTAGTTCCTGAAATATCTCCTTAATGCGCGATTGAATGGTACAATGGGTAATTCTGGAAAATAAATTAGGTCTTATGTATCTATCAGTAATTATATTTAATCAATGTATTTATTAATAATTAGGTTATACAAACGCGTATCATCCCCTTTTTTCCATATGTTAATGATATATTAAAACAAAGTCTCTTCTGAGACAATAATTATGTGAGACGGGTCGATCCGTTGTTAAAACATCATTGTTATATAGATAAAGTATGCTTATTGTTAGTTAAAGTATATTTTTTTAAGTATGTTTTTAGGCTGTTATACTATGATTCAATATAAATATACTTTAAGTACCAATAAACATATTTTACTTATATAACAAACATACTTTAACAATTGATCGATCCGTTTCACAATTTGTCTCATAAATACCCGTCTCACAAGAAAGTGGCTCATATATTAATTAATTTAAATTAGTGTTTTATAACTGGACTGTAGTTCGAATCGATTGAGACAACGATTCGAGGTTCAACCGACGATTCACCCATGAAATTAGATTTTATATACTTTTAGTTGTATTTTATAGATTCACCATTTATAAAAAAAATATATATAGCCACAAAAATTATTTTACAAAGTAAAAAAAACTTAAATAAAAATATTTATAATTCATAATTTATATTTATACTTAGTTTATAACATGTCCACTTAATGATATAATCCATAATTTGATCCAAAATTTAAATAATGCGTTCTAAAATATACAAAAGTAGAAGGATTCGAAACATCATAAAAAAAGTATAAAATAAAATAATTCAAAAAAGGAATTTTATCAATCAAATGCCTGAAAAATGGGTAAGCTATTAATACGGGACCAATATTATTTTTTCTATCAATTCGGGGCCTGAAATATGTAAAACTGTCAATTCAATGCCTGAATTTATCAAATATTATCTTCTATTTTATCAATTTAGAGCTTAAATTCAAGTACTGAATTGATAGTTATATATATTTCAGGCCCCGAATTTATAGTTATATATATTTCAGGCTTCGGATTGATAGAAAAAATAATTCAGGCCCCGAATTGATAGTTTACCCATTTTTTAGGCCTTAAATTGATAAAATTCTTTGAAAAGTATATATTTATATACAGTATATAGGAGCCGATTGAACCGGTTCAACCGATTTTCTCGATAGTTCAATCTTAAATCAAACCGGTTCGGGTTTCCAATTATACCGGTCGGTCCACTCTGATTTTGACAACATTAATCTCAACATTAAATCAATTTATATTATCTTTTAATGAAACTTTGATTATAAACGCATATTTAAACTCAATATTATATACTACTATTTTATTATTATAATTGTTTTAATGATTAATTAATGAATTATTAAATAATGAAATAATAATTATCATATCATTGAGTATATATTACTTCATAATAAAATATAATTGTGATAAAATGTGATTTTTAATACTATACTAATTTAGTACTTTTAAAATTTAATATTAATTTTAAAATACAAACTTTTATGTTATATACTACAAATGAATGAAAAAAAAAGAAAATATTTTTTTAATATTAATTTTTTTTAATAAATTTAACTTATTTAAAAAAGTTGCTTATGTAAATATAATTTTAAATATAAACATGCTACAATAAAAAAATAAGGGTTCATTCATATTACTAGTATGTACAATATATTCAAATTAAAATACTATCCACTAAAAATTGAACCTATCAAATACCCATTTTAATCCTATTATAAATTTATTGTATTAAAAAATTAATTAACCATTAATCTCTCCTTGATAATAGGAAATAGGTTGGGATTAGTTAATCCGATAAAAAAAGTCGCAATTTGAATTTCAATATCGATGCACTTATGAAATAAATTGAAATTTATTGTATTAAAAAATTAATTAACCATTAATCTCTCCTTGATAATAGGAAATAGGTTGGGATTAGTTAATCCGATAAAAAAAGTCGCAATTTGAATTTCAATATCGATGCACTTATGAAATAAATTGAATACTCATTCTGAATACCACGTAGAATTTTATTTCTGATCCTTTTGAATACCCATCAAGTAAATTGTATGCAGTAATATTTTACTCAATGTTAATTTATTTTGACCCTTTTGAATACCCATCAAGTAAATTGTATTCAAATTTTGTGCATCGTGAATTTGGTGATGCAATGCGTAAAACCATTTGAAATTGGTGATGCAATGCGTAAAACCATTTGAAATCCTTTTCTGCCATTCTGAATTCACGAAATTCAATGCGTAAATTGAATACCCATTTTAAATAACATAAAATCCTTTTGAATACTTCCGACTCTGATGTGTAGGCGGCCTCAAAAAAGGAACTCAGCTTAACACATCTATTCCAATCAAGCTCATAAGGCTGAAATTAAATACAATGATATAAAAACGTAGTATGTAACAAGAATAGGCCTATTTGTCTCATAGGCACACATACGTCATTATCAGTAGCTAAACAACAAGCTGTTGGGAGCAAGGAGGTATCTTCAGAATATGCAGCAAGCTTTGAAATAAAAATAGATCAGGCTAAGTACGTTGCCATGCGGCAGATTCAAACTTGGTAATTAAAGATGCAGCATACAAAACTTAAACCAAGATTGAGAATGGATAAACAGGGCACTATTACGTAATCAATGCTGTCCAAGCCTTTCAATCGGATCACTGTCATCCACACGAATAGGAAATACAAGAATTGGAGTAATACTAATAGAAATTCAAAGTTGATAGCCCAAGAATACTCAAATCAATAAAAATAAAAACTGGGCCCTTAATACTACAACTTAAGAGATCATAGATACCAACACATAAGCACAACACAAGTGGAGCAACGTCCAGATATAAAAAATCCATAAACATCTGATGCAATAGCTACAAATGCTGTGGAGGTAAGAACATCACGTTTGATGATGCAGGACCTGTGTGAGTATGTGAAGAATCAGAAATAGGGTGTTGAGAAGCTGTTGCATCCGGTGGAGGAATCAGCGCAAAGCTGCTGTGAAATCCGGCAGCGACAAGAGGGAACTGCCATGGGCAGCGAGATCCCGTTGAAAGACAGGATCTGAGGAGCACGCCGGAGGGAGATTCATCAAATTGATCAACGGCGAAAATCAAATCCCTGAACAGGAGAGGATAAAAACCGCGATGGCCAAAGTCGGCTGGAAGCACAACAATTGGTGGCGGATACCAGTGAGATGGCGTGAGAATCCTAGATTAAGCGCAAGCCCTTGAGGGCTTCGATTGGGGGGGGGGCAAAACTCACGAAGCCTGGAAGAGGGCTGTGCCGGCGATTGAGTGGCCTAGCCGCTATTGTCAACGTGTAACGGCAGCGGCGAAAGATTCAGCCCTAAACAGAGCGAAGGAAAGAGAAGAAAGAAAAGATAATTGAAAACCCTTGAGAGACGAATAAAAACCGAAGGAAAGAGAAAAAAAAAAGATAATTGAAATTATTAATTGAGATTATATTTTTGTAGGGATATATTGGGTATCTCATTCTAATATATTTTATCTGTTAATAATATTTTCACCGTATTGTATCTCACAGTAATTTTCTATTAATGAGATAGTATAACAAAAATGATAATATGAAAAAAAAAACTAAAAAAAAAGAGTTGGATTCTTGTGCATTTGGACATTTTGTAAAAAAGAAAAATAATATGTACTTTAATTTATAAAGATAGTATTATTTATGTTAATTTATAATTTTGTGAAATCGATGGATTTGAGTCCAGCGTTCGCACTAAAGAATCCTATTAGGGGTGTGCAAAAATTTTTTAAAACCGATTGAGCCGTACCCACATTGCACCACCTTTAGTGTTTTTTTTACCTAAATCCTGGTTACTTTTATCCAGGAAAACCGCACAGCTTAAATGATGCAATTTCGATTTTTTTATGTAAAATTGCATCGCACCGCACTATATATTATATAAACAATAAATATATTTAATTAATATATATATATTATATTTATATGCATTATTGAAAAAGTAAAAAGATTTACACAAGGCTAAATACTTTGGATTGCAAAATAATTTTAATATAAGTTGCTTTATGTTATGAATTTTTATCTCGACTATTTATGAAGTTCTAATGATGATTTCATTTCATATATTTAAGATCTTATTATGTAATTTGATAAATGTTCCAATATTTTATTTCTAAGTTGAAAAAACACTTTAAATTAAGCATTTACGCATATTTATTTTTTTATATATCCACATGTATTCTAGTGTTATGTTAAGTATATTAATTTTTAAACCGTCAAACCGTCTAAAATCGCATAATAAGTTTTAATCGACAAATCGCAATTTAAAATTAATTGTCAAATTAAACCGCACATAGCATTGTAATTTAGATTTTCACGAAAAAACCGCAACCGCACCGTGAACACCTATCCTATTTGCCTGATTAAAAAAAATAAAATAAAAAATCCAGGTAAACAAACATAAGACAGATTGTCACAGATAACCATGAACACCTATCCATTTGTCTGATTAAAAAAATAAATAAAAAATCCAGGTAAACAAACATGAGACAGATAGGCTTATCATCACTCTTTATTTCATTTAATTTCCCAATAAAATATACCGCCTACAACTTCACCCCACTTCCTACATTGTATTCTCGACTTCATACCAACAAAATACTCTCTCTCACCTCAATCCTTCCGTTCTCTCTCTCTACTTCCAATTCATGCCGTTCTGATAATTCAGTTATTCTTTTGGATTTCCTCTATACATATCACAAGATAATACTGCTGCTCCGATAACATAAAGCGGTACCGCTCTGCCGGGGAAGGATACCGGAATTTCGACGGTATGGCGATGCGGGACCTGGTGAACAGTGGCGCCGCCTGTGCGGTGCCGGGCTCTTCTTCATCCGCTAACCCTCTCGGAGCTCTCGCCAACGCCCTTGTTGGTTCTTCTTCCAAAACCCAGGTTTTTCAACTCTTTTCAATTTGATTACTCCTTTTTATGATCATATACATGGCTCAAGGTTATGGATTATTGAATTTGATTTTTAATCGGTGGTTTTCTGGTAACTACTTCTCCGACTTCATTTGCTTTTCCTTCTAGTCGGGGAGAATTGAGAAGTACCAATATTTTTGTTGAAGTTATGTTTGAGCCAAATAGATTGCTTACTCAGCGATGTTGCAAAATTCGACTTCTGTTAGTTGATGAGTGACACTGTAGAAAAAGAACCTGAAATTCGGGTGGAGTAAGCAATTTTTGGTTGTTAGAATTTGGTGCCTTTTCCTTGTAATTCTTACTATTCAATAAAGATAGATAATTGGTTGTGTAGGTTTGTAGTGGGTAGTTAATATAATATCTTAGTCTAATCTTCTCAAAATTTTTCTATGACAAGTCCTTTTAATCAATGGCAATGTTATGCAGGTTTTCTGACATTTTCTTTTCTAGAGATTTGCCAAGATTGAAATAGTTAATGCAGTTTATTGGAGTAGAAAGACTCACTGTAGTGTATGGAAAAACTGACTTGGGTGGGAGATTGAGCCTAAAATGAATCTTGTGTTCTGCAGATCTTTTATATACTACATCTGATAAGCTTTTCAAAGAACAATTGTATTGTGTATCGTCTTCCTGTCCTGATGCGTATACTTATAAATAACATGCCATGTATTTTTATAACTCACCTGTTTCTGAGAAATGGATTGTCTACATGACTTTAATTTTTGCCAATCATATAATTCCAACATTTAAGGGCACTATCAGTTATCCTTGGTTGTGAATACACAATGCATCATCAATGAATGCTCAATAAATATCAATGGGTATCATACTAATAATTGAACAAATTTTATAGATTATTCAGGTGCTTTCTGGAATTGATGTCTTTCTTCCTACTCAGTTTTGCTATAAATTGATTTTTCATAAGCAGGAAAGGCTTCGGGAGACACCGACTGTGGCTACAACAACAAATGACAATCTGTATCCCGCAGTGGAAGAGCCATTTGCTGCACTTCCAGGGTCCGAGCTTGAACATAAAACACATCCTAATGCCCAGGTTGGTAATATTGGTCCTTTCTTTCTGGTTGCTTGGCTTGTGGCTCTGGATCTATTACATCAGTGTTCACATTTCAGTCTATTATGTTGCAGGGTTCAGAGTTTCTCCAAGGCTTTCGTTCCATGGATCAAAGTAGGTTTTCAGATGTTTGGGATGAGATACAGAGGCCTCAAATTCCTAACTATCAAGTTGGTCCAAAAAACTTTCCTTTAGAGCAACCTCGACTTCAACAAGATTTTGATGGTATTTTGGTTCATGGCTCTTTCTTATCATGTTTTGTTTTGCTATTTTGTTCGTTTACATGGATCAATATTCATTTTTTCCTGTGGCATACCAAGGTTGTTTCCTTCCAATATTACCTTGATGGAATGCATTTACATTTTACAGTATATTTTTTATTCACAGATATGCCTTGTCGATCAATTTAAAAATAAGATTATGAATTGGGAAGAAAGCTATGAACTCTGAAATGCAACCCATTGAGGAAAATATATGAAACCCATAAAGCGCACACAATTAATTGTGGAAAATATATGGAATACATGAAGGAAGAGAGTCAGAAAAGAAAAGATCAGAGAAATTTATGTTGTATTTCGCTGTGTTTAGCTTGGAATTCAGTTCTGACATTAGGTGCTGCAAATAAGTTGACAAATGGATGTAGAACTGTTATATTTCTAATTGAGGAGCATTTCAACAGCTTCAGCTTTGGTGTAAACTTGGAAATTCTATTGGTAACTTAAAATATGAAGGGTTTTATTTTCTTATCATAAATGGGCTGGATCTTAGGATAATTTTAGTTCCCCGATCACATGAAACTCAAAATTTTAGTTAGGTTAATTTGAAGAACCGAGTTGACATTCATGTGATCTGATATGTTTTTGATTAATAGATGAGATGTGCTCTGAGCTGCAGCTGGAACCAGCACTTCAACACATTGGGTGTGGGTGCTGGTATTTCATAATATATCTAGATGGCTGATGAGTTTAAAATGGGAGGTGAACTAATGTGCTGGCCTAACAGAGATAACTCGTCTCTCAGTGGGTGTTGGCGGGCAGGTGTTCCAATATGAGATCTCTGGATTAATAGTATATGCAAATTAATTTGGTGGGTGGAGGTCTAGAGTTGATAGCGCATGAAACTCCCTAGTAACACCTGTTGCCCATCTTTTCTGGTCTCGTCTATAAAATATCCCAAGGACCTTTTTCATAGAATAAAATAGCGGCGCCTCAAACGACCATCTTTTGAGTGAAAAAAACCTGTTTCTTGTTTAAATAGTCTAGTTTTTTGTTTTGATTGAATATCATCTTTATTTTTCGAGCAAGCTTGAGACATACAATACTTAATGCTGCGAGCAGAATAATATCATTGAACAATTCTGGATTTTTTAAAACCTGTTTTTATTGCTTATTGCAGGGCCACCTCAAAGAGTTCTATCACATTTTTTGCACTCATTTCTTCACAGCAGTCATGATATACCTTTCCATCCAGCTCCACTTCCAGGTTTAGGATTGTCTGAACGTGATAAGCAATGCATACGTGACCGTAGCACAATTATGTCTCGTCATCTATTTGCAGACAAACCTGAAGACTTCATTCAAGCACAGGTTTAATTCATATTTCTAAAACTGCATATGTGATGAAGATTTTCTCTCTTTGTTTTGGTATGCCTGACCACATTGCTGTGTTTAATATTACATGTCTGAATAATATCCCTTGGGTATATCCTAACCTATTTTAAGCAGTGATCTTACAGCCGGGGTTATTTTAGAAAGAATATTATGAAAATTTGGTGTTTTTACTGAAAATTATCAGCCATAATTGCTCAGTCTGCTTGTTAAATGTTACACATTCCTTAGGAGATGTGTTTATGCGCTTTTCCATCCATAATATTCATTTTGCTTCAAAATAAGTGTCAATTTTTTTAATTTCTATTTTCACTTTGTAGTCCTTTCTGAGGGTATGAGCAATGTAGTTTCGACATGATATTGAATTTGCCACCTTTTCAGGTTAATGCTCTATTATCGTCTTTAGATATTGAGAATGATACCCGAGCTAGAAGCCCCTTTCCAGGCAGATATCCAGAACTAGAGGAGTATTGGAATGAATCACAAAGTATGAAACCCTGGTCTGATGGCACAGATGGATGGGTTTCTGAATTCACGCAACGCCAAGTCCCTCGTGATGATCCAAATATGTGGGTTCAGTCATTTGAACGGCAGCATGGGGCAAATGGTTGGGCATCTGAATTTGAGCGAGTAAGTGCTTCTTGTGATTTGACTGTGCAGACTCTCAAGGTTATATTGTCTAGCTACTAGCTAAATGACAACTGCCACATTACACTTGTTGGTTATTGGATATACAATCAGCCAAGTTGTAATTACTCCTAGTAATTAAAAAAGAAGAAGCAGAATTCGACTTACTTATGTGGACGAATAGGTTCTCAATTTTATCAAATATAGCAATGTTTCATATATAAATTCACATGTGTTCAATTAATTTATCTGTTTAACTCTATGAGAACACTTCTTAGATTTATCTCACTAACTTCTACAAAGACCGATATCACAAGCATTTTTTGTCAATTAAAAACCTTATTATCATTTTGAAGAACATTAATAATTTAACAACCTTGAAACGAGCTTATTTTTTCACTGTTCAATGGCAACAATGGTAACTGGATAATCCTTCTGGCAGACTAACTGAGAATTTGGGAGCAAAGTTCTACATGAGTCCAATGCTCCTTACCATGATGTAGTTTGAGGCGTTTCTTTTAGCTTTTATTGCATTTCCTTTTCTGTATGAATCGTGCTGTATATAATTTAGCCTGAACAAATACTGTGTTTGTTTAGTATTCCTCACTCCACTGCAATTCTCCTCAAATTTCAGGAGCAATCCCAGCTTGGTACAATTGATCAACTTAGAGGTTCAAGTGTCTCTAACTTGGCTGCAATGGAGCAGACATGCATGCTAGCTCATACACTAGCTCAAAATAATGACCCAAAGTTTCAGGTGAAGTCCCACATGAGATGGCACTTAATATTATACTGTTCTAGGTTGCAAGAGCAAATATATATGGTCATCACTTATTAGAGAATGCATCTGCACACACAAAGGTCTTGTTCTAGATTCTTGCATCACAATTTTGCTAATATTTGTATTACTATTTTGGACGTATAGAATTCAAAGTTCCTCCAGTTTGTATCAAAGATGAGCCGTGGTGAACTCACTATTGAGGATAATCAATTCAAGCCAGCTACACTTTCCACACCTGGAGACTGGGCAACTGAATACGATCAACAGTACAGCAGCCAATCATGGGCTGATCAGTTTTCAAATGAGCAGGCAAGAACTGACTTTACATAGGCATTAGGAATAAAATCTGTTTATTTCTTCTGGATGTTACGTCTATGCTTAAATGTGTCAACTTCATTTTTACTGATGAGCTAGTTAAGATCACAAACTTATCCAGTATGCAGTTGGTGGTTCCTAAATGTTTCCTATATTCAGGTGTTGCATGGACCGCATGGCTGGGCAAATGAGTTTACTGCTGAGCATGAGCAACGTGGATTGGCAGGAGATGAGTGGGTTGATGAATTTTCCAAATTAAATGTGAATGACTGGTCAGAAGAATTTGAGCGCCAGGTTGCCGATGGAGTATTTGGTGATAATGCTGCTGATGATTGGGCAAATTCATATGATAAGTGGGTGACTTTTTTCTTGAAAAAAGTTGGATATATTGTTTTTGTCATTCTGCTGTTTGTTTATTTTAAATTATTTTATTTTTGCTAAGCTGGTCTATGTATTTATCAAGCAGACAACTCTATCATCTTAAGGCAAAATGCAAGAATGTTAACTTCTTATAAAGGCACTAAAATTATTTGGTCTCATTGGCAAATATATCTCTTGTACAGTAGTATTAAAATCTTATGTTTCAAAATAAATTGTCCTTAAATGATTTGTCTTTTCGAGTTTACTCTGCATGTGTTGGGACAATGTGCATTCATGCTGAACATAAGAAAAATTTAAGTCTAATTGAACCTGGAAATGTGCTGATTCTCTTACATCCACAACTTTGATTGCACTGTCTTTTATTTTGGAAGAAGATGCTATTTAACCCATGGCTGTGAGTGCATTGGTGGAACTGATTGACTTCATTAGTTGTCCTGCATCCTTTAAGAGGAAGACATTCAGTGTTGATATGGTGCTGGACCATATCTCTGCATGATTGGTAGACTTGGTGTTTTGTTTAGTAGCATATAATGTGATGACATTGGTAAAGCTAGGATCCAACATACTATTATTCAAGTCAGATGCCTTTTTAACTTGCATGACTAGTTCTGGTTTTGTATGCAGTTACTTAAATGAGCAAGCTGTTCTAAAGGAGAAATCAAATGCATCAAGGGGGGTATATGTGTTCTCTGATCTAAATCCTTATGTTGGTCATCCTAATCCTTTGAAGGAGGGGCAGGAGCTCTTCCGCAGGGGGCTTCTAAGTGAAGCCGTTCTTGCATTAGAGGCTGAGGTTCTCAAGAACCCCGATAATGCGGAGGGTTGGAGGTTACTTGGTATAGCTCATGCAGAGAATGATGATGATCATCAGGTTAAAAAACAGATATGTTCATTTGGTTTTGGTAGCTCCAAACATATTTTTGTGCCTTGAGATTTTCTCTTGGTACGTCTTCATACTTTAATGTGTTTTAGGTGTAAAATCTGTAACTAACCTTGATTGCATAAGGTATTAAATGTGAAACTTGTGAGGAAACCATTTATGAACTTTTGGTTTTATTGCGTATATCACTGTTAAGATAACATGCTTGTTTCAGGCAATTGCAGCAATGATGCGTGCTCATGATGTTGATCCAACAAACTTGGAAGTTCTTCTTGCTCTTGGTGTTAGTCATACAAATGGTTGGTAGTTATAACATTAAAGTTCGAAACAGAAGAAGCATAGTTTTCTCATTGTTTGGAGTTCTCTTTGTTATATGATGATCACAGAAAATTACTCATACACCTCTCATGTTCTAGATATGTTTAATCGTTGTATGATTCTGTAGAACTTCATTCGTTCTATGCATTGTTCTATTAAACAGCGATAATGTCGGAAAATGAAATTTGCTTTTTAATAAAATTTTCAGAGCTGGAACAACGTGCTGCACTTAAGTACTTGTACAGTTGGCTACGCCATAATCCAAAGTATGGGGCCATTGCTCCTCTAGATCAGCCTGAGACTTTGTATTATGCTGATGTAAGTGTCTACATGGACTGAATCATCCAGTCAATGCTCACATCACACTCCATATATTATTATTCATCTTTAATTTTTTAGAAATCTTAGTATCGATGAGTCATTTTGAAGTTTTTGTTTGTGGTCAAACAGGTGGCTAGGTTGTTTAATGATGCAGCTAAACTCTCTCCTGATGATGCCGATGTACATATAGTTTTAGGGGTGGTGTACAACTTATCTCGGCAATATGACAAAGCCATTAAAGCTTTTCAGACAGCTTTGAAACTCAAACCAAGAGATTATTCACTCTGGAATAAGCTGGGTGCCACACAAGCTAATAGTGTCCAAAGTTCTGATGCAATTTTAGCATATCAACAGGTAATTGCATGTACCTATCAAACTTACTTTAACTCACAGATAGTTGGAGTACATATTTTGGATGTGGTTGTCTGTGATAGCATCTGTAAACTGGCTCCTTACTGATGCAATTGGGTGGATATTTAATAGACTTATGTAATAACTGAAAATGATGAAGGCGTGAAACGGTGGCTGGTCCATTGACAACCACTAAACTTTAATGCATAAAAAATGTACACGTGTGTTGATTGTCTTATCTTATAAAGTTGCTTTGAAATATGAAACCTCTGTAAACTGGCCATCTGTAAGTCTTATCTCGACAGAATTTTCAGTAGATACCAATTTCATCAAGTTGCAATTATTTGTGACCATCTCTGACATTTTGAAGCCCAATTTAATCAATTAACTTGACCTTGTAAAACTACTTTTTGAAAATTTAAAAAAGAAAATAAAGCTTCCATACTGAAGAGGTAATTATAAAAATTTAGAAATAGAATGTTATGCTTGATTCGTGGATAAAATCATTAACTAATATTTCCTGAGAACACAGTTTTGATAAGATCAATGTGGGGTATATCAAGTATCAACTACCTGTCAGCCTTCCCTCATTTTTTCTAATATTGGTAAAACTGTTTCTAAAGCGATTCATGAAGAGAATGTGAACGAGCGACTTAAAGTGTTTCAAGCCTTCATCAAAGTGCTAATATCAAATGACTGACCCTTGTTAATTTTGTTATACTCGTAGAGAGTGGAACACCATGGGTTTGTCCATAATATATTAGCTTAATTTCGCAATGTTATGGTTATTTATTAGCTTCTCAGCAGGTGTCTTTTATCTACTATGCTTTTATGCATTTGCTTAGAGTTACTTTTTATAATCCTCACCCATATCCCGCAGGATCCAGCAGCCGGATCATGTAGTATTTTTCAAGTTCTAAATGTTTCTATGATTGTTGATTTTCAGGCTCTGGATTTAAAACCTAATTATGTCCGTGCATGGGCCAACATGGGTATCAGTTATGCCAACCAGGTACGATTATTGCTGATTTATTGCCTGACACATTGTGTACAATTGTGTACATCTATATTTGGAGAAAATCAGTCTGTAACAAGTTAGGCATAAAATGGATGCTACATGAAGACGAAATTGAGAGCTTTTGAACTTGAACTCTGCAGTTTACAGTACAAATGCATCACTTGATGACTTGTACATGTGTTCATAATTTTTGTTAAGCTGTTGAGATAAATTGAGTTGGATCCTTCATTCACCTATCTAATATGCTCTAATTTGATTATCAAATGTTACGTTTTATAATTCCATGCTTAATGGTCCACGTATTATTGTTCTTCAATATTGGAGTTTGATGTACTGTGTTCAGACTTCAGTATACAAATCTTTAATTTGCTTTGTTATCTGATCTTGAGCTTGCCTAAATCTTATATGGATTTTGTGCTGAAGATGTCTGTTGAGGCAAATTCATTTAAGAAACATTTTAGTTGAATGGCCTCCCATCTCCTTTTCACATGTGTGTGTATATGACTGTTTATACAATTTTATGATTTTACACCATGAATCAATAGTTTCACATCTTGAATTGATAAAAGGGTGGAAAACAATCTTTTAGACCTGTAATTGGCAGTTTACATATCTTTTAGGCCTTGAATAAACTTCAATTTTGTTCATGTGTACGATTTCCTTGCCATTTAACTCATTCAAGTATTGGAAAAACTCGGAACAGGGTTTATACGAGGATTCTATTCGCTACTATGTCCGGGCACTAGCAATGAATCCGAAGGCAGATAATGCGTGGCAATATTTGAGAATCTCATTGAGGTATTTCGCTTAACCAATATTATTAGTTTGTTGATTGTGTGGTATTTAAAATTTTGTACCCTTGAATGTTTTAGCTGTGCATCGCGGAATGACATGATGGAAGCTTGCGACTCGAGAAATCTTGAATTCCTGCAGAAAGAGTTTCCCCTGTGATCAAGACTGAAGGTCTAAGCGGTAAACACTTGTGCTTCATCTACATGCTCCGGAACAAGATTCAAGATCCGGACGGTGAACGGTTTCCTAGTAAGTGTACCTTAGAAATAAACCACGGCATGGTTCTTTCATAATTGATGAACAGATCAATATTGACGTTTGATTGTTATATGGATACTATAAATAAAATATAGTAAAAAATCGAAATGATACAGAAAATTGTTTATTCTTTCTTAGAATAACAACCATTACAAGATGGGGATTGGTATGGTGACATTCAGTTTATAGTTGTCACACATTTCTTTTCACCTCGTCTGTTAATCGAGAAAATATCAATTTTAGTCCTTTATCTTTTACCAAATTCAATTTTAGTCCTATAACTTTTAGTATTTTTAATTTTAGTCTTTTTAGTTTCAATTTTAGTCCTATATCTTTTAAAATTTTAATTTTAGTCCTATAAGTTTCAAATTTAGTCCTATATCTTTTTGAGTTATCAATTTAGTCCTGTATTTTGAAGATATAGGACTAAATTTGAAACTTATAGGACTAAAATTGAAATTTTAAAAGTTATAGGACCAAAATTGAAACTAAAAGGACTAAAATTGAAAATACTAAAAGTTACATGACTAAAATTGAATTTGGTAAAAGATAAAGGACCATAATTGATATTTTCTCTCTGTTAATCCATATGTGTTTTTCTTCTTAATAAAGTGACTAGTTGTAAGTTGAGTCGACTTCTGATGCAAGCAAGAATACGACGTTGGTATAGGTCGTACTGCCATTATCCAACATAATTTTCACATTTTTCTTGTTTATTTGTTCGAATATGTTTTCCTTAGTGAATTTTTATATAAAATACCCAACATGCATTTTGTTCTAAAAAATGTCGATTCACACTGGTATACGCGACGGTATTTATTACTCCATAAAAAAGGAAGAAAAAAAATTCTAAGTTCTAACTATAAAGTTAGTAAAAAATAATTGTAGGGTAACAATTTTGTTACTGTAGTGTGAATAATGTTACAGTGAAGAGGGGGGTAAAAATTATTCCATGGGGGGCCATCTAAAATGCATGAATGATCTGAAACATGGTATAAAATATTTTGTCAGGCCTCAATACAAAGATCCACTTTTAAGATTCGATTCAATTTTCCCTCTTTCCTCACTTCAAAATTATTACCGCATTTAATTTAACAGCTGTCCGAAAACTTAATCATAAGAGTGATGAGGATTAAAACTACATTTGTATACAGAATCATTTTGAGTAGGAAGAGAGATGGTACGAAAGAAGTGTGAAATAAAAAAAAAAGTCAAAATATATATGTATGAAATGGGTAGGGTATAGGGTTAAAATGATATGGGTAGGGTAGGGGCCCCATGAATCGAAGCATTGGATTTGTCCTTATTCCGCACGCCTCTCTGTCACCCCATCCACACACTCCTATACACCTTACGTCATCCCTTCTCTACTCCATTCTATTCATTACATAAATCCATTTATTATATTTATTTATCTCAAAATTTTCACTTAAAAATAATACCCCATACTCAATTTAATAACTTCACAATTCATTAATTTTAAAATCTTCATCTCCACCTTACACTTATAACATTTTACAAATTATTTATTATAAAAGGTGCAAACTACCCATCAAAATAAATTAAAAGGCAAAATTCCTTGAACTCGAAATTTATAGTAATTGTGAATTAATGATGGGAGTATAAGTTAAGAATTAAATCTAAATTTTAAAAATAAAAACTAAATTCTAGCTAAAATAGAATACTATGAATTATTAGAGTATAATTTTACATAAGCAGAAGATGAAATTATAATTTTACGTTCAAACCATAAAAATTAAAATTAACATAAGTATAAAATATAACATGAATCAAGAAATATAGTCCACAATTTTACATGCAATTGGACAAGTAATCATTTGCTTATTTAATTTAGTGATATGATAGGTGTATTATCACTGCAGCTGGCATTTTTTGATTGGTTCTCGGGGTATAAAGGGCTAAATTCGTGCAATGATCAAATGTTTGGAAAGAGAGAGGGATCATCCTCCTTCCTTTTTTCTCACCTCTTCATTCAACTCATAAAATCATGACCTTCCCTTCCACCCTTGTCTTCTTCTTACCTCCTTTTCTCCTTTTTATTCTGTCAAAATGCTTCAAGCGACTAAGTTTGATGAGAATTAATGTTGATGGGAACAATCAAACCCCCCAATTAATGTTTCTCTAAAAATGGGAGAAAAACCACAAAATACCACAATATGAATTTTTTTTTCTCTCTTTACCCCAATTCCTAAATTATTACAAAACTTTAACTAATTTACATCTTTCTCTCAACTCTCACAATTGATAATACAAGAAAGAAATTTAAAAGAATTAAATACAAAAATTAAAGTGAACTTGATTGGTGCACTGAATATCAAGACCAATGGCCTCCTTAAATAGCACTATTGGTATGATTGAATGGAATGAACTAATGAATGAAATAGAGATAGGAAAAGAATTATTAAAAATAATTATTATCATGATTGATATGGATTATGAATAGATTAAGTAATAGAAAATAATTTAACTTAAATCTCATATTATTATTTTATTTAAATTTTAAATTGATTAAAGTTTCAATAAATTTTATATGTTTTAATAACTAAAATAAAAAAAATTATGAAATTAATAATAAAATAAATATTTATAATATTTAAATTTTAAATAAAAAATTATATGTAATCTAAAAATTATTATTTATATTTATATTTAATATTACAATATATATAATTTAAAAATAAGTATTAATTTTTATATATTTAATATTTTTATAATAAATATTTAATTAAATATATAGATTTTTATTTTTTATTAATTTATATTTATATTTTTCTTATAATGAAAATTAATTTTTAATTTAGATTTTAAATAATTTAATATTTTTAATAAATAATTTAATATATTAAAAATTTTTAATATGAAAATTATATGTTAAGGAAAAGGAAATTAATTAATTTTTTATTTTTATAAGTATATAAAATGAGATGTGATATAAAACAAAATCATAATTATTAATATACCTTATGTTATATAGATAAAAATAAATAAAAAATATAAATATTTGATTTCTTACTAGTATGGAATGGTTAAACCCATGGGGTGACATGATGTTTGAAGGAATGCACATTCCTTATGGAATGTACATTCCTATTAACAAAACATACCAAATTTAGGAATAGAATTAATATTGAGATTGATGATTCCATTCTCAAACTATTTGTTCATACCAATATGCCAAAGTGTTTGTTTTCGGGTTTTAAACCCACGTTTTGGTTTTCAAAACCTAAATCTAAATTTTAAAAATCATCTCTATATATGCATATTACATTCTTACTCCTCATTTTCTCATTAAAATATATCCTTTTCTCATTTTCGTCTGTTCTATTAAAAAATATCAATTTTTTTTGGTAAAAATGAATCCCACATCTCAAAATAAAAATTCCAAAAAATTATTTAAAACTATACTCTTTATCATAATTTTAATTTAAAAATTAAGGACAAAAGGGTAAAGTAACATTCAAAATTCACTTATTACACATTAATCATTAAAGTATTTTTTAATCTATATACAGAAAAACAAAAGAATATTTTGTGAGGGAGCGAAGGAAGTATATGATATATTTTATTTGGAAGAGAAAATAAAGTATTTTGAAAAATACGAATTGCAATTTTAGATGTAATTAATATTCAAATTCTAAAACGTTGAAGGAAATTATAATCAAATTGTGGTGTATTTTCTCCATTCACTATAATGACTTTTACTCATTTTTAGATTGGTTTAGCAACTCCAAAATTTTCTGTAGAGATAAGGTCTTTATTAATATTGGTGCTCTTGTGATTTGTAAACTCTATAACTTTTGATATTTAGTACTACTTGTACTCATAATAATATATGTAACTTTTTCCTTAAAAAAAATCAATTTCTCATAAAAATTTAAGTCTACATTTGTTACGAGCTATAGGAAGTCCCAATATATAAGGGAAATAATCATGATATCTAACGTTTCCCATTTAATAAAATGAAATTGTAAAACTAAAATTTAGGATAAATTTATATTCATATACAAGAGTTCAACTGATATATATATATATATATATATATATATATATATATATATATATATAACTTAAAAATTAAAATGCAATTTATGACAAATCTACATCATGATACACCTGAGTTCAAATTGATATTATCTTAAAGTATACCAAAGTAGGAATTAATTTTGGCATAGTTTTAATAGATGTATAATTAATAGAAAAAAATGTAATTGGAGAATATTTGATGAAAATTGATGATGAGGATTATCAGTAAAAGAAAGAAAGTTGAGCTATAATATAAGTTGGCAGAGCAATTAAGAATGAGGAATAGTATTGATTGATGTAAGGAGGTGTTGAGTGAGTGAGTGATTGAGACATTTTTTTTCTTCTTTTTAATGTGGAGAAATATTATGCTTATAATATACTCCCTTCATCCCATATTTGTCTTTACAATTACTGTAAATACGAAATTTAAAAAAAGTTATTTTTTATCAATTTTATTGACTTTTGTAGGGTATTGTGATATTTTTAAGTAATAAATAAATTATAAAGTATGTTATGTGTGTTAGGTGAGAGTGATATTTTTGAAATTAAGGTAACTTTTGAGATTGCTGGTTAATGTGAAGTTTCCTTTTTTGGATGATGAAAATAAATGTGGGACGGACAAAAATGGAAAATGTGAAGATAGATGTGGGACGTAGGGAGTATTTTAGAAGTATAAGTTTTGTTTGTTTTGTTGGTCTTAGCATATTCTTCCTTTTAATTTTAATTTTGCCTTTTTATTTTTTCACTCTCTATATTCAACTAAGCCACCTTGCTTCTTCTTTTCCTCAATCACTTTGGATCTATCATTTCTACCTATTCAATTGAATGATTGATTTTATGTGTCTATCCTCTATCTCTCTCTTCCAAACACTCATATTAAATGATGATAAAAATGTGCCATGCAATTATCAAACTTATATTCTCTCCGTCCCAGCTTAAGAGGGTCATTTTTCTATTTTGATTGTCCCACCCAAAAAGTTCTCTTTCATTTTTTACGCACATGAGACCCACACACCCTCTCTAATACAATTAAAATATGTGACCACTCTCCTACTAATACAATTACCCACTACACATTACATAATAATACTCTTTAATTTACGTGCAAAAAAGCAAATAACCCTCTTATGCCCTCTTATGCCGGGACGGAGGGAGTATAACATTAGAGTACTCCGTATGCTTATTTTAAAATTGAGTTCCATGCATATTAATTCAGAAACTCATCATTGTTCACCAACTATTTTAAAATCCATTTAATTAAAATCCAAAAGAAGTTAGCATAAGCTAATTGAGTAGAAGACTGGTATTGATTGGTCTTATACCAACTCCAACATGTTGAAATTTTGAGTAGACATGACTTTCCACACATTCACTTGTCTATCCCTATGAGGTCCGGCACTTATATGAATTCAATGAGTAAATCGACTCATGCACAAAAAAATTTATTAATTTTAGGTATTCACAATTTTATAATATCTTATATACTCCCTTCGTTAACTGTTAATCTATCAATTTTATCATTTTGGGCCGTTCATCCTTAATCTATCCATTTTTCTTTTTGGATTATGAGACCTACATCCTCCACTAATGCAAATAAAATGTGGGACCCACACCATCCACTTATAATACAACTACCTATTACATATAAAATAATAATATCATTAATCCACGTGTAAAAAGTAAATGTATACATTGAGAATAGACGGAGGAAGTATATAATTTACAATTTAAACTAGAAGGGTGTGATGCTTAAATGGTGACGGAGAAATAATACCTTAAGTGACAAGTAGTTTCATGTTCGATTCCTAATCTCATCAAATCTTTTTTTTTCTTTTTATAGTAGTATATTCTAACACTTAATATTACTGTGAAAATTTTATGGGACAGCGATAGTATTCGCTATATCTCCTTTTCTTTACTATTATTATTTTCTTACTAATTTTATTTTTTATGATTTTCATTTAATTTATTTTTCTCATAAATTAATAATTACTTATGAAAAGAAACTCTAATCACATATTATGATAATATTGAGAAGAATAAATTAAAGAGATACAAATTTTGAAACAAAATTTATAGAGAATTAAAAGTAAGGCCCAAATCTAAATCCCAATTTATAGATGAAAATTTTTAGGATATCCATATATAGCAATTCTTTTCGCTAATTTGAATTATGGAGTTCAATCATATTTGATCACTCATAACTTAATATCTTACTTAATGCAATCTTTATACTTACACAGTATATCATACTTTTGTCCTCAAATTATATGAGTTGAATTAATTGACTAAATGCATGCACCCTTATCATGTGTAGTGTAATAATGACCAAACGATCTTAAGGATATATTGACATCCTTGCATTGGAAAAGGGTCACAACAATGCTATAAAATACAAATAATGATTACTCTACAGAATTTTAAAAGAAAAATTAAATAAAATCAATTAGTAAATCTATATATTTAAGTAAATTAATACCAATAAACATAAGAAAGTATGTTACATCATGAACAAAAATTACATGCATCACTTGCATCATTAACTAATTATAATCATATGTATATTAAAAAATAATCATTTTATTAAAAGAATTTAATATGTGAATATATATATATATATATATATATATATATATATATATATATATATATATATATATATAATTAATTATCTTATAAATCAATGCTATCATCTTAAGGATAAACCCTAATACATGGGTTAAAACCATTGTCACAAAATGTAAATATTTTATGAATTATTATAAATATAAAATTACAATTATATATATCTTTAAACTATAAGTATAATCAATTTTATGCCAAACTTTTGCAGCAATTAATAACTAGGATGCCTTAGAATATGGCAAATATCAAATCATCTACTATGCCTTACCTTTTTATATTTTTTTATTATTGTGGTCAATTTTTTGCCTAACTAAATTGGAAGTTTGTGTATATTTTTTTATAATAAATACGTAAAAGTAGTGTAACATATTAGCAATTTCACTTTATTATTCATAAAAGTGAATTGAAGGGCTTCCATTTTTAAACAAGAAAAAAAAAATTGGTCGAGTTTACACAATCTATGAAATGTAGAAAAGATTTCTCGGAGAAAGCCTGTTTGGTGTGACATGTTAGCTACAAAACCTTAGGACAAGAATATATAGATTCTTGTATAATTAAATTAGATTAAATTAGATTAAGTACATTTAATTAAGCGATTTATGCCTTCACTGTCTCCCTTAAACCACGCACAACTATGGAACAATTTCGATCACGTACACGTGACATAAATTAATATGTCTCTAATCTCTCTCTCTCTACATTAGTTTATGCAACACATTAATTAAATAATTAAAGTTTCATAATGACATGGCAAATAAACTGATATTAGTACGTATTAAATTGGGATCATATGTCTGTTAAAAAAAAGAAAAAAAAAGGATCATATGTATGTTGGGATAATTTCATATTTAGCCCTGTAAGAATTGTTCAATGCCAAAAATTTCCCAAAATCGTCAGATTTAGTTCCATAGGAATTTTATTTAAATTGATAATGGGGTAGACACAGGATTAATCCTATAGGAATTTTCTAAAAAGGTAAATTTGCAAAATTAACCCCAAAAGATGTTAAATTAGTTCCAAGTCAGAATTTATATCTTATGTCAGATTAACTCAACTTTCCGCACTTCAAAATGGTATCAGAGCCCTAGGTTTATTTATTTAAGAATGGATAAATTTATTATAAACTTATTTATCACTTAACGAGAGGAGAGTTTCAAGATATATGGATTCGAACGAAAGTTCGACATCCGAGAGTAACAAGACTATCAGCCCTGTTTAAAGCTGGAGTAACAGGGACTACTGGCCTGTTAATTATGACGAAACAAGCAGCTCTATGCAACAATATTATTGTGTGTTGTATAGACAAATTACGAAAAAGAGAGACGAAGATGTCGACCGATGGTATGAAGGCATAAATCAAATGAGAGAGTTGGCCAACATTCGTGCCAACCACACCGAGGAAGAATCTTTGGAGGAACTACGCCAGATTCAGATAGGATACTCGAAAGAAGTATCAAGAAACATCGTAGAAATCCGAAGTTTCACCGAGATCCATGAAAGTGTCCCCAAACACAGACAATGGAGGAAACGACCCAACCAGGGTCCAAGAGAGATCTGCAAGCCCTATCACTTCACACACTGGGATGAATGACAGAGTGGAAGGAGATCGAGGCCGATAACTCTAAGATGAACCAAGATCTTAGAGAATTGCAGAATACGGTGAGATTCTTTGGAGAATATTGCCAGAGCATGTCCAAGACGATGTTCGAAATCAGCCTTAAGATGGATAAGGTGGAGAAATTGCAGAACAAGCAACTCGACCTCATCACAAAGTTGACAGAGCAAGTAAAGTCCTTGGAAACTAAGGTGACAGGAAGAAGGCCAGGTGGACGGTTGCCACTAACCTTCGGAACGGAACCCCTTTTACACCAAAAGGGGAAGACGACTGAGGTCACAAGGTCAAAGTCGGAAAGTGAGAAGATGATTGCTATCCTTCGTGGAGAGTCCGCGTCTCTAGATTGAACGAGCAAATCTCGAAGATCTACAAGATCTATATGAGTCCTTCCAAGGACTAACTATTGTAGATCTAAAAATGAATATTGGAGAGACTTCTGGCTCCCAAAAATAGTCGCAGGCTCAGCATACCCAACGTGATTCGAGCCAAGATAAGAGAACTTCTGGAACACAAGGAGTCTACGAAGGAAGACAAGAAGAGACATTTCAACAACCAGGAAGCTTCAAGATGAAGGCAATTGGAATGGTAACAGGAGCAACCAAGTTCGAGGATCTAATATACACAACACCCCATATGGTCGGTCTCACCTAGAATCGATAAATTCATACTGGTTGATCTTAAACCTCGACACTATCGACTTTAAAAACCGAGAAACTTTGATCGATGAGTGGACCAACGCTATGAAAATTGCAAGAGGTGCACTTCAGCTGGACAAGGAAGTGTTCATAAGATTCCTAACTATGAGCCTGGAAGGATCAGTAAAGTGCGCCTGGGAGGTACTCTCAGACGAGGTTAAGAAGGAGGCCATGGAAGGTGAAGATCTAGGCAATATTGTTGATCGCATGGCCAAAATCTTCAAGATCCACTTCATCGGAGTAGGTTACTTCGAAGGAATGGAAGAAGAGAAGAAAAAGAAGTATAGGAATACCTTATACAGCCTAGAACTACTTGACATTTGTCATGTAGATGAGTACATCAAACTCTTCACAGAGTATAAATGGAAATCAAAGATCAAGGAGGAGGAAGTATTCAACTTATTCTTTGCCAAGATTCCAAGCCCATGGAGAGAAATGCTGATCAAAGAGTATGAACCATGTGAGCTGGATTCAATAGCAAGGAGGATGTCTTTTCTCAAAGCCAAGACAGCGGAGTGGTGTCATCAAGCATCGCTACACAAAAACTATAAGAGATTAAGGAGAATCAACAAAATAGTACCCTTATGCTATGAAAGCAATGATCTTCCAACTATTATTGGGAGAAACCCAAGAAAGCAGAAAATGATGAAGAAACATCATCTTCACACCCAAAGGAGCGGAAGATGGAGGTCCAGAAGACCAAGATCCTTTTGGTCCAAATAGAAGGCCCGAAGCTATAAATCAGGACAGAGATCTGGACCATCAAGATGGAGTTCAAGGAATCAAGCATCATCTTCGGGATCAAACCAGAGAAGTACAGGGAGAACTCCCACAAGAAAAACGTTTCAAAGAGCAGCTACACGAACACGAGCAAACGAAAGATTCAAGGATTGTAACTGCTATACTTGCGGAGCTAGAGGACATATCTCACCCGATTCCCAAAAAACCAGAAGAGGGGAGTACGACAGTTCAAAACAACTCCAAAAATGGAGGAAGCCGTTTACTTCCAAGACCTAGTACAAGTATATCAGTTAGAAGATATACCCTCAGACGAGAGCATCTATGAAGAAGAATTCTTTAGCCAAGATGAATCTTTCGAAGATGAGTCGGAGTGAAGAGGAAATCTTCAGGAACGATATGCAAGAAGATATATCTGGATTCTTTTCCCAGACATTTATTTCTCATAAAACCCTTATGAGAATCATGAAGGAGGATCCAAGGCTCAGTCTATACGATGGATTAACTGTGGGAAAATTGGAAAAATTCTTTCCAAGTTTCAAGAAGAGGAAACACAACATCATATACAAAGTGACCGAAGGAGAGATAGCCATCCCAATGGAGCTCACAGGAAATATGATGGAGATGCAATTGGTTCCCTATGAAGAAATCAGGAAGGAATTAAGTAAACTCCCAAAGAAGATGTCCAAGACTATGTCTTGGGTCCATATCGGAGCGATTCGGATTCTCATCAAAGCCACATTCAAAGAAGGAATCGATACACCAATCGATATTACTGTCTTTGATAAGAGAATCAAGAGCACAAGAGAAGCATGCCTAGGAGGACTCTCGGGAAATCTGTACACAGGAAAAGTAGCATCCTACATTTATCCAAGGATCGCGTACAATCTGGCAGACCGAGATTTCAACTGGCCACTTACCCTTCATCAAAATTTCAAAAACAAAGACTTGATGAAAGAAGGGAATAGTTTGTACTCTATCACATACAGTATCTCATATGCCCTCTCCAACACTCATCATTCAGATCTATTCCAAATGAAGGAGTATATTGAGATACCTGAAGTGTTCGAGAAAGTTGCATGTGCAACTAGGCCAGAGATAATGGAGCTACCGCCAATTCACGATATGGATTTGCATATCAAAGACAAGCCGATCTGGAGCAGACAAAACAGCCTCAGATTCGAGCAAAGAAGAATTTCTTTCCAAGAAGACAGAATGATTAGCGAAAAATGGGGAAAGAAACCAATCGTGGAGGTAATCCAGGAACCAGAAAAGTTCACAACTAAATGTGAACTAAAATGCCCAGAAGGATGGAGAAGAGTCAAAGTAATTTCGATATCATTAAGAAGGAAAACTCTATTCCTTGTGATGTCTTGTATTATCTTCAACAATCAACAACTGGGAGGTACTAAAGACACCTCAAACTCAGAGAATTTGAGCTGGTAATTGAAGAAGTTGCAGGAAGATTTCCAGAACAACTAGTGCTGGGATTGGAGTTTCTCGAGGATCACAAACCTTGAGAACGATTATAAGATGGAATGGAGTTTACAGTCAAAGGAAAGAGATATAAAGTCCAATAGAAAGAACTTTTATAAGCTCTGATCCACCCATGGACACAAATCCATTCTCAATATATATCACCGTTAGGATGATATATAAGGAGCATCGTGCAGAATATTTGCGGCGTACATTGATTCTGGAGCCAGCATCTATACAGCAAAAGAAGGAGCCTTTCCGAAAGATTCAGGTGAAGAATTGCCAACAAAACTAGCAAAAGATTTCTCTCAAAGGGTGTTAATCCTTAACAGAGGAATCAAGCAAGCAGAAATCATGATCGGAGTAGCGGATCGTACCCCGTGGTACAAGGTGAAAACTCCACCATTATATTTTCACGACACCGGAGCGGATATTCTGTTAGGAAGCAATTTCCTACAGACATTCAAGCATTTTACACAAGAAAACGCAACAAGAAGGCTTATTTTCACAACCCTTTGTGAACATAAGATCATAGCACCAAGACTGCGTAATGCATTTCAAAGAAAAATGCTAATCAGATTCCACAGCAAGCGTGGTGATGAAGGAAAACTTAGCTATCCAAAGATGAATGATCGAAGGAAATATGGCAAAGCAGTCCTTCAGATGAGAACCGAGACAAGAGGAGGATGGAAGATGGAGAACTAAAAGAAAATACAATCCACCTTCTCAAAGCAAGCTTGGGAGATTGTCTAGAGAAAGACGTCACAATCGAAAAATAAATATCTTTGGAGGACGTCAAAAAGAAGATACAGAGGAACTTCAATGAGGATCCTCTAGCCTGGCGGGACAAAAACGAGCTTAAAGCCTCACTCAAAGTGAAAGACAGAAAAGAGTATGAGTTCGTAAGATACAAGCCTATCCTGATGAACCAAGAGGATCGAACAGATATGCAGCTAATACTTAAGGAACATCTGGACCTTAAGTTGTTATCACCAGGAGTATCTCCATGCAGCAGTCCAGGATTTCTAGTTTGAAATCATGGAGAAATCAAGCGGGGAAAGCCGAGACTTGTGATCAACTACAAAGGGATCAACAACATCTTGGAGTTCGATGGATACTACATACCAAGTAGGGAACACTTGGTCAATTGTATCAATAATGCCAAGGTATTCTCAAAGTTTGATTGCAAATCTGGGTTCTACCAGATTATGATGGAAGAATGAAGCAAAAGGTTCACAGCCTTCTCAACACCACAAGGCCACTATATCTGGAATGTCATGCCTATGGGCTTGGCGAATGCATCCCAGATACCAAAGGAAGATGGATAATCTATTCAAAGATTATTTCTCATTCATGTTTGTTTATGTGGATGACATCCTCATAGCCTCAAAGAACATGAAAGAGCATCTGGCGCATCTGGAAGTATTTTCGAAAGTATGCCACAAGGAAGGATTGATGCTTTCTGAAAAGAAGGCAGTAATAGCAACAAGGCAGATCGAGTTCCTTGGAGTCGAGATCGATGAGTCTGGAATTATTCTACAGCCTTATATTGTAGAAAAGGTTCGAGGATTTCCTGAAGATTTCAAGGACAAGAAACAACTCCAAAGCTTCTTAGGATTTGTCAACTTTGCTGGAATGTTCATCAACAACCTAGCAAAATACAGGAAGGTGTTCAGTCCTCTGTTGAAGAAAGACGCAGAATTCAAATGGGAGGAATTACACCGAGAAATAGTTAAGTAGTTAAAGGAGGTTTGCAAGAAGCTCCCCAAGCTAGCAATACCAAACGACGAGGATAAACTGATACTTTACTCAGATGCCAGTGACCACTGGTGGGAAGCAGTTCTCACGAAGTCCACACTAGAAGGAGAAGGGTCATGCAGATACTGTAGCGGACTCTTTACAGATAATGAAGCAAACATGTGGCACATCAATGAAAATGAGTTCTTTGCGGTTCGGAAATTGTTCAGAAATGACATCTATTTCTTCTCGCGAAGAAATTCATCCTTAAAATTGATAACACAAGTGCCAAAGTCTTTTTAAAAAAATAAAATTGAATCTAAACCTGAAAAGGCACTATTAAGATGACAAGCAGAATGCCAATATTATGATTTTAATATTATCATTATTAAATCTGTTGATAATGTTTTGTCAGATTTTCTGACGAGAGATGGGAGGAGCTGAAATAGACTCCATCCTGACTGTATCAAGACACCTGATGGACAACCTTGAGTTGCTCCAAAGGGAATTAGAGAATTTGGCACTCAATGCAAGGCGTGCTGGAAGAATACAAGATAGTGATCAAACTAAAGTGTCTAATCGCATATGAGACTGCATTCAAAATGGCACAAGTCTGTTCGAAGCAACACGAGAGCCACTCCTCCGGGCTGTTGATAGCAATTGCAATCGACATAAGGAGAGTAGTCGAGAACGGGGCTCTAAACCCAGAGCAAGGGTTTCAAGTACCCTTAGCACAAGTCCTAGTCTGGAACCTCCAAAAGAGGAATCGGTCTAAGGAAAAATCAAAGACCTGGAGTCACATCTAGAGTCGACGAGTCAACCCAGCACCTCTAGGGTCAAAGAGGGAGAGGTCAACCTTAGGCCTATGACGGACACTGCTAAGGTTGATATTAACTTAGTTGATTTCTCTTATTGGTAGGATTACAAGGCCAGCAGGGAGAAATTAAACATCAGACAAGGAATCCGACCGGAGAAATGCCGGGTGGATATATATGGGGAATATCCCCGAATTTGGATATAATATCTTAGCCCAACTAGATTTTTTTTAGAAAGCCCAAAACCTAATTATTTATTTTTATGGCCCAAAAGGTCAGCCCTATCTTAGCCCAACTAGATTTTTTTTAGAAAGCCCAAAACATATTTATTTATTTTTATGGCCCAAAAGGCCAGCCCTATCTTAGCCCAACTAGATTTTTTTAGAAAGCTCAAACTTATTTATTTATTTATTTTGTGGTCCAAAGTTTCAGCCCACTTAAATGGCCTGATATATAATTATTAAGGCTAATGTTAAAAAAAAAAGAAAAGAAAGAAGAACGGGATAAGAAAAACAAAAGAGGTGAAAGAAGAGAGTGAAGAGGAGAAACCCTTGTTGATCAAATTTTCCCTTACAACCCTCATCCTAGGTGGTTTCTAAGTTGTTTTGAGGTAAGTGGTGTGTGAATTAAGCTTCCTTCTTCCATGGTTTTGTAATTTTGTGGGGTTTTTCTTTTTGGTATGTGGGTAATTCGCAGACTGTTCGAACTGATTTTGATATAGCTATTGCCCTCTAAATTTTGCAAACTTAATTTCTGTACGTAGCTGAACTCGTTAGCTTTCCGTAGCCACTTGAAACGCCTCAATCCGATTATTCTACAATTAGTTATGATTTTTCTCGTAAACTGCCGCTAGCTGGAAAATTTTAGAATTCTTAGGTCGAATTCAAACTTATTTTCTATCGTTTCGTTTAGTTAATGTATTGAAACGGGTTATGTGGGATTGAGAACTGATGTTAAGGAGTTACATGCCATTTTTATTTAATATCAATTCGTTCGAACTCGATTAGGATTTGTTTTTAGCAATGAAATGGATGTTACCGCTAATAGTTAGTTATATTTAATTTGTCTTTAATTGCTTATCTCCTTTCTAGGTAAAGAACCATCGACGAAGGGCAAGGGACCGACTTCAGATTCCGGAGAGAGTTAATCACTTCCTTGTGAGTTGATAATTCGGGAATGCATTCTCTTGTGGGAAGTGTGGACCCTCGATAAATGTGTATTTATTTTAGTTTTAGTTAATTGATAAGAAAATTATTTGGTATTGTGTTATGCGGTAAAGAGCCTGATTTGCTTGATTGCACTGGTTAGAGTCCTGTTAGTCATTTTATGAGTATTATTGATTTTAACTTATGTTGAAGAGCCTTACCGGCTCGATATCTGATAGTATTTATTGTGAATTATTTGAGAATTGATTTCTGGTTATTCTTGTGTGCCAATTAAGACTCTAACTTGAGTCGTTATTCATCTTATGATGCATATGCATATGTATGCCTGGTACCAAGGTTAAGTAGCTCGAATTGGTCACGGTTTAGGTGAGTTGGAGCGACATTGATTAAGTAGCCCGAATTGTCGCGGTTCAGGTGAGTTAGAGTGACAACCAAGTTGCCCGTTACTTGGCAAACCCGGGTGAGCTAGATCTAACGGGGCACCTGTCCATTTGCCAAATACTGATACTCTGGAGGGTGATCGTTAGATGGATCAGTCTATTATAGGCTCAGTCAACGTCACCGGTGTGGGACATGCATGTCATATATGTTTATATGTTTGATCATTTCAAGTATCCACGTCGATATTGAATTGTAAACTTTAGCACTTGGCGTGTTGAGAAAGAATATTAATGTGCATTTAATCTAGAGTAACGGTGACGAGCTTGGACTGTCTCTCGACGAAGAGCTCAGTTCGAGGAGGATATTGACTACCCACGCGTCTTTTATGTGATAACATGTTGTTTGAACTAATTGTATTATTCGTAAATGTGCACTAAGGTTTTTATTTTCATTAATATGTATACTGAGCGAGAAATAGTTATTGTGGGATGAAATGTTGGATTTTATGTTATGAACCGCGAGTGGGAATACATGCTTCGTATAAGGGTCGGGGTGACCAGCTTATCACCTCACTGAGCTAGTGGTTTTGCTCACCCCCATCATTCTTTCCTTTTCAGGCTGTTGATATCGTTTTGGTTGGAGGTTTGCCTATCGTTTGCTCGTTATCCAATAAGTGTTTTGGGTACTTTCTCTTTTATGCAAATTGACGGATTCATTGGCGAGATTGTATAGTTTATATTTGGTGACCCCCTTGATGTTCTTTTTGGTACTCTCGCGATGTTATATTGTTCATGTATATTTTCTTTAAACTAAGTTACATCGTTGTATTTTGTACCTTTGTAAATCCTTATTGATACTTTATGAGATGATGTCTTCGGGTTGTACCCGTTGTTATCAGTTGTTCAGTTCTACAGGTATTTGATAGGAAGCCTTATATTTTTTATAAACTTTGTGGAGTGGAGTGCACCCATTCCGCGAAATTTATGGTTAACGTGGCGATTGTCGCATTCTGTCTGGGGTCGGGGCGTGACAACATGCGAGAAGGCTCAAATCCAAATGATGTGAAACAATGGTATGATTTTGGAGCACTAACTTCAATCTATACTGTTGCACCAGGCTTCCCAGAACTTGCAAAACTTCCAGATTAGCTGGGAGAAAAGGTTTTCAAGGCATGGGAAAACAACTCAACCCTATCCAGGGGAGATGTATTGGAGCTTTACTTCACAAGTGCGGCTCCAGAACCAGTAGGGAAAGACAATCACGAGGCCTTTCATTTTATCAAATTAAGAAGACCCGATGTCTCAGCATCAAATAAAATCAAGGAGTCTTCTGAAAAGGAACCAGTCTTGGTTTCTACTTATTCTGAAGAACAGATCTCTACGCGTCGAGCGAGGGGTTTGTACGTCTGCATCAAAGCAATGGTGGAGGTGAAGTTCTCATTCAAGTTCGAGCATAAATCTTTGAATGGGTCTTTCCTGTTGAATACTTTAACAGGGAAGAAGACAGTGTTTGCGGAGAAGGCGTTCTAAGAAAAATAAGAACTTCTCGGGAGAAACAAGATTCCAGTGAGTAAACAAACTCATCGGAGATATTGTAACATGACCCATTTTGGGCAGTGGGCAAACAAGGCATGTTCAAGTTGTTCCACCCAAACAGAGTCGGAGTTTGGAAATGGAATAAGGCATGGCATAAGGATGATCAGAACTACTGATCCACCCCCAAAGGAGACATGTGGAAAGAAGAGGGTAAAATCTCTTCGGAATACCCAGGAGCCGGGAGAATCATCAGGCGCTAAAGAGGACAAATGACTCCTAAAAAAAGCAAGAGTCAGGTGACCTTTCCGAAAGGGTAAGAGACATGTGACCTGACAGAAAGGATGACCCAGAAAAGGGAATCCAATAAAGAAGCCAGCCAGCTGTTGGCATCCAATAAAAGGTGACGCAAGCAATGACGTCATAAAAAAATTCAATAAAGGAGAAGGACCAGCCAACTACTAAAGTTGGGATCCAATGTAGATGACGTAAGTGCTGACGCAAGAGCAATGACGTAAGCAGTGACATCACAAAAGATTTGGAGGCTTTGAAATCTGGATTTTAAATCCGAAAGCCTCTATAAATAGGTGTGTTGAGGAAGCAGAAGACATCGATCATCACCCTCTGTTTTCTCTTTCTAAAATAAATATTGTATCTCTTTCTTTTCTTTGTATGAGTGTTCTGAGTGCAGTTACAATAGGTAGCTAAAGAAGTTATCTCCTCTTGTTCAGTGAGGATGAGTGTGTAATAAATTTCTCCATTCAATAAATAAATAATCTCGAGCTGCTGCCCGCATGTAGCCTTCCATTTTTCTGCAACTTTAATCTCCATACTTTCCGTCAAAAACATTATCAGCATCATGTACACCCGGTGTAGAAAATGAACCAGGGTTGTGCTGAGATCCGTTGAAGGAATGGGATTGATCCATCACACTGCGGGGCGCATGGTTGGCTGTGAGGAGCAGCTGTAAAACCTCCCGGATACCCGGTGGATTGACGGTCAAAAATGGTACTGTTACTGTTCTAAGTTGGTTAGCTATGAGATTAATGTTGTTTAATTAATGTACGAAAGTATGATGAGCCTGATATGGTCGTAATGGACTATGTCTATTTTGAAAAATAGAAGGAAGAGGAAAATCTGGCAATAAAGATATGATATAAGATGATTAGGAATAAAAATTTTCAATTATAATATTCCTATGAGACCAAAATTGATAGTTATGAGACTAGTATATTCCTATGAGACTATAATTGAATTGAATGAATTCTTATGGAACCAAATGTGGAATTTTTCCAGTTAGATTTTCTTTTTTTCTTTTTGGGAAAAAAAAAACTTTATTAATGTTAGTAAAAGATAGCCGACCCATCAAATAATTTAGTAATGATAAATATTAATTAATAAATATGAGTGATCAGAGAATATCCCTTGTAAAAGTAGACAATTATTGCAATCTTACTTTTTTTTAGCATAATTAAATGCAACTGGATAAATTTAAAGCAATATAGTTTAATCACTCCACATTTCTGTTGGTTGCTAGATGTGCTTCATAATGTACTTTGATAAATATACAAAAGTTTTATATATTTACAACAAATAAATGGACATCCTATGTATATAGTGTAATAAAAACCGAAAAAAAAACTTTTTTTAGCACGAAGTTTACAAATAAAATTCATTTAGTTGGTAATCCCTAACAATTGTCAAAAAAAAGTATATTTTTTTATCAATCGAATACTAATAGATTTATTTTGTTTTTATCAACGAAATAAAATCCGGTATTATTTTATTACTAACAGATTACCAATAGAATCATTATATAAACTGTTAACGTATATTTATTAGTAATGGATTACTAACGGAATTATTTATCAATGGAATTGAATTTTTGTTAGTAAAAATTTACCAACCATCACTATAACTACGAAAAATTATGAACTGATTTTGTTGTTAATTCGTTGGTAAACTAATTTAGTAATGAAATTAAATCTTTATTCCGCTGATAAAAAACAGTTATATATATAATATATTAAATTAAATTAAATTAAATTGAAAGGGAAAAAAAAAGGTTAGGTGTATAATGTTTGAAATGATTAGATCATGTGTCTTGGAGTAATTAATTAATATTAATAAAAAATTAGAAGATAATTTGGAGAGACAGAGAAGAGGAAGCAGGGATCTAGGAGTTGCCACTTTTTGCCTCAAAATTTGATTAAGATTCCCTTTCATAACGACTCTACTGCAATGTCAAACAACATTCAAGTTTTATCTTTTTTCTACCCACTTCCCATTAAACTATTTTTTTTAAAAATTAAAATTTGGATTTTCGTATGCACTTGAATCTTAAAGAATTGCACCTGAAGAACTCAGCTTCTTCGAAGTTATTTACTAACATACTGCTTTTCTGTGTCTTCGAATATTGAATTATTAATACCCTATTATTAATTATCTCTTCTAATTAATTTAATTAGGGTTTCAATTTGTTTGTTATACATTCCAGATTTTTTTTAAAAGTTAAATTCGTTAGCTAAGCTCTCATGCAATAATGCGCGTAAATTATAGACATCCTAAGTCATGTAGGATAAATGTCATATTTTACTTTTAATAGGAGTATTCCTTCACAAAATCACTTTGTTGTATTTTTATTAATTGGATAATTGATAATTAAAAATAATAATAATAATAACATATGAAAATTGTCTCTTTTTTTGTTTTTCATTTTCAACGTCACACTTAAAAAGTTTTATTTCTTTTTTTACACACATAGGACTCACACACACCCATTAATACAATTAAAATATGGGGTCCACACCTACTAATAAAACTACCCACTATACATTAAATAATAATATTTATTAATTCAGGTGAAAAAACAAATACCCCTCTTTGGGTGGAATGGAAGGAGTGTACCTCATAAGATTTACTCCCTCTGTCCCGCCACAAGAGTTACATTTTACTAATTAGGGCATCTCGCTACAAGAGTTACATTTCCTTTTTTTAGTAAATAGACCCACATAAATCAATCACTTTATCTTCATGGGGCCCACACACAATACTAATACAACTACCCACCATACATTAAATTATTATATCTCTCAATCCACTACACATTAAAATATTAGTATATATTTTAATCTCCGTACAAACAGTAAACGTAACTTTTATGAGACGAAGGGAGTATTTGATTTTTAACTTTAAATTTTATCTTTTTCATCATGTCATGAAAATGTTAAAATATACTAATGAAAATTTAATAAAAGATTATTTGTTTTTTAACTTTAAATTTTATCTCTTTGATCATGTAAAAATGTAAAAATATACTAATGAAAATGTAATAAAGCAATCAAACATAAACTGGCATTAAAAAAAACCCAATATTTAGACACAAGATTTTACGTGACATTTCTATAACATTTCGATCCTGTAGCACCGCTTGTAAAATTTGTATAATATTTCTATCCTATAGTGTTCCTTGTAAAATGATTTACACGGGGTAAATTGAAGAAATCTAAACCTTAAATTTAAAAGATTTTCACTCTAACTAAGAACACAAATTTTATTAATTCTCTCTTGTACACGCATCTAATGATCATACGTAACAAGAAAAATTCATAGGATTTATATAAGCTATGTAACTCTTAATTATTCGAGGGAAAATTAAATTAACATGAATTTTAAATTGGAAAATCTACAATTAAACTCAAGAATTTAATTAGAGTATATGATAGAATGTTAGTTACACCATAAAATGAATGTAAAAGATGATGGAGGGATTGGTAGTGTCCACGGACGGGTGTGATTGTAATATTCGATATATAATTGCATACGTGCGGTGTCAGGCAATAATATCTCTCTCTCTGCCCAAAACACATTCAATAATCAATATTAATATTAAATTTTTATATTCAGAAATGAAAAATATGAGAAGCAAAGGTAAAGACAGTGTGTTGCGTGGGCGTCATAAAAAATACTACTGATAACCATCTTATCACTGTCAACTACTATTACTTGTACACAATACAAACCCTACCCCTCCCCCCCCCCCCCACCCCTCCCCTCATCATCATATCATTCCACTGAATATCAAGATTTCAGGATCTTTCTTTTGCTTCTTATGGAGATGAAAACTATACACAATTCTTTACACCATACCTAATAAATTCCCCACATTCATGTCTTGATGCTGTGATCATCTGCAACCCCCCCCCCCCCCCCCCCCAATAGGACCCCTTTTCTTAATCAATTATTAACACCACATCAAAGATGAGTACTTGTGGATTAAAGATTAAGAAACCAGTGGAAATTCACACATAGATACACGTCCATATGTGTGTATGGATTTGATGCTTTAGAAGGCATAATAAACAAGAAGAATGGACAAGGGAAACGTGGTCCTTGGAATACCACAAGACACAAGAGAGATCCTATTGCTAAGAGAGAGGGGCAATGTTGGACATTTGACAACTTTCATGGTTTTGCTCAGGGGACAGTTACCACTAATTAGGACAACAATTCCTCTTATTACAATCACATCCCTATTCCCTCCATTTCACTTCATAACACCATTTTTATTTAACCCCGATTTAAATTAATTAACAAAAATAGAGAAAATGGTTTAAATAATTGATGTGCCAACAACTTATAATCACCACTTTCTATCAACCCCACACTCTCTCTCTCCTTAAAAGTGCAATTACTAAAAAGCAAATGGAGAGAATATAACAAAAAGGTGAAGTATAGTATATATTGATGGATGATGAAAAGTTAAACATGGATGTTTAGATTAAATAAAGATGAAAAGATGAAGCAATAACCTACCCACCAATACATAATGACAAACAGCCCTCCATAAGATAATGGTAATTAAACCCTAAATGGGACATATTAAAACGGATTTAATGCGCCACATAAGGTTTGTTGCCTCCTCAGGGTCTAATAGAGATGGGATTAGATGATCATGGAATCTTTCACAAAAAAATTAAAAGATAGGATCTCATCAATAATAATCATTAAAATTATAATCATCAACACACAACACCACTAGTGTATACATATATATATATATATATATATAACAAATAAAATTATAATGTGCACCCCAAGAATAATTAACCTGAAGTAGAAGTCAATTGAATATGGCTGGTTAGCTAAATTCCCAATCCATGCAGATGGATTAGGGTTAGGGTTTTAGTGCCAAGATGAGACTGAAAAGAGGGGTTGATTCTGCCATCCCAAGAAGAATGAATCATTGAGAATATGAAGGTGATATCCTTCTGAAGGGTAATGGAGTCTTAGCAGAAGCTTTGCTTGAGATAATGCAAATGGACTCAATGGTGAGTTACTGAAGCCTGAACTTCTCAGCATCACTTCCCATGATCGGAATCTCTGGTGTCGTTCCCTCCTGCTGTCTCCTTCCGCCGCCACGATGTCGGCGATCTCTCGACCGAACCATATCTGCTCCACCTGCAGCCGCTCCCGGCTGTTGGGGGGTAGGGTGGCTTCGAGCGAGTCGAACACCGCCGCGTAGTGGTCCACCGCCTCCACGAACCGCTGCTGGAATATGGGGCTATTGTGGTTTGCTTCCCTCTCTGCCACCGTGAGGACCCGGGGGGACATGGCTTTGATGCGGTGGAGGAAGAGGTGGAGGCGGTCGCGGTCGTTGAGGAGGCGGTGGAGGTAGTGGACGCAGTTCACCGCCAGCGTCTCGTCGGGGAGGAGGACTAGAGACGACGTCGTTACGGAGATTGGATCTTCGTTTTGGAGGATTATCAATGGGTGGAATTGGAACCTGAGACCTAAAGAGTGAGCGAATTTGGCAAGCCGATCTCCGGTTCGCCGGAGGATTTCGATGTCAGTGCCGGTGCCGGTGCCGGTGATCCGCAGTGTCGGGGGCGGAAACCTCTCCGCCACCGCCTGCATTAGCGGCGGCCATTGGACGCCGTGCATGATGTCGAAATCGAGGATGTGGATGGCGTGTTGGCCTTCGATGGCTTCTAGAATGGCTTGATTAGCCGTCAGCTGGCTAAACCTAATAAACGGCGTGAGTTGGTTGAGGGAGAGGTAGGAGGATTGCAAAACGGCGTCGTCTTGATTGTTGGCGGCGGCGGCGCAGCGGTGGAGGCGGAGGGAGAGGGCTCGGGTGAACTGGTGGACGAGTCTCTCGGTGGAGTCGCCGTATGGGGAGGAATTGGCTATGAGAATGGCGATGAGGCGGTGGGCGGCGGCGAAGTCGGATCGGGAAACCAGCTCGGCGCAGCTGATGAGGAGCTGGCGCATGTGGATTGGCGGCGAGGCGAAGCTCTGGAAGATGTTGGGAGGCGGCGGCTCGTCCTCGGCGTGGGAGGATGAGCCGAGCATGATGATGACGCAATAATAGTTAGTTTAACACCAATCAGAAAACAGGAAATGGAGATGAGATGAGATGGACCCTTCAATTCTCTCCCCTCCACAAACAAACCCTAGAGAGAGGAAGTGGTGAGTGTTTCAGTTTGAGGAGAGAGAGAGAGAGAGAGAGTTCAGGGAATTAAAGGCAAGAAAGAATATATTGAGAGCATTAATTAGAATATGTTGAAAGTTGGGGGCATTAATGGTGGGATCTAGGAGAAGAGAAATTAAAGATGAGGTGATTGGAATCTGAAAATACAGTATTATAAGAAGAATTAAATTTATGGAAGTAATATTGCAGAGGGAGTGGAGGAGGGCATGAATGTTTTGCACATTTGGATGATGGAGTGAGACAGACAGCAGCCTTCAATCTTGGTCTTAAAATTCATTTGACTAGAAAGAGAATTGAAGTAGCAATTAGTACTAACCAGCTTGCATTGGAACAGTGGGAATTAAGAAGCTAGGTTAGCTACATGCATTAGTAATAGATGATTAAAATAGTAAGTAAATAGTGGGGTGTGAAATGGAAATAGATTATAGATATGGAAGGAAGTAGTGTAGTGTAGTCCAGAGCAGCGATTGGAAATAAACGATATCAATTGTCTAGCTGCTTCACATTATTACCCCATTCCTGATTTCACAATCGTGTATGAAATACTATATCCTCATAATGACCATGAACTATGTTATACAGTTTCATTGTAATTATGAAACCGATTAGTGATTTGAGGTTACTTAGTAATGGGGTAAATATGATTCAAAATTAGTTCTAAAAGCATGACGTTTTCCAACTTTAATCATTTTTCTTTTGCAATTCTCAATTTTGGTCATTTTTGTTAACTTTTAGTCATTTTGGTCCAATTTTGGTTCTTTTTTCAAAATTTGGTCATTTTTTTGTCCACTTTTTGTCTTTAATGTATATACTTTCGGACCATTTTTTAACATAAAAGACTAAATTTGGACTAAAAGGACTAAAAGTGGACCAAAAATGATCAAAATTGATAATTGCAAAATAAAAAGGACTAAAGTTGAAAAACGTCATACTTACAGGACCAATTTTGATATTTACTCCTTAGTAATGAATTGGATTAATAGAATGAAAAATGTTCATTATGCTTGTTTAAGAAATCAGAATTCATTGATCATTTTTGTTCATTAATATACCCTACCTACTCTTCAATCATAGTATGTTCCAATTGTGTTTAAATCATGATTCAATAATATCCATTAACGTTCTCATTTTTTAATTTTAAGTTATACTATGTGATTCCATTAGACAAATAACATTTACTAGAGATTAATTAATCTAAAATTCGATTTCCTTCTGAGGGTCATAATCTATATTATCTCTCGCTTCTACATCCATATCACTCAAGCAACATAATAGTACAAAAGATGTTGCATATAACACAGTGGAAAAAGACATATGTAGACCTATTTATGGGATTTTCTACATGTCACTAAATATTGTTATATATTCAGTTGTTATGCACTCAACTATGTGTGCAGCACACTTAATATTTTGAGTAATTTTCGTGTATATATGATTGACACATAAGAAAGAAAATTCAATTATGGGTTTATGATTTCCGTTTTGAAAAAATATGAAAAATGCCCCAAATAATAGTTGTTTTTAAAAAATGTTATTGAACATTAATTTTTTGGAAAAATACAACTTTTTGACTTTTTTACATTTCTTCATTATAAAATTAATACATAGTCACATGTATAGTCGCACATATAGTCACTAGCAGCGTCAAACTTATGTTAGTAAATAAAGCATGTGTATGTGTATGGTCGCACATGTAGATACGTGTGAGGTCGCATGGAAAAAAATTGTATATGAAGTTGCAGGCATGGTTACAGGAGACGTCGCATGAAAAAATTGTTAATGGGGCCGCATGCATAATTGCAGACGTAGTCGCATGAAGTGTCATGAAAATTATGTACTCCCACCGTCCTGTTTCAATGTTTACGTTTGCTTTTTGCACGTTGATTAAGGAGTATAATATTTTAATAGATAGTGAGTGAAAAAATATAATATTTAATGCAAAGTGGGTAGATGTATTAGTGTTGGATGATATATTAATTGTTTTAGGTGGGTATCATATTCCAAAAAGGAAAACGTAAACATTAAAATGAAACGCGCAAAATAGAAACGTAAACATTGAAACGGGACGGAGGAAGTATGGGTTTGCAGATGTAGTTGCAGGTGTAGTCGTAGAAGGAGTCGCATATTAGGGTTAATTGTGTTTAAAATTTAAAAAAAGGGACATTTTTTTCCGATAAAACTTTAGTGAGTTTCATTTTCTTTTAAAATGATGTATTAAAAGTGAAATTTTAGCTGATGCATCTTTCGTTTTAGAGTATAATTTGCCCTTCCTTCTATGTTTCATCCATCTAATCAAAATTAATTAGGGTGTTGTTGTTCCAAATTAATATTGGTTGGCTTCAATGTTGTTGATCAATTACTTATTACTTATAATATTATGACAATATTTCATTATGATAAATGCTATGGGTATCAGCGTATGTACTGTTTAAACGTGTTTTTCTATATTTACAAAACCAATGAATGGAAAAGAAGGTATTTTGATGAAGAAATAGAAGAAGAAGAGAAATGAATAAATAGTTGAAAAGGGAAAAGAATTTTATGTGGCAGATAAAACGACAATAAGCAATATTCTTCATTAAACGAGCTCTCTCCATTTCCATGAAAGACAATCAGCATGATTCTCCACTACTAACTTCTCTTCATTTCATTTCCGAAACCAACACCCCCCCCAACCCACCCCATGGGGTAGTTGGGTGGGGTGGGGTGGGGTGGGGTGGTTGTGGAGTGAAGGTGAGAGCACACACAAACTAAGACGAAGAACACGCAAAGCCTTAAATGTGTCGAAAGCTACATGCTAGCTCTCTCTACACATATGGTACACATATGTATGTGTGGATAGATAGATATAGAGAGATAGAGAGAGATATATATAAAGGAAGTGAACTTAATTTGTCTCAAGACTGACAAGGCTCATTTTGTTTCCATGTTTGTCTATTTATATTGGATTCTCATATCACTTGATGATCGTCAGACATCACCCACGTGCCCCCACCCACTGCCAAACAAACCTTTACACTCCAACCATTTTCTTTCCGTCGTCTCTCTACCCCCTCTAGATTTAGGCTAAAATTCCACTTGAATTAATAAGATATTATTATTTAATGTGTAGCATGTACTTGTATTAGTGGATAGATGTGCGGACTCATATTTTAATTATATTAGTAAATATATGTGGATTTCACGTATAAAAAATGAAATAGATTCTTCAGGCGGGAGAAAAGTGACCTTTTGAGGGGGACTGATGGAATATTTGTGTGAAATTATGAAGGATATAATATTTTAATGCATGATGGACAGTTGTTTTGGTGTTATGTGAACCCTATTAATTATTTTGTGTGTGACATATTACTTATAAAGAGAAATGTAGATTTTATATAGGATGAAATGTTTAAATGCTAAAATAACAAAAATATCCTTAACTCGAGAAATCGAGTTATTCATTTTATCGAGTAAATGATATTTTTTTCAAATGGGCATTCTAAACCATTTGATTTAAAAAAAACAAAATCATAACAGAAGGGCATCTGTGAAGCTTTACTTCAATCTACAATGGGTAATCATTAATCCATTCATAATCATATTCCTTAGGTCATGTTTGGACTACTCATTCTCATAGGCGTGGAAATACTGTAACCCCATTTTCTGATCAACACTGCTGCTGCTTGTAATCTAAAACAAAATACCTTTGCTATAAATGTCAAAATTATAAGTATCTTTAAAAGAAGTATCTACATTAATACACGTATGTATGGGAATATTCTAATTAAAGCTTTGGTCATCTTTTTATTTTGTTACTCCACCAAAGTTTTCATTTTTTTTTTTTTTTGGTATATTGTACAAAAAATTTATCTTTCTTAATAAAGTCAATACAACTAATCCTTTAACACTACTTTTTATTTAAATACTACCCTACACACATCACAAATAGCATTATTTTATTTTTTATTTATTTCTAAAAAAAATATCAAATTATTCAAAAAGTAACAACATTCTTGATCCAACCACAAAAATAAAGAAGAAAACTTCTGCGAAAATAGGGAATAATAATAAATACTGTATCCAGTCATAATATCATAACATTATTACATACTTTTGTGATTGTATATTAGTTCATGTACTATTTTATTATATTAGTGTTTGATCTTTATCATTCTAAGTTTAAACTTAACTTTTATGACAATAATCATACACATGGTGTATAATTCTTTGAGGTTATGTTTGTTTTGGATTAAAATAAAAATAAAAATTGGATTTAATAGAATTAATAACATATAGTGTTGATCTATACTTCTTCCATCCACCTAAACCACTTCATTTTAATTTTTGGGTGTATACTCCAAAAGTACTTATTTCTCTTTATTAGTAAAAAGGCCCAACATATGAATCAGAGTTCACTACTAATACAACTACTCACTATACATAAAATAATACTCCTGCAAAAAGCAAATGGTAAGCTTTTTCGTGTGGATGGAGGGAGAATTTATTCTGGGGATCTAAATAGCGTATGTTTTTACTTTATATCAAATCAATACATGTAAAAAGTAGGGATGATGTTTGTGAGAAAGTATGAGTTGACGTGGGTAAGAAGTATGTGAGATATATGTAATATGATTTTACAAAATTATTAGGAAAATTATATAATCTTAATTAAAAAAAAAACCAAAAGCAAACATAATCTGCACACTAAATTTTCTATGTCATTTTTGTACGTCATCTTTTGTTACACGCGTTATATACGTTGATACGTTTTAGTTAATTTTATTAACTCAAATAATGTTTATTTAAGGCTTACGTGAAATTTGAGGCTTACGTGGAATTATATCACGTTATATTATTCCTGTCAATCCTATAATTATATTGTGAATTTTTTACGTTCTCATAAAGACGAGTAATAATTTGTTATTCAATGAGAATAATAGTTTATAAAATTCGTTTTGTAAATTGTAAAATTCGAATGTACTAAAATTGATTCAGAAAAAAGTGACTGTTTTTATAGTATATTACTTTATATTGAAATAATAGAGGAGTTATAAGTGGGATTCCTCCGTCGAATATACCACAACTATTTTCACAAATACTAGTATTGCATGTATATATAGCATAATAAATTTATATACATATATAGACCATATTAATTAATTTGGCAAATTTAGTATATATATATTGTACGCGCTCACAAAATACTCTCTCCGTCACCCAAAGTATTTCACACTTTCTTTTTTTATCCGTCCCTCAAAGTATTTCACACTTCACTTTTATTAAAATTAGTAAAAAATAAATTATTATAATATTCACTTTTTACACACATCCCAATATAATATTCATTTTTTCACATATTTCAATAATTTTACACACCTTTTTCATTAAATTAACTAAAATATATATTCTCTCTCTTACTTTATACATTAAAATTTTTTTAATCTCCGCGCACACAATACATGAAATACTTCAAGAGACGGAGGGGTAAGTAATAGGGTTTTATTTGGAATAACATGACTTCAATCAAGTACGTTGACTTGGCCACATGATGATGATGCATATAACATGAGAATGGGATACACAACAAGCATGATTAGAATTTTGTGATGGAGTTTGCAAGAAACACCACTCTTTTAAAATAAAAAAAAAGTTATTTTTTTTAGATTTTATAACGTTAAATACATGAGTACAAGTAGTTTGGATAATTCAATTATAAATGGTAAATAATTAACTTATTGACTTTAATTGATAAAGCAAAAAGTTAGTGATGTTTTTCCAATAATGTGCTATTATAAGAATGATAATATTATACGTTTACATAAATGATGGACCGATAGAAATAAAAAAATAGTATACAAAAGTATATGTGGAGACGAATTTGAAGTGAAAAGAAAAGGAATACTGAACATTCATAAAACTAAGAGATACTATATGCTGTTTATGTGAGTAAATTAATCTATTATTATATATAGTATTAATAAATTCAAGTATGATAAATGATTAAGTGTAAATTTAGGGTGTGAAAGTTACTCAGTATAGTAATATTTTAATACATTATTTATATAATTTAATAAATTACTATTTTAACTATAAAATGAGAAAGTAATTAATCTATAGTATAATAGAGTAGTATATTTTATCCGTTCGTTTTTTAGGGATTTCACTGAATTTCCTTATAACTCTCTTAATTTGTCTCGAAAGAAAATCGAATCTGGGTAACTCATAACTCACGTAATTACTTTTATCCTGGTCGTATATAATCTGGAGTGTTGTTTTGTCATCTGCGTATCTCTCTCTCTAACATGTTATATTCTCTCTTTCCTCTTCGTCTGCAGAAAAGGATGGAAAAAGGCGTGGATGAGTGTAAGAATTGAAAAGCTGATCATGTTACTCTACTAACGCACGTGTACTTACTCATTTCACCTCCTTATATTATATATCCACCTTTTTTCCTTTTTCTCTCTCTTTTTCTTATTTTCATTTTTATAATATAATAAAATTATACTATTATTAATCATTAAAATCTTAAATCACGTGGAATTAATTTAATATATATTATTATAATAACATGTTTTATTCATTTAAAAGGATGGAATATAAAATTAGAATAAGTAATGTTATGCTGAACTAGTTTCCTATAAATCACAGTATATAGTAAAGTTTCCTTATTCATGAATTAGTAAACTAACATATTTTAAATTTTAAAGATAAACTTAAAATTCTTAAAATAAAAAAGGTGGCAGTGCATTTAATATGGTGATGCGACATAAATGGGGAATGCCATAAGATAAAACTATTATCGTCCGGATACTACTCTCTCATGTCTTCTTCTACTTGGACTTTTTCACTCCATTATTATTTCCACTTAACTAATTTTATTACCCTTTTCTTTTTCTTTTCTCCTAAATGTCAACTCTTTAATTTTTCTAATCTATACACTCGATATATTCATATGTATACCCATTTTGTGTAACAATTTTTTGTGTTATATAGTGAATAATAAATAAGTGAAATGAAAAATTATACCTAAAGAGAAATGTATCAATTTTAAAAATAAGAGTTAGATTTTCTTTGTACATGTCAATTACTCCGCGTGAATGTTTACATTTGCTTTTTACACGAATATTAAAAAATATAGTAATATATTTAATATATAGTAGATTGAAAAATATAATATTTAATGTGTAGTGGATAATTGTATTAATATTGTATCTTGTGTGTGAATTCTATATGGAATAAATAATTGTATTGGGTAGGTTCACCTTAAAAAATGAATGTAAAATCATAATTTGAGACAAATTAAAATTAAAAACATGAATGTAAAATCATAATTTGTGACAAATTAAAATTAAAAACGTAAACTTTAACGTAATACAAAGAATTATATAATTAGCTAGGAACACAAAAATGATGCAAACGAATATCATAATAGATCCGTGTGCATCCATATACCATATGTATGTTTTGGTAAGAAAGAAATTTAACCCACCGCAGAGGAGTATTTTATTTTTATAACAAACACTTGTGTATGATACAATATCCCAGAAACATTTCAGGATAAAAAAGTATAATATTTTAATAAAAAATTTACTTAATTATGTTAATAAAATAATAATAACAATAATATAGTGAATTATTTTATGAATCAACCAGAAATAAATAAAAAACAAAATTTCACCGTGCATGTTAGCTCTATTTTTATAATTGTTTCTTTAATGCAATTGCAATATAATTTGGAAATGAACTTGCTATTTTACAAGAGAAAAGTAATTCTTTTCTTTTGATATACTTACTCTTTTTTTTTCTTTTAGTAGTGTGTTTTTTAATAATAAATAAATTATGAAATAAGTTATTTGTTTTAAAAATAGATTACATTTATAAATTAAAATATATTTTGAGATTGTAATGTTGAGGGAAATTTTTTTTATGAAGTGTGAATAAAAATGGTATTTTCTTTATCTCATTAACATGGCTTTTGTGATTTACTAAGAAAGTGTGAAATTTTTATTAGAACTAATGGAATATATGAATACATGTATAAAAAAGGGTTCTAAAATTAACCTGAATGCAAATGAAATTAGTTGGCTAACGATGCGACTCATGTAATTTGAATTTGTTTATCTTTACATCTAATATACAAGTTAATTGTCTCTTCTTCTTCTTCTTCTTCTTCATTTTTTAATTTTTTTTTTGTTTATTAAATTGATTAAGCTATTGATTTGTGAGATTTATACCTAATTAATGAAGATGATGGTAGCCTTTATTTACATTATTAAAATGTGAGAAATGTCCAATGGGCCCAATTTAAGTTTGTCATATTCTATTCAAGGAGACATGCTAGTGGAGCATCCCCTCTACAGGTTTGTTAATTAATTAATAAGAATTTCTTAACTTGATAGATTTAATTTGTCAGATAAGCATAAATATTTCTATAATTTTTCATTAATTAATTTTATGGAATATTATAATTCACTGTAATATTTTTATGGAGCAGACCCAGTAATGGAAATGTTGACGATGATATCATGTGCAGCGTCCTCCACGGATTTTATATTCCCTATATTCTCACCATATTGTCTGATGAGACAAGTGCAACATTTTCAACAAGTTCGTCCTCCATGATTTTTGACACTGGGACTAAGGTTTGTTCGATTTCACACTTCTGAATTGAAAAAAAAATCATTTCGATTTTTAATTTTTTTTTCAGCGTTTATTTCATGAATTAGGAAGTTTTGATCAATAAGGAGGCGTTTGTTTGGCTATTTCTTCAAAGTTCCTGGCAATTACAGGAATTGATTATCAGAGGTATAACTGATGAATCTAGGTGGATTTTTGTGTGAATCTATTGTTAAGAGTAAGCAACTGTTCTATTTTTAAGACAAAGCTGTACGTCTTACATTTTAATGATAAATCATTTGATGAATTTGGTGTTTTGGGGTTCTTTCCGTACTAATCCTTTTAATGAAGAGATGCACACAGCCCTCAAGCCATTCAGAGATCCATTCAGGAAAGGGAATAACATTCTGGTATGGTTTTGTTTTCATATTTTTATGTCTCCTTGTGCTGCTTTCTAATCTAATTAATTAATGAGCTGGAATAATTATTTAACTATCATATAGAGTTTGATTTGTTTTGCCTAACTAATGAAGTACAGCTTGAGCTTAACGAATAATTTTATAACTGTTCGTTATGTAACAAGCTCAAATGCATTTCTACCAAAGACTCAGGGTCCTTGGATATTCATGTAATTTTTTTTAATTATTTATTTATATATATTATTGCATTGCAATTGTGAAAATGAAATTAAATTGCTGAGAAATTATTGGTGTGATGAAATATTTTAATTAATTATCCCTAGGGAGTATAGTATTGGCGGCAAGAGTTTCCTACCTTTCACCTTGGAGGACGGCATCATTTGACGTATCATTTTTCAGAAAATTTCTCTTATCATCATTTGTTATTGAGATTTCCAACAGTTATGAGAGCAGCTGAGAAGAATGACCAGTATGCTACCTATGTGCACGACGCCTGTCGCAATGCTTTCCGCCATCTCTTTGGTACTCAATGTCTAATTCTTTTCTCTATGTTTTATGTATGTTGATTACTTATATAACATAAATATTACAAATTTGCGTTCCAGTTTCTTGATATAATGAATGTATGCATTTGTGCTTATTTGAATTTGACCTATATTTCAGGTACATGAGTTGCTGTTGCGTATCAGATTGAGGTTTGCTCAGTTCCTTTATCTTAGCATTTCATTCCTATATTTGGATGCATTTCAAATTTATTTATTTCAATATCTAGAATTTGCAGCATTAATTTTCCATTGCACTAATATAATCTCTTAAAGAGTATATTATGGTGCAAAATCCATACTGGAATCAATCATTGAGAAAGGATCACGTGGGTATGCCATGATATCATAATAACTTACATAAACACATCTAAACATCAATTTCTGAAGGATTAATTTCTTCGACTCATATTGTAAAGCCTGTTTTTTGGACTTTAGACTAACTATGTTTACCATCATGTGGCTGTTCTTTTCATGGGATGAAGGTGATTGCTATGATATAGAGGATTTTATTTATTTTTATATATCCTTAAGGTGAATAGTAATTTCCATTCTTTTTTTTTTTTTTTTTTTTTTTTTTGGTATTATTGGAGGACAAATTTTGATAAAGCAACTATTGCTGCTGGTATAATCTTTATTCCTTACTTTTCTAAGCATATTTCACTATCCAGGGAAATCTCAAGGCCAGGTCTGCTTTTTTAACATTTTCTTATTCAACTGATTAAAAATTGAGTCTCCTATTTCAAGGTTCCTCTGGCTGTGATACGTGGTCCATTATTGGATGAAGTGCACCAGTAGCTTAATTCATGTTTGTATCAGGTGCTTTAACATTCTTCCTTAGTTTTCACATTCTATATTTATTCTGGGTCATGAATTGTGGAAATAATAATGAAGGTCTTACAGTTGATTCTAATTGTTCAAGTAATTCCCTTACCACCTAAATTATTCATTAACTTATTTAGTCTTGGTATTTATACCTTCTGTATACAGCAGTTAATACCTTATTAATGCAGTTACAAGGGTCTACAAAGAAAAGGAACATGCTGGTGGAGTTTACTGTAAGTGATCCTGTAACCTTATAGAATGCAGTAATATGTATCAAGACTCTTATTAGTTGGTATTTGCTTGAGCTCATTTTAATTTCAGATTGTACCTATACCATTGAAAATGGATATGGAAAGGAAATAATAGCACAAATAAGTACCATGCCTTGAACACAAACAAGACTTTCTATACAGATTCCAATGGGTGTGACTTCATTAAAAGGGTATGTATAATCTTTTAGTTTTAAAGATTTTTGGGTAAAGCTGAAGGTGTAAGGGAGCTGGGAGATATGCTCAACTTGACTATATTTAAGTTGCCACTTACGTCTCTTAAAATTGTTTGATTGGGACCTGGAAGAACACCAGCCAATTGCTGGAAATTATTATCCTGCAAGTCATTTGAAAATTGCATGATTCTTCAGCATTTTACCTATTCTTTTAGCTGCTTCGTGAATTATAAAATTTTGAGTATTCAGGAATTGATATATCTTCAAGGATGTTAGAGATGTCGTCTATGATCAAGATTTGGAATTGTTATAACATTTAATACTTTTATGTTATGCCTGATAATTGAAGGTCCTATATTAATTACTCTTTTTTTTTTTTTTTTGCAGTAGCCTAAATTTGTAACTATCATCCACGAACCGATTATTGAAGTTAAACATTGTCCAATTGTAGTGTTTGTGATCATAATTTGGAATAATTACTGCCAATGATCACCTCTTCAACATGGTTCCCACAGAAGATCAGTGATCACTGTTACAAATAGAAATTACATTATCACACTTTGTTTGGACATGTGTATAGATTGATGAAGATAAAGATTACTCGGTCATGACATCTGTTGAACTGAAGAAACTCTTTCCCGGAAGAAAGTAGTAATTCAAATCCATATTTATAATGTTAACACATAGTGTGTGTTTTGAATTGATAATCGTGATGTCTATTCGTCGGGTTTCCAATGTGGATTTCAAATATGTTAAGTTCCTTTTAAGTGACAGAAATGAAGAGAGGAAAGAGATGGAAAATACTAGGTTAAATTGGAAGGTAGAAGGCACTCAAGATGAAGCTAAAGTGGTTAGAGGAGGACCCATTTATCCAGTGAGGACCCATTCAAATTAATAAGAACAATTTTATGTAACTTTATTTTGCAATGATAATTAATAAAGATTACATTTATGCTCACATAGAATCATATATTGTTATCTGGAAGGCATATCCATGAATAATATAGAAGAATAGGATACATCAAATGATCATTACTAAACAAAATACATTGAAAATTAAGTTTTTAGAATAAAAATTTTAGCAAAAAATAAAAATAAAAATAAAAATTAATAAACTAAATACTATCATGATTTTTTTCTCACTTCATTAGGTATTATCTCCATTCATCTGATCAAAAGTAAGCTTCGAAGAATTATAGATTGAGTAGAGTCAGGGTCTAAATTTCCATATTCTTCAATTGAATTAATTGTTGACAAAATCATATTACATTTCGAATACGGGCAGTGCAAATGCTGTGAGAGAAATAAGATACCTTTCGCAATTAAATGTAGAACAAATCTGCTATGGCGATGGCTCGGGAGGCAGACGATGATGAGCTCCAACGACAAAAGGTGGAACAGATTTGTTGCGGCGAAGGCTAACGATACCAATAGCAATAGCAATTGCAATGGACAATGGCCAATCATGGAGGGGGGTATTGTGATATTTTCAAAGCATTTTCGTGAGAGGCATCACTTGTCCTAATAAAGAGTGGTAGTGGTTCTATAAAGAGAGCAGCAGAGGTTGCAGTGATGACGACCGGACGACGGCGAAAGACATAAAACAAACTTGAGGCAAGCAACAATTCTCAGCAACGTTTATAGGTGAGGAATAACGCACAGTAGGAGGGTAGCACCGACTTCCGACGAGGGAAACCTCAAGGCTCGGGATCGACTCTAGGACTATTCTGGCAAAAAGGGGCGACAAACGACTCCTGTAGGAGTTGGAGATAGATCTTTACGGAGTGATGCCCAAACGATATCGTTTTTGACACATAGGAATGGTAAAAAAATGTGTGATGTGTGACACGTCAGCGTGGGTAGTGACCCGATGGTTTAAATTGCCAAACCAGATAAGAGTGATGTACTTTTTTGCAAAATCTCAAATGTTTAAATTTATTTGCAAACAACGCAAAAAGGTGAAGACTTTAGAATCAATTAACCCTATAATTAAAGTGTTTTATTTTTGACAAATTTTTAAAGCCTATTGAATAAATTTAACTCAACATTAACCTTTCACACTTTGTAAAACATACTTTTAAATACTAGACATATAGCCTAAAACTTTAGGTAAATACTAATTTTTCTAAAATATTCTTTATTTTATTTTTTAAAATGTTATACTATATTGTTGTATTAGTTGTAGTATTGCATATAGTTGAAAACACATTTCAAGATTACAAACAAACAAAAAGTGTAGTATGTAGACATGTGGAGTTTGAAACAAAGGGCAGTACATACATACAAAATTCTCCTACCAAACCATTAAGGCTTGATTGATTCATGTCAACACAATCTGCGGCTCCACACTGAATCTGGTGGCACAGGGAGAATACTAAGACAACAAACCTTAAATGGGTTTCAGTTTTCTCCTGCTGCTGCTATCACACTCACTCTCATACAGACATCCTCAAATGGGTTTCATTCCTCTCAACATATATGCCCTTTGGCCACCATCATCGCAGCAGAGCCACCACGAACTTCACAACCATCTTCTCCAGCTAGTGGATCGTTTATCCAAGGGCAAGAACCTCGGCAGACTAAGCAGACTATTGACTCGAGTGATACCTTCGAGAGCTGACCACTCATCATCCTCTGCTGTTGTAAGGCACTCGGCTAAGCTCCTCTTCGACTGACCGAGAGTCTTGTCAGTTTGTTTCTTCTCAACTTCGTCGACAACTGGCACTATCTCACTTGGCTCTTTACTAGTCCCCGTAGGCATGAAATTAGAATCATCAGAACCTACAATGCCAATCATTTGAGTCTCAAAGTCTGATTGTGAGGATGCCTTTGCTATTTGTCCATCTGAAACCTTCTTCTCTTCTTGGGGAACCTTTGTTTCGTCTTCAGGAATGATTGCTGCATCATTTTGTGGTTTGTGTTCATTAGATATGGGAACGTGTTCGAGGAATAAACATACAACGACATAGTCATCGTTCTTTGATGTTGGATATTTGAGTCTCCATGCTCTAGTAGCACAGTCGACGAGGGCTCTAGCGGCTGTTCCACGGCCAAGAGCTGATGCCACAATGCCCACTGCTTCCTTATTGGAAAGAACATCACACACCTGTATTAAAATAGTTTTGTACCAGCTACAACCTCATTCTAATGTGATGTTCAAGATTGAGTTCACAAAAAAGGGTGAAGGTGAACTCTTTTGTTATGATAATTGATATGCATATAGTGAGAACTTAAATACCCCATCAGTTGCAAGGATGACGAATTCGTCTCTCTCCGTAATGTGGTGGTGATATACATCTGGGATGGAAATTAGACTAAAGTCCTTTTAAACAAAAGTCCCCAAAGGCTATAGCCATGGCCAAGCCGGGGGAATCACTATTTGGCAGCCATACACGAGCTACTTCCGGTTTGTCTTGCAATGCAAAGACTCTTCCTTTACATTTCTGGATCCTTGCAGCTTCCCCTGAAATTATGAGCCCACATATCTAAATATATTACTGTTGCATATGGCATTCGCCAGATATTGAACGCAAGTTATTATTAAGACAAGAATTATCTCCAGAGAATTCACATCTTCCTGCATCTGTAGTTGCATACAATAATACTTTATTATATATAATAAAGAGAGAGAATTACTTGGAAGATTAGGTTTTAAGTCTACAGTCAACTGTACAGCCGCCAAAGCATTGCTGTTATCCTGGGTTGCCAGTACAGCTCTGGAGTCGCCAACATTTCCAATTATAATATCCTGACCCTGGATGATTGTGTTAAAGTCGTCACGTACCCTCATCATAGATGCAGACCATTAAACGATGCAAGTAAATACATTGCCAACGTCACTAATCTCACAATATAAGGCAGCAAAAACTACTACCATTGTTGTATTGGCAACTTAAATATCAGATATGGAACATAGTAAGCCCGAACAAAGTTCAATGGCACACTTAGCATCTCTCTCGCTGTCTCAGAACAAGGCTCCCTGAACTCTAGTTCTAAAAGAAGCACATTTATCAATCAATATGATAATATCTTTTCCACTGCAACCCACCAAATATCCAATCTATTGATGCAGTATAAATGGTTGCATGGGTATCAGAGATCATAAGGTGAGTGATCGATAGACTACAGTTGTTTCATGATTAATTGCAAGAGAGACGCACATGGAAAGTTTAGTTCTGCATCATTGTTTCTGATTATACACACAAGTGCCATTTCAGGGCTCTTTCGAATTTTTTTAGGTAAAAATATGTAGTAATTAATATGGAAGGTGGTTTACTTCTACTTTTACATGACCATACACGTCGCAAGTTCATTTCAAATACACTGTACAAGAGTCTAGTTTATGCATTCAGGAAAGTTACACCGACCAAGCCTCAGGACAAAGATAAGAGGGAAACCAAGAGAATCGATAAATCGAATCATAAACCACAAATATTTGCTCGCATGTAAGGTGGATATTTTAGGACATACTTGTAGATCTCATAAAACAAGAAGTTGAAACATAAATCCATCTTTAAAATTAAGAAATGTCATAATTTGACCAGCCTAATTCAATCTAGAATGTAGTAAAAAGATAGTAGTGTATTCAATTGCAGCACAACATAGTGCAATCTTAGAAACTATGTCATCATGTGGTAACTAAACAAAGGAAGAAAGAAAGCAAATAATATAACCAGGCAGGTTAATGATCAACAGAATGTATTACATTACAAGAAAGGGAAGTACCTGCTTAATCAAAGCCACGGTAGTCGTACCACTACAAAAGCAGTCTATAGAAGGATGCAACTTCACATCCATCCTCATCCATAAAGTCATCAAACCGTCTCATCCCTTCAAAATTCACACTCTCATGCTCATGATTTTGGTCATTTTCGGGCTTACGTTCCCACTGCGTACGTAGTAAAACGGGAAGAGCATCGCGCACTTTCCTTGCTACCATGGGACCATAAGGGCCATGGCCATCAAACACCCAACAAAGGTTGCAGTTGCATCGCCTCCCGTGTAGAAATTCTACCATGTAAACAATCCAAGCATGTCATAAACTGACCCAACATTCAAAACAACAACAACAGCATCCCACCCCATTCCATTATTCTTCACAGTTTTAGACAATCATAACCTAAACACACTACATTTTATACATTTCACCAAGCACAGCAGTTCATATAAATAGAATAATGCGCATCATGAGTCAATTAACTCGATCAGACAAATTCACAAACAGTTAATGAACTGAATCTCCACAATAAATTATAACCCAAGAAAATTGACCTCCCAAACGATCATAGCATCTTGATTTGTCCCTTTCTTGCCTTGCTGAGTGTACGGGCTAGCGATACGGCTGGCCCCATTTGAAAACATCTGACCCGGGACTTGATTCAGCGCGCGCTTCTCCGCTACAACGGAGGCAGTGGCGCCGCCGCCGCCGCCGCCGCCACTTAATTTACTTATGAAGGTAGCAAAATCGCCGGAGCTGCTCTTCTTCAACTTAGAATCAGGGTTGTCGGCTCCGGCCCCCCATTTCGAGTTCCTCTTCCCACCGGACGATGAATAGCAAATACCCATTTACCCACAACCCCAAAAGAGTTAAAAATTTCCCTCAAATCTCAACCCCAATTCGAAAGAACCCAATTAAAGGGGCGACAGAAGAATTGATGAAACAGGGGTGAATCAAGAAAATCGAAATGGGGAAAAAGAAGTGGTTAGAATAGGGAAATCCGGGTGAGAGAAAGAGGGGGTAGAGAGAGAAAAGCAAGATTCAGGTGAGTGAGGTGCGAGTAGGTGTGGATTTTATGACTTTTATTAGTTACTGCTACAATTATTATTTGGGGGGAAAAAATTGTTGCTTAGGATGCTCTTGTCTGTGTCGTTGGGAGTTTGAAACTGGAGTGAGTGTGTGTGGGTGTGTGCTGAGCTGTACTGCTGTAATAAAAGGCGGACGTAGACATGCACCGATTAATTGGAACCGGCGGTTTCAACCGGGGAACCGCCGGTTTTAACCGGAATCGAAACCGCCGGTTCCGAAACCGGAAAAAAAGGAACCGAAACCGGTAGAACACGGTTCGAACCGGAACCGGCGGTTCGAACCGCCGGTTCTCCGGTTCACTGTTCACCGGTTCGTCGGAACCGCCGATTCGGACCGTCGGTTCTCCGGTTCACGGTTAAATCGGCGGTTCCCCAGTTTTTTTTTTTTTTTGGAGCGGGAATTTTTAAATTTTGAAAATTCAAACGTGCGGCCGAGATCGTGTGACCGTTGAAGATCAACGGCTGAGATGGACGGCGGAACCGGCGGTTCCGGTTCGAACCGGCGGTTCCGCCCGATTTTTTTTTTTTTAAAATTTAAGGGCTGAGATTTTTTTGTGTTTAAAATTTGAAATGGATGGATGAGATCACTTCCAATTCTCTATAAATACCCCCCAAGTGTGATCAATTTGGGCACACAACATTCACATTCAATCTACTACTAGTCTACTACCACACTCTCTTCTCTACACTACTTCTTCTATTCCACATTCTTGATTGATTCTACATTTCTACTCAACTACTCAAGTTCTCAATCTCATCTCAACTCTCAAGTCTCAAGTTACTTTTTTTAGTTCATATATATCAAACTAAATAAAAAGTTGTGGTCTTTTATTTCAATTCTCTTATTATCACTTTCATTTCTATTCTTTTATTATCATTTTCTATTCTTTCCCACACATATACTACTAATTAGTATATTTCTACTTCTAGTCTCTTAGTTTTAGTTCATAAATCCTATATATTCATCCTTTAGTTTTTTCAATCTAAAAAAAATGCCTAGAAGAAGTTCTTCTTCATCCGGTGCCTCACCATCTTCTTCTAGAGGAAAAACCATGGTCAACACCTTAAATTGTCCTCCACCACCTCCACGCCAACTTCCACCAACTCTAGAAGATATTGAACTTGAAAATATTCCTTCGGATGAAGAAATCTCCCTTCATTTGTTCAACTTGAATGTTAGGGAGATACTTGGAGATGATTTCCCCTCCGACGACGACAACGATAATATTCAAGGTCAATCACAACAAAAGGCGAGTGGAAGTCAACCAACCTCGGGTGGTGCGGGTACCGGAGACGGAGCCGGAGGCTCTAGCGGAGGCGGAGGATCGACTCGAAGTTCTCCACAAGTGTTACGTTCCGATATATTTTCCATTCATTTCAAGAAGGAGACGATTGAGAATTCGAATGAATTCAAAGTTATTTGCAACTATTGTGGCACGAAGTATAAATTCAAGCATGGCGGAGGATATGGAACGTTCATCAAGCACATCAACTCGAAGCATCCGGACAATATTGGCATCTCAACCGGTCAAACACAAATAGGACAAGGGTTCACGGCCTCTTCCGGAGGAGAAGGTTCATCGGCGTCGGGTAACACTATTTTTAAATTTAATGAATCTAATTATTTGAGATTATACCTTAAACTTATGTGCACCAAACATTTGCCATTTAACTTTGCCGATAATGTTTTTTTTCAAGATTGGGTAAATCTCACTTTAAATCCCCAATCCCCACCTTTGCATCGTAATAAATGTAAACTTGGTGTTGCTAAAGTTGTTAAAGAGTATGGTTTGGTTTTAAAATAAATTTTGCAACAATTACCTCATAAAGTGTCTATATGTTCGGATATTTGGAGCAATTTTTGGCAAAAAGCGGATTATATGGGTATTACTTGTCATTGGATTGATAGTTCATGGAATTTGCAAAAAAGATTAATTGCTTATAGATCATTTGATGTTCCTCATACCGCCGTTAATATTGCTCACAAATTAGTACTATTTTGCAAGAATATGGTTTAGTTACAAAGATTTTTACAATCTCATTTGATAATGCTAGTGCTAATACGGCTAGTTTATAAAGTCTTATTGATATTTGCAAACCATCAATTGATGGTAGATTTTTTCATGTTAGATGTATTTGTCATATATTGAATTTATGTCAAGATGGTATAAGTGATTTGAAAACACACATTCAACCTATTAAAAGTGTTATATGGTATATAATGAGAAACCCTTCTGTTACTAAAAGGTGGAAAAGATATTGTCATTCTGTGAACATTCACCCAAAAAAATTTCCTTTAGATGTTTCAACTCGTTGGAATTCGACGTATAAAATGTTGCATGACTCTTTTAATTATAAAGATCATATTTGTGCTTTTTACTCACAAGATGCGGGTGGTCAAATCTTGTTTGCTAATCAATGGGACACATGTTACACTCTATGTGATGTTTTGCAAATTTTTAATGATGCTACGGAAGAACTATCCTGTGTTTATTATCCTACTTCAAATTTAGTTGTTGATAATTATGTTAAAATTGCTATGGTTTTTAGTGCTAATGAAGCACACCCGTTGTTGTCAAATGCTATTCTTTCCATGAAATCTAAGTGGTTAAAATATTTTTTTCAAATCCCGGACTTGTGTTTAGTTGCTAAATTGTTGGACCCACGTATTAGAACGGATGGTTTAGAAGAATTGTTAACGCTTTACTATGATTCATTGTATGCTAATTGTGATTCTCCTACTAGACAACAAGCTCCTAATCCTAAAGACATAGTTGCAAGTACTTATAATCTACTAAAGGATCTTTTTAAGGAGTATAAAGAACAAAATGATACGAACGATGATCAATCTAGTGGTGATGATAGTAGTGATAGTGTTGATAATTCTAGGAAATATGATGCTCTTCAAAAATTTTATAATTTTTATGATGCTAGATCTCAAAAACGTGCACGGGTTATATCTAATCCTTTTCAAGAACTTGATTCTTATTTTACTAACACTTTTGAGTTTGAAACAAGCGGAACTAGTTTTGATATTTTGAAGTGATGGTCAAGGAGAACAAAGTCATTCCCTATTTTATCATTGATTGTAAAAAAGGTTTTTGCATCTCCCGCCTCTACGGTTGCCGTCGAACAAGCATTTAGTCTTGGTAATCTCACTTTGGATCCGACACGATCCAATTTAAGTGTGAAAATTTTACAAAATTTGAGTTTGCTTGATGATTGGTCAAAGGCGGAAAGACGGATTCAACATCAAAATGAAGAAGACCGATCAGATGATGAAATTACGGAATATGGAAGCGAGTTAGATTGGTATAGTAAACAAAAAAGGCCATCACCATTCACCTCCACCGAGCCAAAGAGGTAGGTTGAGGTAAGTTAAGAGAACTACGTGGGCTTTGATTCCTTTCGAGGATACGTAGGCAACTTAAATTTAAGTTGAACTTGAATTTTCAAGTTTAACCCTAAATTTAAGCTCAAGTCCTTCCCCCCCCTCTATTATGTTGTTGTATTTTATCTTATAAAGTTTGTATTTTTTTAAATTTTTGAAGTGTAACAATAGAGTAGTTGACATGGAAGTAAACTTGTAGTGTTCTCTACACTTCTACATTTGTAAATTGTAATGGTTTAGACTTTAATAATTAAATTTTTATGTGATCACATTAATTAATATTGTATGATTATTGTGAATTTAATATCAACTTTGAAATTTTTACTTGCATTATTGAATATTGCATAATGCATACATCAACATCAATATCATGTTTTCAATTTTAATGATATTATTATTATATTAATTCAAATTCAATATTTCAATTTTCAATTACACATGTTTCACTTATTTAATAAATAAATTACACATAATAACTGATAACACATGTATGATGTATAAATATAAAATAAAGAAAAAAAAATCGGAAAACCGGCGGTTCCGAATCGGAACCGGAACCGCCAGTTCACGAACCGACCACCTTATTCCCCGGTTCGGTTCCGGTTCCACCTCCGTTGGAACCGGAACCGCCGGTTCGGAACATGAACCGGCGGTTCCGAACCGGGGTGCATGTCTAGGCGGACGGAGGTCAACGTGGCAACACGTGGGAGGCTTAATTAATTAACTCTCTTTTGTTTACTTTAATTTAATCCTCTATTTTAACGTCTCTTTGCTTTCTATTAATCCACTTTCGACATCTTGCTGGGTTGCTAAAAGGCTCATAGCGCATAGAGTCATACAATTAGCCTTAATAAAAATTAAATAAAAATAAATAAAAAAAATGACTTGTGCACGATCGTCTCCCGTATAAAGTAATAACTCCTACAATTAAAAACACTCAATTAATGAAAAATGATAATGTTATTACTGAACAATTTATAGTATAAATGAAAAGTGATAGCATTTTTATAGCGAAAGTGATAATATTTTATAGCAAAAGTAATAACTAATTTAAAAAGTAAAATGGTCTCACACAAGACTTACCTAAAAAAATAATTTAAAATAAAGTCTAACCCAACGAACTAGTCGTACACATAAACCTTTCATTTTGGATAGAGATGGCACAACTAGGACTTGATTTAAGGTTCTATCAAATGAACCATTGTCGCACCATTGTCAGGTGTCAATTAAGTTATTGGGTTGGGTCACTAGTTGTCAATTGGATAGGGCTAAAAGAGTGTGTGATTTGAATCGCTTGATCTAATCATCTGATGCACTGGTGGTTGAAGTGGCTAATTAAGTGTGAACAAAATTGAAAATGTATGATCTGAGTTGTTAGAGAACAAAGGATTTTGCCAAATTAAAAATTCCAAATATTGCTTCCATTCGCTAATAATTTAGTTTCATTCTGCTAACACCATAAAACACTTATGCACAAAGAAATCTCATATTACAAAAAAAAAAAAAAAACTAGAGCTCGCTTTGTCACAAAAGACCACATGACTCTTCATTACTATAAATAATTTGCTCAGCGCACTCTAGCCCTAGTCTTATGGTCTAACACAACCTAATGTGTTAAAGTTTTTTCAGTGTCAAAATTATCATAATATTATAATCTAACATGTTAAAGTTTTTCCAAGTCGAAAGTACCAAATACGTCTTCCATTGCTGATAATTTTAATTTCGTTGTGTTACTAATCATAATTAATAAGTCATTATATTTTTTAAACGATTGTTATAAGACCATAAAACACATGCGCAAGAGCTATAGCTCGCTTTGTTTCGATTTTACTCTATTTTTCTCTAGATCGTATTTCAAACTTTGGATTATCCAACGTATTTTTCATCCCTATACTCAATGTGTACCTACAATTTGAGTAAAAATAATAAAAAGCCCAAAAAATCTCTAAGTAGGCCCAATAAAAAATTCCAAAGGCCTGGCCCAAAAACCTCGAGAAAATGACATTTCGTGGATTCCGGGTGGACGAGATGAAGTCCGCTGGCTTTACCTGTTCTTCTCTCTCCTCCATACTCCAACCCCTCTTCTTGCTCCGCCCGAATCCGGGTCGACCCATAACCTCCTCCGCCGTTCTAGTAAAGCCCCAGGTTCCTCTTTACCTCCGGCCGCCGGTATTCCGCGCCACACTCTCTGAGCTCAAAAAATGGCATAATTGGGCCAAGAATCAAACCTCCTCGGTGGGCTCCACTTTCTTGGACCTGGACAACGGCCCAGACTCCACACTCCTCTGTAGGGAGCTCAAATGGCTCGTCGAAGACGCACTCGAACAGCCTTCCATGCTTTCGCCGGGGAGCAATCCCGACGACGTAGCTCCGGTACCGACAAGGGTGTGTTTGGACGACCTGTACAAGCTGTGGAAGCAGAGGATTGAGGAAAGGAGGCCGTTTCAGTACATAGTGGGGTGTGAGCACTGGAGAGATTTGATATTGAATGTTGAAGAAGGGGTTTTGATTCCAAGGCCCGAAACTGAGATGATCGTGGATTTGGTTGACGATGCGGTTAAGCAAAACGAAGAGCTGAGGAATGGTTTGTGGGCTGATTTGGGGACTGGAAGTGGAGCCCTAGCAATTGCAATAGCCCGGAATTTGGGGCCCGGTGGTGCGAGAGTGATTGCCACCGACTTGAGCCCCATTTCTGTTGCTGTTGCGTCGTATAACGTCCAGAGGTATAGTCTGCAGGTTAGAACTCTGCATTCTGATTTCTTTCTTTAACATGTGTGTGTATTCTATGTTGAATTTGGAGGGAGGGGGGGGGGGGGGGGGGGGTTCAGGAAGGTGTGCAAGAACCAGTATTAAAATAGCTTTCTCTGGCTTATTACAGACAATTACATCCAAGTTTGAAAACAGAGTAGCTAATTATCCAAACAATGATATAATTTCATTATGATGGCACCTTAGAGCTTTATTGATCGATGATCACCCACATAATCATGTTGATATATCTCCTCATTGGTAATTTGTTGATACATCTGCTCGATTTCCTTTAATGGCATGGTTCTAAGGCATAGCTGTGACAACATGCATGTATATCAGGACAGAATTGCGGTGAAGCAGGGATCATGGTTTGATCCGCTGAAGGAAGTCGAAGGGGAACTCAGTGGACTTGTTAGCAACCCACCATACATCCCAAGTGAAGACATTGATGGGCTACAAGCTGAGGTTTCTAGATATGAACCAAGACTTGCTCTGGATGGAGGACCAAATGGCATGGATGACCTGATCCACCTGTGCAATGGAGCTGCTTCAATGTTGAAACCTGGCGGATTTTTCGCGCTGGAGGTATCATTCTTTATTCTTCCTGTTCCCATACAGCTATTAACATGGACAAATAAGGCATTGATTCTTATTTATGAAAGATCACTGAGGTAGTAAGGGTAGTACTGTGGAAGCAATTGTTCGTCTTTTAAGCATTATTGCTTTATGCTTGTATAGCGTGCTGAAAAGGTAGAATCAGTTTTAGCATTTCTCCTGGCCGACTACAGTTTTGACTCCAGTTTATTTACACTAGAATAAGGCAACAGACTAAACTCCCTATATTTCAAAATGAGCTGCTCACCCATCCATATCTAGCCTGAAAGTTTCATAGTTATCAGAGAGATGACAATTATTTTCTTTTCGACTATGTCTATTGCAGTAGAATGAGAATTAATTGCCACATGCCGCTTAATGCTGCTCTACCAAATTTCTTGTTTGCATATGCATTTCTCAACTCATGCTGCAGATATCTATCTATCTATCTTATAAACTATTAAGCCCATCTGTCTTCAAATTTTTCACAACTTATGGCTAAGAATATACACAATGCATAATTCATTAGAGGATTTGCTGTTTATTGCCTTCAATACTATTATGACTATAATTATATACAATTATGCCTCATACAAATAACTTATGACGGATGCGATCTCAAAAACTTTGCAGATTGTTAACCATTTGGTGCAAAATATCAATCCTTTTGGATGCAAGTTTTTCTTTTGAAGTTAACCCGTGAATTGTGATCTCAATCAATTTTTGACATCTGGGGTCCATTGATCTCTTCTTCTTTTTTTTTGGACAAGATAGATGTGTGAACTCATGTGTCTTGTCCTGTTTCCTTTGCTTTGCAGACAAATGGTGATAAACAGAGCAAATTCCTTGCAGATTACATGGATACAAAGGCGAGTGGATTTTTCCGCGGTATAAATATTATTTCTGATTTTGCTGGAATCCAGAGGTTCGTGACTGCATATAGAGCATGAGGGTTGTACTAGTTTATGATACATACAGATAAAATCCAAGGTGTTAAGTAGTTAGAGTAGATGAAAATCTGCTCTTTTTGAAAAAAGGACAGAAATTCTATTTAATGGATATAGGATTTCACTTGCCTCATCTTGAAGATGTTGCACCATTCTTTATCTTAGAACAAGATGACTTTTATTGATGAGGATTTTGGAGTGTACGTTGATAACATTTTTTTTAAAGAACCAAAATAACATTTTTTTTAAAGAACATCAACTTATGAAGTAATTACATCTGATTTGGGGAGTAAATTAGGAGTATGTTGTTCAATGAATCAAAAGGCAAAAGCTGAGTCAAATCAAAATAGTATGATGAATGATACCACTTGTAATCGCCAAGCTTGCTCTTCCCCAAAGCAACAATATTTTCTTTTTCTTTTTTTTTTTATTTTAGTTGAGGATATATGAGATTCTCTTTGCCATTGCCGTAGACGAAAGCAACAATGTCAGAGCATATATATCAAAACTTAAAACGGATTTCGCACAATTCATTAAATATGACGTGCATGAATGCAATAATTTCTATGCACGCCTATGTATTTGGTTAATTCAAAAATAATAATAATAATAATAAAATGTTGGTTTTAGTTTATATACAATACTAAAAATTAAAATAAAAGAGTGGCTGAAAATGTAGGTAATAGTATTTTGTAATACTGTATTGTTATTATTATGAGGGTGTGTTTTGTTCACTTTGAATTAATAATACTCATTGGGCCTTAATTTTTTAAAAAAATTAGAGATTTTATATACTAATTGGAGTTATGCGAACTTAATTTTCATCTAAAGTAAAGGGCTCGGTGAAATACAACTTTGAGGGAAAGTGTGTTACAATATCCCATGAAACTAATATGAAATTAAGGAAATTATAATATTCATCCATTGCTTATCACATTTACTAGCTTTATTAACCCACTTAACTTAATAGAACCAAACATTCCCTGAAGATATTATTAGCATGTGGTACCATTATTTTCACACAAAAAATACGTGAAATACATCTGGTTTGTGAGAGAGAAAAAAAATTCATCTAACTTTATTTCATCTGCTCAACTGGTTGCACTTATCAGTGAATGTACACAAAGAGCATCATCAGTTTTGCTAATCCTCACAAATTCCAGAGGGATTCTGAAATATTTACAGAGTAAAGTAATTCATCAACCGTGTAAAACCCACTACTACTTTTACCTTTCTCCATCCATCATCCCCTCCCCTCACCGTACAATACGTCTCCACATTTGGTGGAACAATTCGATTAAACAAACTCACAAAATTGTCTCCTACGATGATCTCCTCCATTGGTTCTTCCCCTTTTTCTGAGGCAGTTTGAATGGACTCCAGCTTTTCCTGCGCTTCGAAGGTTCACAAAATAGGCCCGATGCCAGTGCTTGTTGAAGCCATATTTCAAATTCATCCTCTTCGTCCATCATCTCAGCATCCAAATCCCATGGATATCGGCTTGAGTTGGACCTCTGACTCGACTTCTCTAATCCCACCATGTTTACATGGAAACTCGGCCTGTGGGTGTTTGGTCTGCATTCCATCCCCTGTATTCACAAAAGGCCACATACAACCGCTTACCATGTCTTTACTCAAAAGCCAAATAGAAACTAGGTTACCAGCATTCGACAGCCTGACACACTCATTGAATTTTAAAAACAGTAGCATGGAAAAAAAATCTGTAGATGAATGTGCTTGGCCAAAAAATGGAACTTCGAATGATGCGTCTGCTTGGAATGATCTATACGAGGAGCAGACCAATTGCCTACACTTTTTCTTTTACATTTTAGGAAACATACTTCTATAATTCTATTACACGGGTTGAGTGCAAAGTTTTAGAAAGACACAAAGCCTAGTCGCAACACTCACAATAGGCAAATCATTTCCTAATGTAACACATTCCAACATGTAAGTGCCTCTGGGAACTGAACAAGTCATGTTGTTCTCTTCCATCCTGACATCCAAAGTTCCAAACAACAAAACAGAACACACCCACCAGCCACACCACAGAGGAAGATGATGTGAAGGCTAAAGTCAGATAAATTTTTCTCCATATATCCATCAAATATCATATCCCACTTGTATAACAAGATCTTTTTGTTTATCTTCGGAATCTAGTTTCCTGATATTGATTCCCATCTATCTCATCATGCATAAATGTTCGTGATTAAACCAGTGGTAATTAGACAAGATAGATTATTATACAAATATACAATAATATCAACATCATAACCAGAATAACACAAACACAATACTGAAAATAACTAGTCACACAATTGCTAATGGTTTTACGTTGAACCCTTTTTTTTTTGAAAAAAATTCTCAACATAGAACACAATTCCATAAGCAAGGGAAGGATTGACAGACTAACCTGACATGAAGCCCACTCTGACACATCAAAAATTCTGCTTTCAGCACAAACAAAAGCACGAGGAATTTCCACCTACATATGACAATAACATATTACTTACACGAGAAAGAGGTTCTCAAGAAAATAAATAAACAAAATAACAATATATATTTTAAACCACTCTACAGAAATTGCATCAGAAAGAAGGTCACACAGCATACACTCAAACTTTGAGATCAAATACCAAAATAATCTTGGTAATCTTTAAAAATTCATATTAGTGGAAACAGAAAGATGAAACTATGAACATGAAATGAGATATATGACCCATATTTATGTCCTTTGGAGTATGGGATCCTGCTCTGTGGGGGAAACTAGGACCAGGTAAGCCTTGAATAAGACAGAATTTGCTTCAAAGAAAACCAAATTCTAAGGACACATCAAAAATTCTGCTTTCAGCACAAACAAAAGCACGAGGAATTTCCACCTACATATGACAATAACATATTACTTACACGAGAAAGAGGTTCTCAAGAAAATAAATAAACAAAATAACAATATATATTGTAAACCACTCTACAGAAATTGCATCAGAAAGAAGGTCACACAGCATACACTCAAACTTTGAGATCAAATACCAAAATAATCTTGGTAATCTTTAAAAATTCATATTAGTGGAAACAGAAAGATGAAACTATGAACATGAAATGAGATATATGACCCATATTTATGTCCTTTGGAGTATGGTATCCTGCTCTGTGGGGGAAACTAGGGCCATGTAAGCGTTGAATAAGACAGAATTTGCTTCAAAGAAAACCAAATTCTAAGGTAGGTATCCTAACAGCGCTATTCTGATCTTTTTCTCAGATTTATACAATTACAAGTGGCTCGATGATTTTCAAAAACCAGAAATAAGAAAACTAAAGCACACAAAAGTCAAGCCAGGATAGCCAACCCCAAGCATCAGGACTTGGTTTAAGGACTAACTTTTAAAATTATATTTGCACACCTAATTACAGAAGCACCACATAAAAAAGTATATATTTCGTTGGATTAAGCATACCTTTTGTTGACGATCAAACACAAGAGAACCTTTATTCTCAACCCATCCATCGCCATCTTTGGCTTGGTGATACTGACAGCAATCCTGTGCCCAAAAGATCATATTCAATGGGTACATGATAAACAGATGGTACATTCTGTACTTTCAGGGGATAATCAAACCTGACACCATCTTGCCTTCGCCTTGGTTCTATTTGTACAAACCCAGATGTGTGAATGGCCACACTTTGTGCATTGTATACGTCTCGACTCCTCAGAGAAAAAGTCAGTAGTATTCTGCATTATGAAGATATAGATTAAAAATCTCTGACTTCATCTCTCTGTGCTAACAAAAAATAGCCAACATGGCCAAGAAACAGGATAATTACAACTAAAATATACGGGAACACCCCTCCACTAGTTAATCTAAGTTAAATAGAGGAATTCACATTGATAGGCACCTCCACAGATTAACAATTACTACAAACAATCATAAAGCAAAAAATTATTGATGAGGATTCAGGTTAATATAGGTTTGGGAATCTAGAATAAAGTCTATATGAAAACTGTAAGTGGACACACTCCAAAGAATCTCAATGCCAACTGCTCTAAAAAAATTGATCCATGTCTTCAACTTTTGCTGCACAAAATACTCCAGCCATTGTTGCTGTGAGATATATGCAAAATATTAATAAAAAATTAATTATCACCTGATAAGAAGTGCTAGCGGATTTCTGCATAACACACTTAGATTCTTCTTTTTTAAGTTGTTCATCGTAGTCCCTCTTCTTCACAGCATCAGAAAGAACCTAGCAATAATGGCAACATGAGCCGCCATTGAATCCATAGCATGATTCTATTTCAGACAATTAGCAGCCAATATGTAATAAGATTACTCACCTCATATGCACATTGAAGTTTCTTAAATGATTCACTAGCCAGTGAACTTCCCTTATTTTTGTCAGGGTGCACAAGTATAGCCTAGAGAGATGCAAAAAAGTGATGTTCAATAAAGTAAGAAACACAGCGGGTACATTCAGAAAATACTGACACCATAGTTTTTATCCCTGTGAGATACCACTCACACCCACCATGATACCAAAATTTGACTCAAACTAATGCAGGCGAAAACTGGAACACATTCTCTTGGCACAAGAACAATCTCACTCCAGTGCTTATTCAATGCCATTTTTTGACAATCTATAACCGGTGTACCAACAACTTATTTTATACATATAGTTACTGTACTAATATTAGCCCACTAAGGGACGCCAAGCATAAACAGCAAGCATTTCTCAAGCTATATAACACGGTCTCAACATTTAAGACTCAAATATTCAGAGATTAAGTGTTACGTATTTATATTAGGAAAGACAGATTACAGTCAATGATTATAGTTTAGATGCACCCTTGGTGGCTACTAAATAAATAATTGACTACCATAGACTACCATTTCATAATTTATAGTTTCTCTTTGAGATATTTCAGGGAAGAAGTGTACTGTTTAAACCTGAACTTCCTAAGGGAAATTCTCTTAAACTGTACTCTTAAATAATAGAATGATGCACCATTTGATATCAATAAATCTCTTCTGTGTGACATTAAGGGCCTTAAATTAGCATGTTATGGTGCATGCTGAAACACTACTGCTGTGAAATTGCAAATAAAAATAAAAAACAGTCAGAATAGTTACATGCATGTAATAACTAATAAACAAATTTCTTGTTACCCACATGAACTCAATTGAATAAAATCATATAAAAATCCGATAGCACACCTTTTTCCGATATTCCTTCTTCAATAACACAACATCAATTTTCTTCTGTAGTGGAAACCCAAGGGCATCATAGTGATTGCCACAACTCAAAATCCTCTCCATTTCAATCACTGAATTCACATCTTCTTTAACCACGCTCTTAGAAGCAGATTCCCTTGGCTTTTCAATAAAAGACGAAGGGCTGGCAGGTTTAGTGGCTGATTTACATGAATTCAGCTTATCTTCTTCTTCTATTTCTACTTCAGCAGGGGTAGAAAATTCACACTTTGTGCAAAAATCATCTCCCGTGAACGAATCAGATACTTTAGGTTCCTCAAAGTGAGTGCTTTCACTCAAATTATCACACCACTTGATCAAGTAGTTCAACACATCATTAGATAGAAAAGCAAGATTAATCACAAGAAAAACACCAAGCCAACCTACACGGATTTTGACGCAATACATAGAATATAGGGTTGCCATAAACACCACCAGACGTGCATGATTTAATGAAAATAGATAACCTGCAATGCCCAAAAGTATGCTGTTATCAGCAGATTTAGCAAGAAAATCCCAGAGCATTGGATAAAAAGAAAGCATATCTTAAAGCTATAAACACACTACAAGTACAGCCAATCCTAGTTCATCTTCAGGAAGAAAAAATGAATCACTTAACAAGTGTCCATCTAATTTGATTAGCCAGTAGGCACGTCATAACTAAAGTTAATGTGATTTCCAATTTGTGTATTCGAACTAGGGCCGACACGAAGTAAAGTGTTACCAATGAGCAGATGAATCTAGTAGGGAATATTCACCAAGGCAAGGAATAAGCAAATAATCATAAATCTCAATGTCTCTAAAGATGAAAGGATATAAGCCATGTAGGTGAAAGAGGCAGACACAGAGCAGTTAAAAGGAAAATATGTAAGTGTACAATGCTACCATAAATGAGTTTAAAATAATAGTAGAGAGGAAACATACCACCAACTATAAACAAGGTACCCGTTATCCAAAAGTTAGCATACATCCACAAAATCAAAATGGCAAACAGCCCCACGATAAAAAGTCCAGGAGTGTAGCCTAAATACGGAACAGCAACCCCAGCTGCTCCCTGCACACACATTGGCAACAATTAGAATTTACAACAAGTAACAGTAGGGAAAGGCCTGAAAGAACTTATTCAGAGACTACCTCATATTTAAAAATGATCACAATAATAGGACAGTATATCAGCATCATGTAGATAGACCCTTTTATATTACAAATATCAAATAAAAAGCACATAATTCAAAAGCATTGTTGCTCAAGAAAGCCTCAAAGAATTTTGGCAGTCACCATCATCCCTTCTCTGGAAATTTTCTTCAGGTTAATATCATGTCATAATCACAATTTGTGTCATCATAATCAGAATTAATTTCCAATTTTGATAGATTTAAGAAACTAATCAGGGACTTAATACCTCCATGAGAAAGTCTGAGAATGGTTAATGCTTTGTGAACAATCAATCATATAAAATATTCAGCTTTAAATGGTGATAGGTGAATTTTTCCAGTATCTATACAACATCGGAGTTCTCCATCTGGACAGTAAATGTTTTAACAAGAAATTCTGCATATATCCAAATAGATTTGTCCAAATCATTCAGTTTGAAGGCCATACATCTGCAGATATCTGGTATCCTACATCTTTTCCCAGAATTACTAAAACCTTCTCATAAGCAATAGATTGGCGCTATCTAAAGACACCAATTAGCCACAACAACTAAGAACGTAGCACAATTCATTAATTGTTTAGAAAATAAGCACAAAGATCCAGTTCATGAATGATGAAAGAGAGGAACTTTGATGTTGTACCAGCAATTTTAATGCCAATAGGAGAGAAAATTTGAGCATATCCATATAATTGCTCCAGTAAAGCATTTCTTCTTTCTAAAAGCTAATCCACTTGTGTACAAGTCTATTTTCACCAAACCAGAGGAAGTTACTTTCAGAAACTATATAAACGAAACTCAAATTTTGCCTATGACTCCACAACCACGCCACATTATCCATGAATCATATACAAATTTTACTTATAGTACTTGATCCAAGAATTTATAAAACAAATCAGATCTTGAACAGACAAAAGAATATAAACAGCAGGAAAGTAATGAACAGAAAAAATTAGACATCAAAAGCTATTTAGCAAGATCAAGAGGCTTACCATACTAAGAAGCACATATAGAAGGCATGACATTGATGTCAAGCTAAGAAAGCAATTCCACATAATGACAAGCAGTGCAGCTGATCCCAGCCCAATAAAGGACCGGAATCCAGAGATGAAACAGTTTTTCCAATAAACCAGTAAGAACAAGAGTCCTCTCCCAAATTTTGCACACCCACAACAAACCATTGGCCAATGCCGCTCCATGAAAATTCCAATCTTGTCTCTTAAACAGCTCACTGTAGTCCTCGCTACAGAGTAACAGTCTTTTGATTGCAACCATTTCAACCCTTGATTGAAGAGCCCAATATCCTCCATCACCTAAAAACTAATATACCGCTAATGAAAAGTAAATTTAACAGCTACCATCGAATCCCACACAACAAAGCTCAGAAATCTTGCCATCTTCCCCACTGATGGGCCCTTGGCAGAGCAGAAACAAAATTTCTACCAACAAATGCGCAATGGGGTGGCGCAGCAGCATACCCTCATCTACAAAATCCAACTCAGTCTCCACAATTATAAGTCGGAAAAAGCGATCTGAGGCATCGGAATTGAGAACCCACAGAGGCTGAGCAAGCCAGTGGGATAAAACAAGAGCGAAAAAGATCCAGAATATTCCTTCTCCACACAGTTAAAAGTTGGGATTCAAGAGCACCCAGTTGAACAATCAGCAAGAGGTGAAACAAAAACACAAGAAATTGCTTCACATATACGTCTCGTTAAAGCGAACCCATTAAATAACTAACGGCATTTCGCTTTTTTGACCCCAACAATCTCCAAAAAGAAACTCCGGAAGAACTGCGGAAAACCAACAAAATTAGAGAAACACAACCACCAAAATTTATAGAAATGGAGGGAGAAGCAAAATGTAGAATCTTAATGGGAGAAAAAGTTGGAACCCACCCTAGGCTTTTTTTCACTTTTTCAGGGAATGCCTGTGAAGAAACAAGAAAGTAAAGAAGAGGTTTAAAAAGTTTGAAAAAGGAGTCTTGAGAGAGTGAGACAAGCAGTGATGATGAGAGAGAAAGAAAGAGAGGAAGAAGGAAGCTCAATTTATTTGTGGATTAGGGTTAAGTTGAAGAATGATTTAAGTGGGACCCATTTATTCTTAAATTATTCTCATTTTTTATTATTATTATTACTGCTCTTATTTCCTGCATAAAATGTTGTTAGGAAATTCAAGTTTTCTCTGGTAGTTATTTTAGTAGGTGAGGTTATAACTCTACAGCCTATTTCTCATTTACTAATTAAAATTAAAATACATGTGACCTTTTCCAATACTAAGCTAATTTTTAAATTATGAATCTAATACTCCCTCCTTCGTCCCGCGCGTTAAGGTTTACCTAATCTATTTTAGGTTGTCACAAAGGTTTATATTTCTTTTTTATTAACTTGGGCCTACATAAATCAATTAATTATTCATTGTAGGATTCACACACAACACTAATATAACTACCCACTTTACATTAAATATTAATTTTCTCACCTCACTACATATTAAAATATTATACTCTATCTCTTAATCTCATATTATACTATATCTCTTAATCTTCATGCAAAAAGCAAATATCAGCGTTAAACCTGAGGGTTGTTGGATGACTAAGTTATTTAACTCTTTTTATCAATCATATGTCTAGCTTCAGATTGGTAAAGCACGTAGGAAGTATATCATTCTTCTAATCAAGTCATGTAGAAGTTTAAGTTTACATAAATTTATATCATTTAATACTGAATAAAACACTTTAGTACTCCATCCTCAACTCATCCTCACACTTTAACTTTCATAAATATTAAAAAAAACATATATATTGAACTACTTTTGGAAGTAATTTGAAAATTTTTGGTGAAAATAAATTGTAAATTATATTATATGTGTGACGTATTAATGATAAATTTGAAATTAAATTGTATTATAAAGTTCTAGGTTTGTTATTGTTTCCTTATATATGCATGGGACATGAAGATAAGTTGAGGACGGACAAAAATAAAAAGTGTAAAGATGAATTGACAATAGAGATAGTAATATTTAAAAAGAATATAGTAATTATAAACTCTCAAATGAAATGGGTTCACATAATTAATTATATGAACCTAAGATTTATATTACCTTAAAAGATGTTTGATTTGGATTTAAGTTAATTTAATAAATCAGTAAATAGTATTATTTCATTTTTTTTATTAAGGTAGGATAAATTTAAACTTTGCTTCGAATCTAATATTAATTGAGATGATAGAGAGAATAAATGAAATCGAATAGATAAACGAAAAAAATATTAATTGAGAGGATTGAGAGAATAAATGAAATCGAATAGATAAAAGAAGAAAAATATTAATTGAGAATATGAGTTAATATAATTTGTATATGTATATAAAAGAAAATTATTAAATTCAAAACTAGGAATTAAACTCAAATCAAACTCCTCTTTAATGTTTAATATTTATTTATTAAAGTTTATATTATTTAAAAGTATGGAGTAATTATTTTTACAATTTTTTAATAACGAAAATTTACATGAAATGGGATTAAAAAAGACTCTAGCCAACACTTAGATCTGCTATGTCCAAACTTTTCTGGTTCGCCCCAACATTCCGTACTTGTCCAACTGTTACTGAGCAGTTTTTGGATATCAAACGGGTCTCCCTAGAAGGTAATTTTAATGTGGCCGATTTCCCTTTTTTGCAATTAGTTTCGCTACAACACCCGCTGCTCTAACTAATTGTCCACCCTTCTTTTGCAATCAGTTTCGCTACAGCAATCGCTGCTCTAACTAATTGTCCACCACCCTTTCCAAGTGTGATTCCTATGTTATATATGGTCGTGCCTAGGGGCGTATCGGTTGAAGTATATCCCTCTTTTTTATCAATCAAAACCCCTTCCCAAACTGTACAAGCTTCTTTCAAAGCATATGTCATCAAACAATTTTTACTTCGGATTTACCGTGGTGGTGAAAATTAAAGAGTGATTATTATTGACATCTATATCTTTATTTATAGAAAAGGATTTAAGCTACTAGCATAAATCTATATAAGTAATAAAGGGTACAATTGTATTATTATCTTAAATCTATGGGTAACAATTAACAAATGGGTACAAATTGTACTCAAAATTATTACCTTGTAACTACCTCCTTCCACCCTGGACATAATACAGTTAAGTTCATAAATATTCACTGAAAAGAATAATTAACAAATACTACTATTAAAGTTGACAAAAAGAAAAACAAATACAGTTGAAAATCTCAATTTCCTTGTTTATTTCAGCAAAATAAATTTAAATATATATGCATAAAAATAAAAATTAAAAAAGGGAAGAAAATATGAAGAGAGAATTTAAGTGGGGAAATATATACACAAAAATGTAACTTCAATGTCTACATTTTAGTTATATATATATATATATATATATATATATATATATATACTGTCTGAAATGAACCCAATTAATAATTAATTTACTGTGACTTAATTTTTGTTAGTCTTAGTATCCACACAAAAGTCTTTATTGTTGGATGGTGGTTATATAATTTTTTTATTAAAAAATATATTATTTGAGTTTTTTTTAAATAAAAATTAGATTTGTTGGATGGTGGTTATATAATTTTTTGATTAAAAAATATATTATTTGTTTTTTTTTTAAATAAAAATTAGATTGGCTTGACATCATTTATGTGACGATAATTGAATGATCCATATATCGTACGATCTCTTAAAAAATTTAGAACCAAAAGTCCAAATTAATATTTAATGGCGTTGAAAAGGTCTAATATTTCCTAGAATATTGAGTACTAAACTACATAATCAAGAAAGATATGTTGGAAAACATTTACTTAGTAATAGTCCATAATAAAATGGTTGACAATTGCCAAAAAGTGACTCCAAACTTGAAAGTCTTGATTTTATTATATTTAATCACCATACCGTATTTGGAAAATAAGGAATAATAGATAACGCAAACATTTTGTCCGAGACCAACTCAAAAATTTATATTTTTAAAACGAATAATTAAGAAATATTAACTTTTATAATAAAAAAATTATATACCCGATCAATAAAAAATAATAATAGTATTATAAATTATTTTATTAACGATTTAAAATACGATGAAAAATGATAGTAATATATATATATATATATATATATATATATATATATATATATATATATATTAAAGTGACAATATTTTTAATAAAAAGTGATAACTAATTACAAAAGTGTAAAATGTTCTCACCGTGAGACGATCATACACAAATACATCCTAACAAAGTCTCTATTATGACCCATGGATTATTTCTAAAGTATGAATGCATGATTATTATATATAAGTAAAATATAATTATTGGGTAGTTAAAGTATGATAAATAATACATTAAAATAAAATTTTAAGGAATTATAATATAATTTATTAAAGCATATTTATTAATATTCCGTAATAAATCATATTATAACATTTGAAAATCATATTTAATATATTATTCATCTTATTTTTTAAAATTATTCTCTAATTATCTAATAATCATATTTTATTTATATACTAATTACACCTTAATAATACGTCTATTTATTTTATTTTACAACCCATCTCGTATATATTGTCTCAAGATAATAGAGTGCCTAAACCATAAGAATATACAAAATTTATTAACTTATAAGTAAACCGGCCAAAATACTAAAAAAACATTGTTCAAGTGCTAATATAATAATGAGTGCTACTTATGTAACAGGCATTATTTATTATGTACTGAATATAATGTCAAATCAAATGCTTTATTTATAGTTTCTTATTTACGTACTTTATAATAAACTTGGCTGTCAACAACCTATTTGAAATTGTCGTGTATAATTATTATTCATAAAATAAAATAAATAATGGGTTTTTACATTCTAAGCTTATTGGATGCTTTAAAGCAACATATGATGATATAATTTGGTTGAAAGCGATGGAGTTGGAATCAACAAATTTACTCACTAATTATAATTAGTTGACCTTTTAATCATTGTGGGTGTTTTTATGTCAATTAATGTTTCTCGTTTGGGTACATAGGTTATGTTAACTAATTTTCAGATTTAAATAGTAGAAGTATATTGTTTTTGGATAACATTTATTATGAATTAAAAAATGCTAATTTGCAATGGCATGTTATTATAATGGGACCGATCGTGACAAGCATGAAAGTCTAAAATTTCTTGAACGTGATGGAATCTTTTAACACAAACAAAAAATATATTTTATGTACTTTTAAATTATGTTGGTATTAAATAAATTAGGTTATATTTGAATAAGTCTAATTTAATAGTATAGTCTGCTAAAAATATTACTAGTGAATTTGATCTACGAAAATACTTCCGTTGAAATTAATTCACTAAATTTACAAAATTTGATGATTTAGGCCTTGAAGTTTTTAACCGTTACTAGTAATCATAACCCTGCATTGTATGAACATGGTTGATATTTAATTAATTAATTTATTTATTTTTATTTTATTTTATTTTATTTTTGCATACAACCCCTCCGTCCATTGTAAAGGTCCTTATTTTATTATTTTGGATGTTCACTACAAATGTATCAATTTTTTTCTTTTAGTAAAATGGTCCCACATATGACTCACTACTCACTGCATAAACAAATACCCACTAAAAAAAACTCATTAATTCAGGTAATGACCACCTTTAAAATAGGCGGAAGTATTATCACATTGTAATTCTTTGAGATCAAAGGTTTGAAAATTGATTAAATTATTTAAAAGATTTGTAATTTATTTAAATTATTTAAAAAAAAATTGATTAAAATATTATTTGGTCCGATAATAATTTTACATTCCTAAAATATATATATATATATAACATTTGGTCCGATAATAATTTTTACATTCCTAAAAAAAAGTAATTATTATTTATAACACATTGAATAAACTTTATAGAAAAAGTAAGCAGTAATTTTATGGTACCGTAAAAGTATTATTATATTATTATGTGCATAAATTTTGAGATAAAAAAAAGTGTGAAGTTATAGCATGTAGGAATAGAGATGACAACGGGTAAGGTATCCGCTTATTTTGGGATACTCATCCGTTTAAATATTAATTACCCGTATTCGTACAAGTTTCATTTTAAATTAATATTTTATTAAAAATTAGTATACTATTATTAACTAAATATAACATAAAATCTATTATTTAATTTTGTGGTACCTTAAGAGTGTTAATATTGTACTATATATTATTATGTACATAAATTTTGAAATAAACAAAAAATAAAAAGTGTAAAGTTATAGCATGTTGGAATAAAGATAACAACCGGCAGGGTACCCGCATTTTTTGGGATACTTATACTCGTATCCGTTTATTAAATACCCGTATATGTACCCGCCCCGTTAAAAAATTTATTATCATACACGTACCTGTCTCATACCCATTTATCAAAATTCGCGGGTTACCCGTACCTATTTAATATTCATTTATTTTATCCATATTTATATTTATTTATTGTTTAAATTAATATTTTATTAAAATTATTTTATTATTAATCAAATATTATATAAATTCTCTTTTAATATTGAATTAATTATATTTTAGACAAAGTTTGAAATTAAAATAAGTTTTTAACATAAGAAAATATTTTGGACAATGAAATTAATAATATACAAAATAAATAAAATATTACAACAATAAAGATAAAGATTGTATAAATGATGTTATGTATTCATGTTAAAAACAAAACAAAAAATATTACTTTTGACAATAAATTTTAATTAATAATTTAAATATATGAGTTCATATAATAAAAAATAATTTACCTTTAAAAAGAAAATTAAAAAATAATTTAGATATATAAAAAGATAATAAAATAAAAATATATAAAATAAATAAAATATTACAACAATAAAGATAAAGATTGTCCAAATAATATTATGTATTCATGTAAAAATAAATCAAATTACTTAGATATATAAATAATCAATTGACATATATATATATATATATATATATATATATATATATATATATATATATATATATATATTATGGGAGGCCAAGAAAATGATGGATGAGATAAAATAAAAAATAAAATAATTATTTAAATTAATATTTTATTAAAAATATTTTATTATTAATTAAATATATATAAATTCTCTTTTAATATTGAATTAATTATATTTTAGACAAAGTTTAAAATTAAAATAAGTTTTTAGCATAAGAAAATATTTTTGGACAATGAAATTAATAATATACAAAATAAATAAAATATTACAACAATAAAGATAAAGATTGTATAAATGATGTTATGTATTCACATTAAAAACAAAACAAAAAATATTACGTTTGACAATAAATTTCAATTAATAATTTAAATATATGAGTTCATATAATAAAAAATAATTTACCTTTAAAAAGAAATTTAAAAAATAATTTAGATATATAAAAAGATAATAAAATAAAAATATATAAAAAAAAGATAAAAATTATACAAATGATATTATGAATTCATGTAAATAAAATAAAATTACTTAGATATATAAATAATCCATTGACACACACACATATATATATATATATTCCCTCCATCCCACTCAAAGAGTTCATTTTTGTCATTTTGGTTGTCCCACCCAAAGAGTCCGCTTTCCTTTTTTACACACATGAGACCCACACACACCCACTAATACAATTAAAATATGGGGCTCACACTTCCACTAATACAATTACCCATTACACGTTAAATAATAATACTCCTTAATCCACGTGCCAAAAAATAAAAACAACCCTTTGGGCGGGACGGAGGGAGTATATATTATGGGAGACCAAGAAAATTAATGGATGTAAATTTCAATTAATAATTTAAATATATGAGTTCATATACTAAAAAATAATTTACCTTTAAAAAGAAATTTAAAAAATAATTTAGATATATAAAAAGACAATAAAATAAAAAATATAAATAAAAGATAAAAATTGTATAAATGATATTATGAATTCATGTAAATAAAATAAAATTACTTAGATATATAAATAATCAATTGACATATACTATATTATGTGAGGCCAAGAAAATGAATGGATGCGATAAAATAATAACAAAATAAAAATATATAAAATAAATAAAATATTACAACAATGAAGATAAAGATTGTCCAAATAATATTATGAATTCACGTAAAAAAATTACTTAAACATATACTCATATATTATGGGAGGCCAATAAAATGAGTGGATTAAATAAAATAAAAAACAAAATAAATGAATGTGATGTTGTTAAAGATTGGTAATTACAATTATCTCTATCTATATTGTTGTAATATTTTATTTTTTATATATATTTTATTTTATTGTCTTTTTATATATCTAAATTATTTTTTTATTTTTTAAATGTACATTTTTTTATTTTTTATTTTATTGTAATATTTTTTGTTTTTTTTTAACGTGAATATATATATATATATATAACATCATTTACACAATCCTTATCTTTATTATTATAATATTTTATTTATTTTGCATATTATTAATTTCATTGTCCAAAATATTTTTTTAGGTTAAAAACTTATTTTAATTGTAAACTTTGTCTAAAATATAATTAATTCAATATCTTAATTCAATTTCAAGAGAGGGTTTATATTTTATTTTAATTAATAATAAAATATTTTTAATAAATTATTAATTTAAACAATAAATATAGATAAAATAAATGAATATTAAATGAGTACGGGTAACTCGCGAGTTTTGATAAATGAGTTTGAGACGGGTACGGGTATGATGATAAATTATTTTAATGAGACGGGTACATATACGAGTATATAATAAACAGATACGAGTATAAATACCCAAAAAATGAGAGTACCCTGCCCCGTTGCTATCTCTATTTCTACATGCTATAACTTCACACTTTTTTATTTTTGTTTATTTCAAAATTTATGCACATAATAATATATAGTACAATATTAATGCTATTAAGGTACAAAAAAATTAAATAATAGATTTTATATTATATTTAATTAATAATAGTCTAATAATTTTTAATAAAATATTAATTTAAAATGAGATGGGTACGAATACGAGTAATTAATATTTAAACGAATATGGGTATGAGTATCCCAAAATAAGCGGGTACCTTACCCGTTGTCATCTCTATTCCTACATATTGCTTTTTCTATAAAATTTATGTTATGTGTTATAAATAATTACTACATTTTTAGGAATGTAAAAATTATTATCAGACCGGAGATAGTATATATATATTTTGAGCGTTCATTCCAAATGTATCAATTTTATTCTTTCAGCAAAATGGTTCTACATATGACTCACTACTCATTACATATTGTAATTTTTTGAGATCACTGGTTTGAAAGTTGATTAAATTATTTAAATGGTCCGTAATTTATTTAAATTAATTAAATAATTTGAAAAAAATAATTAAAATATTATTTTAAATATATTATATATACTACCTCCGGTCAGATAATAATTTTTACATTCCTAAAAATATAGGAGTAATTATTTATAACACATTGCATAAATTTTATAGAAAATGTAAGCAATAATTTTATGGTACCGTAAAAGTATTATATTATTATGTGCATAAATTTTGAGAAAAAAAAAGTTATAGCATGTAAGTAAAAAATAATAATACTCATTAATTCACGTGAAAAAAAATGACCACCTTTAAAGTAGGTGGAATGATTATCACATTGTAATTTTTTGAGATAAGAGGTTTGAAAATTGATTAAATTATTTAAAGGGTCTGTAATTTATTTAAATTATTTAATTAATTTGAAAAAAATTGATTAAAAGAAAAATAAATTTACTTAATTTTGACAAATTTTGACCATCCAATTTTTAATGTTGACCATTGATCTAATCTTACAATCCAATTTTAATCTTGGCCATTGATCTTATTTTATCATTCTTGAACAAAATTATTGAAAACCCACTATTTCTCTTCCATGTATCCGGAGCCCCCAGGAGCCCCAAATCAATGGGCGGAGTTTCTGACATATTCGAGGGTGGGGTTTACGGCGTCGTCCGCCACGCAGTCATTATCGGAAGCGGTTTTCAGGCGTCGGGAAATCAGAGCATCGGATTGGTTCGCGCACTTGGATTATCTGAAAAACATACTCTATACGTGAGTTCTCAACTACCTTGCGAGTTTTTCTTTTTTTTTTTTGTTATGTTCTACATATATGTATGTTGAATTATGTGTTGGAGAATTCTTTTGATTTGTTTTGTTCTTCGTTACAGTGAACCCTAAAACCCACAATTTCAATTTGAGAAACCCTAATACCCTGCTTCGATCTGCATTGCGAAGCAGTGCATTCCTCATAGTTTCGTACAGTCGGCACTAATCTGAAAAACAAACTCTATATGTGAGTTCTCAACTACCGTGCGAGTTTTTTTTTTCTTTTTGTTATGTTCTACACATAGGTATGTTGAATTATGTGTTGGAATTCTTTTGATTTGTTTTGTTCTTCATTACAGTGAACCCTAAAACCCATAATTTCAATTTGAGGAACCCTAATACCCTGCTTCGATCCTCATTACGAAGCAGTGCATTCCTCATAGTTTTGTACAATCGGCACTAAGTCTCTGTTCCATTTCAATTTTTCATATTTGTTTACAGGAACTTCTCATTTGTAAAATATCTTTACAAATGACGGAATTCTAATGATGTAGTCCTGCTGAAAGAGAAGTGTTACCATCTGTCGGGGCTGGAGACTGGAGAAATGATAAAGAACATTGAAGAGTGCTCATGACCACCCTCTTCAATTACTCGCACATTGCTTGGCCCCAATGCTTTGCTTACTTTTGAGGTTAGTTTAAAAAATCAATCTTTTTACACATTTTCTTGATCCTTTAATTTTTTTTTTTAATTTAAAAACTTTGGATCAAAGTATTAAGTTTTTAATGATGTATATTGGTTCTAAATGAACATCTTCCTCCTTGAAATACCTGACAACATAGAGCTTAAAATCTCAAGATATATAATTATTTGGACAAAATATATGATTTTGATCGGTGGGGTGATGGTCGATCTTTTTTATTTACAATAAAATTGAGAAGAGCAGCAGTAGAATGTTTATTTAGTTGGGTTGGAGTTCATGGTTATTTCTCTTTGTATGGAAATGGTTCTTTTGCTCTTTAAAAGTCTCTCATGTCTTTAAATTTATTAGAATATTGGTTGCAAAGCTTTATATGCCAAGTTATTATAGGATTCCTTTCATTTCAGCAACACAGTTTTTTTAATAGTAGTGGAATAATGGTTGGCATTTAAGCTGTTCACCAATTAGCAGGGGTTTTACACTATGAGAATGTTAATTCTGGAGCTTCATGAATAGTTTGCCTCAACGTGCTACTTGATGAACTACTGTAATTTGGTTTTTCTTATTTTTTTCTATAGTAACACTATGTATCATTCTTTATGTAATAATTTATTGTTGAGCGATATAACAATTTTCTCATACATCATTTATCTCACGTTGTTGATGAATATGTGATTTGGGAAAAAAAATCCTTTCGTCAACTCGAAATCAAATTGTTATGCCATATAATTGGACTCAAAAGCTTTTGTTTCCTTCAACCAAAGCCTTCGTGTGACCACACATCCACATTAATCATTCCTGGAAAACTGTTGAAGAGGGTGGTCGTGTATTCAGATTTCTCTTCTTGCATTGGTAATGAATAAAGTTGGCAAGTTCTCATTTTTATCTCACTTTAGTGTGTGAAGATGTATTGCTTTTTGGCATTGATATTTTCTGATCATTACCATTTCTTAAGGATTTTTGTAATGCTCCTCTCAAGTCCCTTGCAACGTTCAAATCATTGTTAGATTTACTTGAGAAAGAAAATTGTTAAATGTTCATGACTTTTTTCCTTGAACATCGATGTTACTTTGTAGATTGGTATTGCTTAGTGAAAATATTTTTAATGGAAATATTTTTTTGGAGGCTTACGTACAAGTTTGCTCCAAAAATCGATGAACTTCAATTTGGATACTGTGCGGCTTACAAAGCTATTAGTAGAGGATTGCCTGAATCTGCAGTTGTTAGAGTTGTTATTTGCAATTACTAATTACTTATTTGCATTGTTTCAAACATGATTTTTTCGAATGTCCAAGTTTGGTTGAGGATGCATCTTAATATCTATTTTCTACTGAAAATTACTCATGTTCGATTGTGTGATTATGATTGGCAAGAAATTGGAAAGTCAGGATGAATTTCTAATGTATGCTTACATGTTCATTTCTCAGATTTGGTAAAACTAAGGTTTAAGTATATGATTGAGTATATTGTTGTTTTCAAACCCATGTGCCAAATTGTTTACTCCAATATATGATTGAGTATATTCTTTTTTTGTGAATCTGTGAAGTACTTCCTCTTGTATATATTTCATGTTATGGAATATAGTGAAATAGACAAGATAAAATAGAGCTGTAATTCTCACAATTAATTCCCTGCATAGCATTATTTGTGATTCTATTGATTTCCAGCCACTAATCATTAATTTTACTTCAACTAAAATTTTACTTAAATTTGCAATACTTCATCAAGAAGGACAAGGTTAATCTTCCAGGCTTATGCCTTGATATTTATCTGATTATGATGCATGGAAAGTGCTCAGGCCACCATTAATTTTTGTAATATTCTTCTTTTCTGTTAAGAAAATTCATTGGATGTACCAAGTCAATTTCATCAATGATATGCAGGACATATTATAGTTTCACGCAGTTTATTGGCCAGCAATGTTGATGTCAGCCGGAGTTGGCCTCCCTAAAAAGGTTTTTGGTCATGGGTTCCTGACAAAGGTATATTTAGTTACTTAATTTTATTGGATTTTTTCCTTTTAACTCTTACTGTCTTGGTAGTTTTATCTGATGCATGTCCTCATGTGCACTGAGTTTTTCTGCAGGATTCAATGCTATTAATTGTCATTTATGTTTAACTTATATCATATTTTCCATTGTCTTCTTTTCCTATAATTATAAATATTTAGTATTCAAACATCCCAGAATAGCTATTAGCTAATTAATTTTTTATCTCTTATCTAGAGCATATGTGATTCAGGATTAAGTTTTGTACAGGATTTTGAAAGGCTTCTTAATGATCTCACAATAATTTTGTCAGTCTTATTTCTCCCTTTCCTATCTCTCTATCTCCTCCTTCTGCATATATGTATACATGTACACTATTGTATGTTGTGTTGTGTGTATAAGTTTGAGTATTAGGAGTGTCATTCTATTTTTAATGGTTTAACTCTAGTTTTTTTAGTCTCTCTTCATGAGGAGTGATTGTCTCTCAAAATCTGATAATAACTAGGGATCACATATACTTGATGCAGAGAGCATGGGCATGTGGACTTCAAAAAGATTGATCAATTCATAGGCATTGGCTCAAGGTATACTAAGACAACACTTTTCTTCACAGTTATGATTACAAAACTAAAACACAACAACTTAGGATGATCTAGCAAAACAAATTATTGTTTGTAAGATGGAACAATTGATTCTAAAGTTTTTGTTCCATTCTTTTGAAACAGGTGACTCAACTGTGTCCCATCCTTTAGTATTTTGTATTCTCATTGACCATGTCTTTATGTTTCCAATCTCTAATTTCAGGTTGACTGCAAGTTGTAATTACCATGTTTCATTATTTATGAAACCTTCTTACAAACATATTCTCAAGGTTATCTTGCAATTTTTATTTTCTCCGCATTTTCATTGTGGGTTCCCTGTTCAAATTTTATGCATTGTTTTCATTTATGTTTTTCAAAAATTCCCATTTGTGGTTAGAATTTAAGACTTAACTATATCAAGAGCAGAACATAATTGTTAATGTTTTATCATGTTCATGTGGTGATGTGCTTTATCTGTTGCAACACCGAAACATGCATGGAAAATGAGTCAAATTAATTGAAGGCACAATCAAGGTTGAAAAAGAAAAAACTTTAACATTTAGTTTGAGGTGATTGATATCTTCGTACGTAATGATTATCGGGTTGATATTGGGTCTTAGGTACAGAAAGTAAAGCCAGATGTTCTTCTTGGATTGTCCGCTGTAGGATGTTTATTTTCCAAAGAGGTATGCAATTCAATTTTTTTTATTAATCTTTTTTAATTTATGCTTTCATTTTCATTTCTGAATATAGTAATTGTAAGTTTCTTAGCTTATTCCATTTTTATGCTTTCATATTTCCTTGGCTGTCACAAAAAAAAAAATTCAAAAGTTATGGTTCAATTTGGACTAAAATTGTTTTCTGATTGTCAGGTGTTATATGCTCTAAAAGACTAGCAGACAAACTATTTTATATTTGGATGTGGAAGTCCATTTAGCAATGTTGATCTTGGTATGTCTTTTAATTTTTCTATGGAATGCTTATTAACCACATGACATCTTTTAATTTGGAATCTATTTTTCTACTGAAAATTGAGAAATGCTTATTAACCACATGACATTTTCAAATTACGTAAGTGGCAATTTGTTTCTACCAGAATTCGTGGAAAAACTTCTATCACATAAATTGTTTTTTTTCACCCTTGATTGTGCATTTAATTAAGTTAACTCATATTCCATATATGTCTCACACGATCACCATGTTCCTTTTTTTTATTTAAAAATTTCCCCTCTCTCTCTCATTCTCTCTCTCTGTAGAAAAATTGAGTATTTTTTTTCCTACCATCTATTTTTTATTATTTGTTATATGAGAAGTATATGCGCATTAGGGTTGCTTTTGAGGAAATAATAATTGTTGGAATAGTTTGAGGAAGTTTATTATGAACATGAGCTATGAGCTTTTAATAAAAATTAAGAAGCATATCTTAATCAGAGTGAAGTTTAATGACTTTTAACAGTGTTGAAAATGTGCAATGTTCCCTTTGTTCTGTATCTTGATGTTCTTTTGTTTGTTTTTTTTTTTTAAATTGGTTGCCATCTTCCCATGTAATACATCGATGATTTGGTAATTTTAAATAAACAATAGACATGTTTTTTTTGCATTACCATCGAGATGTTTGTTATTTCTTACAATTGAATTAAATGTTCCTTATTCTTTTTTCCTCCATTACTGAGTTTTTATTTTTATAAATACTTTTATCTTCCTTTATTATTTTCTCCATGTTTCATATCCAATAAAATTATGGCTTAATTGACTAGAAAGCGAAGCAGTAGATAATTTAATCTATAGTCGAATCTGATTCATTTTATGCCATCTAATTGCAGTATTTTCTGTGATTCATAATTTTTATCATCTAATAGCACTAGCTTTGATGATATGTTCATATGCGTTTAAGTTTCCTGGACTCTGATAGTTATTTTATTCACAGCTTCCAATTACTTTATGTAATTTCATCATGTATACATAACTGGACTGACTGAAAGAATGTTGAGCTTTTCAAAGGGTGTTATTGGTTCAACTTAGGACGGATGGACAACCATATGTATGTTATGGGATTTCTTTAAATTATTATGACTTTTCATTATTTTGCAACCATTTCTTAAAATTTTTGCTTACATTTTCTATCAGTTTTCATGGGATTTGGAATTGTAATATCATTTCAATTGTATATATTTTACTGATAACATTGCTTATATAAATGACATGCATAAAGTTGTACTTTTAAAGATAATCATGTTATACGTTACTCCAATGAAATTGATCGTATCTACTCTTCCTCTATTGTTGGTTTTCTCCACTTGCATCTGTCGTAGCCATTCCAGTTTTATAGGTGTTTGCAATAGTTACATCATATCAACTTGGGCTTTCTCCGAACATGATATCATATGGCATAATTTTTCCTATTTTTGAGTGATCAATCAAATTTCTTGAATGAACTTGCTAATTATGGACCTTTGGGATTTGCAAACATCTGCAAATTCAATGCCAGTGGACTTGGGATGCCGCTGCTTTTGCTTAACATCCGGTTTCTTTTCCACGTCCTATATTCGACAATACCATCTCCTGGACTATTACAACTTGCTACTAATACGTGGACTTTTCTGTTGCCACATGACTTGAACATTTTCAGAATCAATGACACGTGAAATACATGTGTAGGTTTTTGTTTGAGGTATTACTATCTCTTTGGTGAATTTTGTGAGTCATTATTATTTATGAGTTGTAATTTGAGGTACAATTTGCTCTCTTTCAAACATTGTTCTGTTTTTTTTCATGTTACTACTCTTCCTATATTATGCTGTAATTCCGGATTTGGATACTTCCTCATCGTAGTTTGGTGTTTATGATGGTCATGGAGGTTAATTAATCTAATTTTAGTATTGAAAGTTTACTTATTAGAACAATGTTTTGTCTACCCTTTACCAATCACCATCTCATTATTATTCATGTGACATGTTAGATGTATTATAATAAGAATTTGTGGCCATTAGAATCTATTTTCTTTTAATATTTTATCCATGATTGGTTGCTTTTGTAAAACTCGACAACTGTGGAGCAAACCTCATAAGTATTTATTGATAAAGCTTGATCTTTAGTTTTAAATTGTATTTATTGATAATGCTTGATCTTTAGTTTATTTACTGTTTTGGAATTTTATTGCAACTTCATAGCATCCTCTTAATGGAGTTTTATTTGTTCTTCCATGGTTTTGAAAAGGTGAATTAAGGACATATAATATTCTTCAAGCTGTGAATGATCATATAATTAGTAAGATTTATTTTATTTACATGTCATTTTAACTACAAGAATTGTCTTCTAATATTTGATGCACCATGTATATATATTATGGAGAAAAAAATCTTATCTGCCTATGTGTATATGGATTGTTGTGTATGATAGTAATTGTAGTATATGAGGATTAAGTTGCTTTATTCTTGCAGTTTTATTTTGGCCTATGATCCTATATTTGTGTTGAGAGTCGTTGTGCATGCATGAACATTTACTATTACCATTTACATATTAGTACGCATGCCTAAATACATCATTTGATTAACTTTTTTGCATCCTAAGCTCTAAGGACATTGGCATTCTGCCTCTCCTGGAAAGGAGTTCGACGGCTTAATATTAGATCACTGGAAGAAAATTGATTGACAAGTAAATGATCCATCCTCAGATTTCAGGTATGCATCACTTTATTAAACATACTTTGGAATGCTCAAAAAATTATGCTGAACTTTTAGACCAATGTTTTTCTTACAGCCTTTTATGTTGTTTCCATTCTCTCAGGAGTGGTGGTTTCATATCACTGGATGTGTATATAGTTGCTTTGACAAATGAAAGTATGCATACCATATGTTTGAAATATGAGTTCCTAATCTTTGCGTTAAGGAAATGGCAAATCATTGTTGTATGTAACATGGGTTTAGTTTGAAACTCATACCCTAATCTAAGACGGTCTCTAAAGTTTAGTCAATTTGACCTAATAGGATGATATATATTAAGAACATGTTACTCTTATATTCAGTGTTGAAGCCTATGAGTTTAAGTATTTGAGCTGCGTGTGCAGAGTAATAAGTTATCCATGTCAAATATCAGATTTTTGAGTTAGTTATTTCAGATTCAAATTAATTAAAGTGATTTGGTGGTGGTTTTGTGGTTGTTCACTTTTGACTTGGAGACTATGGGCCTAATCTTGATAATTTTGCTCTATGTTTACGCTTTTAATCAGATTTGATTAAAGACTGTTTCAAGATTCTTAATTTTTTATGAAATCCTGCATATTTTTCATGGATGTCGGCAAGTATACTCAATTATTCAATGGCATTGAATATCGGGCCAGATGCCTTACTAATAAACATGCAGTTCAAAACAAGGTAGTGAATTTGTGAATGTGATTGCTACAGCTTTATAAAAAAGAAAATATTTTCATATATTGAAAAAATTAGAGAGGTACAATTAATTCTTTGTTAACTTGCCTTTGTTGGCTAATTTGAAATCATGTTAATTACTCATTTTTATATTTTGTATTGGATAGGATGCCTAGAGAAAGTAAATCATGGCTATCCAGAGTTATACTATTAATATTTAACTTATGATGGTAGATTTAACTGATTCTATTTGATTATACCTTTTATGCATGTATTTACCAACTTTGCTAGAAGGCATCTCCATAGCTGGTTTAGTCGGTGTTCCACGCTAGCTCGGTGACCTTGCCGAGTCAGTAATTCTGCTTTTTATTTTTGTTCTCTGGATGATTTAGTCGTATTTTTGTGTTTTCGGGAAGTACATTGATGATTAATGAATTGTGAGAAGTTTAGTTTTGCGTGCTGATTATTAACAAGCTGAGAATTGTCCTGATAAGTTATTATTTTTTATGTTTAATTCTTATCTAAAGGTTTATATGAGTATGGTCTCTTTGCTTCAGTTTCTCTAGAGGTTCATCTCAGTATGATGTCTTTGATTCAATTTTTCTAAAGGTTATAATGTGTTCATGGAAAGTCAGTCCACGAATTAAGGTTCAGTATTTTTTATTTTTTACTCCTATTTTCTAGACTTTTTTTGATGGATGAAATCAGTTTTTTTTTTTTATTAAAAGTGAGGAATCAGTGTATATAAAATTTGATGTATGAACTGTGGCAATGATCAAATCTCCAACTTCTACTAGCAAATGCATTTTTTAGTAATAAAAGACCCTTCATGAAATTAATGTTGGTCTTCTATGTATCTCCAACTCACAGTTTTTACGTTTTAGCATCAATTTAATTTTTTTAAGCAAAAAATTAATGTTGGTCTTCTAAGTAACGTGGTTCAACCAACCAAAGTAGTTGCACGATAATTACAGCAAAACCTGCTATCAAGTTCCAGGATCTTACATAGGTTTTTTTTCTTATGTGAATGATAATGGCTTGACTATCACTTTCATTTTAGCTTCAATATAATTTTCTGAATTTTAGCATCCATTTAATTATCTGAAGTATAAAAATTAATGTCGGTGTTTTATTTAACATTGGTCCGAACAACCAAAGAAGAGTTTTATAATTTGATGTCGGGTGAGCAATTTATGAATGTAAATTCCCTAAGCTAAAAGGCAGATCAGTTTGTTAACGCGCCATTTTTTATTTATTTTATACTACTATCTTACAACTGATTCTATCTCTGTTGTCATTGAGACTCGACTTATTTTTTTAAACGGAATGGGTACGGATAGTTATTTTTTAATCGGATATCGGTACGGGTACCCCAAAATAAGTTGGTAACCTATCCGTTATCATCCCTAAGTTTAGGGCATAATGTCCCCCGAGGGTTTAATATTTATTGGTAGGGTTTTGCGTTTGTTTTAATTGTGACATTAAGACTTTACTCATGTGGTTTATGGTATATTCTTATCCAGTGTTTTAGGGCATATTATACCCGGCTCGACAGTTTAATTTTTATCGGCAGGGTTTAGTGTTTATTCCAAGCGTGAAATTATAACTATACCCTTGTGGTTTATGATAAATATTGCGAGATAAACATTGTGATGCTAGAAGGAATTACTACATGTAATGCACGGGTGTTGAACAAAATCAATATCAAATGTATTCGTTACTTTAAATAGATGATTAATGATAAATCATCGAAGATTCTATTTTTTTAAATTGTGAAAAATGCTCCAAATATGTTGATTTTGAAAAATGTCACTCAAGTGACTCAACACGTATTCTTTTTGGGAAAATTGTCATTTTTGAAACTTTTACCACTATTTATTATTAAGAAACATGTATACACTATTGAATAAAAAATTATACATATATGAATTGCACCATATTTGTATAATTAGAGTTTAGGGTTTAGGATTTTAGGATTTAAGATTTAGGGTTTAAGATTTTAGGGGTAGGGTTTAGGGTTTTAATATCAATTCTTAATAGTTATAAGTTTTTTTTAATTATATTTATTAACTTTTATTTGATAAAATTTATATTATATTTATATTTAATTAATAAAAGTATTATTTTTATTAAAATATTAATTTAGAAAAAATATATAAATAACTATAAAATAAATTGGTATTGATTAACATGTTTATGATGTGTACGTGTATCATCATATGTTTTTAATAGTATCATACGCAATGACCATAAATAAGAGTAAAAAACTGAGCTCGGACCTAGGGATGACAATGGGACATATATTTCCGGATACCCTAACGGGAAGGATATGGGTAGTTGTATACGGGTTTTGGACGAGTATGGGTAATTGTAAAAAAATCTCATATATTATATAATTTATATATTATGAGATATTTTATATATATTTAATTAATAGTTATAAGTTTTAGTTAATCATATTTATTAAATATTTATTTAAATTGATAAAATTTATATTATTTTATATTTAATTAATAATAATGTATTTTTATTATTATATTTATTTAAACAACGAAAAATAAAAATATATATAAAATAAATTAATATTAAATGGGTACGGGACTATAATCGTTTTTTAAATAGAACGGGTATGTGTTATTATTTTTAATCGGATATGAATATGGCAACCCCAAAATTAGTGGGAATCCTACCCGTTATCATCCCTACACAGTCCAAGCACGGTCCAAGTTTAGATTAAAAAAAGTTTAACAAAATTTATGCCCGTGCTACATAAAAAAAAGAAATATACGTTGAATGGTTTTAAAAAAATTACAACATAAAAAAAGCACGGCCGGGCATAAAAAAATACTTCTCGCATTTCAAGAAAATTCTATTAACCTTATAAGAAAAAAAATTATATATATTAATTATTTTAGAAAATTTTCTGTCCGCGCAACGCGCGACCGGGTAAATGCTAGTAATAATAATGACACAATGTTTAATTATTCATTGTAAGATAAATCTGATTCAAATTCTAACGTATCCATTGAATTATACTTCGTTAATTTTTTTAATTAATTTATTATGTAATTTCTTTTTTAATTTTTAAATAAATATTTAGTAAAAATAATTAATTAAACTTTTAACTATTAATATATATATATATATATATATATATATATATATATATATATATATAATTTCAATTAAATATTAACTTAAACAATAAAAATATATATAATGTACAAAAAATAATTGAATATTAAGCGAATTTACGTTACCCGCTAGTATTAATAAACGAGTATGAGATTGATACAAGTATCATAATAAAATTTTTTAAATTAAATAATTTTTTGTTATGTGATCCTATATATCTAAATTATTAATTTAAATTTCTTTTCAATAATTAAAAATAATATTAATGATTAATTGCAAAAAAAACCACGAGCTTTACTCCTATTGCAAATTAATCCTCACTTTTGAGGAATTGCAAAAAAAACCACCACCTTTAAGTATTGTTGCAAAAAAATCCCAAAAAATCATACTTTTAATTAGAATTTGGGTGCGTTTTGCAACAATACTTAAATGTTGTGGTTTTTTTTTTGTAATTTCTCAAAAGTGAAAATTAATTTGCAATATGAGTAAAGTTCGTGATTTTTTTTTTGCAATTAACCCTAATATTAATGACATAATGTTTAATTATTCATTGTAAGATAAGAAATTGTTTACTAAATTTGATCAATAAAATAAATAATAAATAAGTACTCCATTACACACATCATGTCTAGGAGTAATAATGAGACAGGTATTTATGGGTACTCGGTCTATCTGAGCCCTATGAGACGAATACGGGTAATCCTTGAGTACCCTTCTATATAAATTTATTTTTAATATAATTAATTTTTACTCCATATTATGAGATGTTATATTTAATTTATTAATAGTTGTAAATATTAAACGGATACAGATACCAGTGAATATTGATAAATGGGTATGAGACTGGTACGGGTACCATAATAAATTTTTTAAATGAAACGGGTGTTTGTATATGTAGTTGTTTTTAATCGGGTACGGGTATGGGTACCCAAAATAAGCGGGTACCCTACCCGTTGTCATACCTACTTCCGTCCTACACTTATCTTCACTCTTTTCATTTTCATCCGTCTCACACTTATCTTCACCACTCAAAAAAAGAAATTTCACATCAATCAACAAATTCAAAAGTTATTTTTATTTAAAAAACACCACTCCCTCCTAATATACGGAACAACTTTATAATTTATTTATTACCTAAAAATATCACAATACACCTAAAAATCAATAAAATTGATCAAAAAGTAACTTTTCTTAAACTTCGAATCTATAGGATTGATGCAGATAAGTCCGAAAAGAATGGAGTATTTATTTTATATTTAAAATATTAATTTAATCAACAAAAAATATAAAATATACATAAATATATTAATATTAAAAGGGTTTGGATTACTCGCGAGTATTGATAAACGGGTATGAGATGAGTACGAGTATCACAATAAAATTTTTAAACGGGACGGGCACATATATGTACCTCAAAATAAATGAATACTCTACCCGTTGCTACATGCTATATAACTTTACACTTTTTATTTTTGTTTATTTCAAAATTTATGCACATAATAATATACTAGTACAATATTAACACTCTTAAGGTACCACAAAATTAAATAATAGATTTTATTATATTTAATTAATAATAGTATGCTAATTTTAATAAAATATTAATTTAAAATGAGACGGGTACGAATACAAGTAATTATTATTTAAAAGGATATGAGTATGAGTATCCCAAAATAAGCGAGTACCTTACCGGTTGCCATCTCTATTCTTACATACTATAACTTCACACTTTTTTTATTTCAAAATTTATGCACATAATAATATAATACTTATACGGTACCATATTACTACTTGATAAACAATTACTACTCCCTCCGTCCCTCTAATAAGTGACCATTTACTTTTTTCACGTGGTTTAAATAATTCAAATAAATTACAGACCCTTTAAATAATTTAATCAATTTTCAAATCTTTGATATCAAAAAGTTACAATGTGATAATCCTTCTGCCTACTTTAAAGGTGGTCATTATTTTTTCACGTGAATTAATGAGTATTATTTTGTATGTGTAGTGGATAATTGTTTATATAGTGAGACATATGTGAGACTATTTTACTAAAAAAATAAAATTGATACATTTAAATTGAACATCCACAATGGTAAAATAAAGACTTTTAGGATGGATGGAGGGGGTATATGTACAAAAAATGAAATTAAAAAATAAATTAATTAAACATCAACCATGTCCGTGCAACACACAGGTTATGATTGCTAGCAAATCATAACCCGTGTGCTGCACGGACATGGTTGATATTTAATTAATTTATTTTTTATTTTATTTTATTTTATTTTTGCATATAACTCCGTCCATCCTAAATGCCCTTATTTTACTATTTTGGATGTTCACTCCAAATGTATCAATTTTCTTCTTTTAGTAAAATGATCCCACATATGATTTTCACTACTCACTGCATAAACAAATACCCACTACACAAAAAAAAATCATTAATTCACGTAATGACCACCTTTAAAATAGGTGGAAGTATTATCACATTGTAATTCTTTGAGATCAAAGGTTTGAAAATTGATTAAATTATTTAAAGGGTTTGTAATTTATTTAAATTATTTAAATACTTTGAAAAAAATGATTAAAATATTATTTTAAATGTATTATATATATATATATATATATATATATATATATATATATATATATATATATATATATATATATATATATATATATATATATATATATACTACCATTGGTCCGAAAATAATTTTTACATTCCTAAAAAGAAATAATTATTTATAACACATTGCATAAATTTTATAGAAAAAATAAGCAATAATTTTATGGTACCATAAAAGTATTATTATATTATTATGTGCATAAATTTCGAGATAAAAAAAGTGTGAAGTTATAGGATGTAGGAATAGAGATGACAACGGGTAAGGTATCCGCTTATTTTGGGATACTCATATCCGTTTAAATATTAATTACCCGTATTCGTACACGTCTTATTTTAAATTAATATTTTATTAAAAATTAGTATACTATTATTAATTAAATATAACATAAAATCTATTATTTAATTTTGTGGTACCTTAAGAGTGTTAACCCGTACTTATTTAATATTCATTTATTTTATCCATATTTATATTTATTTATTGTTTAAATTAATATTTTATTAAAATTATTTTATTATTAATCAAATATTACATAAATTCTCTTTTAATATTGAATTAATTATATTTTAGACAAAGATTAAAATTAAAATAAGTTTTTAATATAAGAAAATATTTTGGACAATGAAATTAATAGTTTACAAAATAAATAAAATATTACAACAATAAAGATAAAGATTGTAGAAATGATGTTATGTATTCATGTTAAAAAAAAACAAAATATATTACTTTTGACAATAAATTTTAATTAATAATTTAAATATATGAGTTCATATAATAAAAAATAATTTACCTTTAAAAAGAATTTTAAAAACTAATTTAGATATATAAAAAGATAATAAAATAAAAATATATAAAATAAATAAAATATTACAACAATAAAGATAAAGATTGTCCAAATAATATTATGTATTCATGTAAAAAAAATCAAGTTACTTAAATATATAAATAATCAATTGACTTTTATATATATATATATATATATATATATATATATATATATATATATATATATATGTATATATATATTATGGGAGGTCAAGAAAATAAATGGATGAGATAAAATAAAAAATAAAATAATTATTTAAATTAATATTTTATTAAAAATGTTTTATTATTAATTAAATATATATAAATCCTCTTTTAATATTGAATTAATTATATTTTAGACAAAGTTTAAAATTAAAATAAGTTTTTAACATAAGAAAATATTTTGAACAATGAAATTAATAATATACAAAATAAATAAAATATTACAACAATAAAGATAAAGATTGTATAAATGATGTTATGTATTCACATTAAAAATAAAACAAAAAATATTACTTTTGACAATAAATTTCAATTAATAATTTAAATATATGAGTTCATATAATAATAAATAATTTACCTTTAAAAAGAAATTTAAAAAATAATTTAGATATATAAAAAGACAATAAAATAAAAATAAAAAAAAGATAAAAATTGTACAAATGATATTATGAATTCATGTAAATAATATATATATATATACTCCCTCCGTCCCACTCAAAGAGTTCATTTTTGTCATTTTGGTCGTCCTACCCAAAGAGTTCGCTTTCCTTTTTTACACACATGACACCCATACACACCCACTAATACAATTAAAATATGGGGCCCACACTCTCACTAATACAACTACCCACTACTCATTAAATAATAATACTCTTTAATCCACGTGCCAAAAAATAAAAACGACCCTTTGGGCGGGACGGATGGAGTATATATTAGGGGAGATCAAGAAAATGAATGGATGTAAATTTCAATTAATAATTTAAATATATGAGTTCATGAAATAAAAAATAATTTACCTTTAAAAATAAATTAAAAAAATAATTTAGATATATAAAAAGACAATAAAATAAAAAATATAAATAAAAGATAAAAATTATACAAATGATATTATGAATTCATGTAAATAAAATAAAATTACTTAGATATATAAATAATCCATTGACACACACACACATATATATATATATTATTTGAGGCCAAGAAAATAAATGGATGAGATAAAATAAAAATATATAAAATAAATAAAATATTACAACAATGAAGATAAAGATTGTCCAAATAATATTATGAATTCACGTAAAAAAATTACTTAAACATATACTCATATATAATGGAAGACCAAGAAAATGAGTGGATTGGATAAAATAAAAAATAAAATTAATGGATGCGATGTTCTTAAAGATTGATAATTACAATCAAGGGATGAGATGTTACAATAACTAATGAAGGACCAAGATTTAATATTGCCAAGCTACATTAGGTACATTAAAATGGTAGAAAAAATTTTGGTCTAATTTTGACTTTTAAAGTGTGTTTTATTATATATAAATATAACTTAACATGGCATTTATAAATCATACTAAACTAGGGTGCACCTCGTTAATGTAAATTATTAAATTAAGGGATAATAAAGTTATTTGCCCATTAACTTTGCCCAATTTTGAAATTAGTTCATAGGTTTCCCACCTTTTAAAAATCGTCCATTATGTTTGGAAAAATTTTGAAATCCATCCATTATGTTTACCTAGTTCAACAAAACAGTCCTATTACAGGTTACAGCAGGTCACTAGCAGTTAATTCCAAAAAAATAAAAATAAAATTTAACATAGATTTTTCTAAAATAGCCACGAATCAAGAACTTATAAATCAAAACTTATATTATATTCACTTTTAAGCCAAAATTTCTTCTACTTTCCATGCTTTCAAAATGGTATCAGAGCCCTAGGTTTATTTATTGATGAATGAAAAAATATTATACACTCGTAACACTTAACGAGAGGAGAGATGAGAGTTTCAAAGACATATGGATCCGAACGAAAGTTTGACATCCGAGTGTGACAGGACAGTAAGCCCTGTTCAAAACTGGAGCAACAACGCCTTCTGGCCCGTTGGATATGATGAAACGAGCAACTCTATACAACAATACTACAGTATTTTGTATGGACAACAAGCAGAAAAGAAGGTTGATGCCAACAACCGATTCTAGAAAAGTCTCAGACGAGGATGGAAATGGGCAGAGGCTCGTGCCAATTACACTGAGGAGGAACACCTGAAGGAAAGCCGCCAGATGGGAATAAAATACTCCAAGGAAGTATCAAGGAATATAGTGGAACTCCACAGTTTCACAGAGATCCATGGACGTGTCCCCAGATGTAACACCCCTATATTTCATAATCTATATTTTCATAAATTTTACTTTAAAATAAAATTATATTATGTATTTTGTGATAATATATCTTTAATATATATACATATTTTTTTATATATTATTATATATGCACATGTGAATTTGGAATAAGGATGAATTTTAAAGTGACGCGTGTTGTATGGCCAACTTGGTCTCCAAATTTTAATAATAATATATGTATAATATTTATGCAAGTTGCAATTTTGGATAGGGATGCATACGTAGCCATCAAATTTTTACTATTATATATATATATATTTAATATTTGGATAATTATTAACGATAAACTTGATGTGCAAGTTGATATTATAATAATATTATGTTTTGGATAAGAATTTTTTATACTTGGGCTCTAAGTTCACTAGCAATTATATATACTCCTTTCTTTTCTCTACACACATGTATTCTTTATTCAATGGAAAGAAGACAACTTCAGTGAGGGAAATATAATGAGTTTCTAATTTTATCGGATGTATTCTACTTTTTCAATGACATAGCAGGTGGGGTAACTTTCACTCTTTATTGAGTGCTACATTTTATGTCATGATTGCTATGTTAAGATGTGATATGTGTTACTGATATGTCATGTTATGTGTCATGTGTGCTTTTAGTTCGATGACAAATATTTTCCTACTAACATCGTACTGGGTGACGACTCAGTGCGCACAGATCAACTAACACAAGTTACTGGCTATGTCGGCTCAGTATTAAAATGTATTTAAAAGTATGCTAACATCGTTCTGGGGTGACGGCCTGGTGCGCACAGACCAACTAACACAAATTATCGGACGACAGTTCGGTCTAAAATATTTTCAACGAGTTATCGAACGATAATATGCAAAGTAATTTATAAAATTAGTATATATTACATCTTATAGTTTATTTGGCAAACATATTTATTTTTAACTAGGCAATCATTTAAGTTAACCCACAGAGTGTATTTCAGACACTCACCCCTTCCACTCCAAACTCTTTTCAAGTTGAGGCTGAGTCGGCGTACCAGGGATGGATGCGTTGTGTGAAAGCTTTTCAATGAAAAATTCTAATGATTGTAATATTTAATTATTTTATTAAAATGTTCATGCCCCCATTGAAGGTTAATATTATATAAGAATTGCGAATAAATCACTCTATTTATTGAAAATTGGGGCGTGACAGATGGTATCAAAGCGGGTCTACGTTTCTGTAGACTTGTATTTTTAAAAATAATTATTTACGAATCTATGTTTATGTAAACTTTCATTTTCAAAATGAAATGATTTTCTAAATTATATTCGCTACGCATCAACCTGATACACGACGTCAGCTTCAAGGCACATAAGTATTTATTTTATTATTTACCCTAATTCTTTTAAAATGAAAAGTTTTTCTGAATTTCGAGGACTAAATTATTTTTAGGGGGATAGATTGTAACACCCCAGTATTTCATAATCTATATTTTCGTAAATTTTACTTTTAAATAAAATTATATTATGTATTTTGTGATAATATAACTTTAATATATATATATATATATATATATATATATATATATATATATATATATATATTTCATATATTATTATACATGTGAATTTGGGATACGGATGAGTTTTAAAGTGACTGTGTTGTGTGGCCAACTTGTTTTCCAAATTTTAATAATAATAATAATATATGTATGATATTTATGCAAGTTGCATTTTTGGATAGGGATGCATACGTAGACATCAAGTTTTTACTATTATTTATATATATATATTTAACATTTGGATAATTATTAGTGATAAATTTGGTGTGCAAGTTGGTATTTTAAGAATATTATGTTTTGGATAAGAATTTTAATACTTGGGCTCCAAGTTCACTAGCAACTATATATATACTCCTTTCTTTTCTCTACACATATATTCTTTATTCAATTGAAAGAAGACAACTTCAGTAAGGGAAATATAATGAGTTTCCAATTTTATCGGATGTATTCTACTTTTTCAAAGACATAGCAGGTGGGGTAACTTTCACTCTTTATTGAGTGCTACATTTTATGTCATGATTACTATGTTAAGATGTGATATATGTTACTGATATGGCATGTTATGTGTCATGTGTGCTTTTAGTTCGATGACAAATATTTTCCTACTAACATCGTACTGGGTGATGACTCGGTACGCAACAGATCAACTAACACAACTTACTGGCTACGTCGGCTTAGTACTAAAATGTATTTCAAAGTATGCTAACATCGTACTGGGGTGACAGCCTGATGCGCACAAACCAACAAACACAAGTTATCGGATGACGATTCAATCAAAAATATTTTCAACGAGTTATCGAACGACAATATGCAAAATAATTTATAAAATTGGCATATGTTACATCTTATGGTTTATTTGGCATACATATTTATTTTTAACTAGGCAATCATTTAAGTTAACCCATTGAGTGTATTTCAGACACTCACCCCTTCCACTCCAAACTCTTTTCTGGTTGAGGCTGCGTCGACGTAACAGGGACGGATGCGTTGTGTGAAAGATTTTCAATGAAAATTTATAATGATTGTAATATTTAATCATTTTATTAAAATGTTCACGCCCCAATTGAAGGTAAATATTATATAAAAATTGCGAATTAATCACTCTATTTATTGAAAATTGGGGCGTGACAGATGATATCCGAGCGGGTCTACGTTTCTGTGGACTCGTATTTTTAAAATCAATTATTTACGAATCTATATTTATGTAAACTTTCATTTTCAAAATGAAATGATTTTCTAAATGATATTCGCTACGCATCTACCTGGTACACGACGTCAGCTTCAAGACACATAAATATTTATTTTATTATTTACCCCAATTCCTTAAAAATGAAAAGATTTCTGAATTTCGAGGATGAAATTATTTTTAGGGGAATATATTGTAACGCCCCAGTATTTCATAATCTATATTTTCGTAAATTTTACTTTTAAAAATAAAATTATACTATGTATTTTGTGATAATATATCTTTAATAAATATATATATATATATATATTTATATATTATTATATATACACATGTGAATTTGGGATAAGGATGAGTTTTAAAGTGACGTATGTTGTGTTGCCAACTTGGTCTCCAAATTTTAACAATAATAATAATATATATATGATATTTATGCAAGTTGCATTTTTAGATAGGGATTCATACGTAGCCATCAAGTTTTTAGTTTTATTTATATATTTATTTAACATTTGGATAATTATTAGTGATAAACTTGGTGTGCAAGTTGGTATTATAATAATATTATATTTGGATAAGAATTTTTAATACTTGGGCTCCAAGTTCACTAGCAATTATATATGTACTCCTTTTTTTTTTCTCTACACACATATATTATTTATTCAATGAAAAGAAGACAACTTAAGTGAGGGAAATATAATGAGTTTTCAATTTTAACGGATGTATTCTACTCTTTCAAAGACATAGCAGGTGGGATAACTTTCACTCTTTACCGAGTGCTACATTTTATGTAATGATTGCTATGTTAAGATGTGATATGTGTTACTGATATGTCATGTGTGGTTTTAGTTCGATGCCAAATATTTTACTAACATCGTACTGGGTGACGACTCGGTGCACACAGATCAACTAACACAAGTTACTGGCTACGTTAGCTCAGTACTAAAATATATTTCAAAGTATGCTAACATCGTACTGGGGTGACGGCCTGGTGCGCACAGACCAACTAACACAAGTTATCGGATGACGGTTCGGTCTAAAATATTTTCGACGAGTTATCGAACGACAATATGCAAAATAATTTATAAAATTGGCATATGTTACATCTTATGGTTTATTTGACATACATATTTATTTTTAACTAGGAAATCATTTAAGTTAACCCACTGAGAGTATTTCAGACACTTACCCCTTCCACTCAAATCTCTTTTCAGATTGAGGCTGCGTCGACGTACTAGGGACGGATACGTTGTGTGAAAGATTTTCAATGAAAATTTATAATGATTGTAATATTTAATCATTTTATTAAAATGTTCATGCCCCCCATTGAAGGTAAATATTATATAAAAATTGCGAATTAATCACTCTATTTATTGAAAATTGGGGCGTGACAGATGGTATCCGAGCGGGTCTACGTTTCTATGGACTCGTATTTTTAAAATCAATTATTTACGAATCTATATTTATGTAAACTTTCATTTTCAAAATGAAATGATTTTCTAAATGATATTCGCTACACATCTACCTGATACACGACGTCAGCTTCAAGGTACATAAATATTTATTTTATTATTTACACAAATTCTTTAAAAATGAAAAGTTTTTCTGAATTTCGAGGACGAGATTATTTTTAGGGGGATAGATTGTAACACCCCAGTATTTCATAATCTATATTTTCGTAAATTTTACTTTTAAATAAAATTATATTATGTATTTTGTTATAATATATTTTTAATAAATACAAATTTTACTATTATATATTATTATTATTATTATTATATATGCACATGTGAATTTGGGATAAGGATGTGTTTAAAGTGACGTGTGTTGTGTGGCCAACTTGGTCTCCAAATTTTAATAATATCTAATATATGTATGATATTTATGCAAGTTGCATTTTTGGATAGGGATGCATACATAGCCATCAAGTTTTTACTTTTATATATATATATATATATATATATATATATATATATATATATATATATATATATATTTAACATTTGGATAATTATTAGTGATAAACTTGGTGTGCAAGTTGGTATTATAATAATATTATGTTTTGGATAAGAATTTTAATGCTTGGGCTCCATGTTCACTAGCAATTATATATATAATTCTATCTTTTCTCTACATACATATATTCTTTATTCAATGAAAAGAAGACAACTTCAATGAGGGAAATATAATGAGCTTCCAATTTTATCGGATGTATTCTACTTTTTTAAAGACATAGCAAGTGAGGTAATTTTCACTCTTTACCGAGTGTTACATTTTATGTCATGATTGCTATGTTAAGATGTGATGTGTTACTGATATGACATTTTATGTGTCATGTGTGCTTTTAGTTCGATGACAAATATTTTTCTACTAACATCGTACTGGGTGACGACTCGGTGCGCACAAATCAACTAACACAACTTACTGGCTATGTCGGCTCAATACTAAAATGTATTTCAAAGTATGCTAATATCGTACTGGGGTGACAGCCTGACGCGCACAGAATAACTAACACAAGTTATCGGACGACGGTTCGATCTAAAATATTTTCAACGAATTATCGAACGACAATATGCAAAGTAATTTATAAAATTGGCATATGTTACATCTTATGGTTTATTTGGCATATATATTTATTTTTAACTAGACAATCATTTATGTTAACCAACTGAGTGCATTTCAGACACTCACCTCTTCCACTCCAAACTCTTTTCTGGTTGAGGCTGCGTCAACGTACCAGGAATGGATGCGTTGTGTGAAAGCTTTTCAATAAAAATTTCTAATGATTGTACTATTTAATCATTTTATTAAAATGTTCATGCCCCCATTTAAGGTTAATATTATATAAGAATTGCGAATAAATCACTATATTTATTGAAAATTGGGGCGTGACAGATGATATCAGAGCTGGTCTACATTTCTGTGGACTCGTATTTTTAAAATCAATTATTTACGAATCTATATTTATGTAAACTTTCATTTTCAAAATGAAATGATTTTCTAAATGATATTCGCTATGCATCTATCTGGTACACGACGTCAACTTCATGGCACATAAATATTTATTTTATTATTTACCCCAATTCTTTAAAAATGAAATTTTTTTCTGAATTTCGAGGATGAAATTATTTTTAGGGGGATAGATTGTAACACCCCAATATTTCATAATCTATATTTCGTAAATTTTACTTTTAAAAATAAAATTATATTATGTATTTTGTGATAATATATCTTTAATAAATATATATATTTATAGATTATTATATATGCACATGTAAATTTGGGATAAGGATGAGTTTTAAAGTGACGTATGTTGTGTTGCCAACTTTGTCTCCAAACAATAATAATAATATATGTATGATATTTATGCAAGTTGCATTTTTGGATAGGGATGCATACGTAGCCATCAAGTTTTTAGTTTTATTTATATATATATTTAACATTTGGATAATTATTAGTGATAAACTTGGTGTGCAAGTAGGTATTATTATAATATTATGTTTTGGATAAGAATTTTTAATACTTGGGCTCCAAGTTCACTAGCAATTATATATGTACTTTTTTTTCTCTACACACATATATTATTTATTCAATGGAAAGAAGATAACTTTAGTGAGGGTAATATAATGAGTTTTCATTTTTATCGGATGTATTCTACTTTTTCAAAGACATAACAGGTGGGGTAACTTTCAGTCTTTACCGAGTGCTACATTTTATGTAATGATTGCTATGTTAAGATGTGATATGTGTTACTGATATGTCATGTGTGCTTTTAGTTCGATGACATATATTTTCCTACCAACATCGTACTGGGTGACGACTCAGTGCACACAGATCAACTAACACAAGTTACTGGCTATGTCGGCTCAGTACTAAAATATATTTTAAAGTATGCTAATATCGTACTGGGGTGACGACCTGGTGCGCATAGATCAACTAACACAAGTTATCGGACGAATGTTCGGTCTTAAATATTTTCGACGAGTTATCGAACGACAATATACAAAGTAATTTATAAAATTGGCATATGTTACATCTTATGGTTTATTTGATATACATATTTATTTTTAACTAGGCAATAATTTAAGTTAACCCACTGAGTGTATTTCAGACATTCACCCCCTCCTCTCCAATCTCTTTTCAGGTTGAGGCTGCGTCGGCATACCAGGGACGGATGCGTTGTGTGAAAGCTTTTCAATGAAAATTTCTAATGATTGTAATATTTAATCATTTTATTAAAATATTCATGCCCCATTGAAGGTTAATATTATATAAAATTGCGAATAAATTACTCTATTTATTAAAAATTGGGGCGTGACAGATGGTATCCGAGCGGGTCTACGTTTCTGTGGACTCGTATTTTTAAAATCAATTATTTACGAATCTATATTTATGTAAACTTTCATTTTCAAAATGCAATAATTTTCTTAATGATATTCGCTACGCATCTACCTGATACACGACGCCAGCTTCAAGGCACATAAGTATTTATTTTATTATTTACCCAAATTCTTTAAAAATGAAAAGTTTTTCTAAATTTCCAGGACGAAATTATTTTTAGGGGGTAGATTGTAACACCCCAGTATTTCATAATCTATATTTTCGTAAATTTTAATTTTAAATAAAATTATATTATGTATTTTGTTATAATATATTTTTAATAAATATAAATATGTATATATATATATATTATATGCACATGTGAATTTGGGATAAGGGTGAGTTTAAAGTGATGTGTGTTGTGTGGCCAACTTGGTCTCCAAATTTTAATAATAATAATATATGTATGATATTTATGCAAGTTGCATTTTTGGATAGGGATGCATACGTAGCCATCACATTTTTCTTATATATATATATATATATATATATATATATTTAACATTTGGATAATTATTAGTGATAAACTTGGTGTGCAAGTTGGTATTATAATAATATTATATTTTGGATAAGAATTTTTAATGTTTGGGCTCCAAGTTCACTAGCAATTATATATATACTCCTATCTTTTCTCTACATACATATATTCTTTATTCAATGAAAAGAAGACAACTTCAGTGATGGAAATATAATGAGTTTCCAATTTTATCGGATGTATTCTACTTTTTCAAAGACATAGCAGGTGGGGTAATTTTCACTCTTTACCGAGTGCTGCATTTTATGTCATGATTGCTATGTTAAGATGTGATATGTGTTACTGATATGACATGTTATGTGTCATGTGTGCTTTTAGTTTGATGATAAATATTTTCCTACTAACATCGTATTGGGTGACGACTCGGTGCGCACAGATCAACTAACACAACTTGCTGGCTACGTCGGCTCAGTACTAAAATGTATTTCAAAGTATGCTAACATCGTACTGGGGTGACAGCCTGGTGCGCACAGACCAACTAACACAAGTTATCGGACGACGGTTCGATCTAAAATATTTTCAACGAGTTATCGAACGACAATATGCAAAGTAATTTATAAAATTGGCATATTTTACATCTTATGATTTATTTGGCATACATATTTATTTTTAACTTAGAAATCATTTAAGTTAACCCACTGAGTGTATTTCAGACACTCACCCCTTCTACTCCAAACTCTTTTCAGGTTGAGGCTGCGTCGGCGTACCAGGGACGAATGCGTTGAGTGAAAGCTTTTCGATGAAAATTTATAATGATTGTAATATTTAATCATTTTATTAAAATGTTCATGCCCCCATTGAAGGTTAATATTATATAAGAATTGCGAATAAATCACTCTATTTATTGAAAATTGGGGCGTGACAGATGGTATCAGAGCGGGTCTACGTTTCTGTGGACTCATATTTTTAAAATCAATTATTTACGAATCTATATTTATGTAAATTTCATTTTCAAAATGAAATGATTTTCTAAATAATATTCGTTACGCATCTACCATGTACACGACGTCAGCTTCAAGGCACATAAGTATTTATTTTATTATTTACCCCAATTCTTTAAAAATAAAAAGTTTTTCTGAATTTCGAGGACGAAATTATTTTTAGGGGGATAGATTGTAACACCCCAGTATTTCATAATCTATATTTTTGTAAATTTTACTTTTACATAAAATTATATGAGTTGAGTGGACTAATGCAATGAAGATTGCAGGAGGTGCACTGGAGCTGGATAAAGAAGGGTTCATAAGATTCCTAACTATGAGCCTAGAAGGCTCAGTAAAGTGCACTTGGGAGGAGCTCTTTGACGAATTCAAGAAGAAAGCCGTGGAAGGCGAAGACCTAGGCAATATTGTTGATCGCATGACCAAGATTTTCAAGATCAACTTCATCGGAGTAGGTTACTTCGAAGGAATGGAAGAAGAAAATAAGGAGAAGTATAAGAATGCCCTGTACAACCTGGAATTTCTTGAAATTTGTCATGTGGACGAGTACATCAAACTCTTCACAGAGTATAGATGGAAGTCAAATGTTAAGGAGGAGGAAGTATTCCACATATTCTTTGCCAAGATTCCAAGCTTATAGAGAGAAATGTTAATCAGAGAATATGAACCATGTGAGCTGAATTCAAAAGCAAGAAGAATGTCTTTCCTCAAAGCCAAGATTGCAGAGTGATGTCATCAATCATCACTACACAAAAACTACAAGAGTTTAAGGAGAATCAACAAGGCAATACACTACAAGAAATTTGGTCAATACACACACATAAAATGCCAACATATGAGATGTGTGGCTAAATTGTGACACATAATATTTTATGTGTGGGTAATATGACAACTTAATTGTGACACTTAAAATGTGTCACTGAAAAAAGTGACATTTTAATTTTACGAATTGTTTTAGATATTAAGAATACCCACACATGATCACAGATATTAAAATTTTGTGACTAATAATACATTATTTAGTTACACATAAAATTTATGTGTGGCTAAAAAGAATCTCATGTGACAATATAATACTCTATTTCACGAAAAATAATTAATTAATAGGAAACACAAAAATAACGAATATATTTCTTGAAAAATATTATTAAATTATAATTATATTTAGATAAAATAGCTTATTTTGAAAACATATCCTATCTATACATATATATAATTATAAAAAAATTAAGTGAAATATTTATATAGCCAAATGTCTAAAGCTTTCTTTCACGCGTGCACAATATGTGTTCGAATCTTACAAGGAACAAAAATAGATAAGATAAGATAAGACAAATAAAATATAAAATAACAAGACGATACACTCGCTCACGATATAAATTTCTTGATATATATTCTCACAAATATTTTTCTACACATACATGTGTGGATAAAAGATAAAGATTTACCTACACAATTTATATGAGTAACTAAAAACATTTATCAACACAGTTATAGTGACACATGCTTACACTTATTTTATGTGTGGGTAAAACGCAATGCCCGCACAAAACTAGATTTTACCCACACATATAATGAGTGGGTAAAACCTAAATTTCTTGTAGTGATATCCTTATGTTGCGAGAGTAATGAACTTCCAACCATTATTGGAAAAAGTCCAAGAAATCTGAAAAGGATGAAGAAACATCATCTATACAGTCAAAGAAGCGGAGGATGGAGGTCCAGAAGACCAAAATCCTTTTGTTCTAAACAAAAGGCCCGAAGCTATAAATCAGGGCAAATGTGTGGACCAACAAGATGGAGTTTAAGAAGTCAAGCCTCTTTTTCAGGATCAAACCAGTGGAGTACAGGAAGAACTCACACAAGAAATACATTCCGACAAGCACCCACACGAGCCAATAAAAGATTCAAGGATTGTAACTGCTACATGTGTGGAGCCAGAGGGCATATCTCACCAAATTTCCCAGAAACTAGAAGCGAGGAATGCGACAGTTTGAAACCATTCTAGAAATGGAGGAAGCCGTTTACTTCTAAGATCTGGTACAGGTATATCAGTTTGAAGATATACCTTCGGAGGAGAGCATCTATGAAGAAGAATTCTTCAGCCAAGACGAATCCTCTGAAGATGAGTCGGAGTGAAGAAGAAAACTTCAGACATGAGATGCAAGAGGATATATCTGGATTCTTTTCCGACACATCAATTTCTCATAAGCCTCTTATGAGGATCATAAAGGAGGATCCAAGACTCCATCTATATGATGGATTTACTGTGGGACGAATGGAGTGATTCCGTCTCAGGAAGAGAATCATTACATCATATACAAAGTGACCGAAGGGGAAATTGTCATCCCTATGGAGCTCACGGGAAATATGGTGAAAATGCAGCTAGTTCCTATTTAGGAAGTCAAGAAGGAACTTAGCAAGCTACAAGAAAAAGTGGCCAAGACCATGTCTTGGATTTATATTGGAGCCATTCGGATCCTCATCAAAGCAACATTTAAAGAAGGTATCGATACACCAATCGATATTGCTATCTTTGATAAGAGGATAAAAAATACAAGAGAGACATGCCTGAGAGAAATTTCAGAAAACCTGTACGTGGAAAAGGTGGCATCCTACAATTACCCAAGGATTGCCTACAATCTAGCAGATCGCGATTTCAATAGGGCGCTAACCCTTCATCAAGATTTCAAGAACAAAGATTTGATGAAAGAAGGGAATAAGCATTACTCTATCACATACAATATCTCATATGCTCTGTCCAATACCCATCATTCAGATTTATTCCAAATGAAGGAGTATATTGAGATGTCAGAAGTATTCGAAAGAGTTGCATGCGCAACCAGACCAAAAATAATGGAGTTACCGCCAATTCACGACATGAATTTGCGGATCAAAGATAAGTCAGTCTGGAGCAGACAAGATAGCCTCAGATTCGAACAGAGAAGAATTTCTTTCCAAGAAGACAAGATGATCAGTGAAAAATGGGGAAAGAAACCAATCGTGGAGGTAATCCATGAACCAGAGAAGTTCACAACAAATGGTGAACTAAAATCCCCAGAAGGATGGAGAGGAGTCGAAGTAATATTCGATACCACTAAAAAGAAAAACTCTATTCCTTGTGATGTCTTGTATTATCTTCAACAACCAACCATTGGGAGATACCAATGACAGCTCAAACTTGATGATCTTGAGCTAATAATCGAGGGTATTGCAGGATGATTCTCAAAATAACTAGTGCTGGGATTGGAGTTTCTCGAGGACTACAAACCTTCAGAACGATTACAAGATGGAATGGAGTTCACGGTCAAAGGGAAAAGATACAAAGTTCACTAGAAGAAGCTTTTTTAAGCTCTGATCTACCCATGACCACAAGCCCATTCTCGATATATATCACCGTCGGGATGATATATAAAGAGCATCATGTGGAGTACTTTGCAACATACATTGATTCAGGAGCTGGTATCTGCACAGCAAAGGAAAGAGTCTTTCCTAAAGGCTAAAGCAAAGACTTGCGAACCGTACTAGGAAGAGATTTCTCTCAGAGGGAGCTAATCCTTAAAAGAGGAATCAAGCAAGCGAAAATCATGATCAGAGAAGCGGATCGTACCTCATGGTACAAGGTGAAGACTCCACCGATATATTTTCATGACACATGAGTAGATATTCTGTTAGAAAATAATTTTCTACAGGCATTCAAGTGTTTTACCCAGAAAATGCAACAAGAAGACTTATTTTTACAACCATTTATGAACATAAGATCATCGCACCAAGACTTCGTAATGCATTCCAAAGAAAAATGCCAATCAAATTTCCCAACAAGCGTGGCGATAATGAAGAAAAACTTAGCCATCCAAAGATGAACGATCAAAGAAGATATGGTGAAGCAGTCCTTCAGATGAGAACCGAGACTAGATGAGGATAGAAGATGGAGAAACTAAGAGAAGATATAATCCACCTTCTCAAAGCAAGCTTGGGAAAAAGCTTACAGAAAGACGTCACAATAGAAGAACAAACATCTTTGGAGGACGTCAAAAAGAAGATACAGAGGAACTTCAATGAAGATCCTCTAGCTTAGTGGGACAAAACGAGCTCAATGCCTCACTCAAAGTGAAAGAAGAAAAGGAGCATGAGTTCGTAAGATATAAGCCTATCCTGATGAACCAAGAGGATCGAAAACATATGCAGCAAATATTTAAGGAACATCTGGACCTTAAGTTGATATCACCAGGAGTATCTTCATACAACAGTCCAGGGTTTCTAGTTCGAAATCATGAAGAAGTCAAGCTGGGGAAGCCGAGGCTGTGATCAACTACAAAGGATCAACAACATCTTGGAATTCGATGGATACTACATACTAAGTAGGGAACATTTGATCAACTATATCAAGAATGCCAAGGTATTCTCAAAGTTCGATTGCAAATCTGGGTTCTACCAGATTATTATGGAAGAAGGAAGCAAGAAGTTCACAAACTTCTCCACACCACAAGGCCATTATATCTGGAATGTCATGCCTATGGGCTTAGCGAACGCACCCCAGATATACCAAAGGAAGATGGATAATATTTTCAAAGATTATTTCTTATTTATGTTTGTTTATGTGGATGACATCCTCATTGCTTCAAAAAACATGAAGGAGCATTTAGCGCATCTGTAAGTATTTTCAGAGGTATGTCACATGGAAGGATTAGTGCTTTCTGAAAAGAAGGCAGTAATTGCAGCAAGACAGATCGAGTTTCTTGGAGTAGAGATTGACGAGTCCGGAATTATTCTACAACCACACATTGTAGAAAAGGTTCAAGGATTTCCTGAAGATCTTGATTGGTCGTTAATAGTCCGAGCGACCAAGCAACAAAATATCGAACCCAAGGAAATTTAGGATTCATGGCCTTTAGGTATAGCATCGTGATTAGTTAGGGACGATCGAAAGTGAAGTTTAAAAATAAAAGAAAATAGAATGCATGGAAAAATAAATCTAATTACAATATTTTTAGATTTTCAATGACATGGTAGTATTCATGATGCACTCATATAATCAATCATCCAATATCTTTAATTGTTTTCCATTTTTAAGCAAATCATGGTAAGGGCAATCACGATTTTCACCTATCCCCAATGGCCATGGTGAATAGAATGTAGATTGTTTTCACGACCCCTAAAAAGTTCCTAAGATCGATCCTACTTACAATTCTCTTCAAGGTACTATGTTCGTATGGATGGGGTTCCTTTCACTAGTTTAATCCTCGGATCTAAGTGATCTCCCTAGTGTTCATTTACGTTGTTCTAAACATAAGCACTCCTTGGCTAGACTTCCCTTATATTAAACCTTCATGTAATAAATAGAAGAAACTCACATATGATAATCATGCAAAACAACTAAGGGTAAAGCAACGACAAGATATGCCGATACACAATACACAACCTAATCACTATACACTAATATCAAAGGCATAAATCCCATATTACTACAAGCATGCGAATTTCATAAATGAAATCTAATCAAAGCCGAAAATTCAATCAAGACATTTTCATACTTTAATCAATAATCATGCCTTTAATCAACCACCAAAACATAGAAAATAGAAAGATAATAAGTAGGATTAGATTGCACCTTAATGAAATTTTTACATCCATGAGGATCATCCTTTTCTTGGTGTCCCTACCTTCTTGGAAAACAAATAAAATCCTAATCTAGAAAAATATTTAAAACTACGGATCCTCGCCCCGAAAGGGGAAGAGATCTCAACTATGGAGGTCTTACTTAAGAGCTCTCTCCACTATTGAATTTAATAGATGGAGAAGAATGGTGGGGCGTAGCCTCCAAAAATGGTGGAAATGGAATGGGAGTTTTTTTCCAAATTATGCAAATGAAGGTATATGTATGGAGGCTCAAAGAAATTAGGGCTACATTTGATCATGGGCTTAAGGGAAAATGGGCTTTAATGGAGAAATTGGGCTTAAGTGGAGAAAATGTACTTTTTTGCTCAAAAATCGGTTCCAGGAAATTGGGATAAATAAGATATCCGTACGGTTTGAATGCATAAATCGGTTGTAGCCCAGCGGTTGGAGGCGCACCCAACCAACTCGAGATCGAGTTTGCTTGGGCGCATTATTTTTAATTAAAGCATATAGCAGTTGTGAGCGCGAAGTGGGGGATCCGCGCAGTTGTGAGCGCGAAGTGGGGGATCCGCGCCCTTTTTGGCCTAAAAATTCGATCGAGGAGAGAAAAACTCGATCGAGTTTCTCTTACAGAATCTTCAATCTTTGCTCTGTTTCGTGAAATAGACAACGCTTCAAAGACAACACTTTCAGCCGTTGTCTATTCTGTCATTTCTATACACTTAGTAAAAGTATTGTCGTAGCCTCTTCTAAATCTATTGTCTTTTCAACCGCAACCCTTTTTTCTCATTTTTGTCCTGATTTAATTCCCATTTCTTCCATCGCTCTTTCAAGCTCGAAAACACCCATTTTTCTGCAAAAATAACTAAAAATACTCTCTCCAAGTAATCAAGCAATTAATAGTATTTCCATTAAAATCATGTTTAATTATTGAATTAAATCCAAATAAATTCATGCAATTAAGCAAAAAAATCTAGGTGAATTTTACGCCGATCAGATCTCAGGGGCAAGAAGCAACTCCAGAGCTTCTTTGGAGTTGTCAACTTTGCTGGAATGTTCATAAACTATCTAGCACAATACATGAAGGTGTTCAGTCCTCTGTTGAAAAAGGATGCTGAGTTCAAATGGGAGGAATCACATCGAGAAATGGTTAAACAATTAAAGGAGGTTTGCAAAAAGCTCCCAAAGTTAGCCATTCCAAATGATGAGGACGACCTGGTGCTATATACAGATGCCAGTGACCATTGGTGGGCGGTAGTCCTTACCAAATCTACACCAGAAGGAGAAGTTCTATGCAGATACTGTAGTGGACTCTTTGCAGAGAATGAGGCAAAGAGGTGGCACATCAATGAGAAAGAATTCTTTGCAGTGCGGAAATCATTCAAAAAATGGCCGCTATTTCTTCTTGCGAAGAAATTCATTCTTAAAATCGATAACACGAGTGTCAAAGCCTTTCTAAAAAATAAAATAGAATCAAAATCGGAAAAGGCTAGACTTTTAAGATGGCAAGCTGAATGTCAATATTATGATTTTAATATTGTCATTATTAAATCTGATGATAATATCAACCTTGAGTTGCTCAAAAGGGAATTCGAGAATTGGCACTCAATGCAACGCGTGCTGGAAAATTGCAAGAGAGTGATCTGGCTAAAGTGTCCAATCATATACGAGATTGTAATAAGCAATAATGCGAGTCTCTTTGAGTAATTATGAGAGCCACTCCTCCGGGCTGTTGATAGCAATCAACAAAAGGTGAGTATCCAAGAACGGTGTTCTAAACCTAAAGCAGGGGATTCAAGTACCCTTAGCACGAGTCATGGATTGAAACTTCCAAAAGAAGAACCGGTCCAAGGAAAAATCCAGTCTCTGGAGTCACATCTAGAAGCGTCAAGTCAACCCAGCACCTCAGGGGTTAAAGAAAAAGAGATCAGTCTTAGGACTATGACGGGCACTGCTAAGACTGGTATTAACATAACTGATTTTTCTCATTGGCAGAGATACCAAGCTAGCTGGGAAAAATTAAATACAAGACAAGGAATCCGTCCGGAGAAATTCCAGATAGATGTATCAGGAGAATTTTCCCGAGTTTGGATAAGAGAAAGCTCAAATCCGAACGATGTAAAGCAATGGTATAATTTTAGGGCGTTAGCCTCAATATACACTGTTGCACCAAGCTTCCCGAAACTTTCAAAACTTCCAGACTGGCTAGGAAAGGCAGTGGTGAAGGCATGGTAAAACAACATGACTTTGTCAGAGGAGATTTATTGGAGCTTTACTTCACTAGTGCGGCTCCAGAACCAGTCAGGAAAGGCAATCATGAGGCCTTTTATTTTATCAAGCTAAGAAGACCCGGTTCGAAGCATCAAACAGAATCAAGGAGTCTTCTGGAAAGGAACCAGTCTTAGTTTCTACCTATTCCGAGGATCAAATCTCTACGCGAAGAGCAAGGGGTTTGTATGACTGCATTCAAGCAATGGACCAGATGAAGTTCCCATTCAAGTTCGAACACAAGTCTATGAATGAGTCTTTTCTATTAAACACCTTAGCAGGAAAGAAGACAATATTTACTGAAAAAGCTTTCGAAGAAAAATGAGAGCTTCTTTGGAAAAACAAGATAACAGTGAGTAAACAAACTCATCGAAAATACTGTAACATGGCCCACTTTGGGCAGTAGACGAATAAAATATGCACAAGCTGCTCTACCCAAACAGAACCAGAGTTTGGAAAATGAGTAAGGTTGGGCATAGGGAGAATAAGAATTGCTGAGCCCCCTTCAGCAAAAAAAGAGGAACGAGGGAAAAAGAGGGCAAAACCTCTTCAAAATACTCAAGATCCGGGTGACCCTTCAAACACCAAAGAGGATAAATGACTCTTCAAAAGGGCAAGAATCGGGTGACCTTTCCAAAGGGGCAAAAGGCCATGTGACCCCTACAGGAGCCAAGAAGGATGGGGCCAGATTAAAAGCATCCAAGGCAGAAAAATGGACCAAGCCGGCTGGTAAAGTTGGCATCCAATGCAAAATGACGTAAGCACTTACATAGGCATGATGACGTAAGCAGTGACGTCATAGAGATTAAAGAGGCATTGGAATCTGGATTTCAGGTCCGAGAGCCTCTATAAAAAAAGAGTTTGAGGAAGCAGAAGGCACCATCACCCTCTGTTTTCTCTTTCAATAAACATTGTAGTTTTCTTTCTTTTTTTGTATGAGTGTTTTTGTTCCAACTACCATAGGTAGCTAGAGGAGTCTTCTCCTCTTGTTAAGTAGTATTAGTGTGTAATAATATTTTCATTTCATAAATAAATAATCTTGGGCTACTGCCCGAAGCATGTAATCTTTCATTTTCTTCTACAACCTTATTCTCCATATTTCCCGACAAAAACAGTTGCAATATCCTGTACACCCGGTGTAGGAAACGAACCAAGATTGTGTTGAGGTCCACTAAAGGAACGAGATTAAACCGTCACACTGCGGGACGCGTGGTTGGCTGTGAGGAGTAGCTGTAAAACCTCTCGGAAACCCAGTGGATTGACGGTAAAAATATATTGTTACTGTTTAAATTGGTTAATTACGAGATTAATGATGTTTAATTAATGTACGGAAGCATGTTTGACATAATATGGTCGTAATGGACTATGTCTATTTTGAAAAGTGAAAAGTGATAAAAATTTGGCGAAATAAAGATAAGATATAAGTTGGGCTGAAAATCTTCAATGACCTGTAGAAGGACCGAAAAGTTGAATTTTGCAAAGTTAGTGGACTGATTTCAAAAATGAGAAAATATAACATTCAATGACTTGTTGGTCACCTGCTATAACAGGTCAAAGGATCAAAAAGTTGAGTTTAGTAAAATTAATGGACTGTTTTCAAAATTAAGGAAAATTGTGGACCAATTTCAAAATAAGGGTAAGTTAACAAACGAAAAATTCAATTTTTCCTTAAATTAAAATAAATCAATAACTATCCATGAATCAAAATAAAAAAATTAAAATTAAATAAATAAAAAATAACTATACCCTAAATTATAGCTTATATCCTCTAGATGCACGTACCCGATGCACCACAGAATAACTCGTTATTTATTTATTATTATTTTTATTTTAATCCTCTATCATCTTAAAAAATATTGTAAAACTAGAAAAGGAAAAGGGGTAGCCGATGGATCTCAAATTCCAAAAGCTGAGTGCAATTCAAGTCGTGGGATGACATTGGATGCATACGGCGTCGTCGCGTCGATACTAACTAATTCAATTCAGAAACTTGTGGTGGGTTGCGCTTACCTAACAATTAACTTGAAAGAGGCCCAGTATTGGCCAACTTTGAGTCTTTGACTACAAAACAATGAAGCAAACTATTAAGGCCCAGCTATCCACACACACATACTCCCTCCGTCTCAGTGTAAAAGGATCTTTTGTTTTTTTACACGTAAATTAAGGAGTATTATTATTATTTAATGTGTATTGAGTAGTTGTATTAGTGGGGGTTTGAGCCCCATATTTTAATTGTATTAAAAGGGGATGTGGTCTCATGTATATAAAAAATGAAAGAGGACTATTTGGGTGAGACGATCAAAATGGAAAAAAACTCTATTTGAATTGGATGGAGGGAGTATTATTTTACAACATACACCAATTTTTCAATACACCTATACACATTATGGGTGATTATGGGGTGAACCTGGTGCACCCCCTAGTTTATAGGTTTAAAGTGGGGTAGTGGGTAGTTTTAATTTTTTAAAAATTAATTATTTTATTTTATTTAATGGTAGAGATTAAAAAAAATTTAATCTAACGGTTAAAATCGTTCAGGTACACCCAAGTTGGACTCACAAATTATATATACACCTTCATTATTTTTGCAATTATATCCTTTTAATCTAAATTTACTCATCCACCCACTTAATACTATAAATTATTTAATTTATTCATCCACTCATTTAAATAATACTACAAATTTTTCTTCCGTCCCACAACAAGGAGTGCATTTTTTTTATTTTCGTCCATCCCAATACAAGAGGTGCATTTCCCTTTTTAGTAGATGAGACCCACACAAAATAATTAATATATCTCCATAGGACCCACACATCACACTAATACATCAACCCTTATACATTAAATTATTATTTCTCTCTCCTCAACTACCTATTAAATATTATATCACTTAATCTAAGTTTCAAAAAGAAACACACTTCTTGTGCTGGAACGGAGAGAGTACTTTACTCATACACTCAATCATATACTCCTACACTGATACGCCCACCTCTTGAAGACCAGAAAGAAGAACGAAGGAAGAGAGAAGGAAGAAAGAAAAGAAGAAAAAAAAGAAGAAAGAGAGAAAGGAAGATCTTAGCCACTACTCGAAATTACTTCAATGGTGGATGAATATCCTCATTGATTCAGTCCACTTATGCTTGGCACTCCCCCTATTATGTACTTGATTTTTTTAGGATTTGTTGAATAAACTTCATGATCTTGCATTTGATGATCAATTTTAGGTAGGATTGTATAAAAACTTTATGGGTCATGCCTTAATTGAAGATTTATAGTGATAGGATGACATGTGTGCATCTTAATTTCATTGATAGTTGTTTTTTGGAATCTTCATTTCACGAATTTTCGTTTTAAAATCGACCATGGTTTGCTGATATTACTGGCCCCGTTCGAGCATCAGCGGTTGATTTCTTTTGGCATTCTTGACAACTCATGGTCGATTTTTCCTTAATCGTTCGACAGTCGATGGGACAAAAAATTTTCGACGGATGGTGGTCGAAAATTTCCAAAAAAATCATCAGGTGCTGGGCGACGCACTCAAGAAGTTGTCGACCATGGATGGTCGACCGATGGCTATAACTTTCAAGCACTACCTGTCGAAAGCTAATATAAAAAAATTGGGTTGAATCTTCATCTCTTCTGCTTATTCCGACCAACCAGACAACTTCATCGTTCATATTGCACGTAAGTCACACATGTAAAAGTAGGGATGTGCAAAGTATGGTCAAAATCGAAATAACAGACCAAATCGAATTAAAAATTTGGTACGATTTTTGATTTACGGTTCGGTTAATGGTTTAAAAATTAATTTTTTTGGTGTTAGGTTCAGTTTTCGATTTTTAAAAATTGAAATTTTGGTTAACCGAACCGAAATAATGCCTAATTATAATGTATTTTGTTAAACTTTATGTCTTTAGGAATTATTGTAAACTTGATATGTTTGCAATTTGAATTATTATATTACGATTTCTTATGAATGACATTTAATTACGGGGTTTGCGAATTTAGTAAGTTGTGAATGTTGTGATGTTGCAAGATTTAGGTATGGATGTGAGAAATAATGTGAAAATTGATGTTTTATATTAAATTTTTAATTAAATAAAATAGGGATTATGTTCGGTTAACTGGTTAAACCGACCGAAATATTTCGATTCGATTTAATTCGGTTTTAGCTCAATTTGGTTCGGTTTCGATTTTTGAATTTCGATTAACCGAACCAACCGATGCACACCCCTATGTAAAAGTCACATTTGTGGGTTGCGATTTTAGATTTCTTGAATTCTTGCAGGTATGGGAAGTTTTTAAATCCCATTTATTTGAGAGTTGGATATCGTTTCTGCATATCTTCTGATGCAAAAGTGACCGGAATAATTTTACAGAGTGGGTCTAGTGATTTTACCCTAAATCCCTGTGGAGGCCCTAATGATTTTGGGCCCATATATCACAATTGGGTTGTAAATGGGCCTAGCTTATTATTTTAGTTATTAAGGGTATTTTTCACTTTTTATCATGAAAATTAATGATAGTAGGTTTATATGGTGTAAAATAGTGTGCATTAGTCCCATTTACACTTTACATAGCCCAACTTAAATCAAGAACTCTACCGTTATATAATTCAAATTCATTCTATTATTCACCCTAATTTCCAAATCAATCTCTCTCTCGATCTAGATTGCTCACAGAATTCCCTAAATCTCGAATCATTACCAAGAATCATTCTATTATTCACCCTATCGAATCATTACCAAGAATCAAATCTTGAACTTTTTAGGAAATATGAAGATGCAGAAGACTCAATCTCGATGCGAAAACGTATGTATATGTTTGTTTTTTTGCTTTCTTGATTGAGTTGTGATAAATATCTTCTTTCTTTTTCTTTCTCGGGAATCTTTTGGAATTTGTGAGTTTCAATTGCTAAATGAAACAAGAGTGGTTTGTTTAAAATAAAATTCTTTCTTGAGAATTTTCATTACTTTTCCCCTTGAGATGGAGCTTGACAAGAAGTCTCTGTAAATTGAGTCTAACGGTCGAGTTCTTGATTTATTTTATTAGGGTGATAAATGCCCTTTTCAATTCTTTAGACTCAATTTTTTTATTAAGTTGTGATAAATATCTTCTTCTTTTTTCTCTGGAATCTTTTGGAACATGTGAGTTTCAATTGCTAAACAATTAGATTTATGCCTCTCAAATTGATATGACTTGTTGATTGATCTTTGGTTGTCTGCAGCCGGATCGATTCATACCCAACAGATCGGCAATTGACTGGGCTTATGCTAATTACATGCTTACACGAGCTTATGCAAGAAAAGGTACTGTTTCCTCTTCTCCATCTAGTGAGGCTTATAAGTGAGGCTTATAGGAAGCTTCTTGCGGAGACTTTCAACATGAATAGGACCCGCATTCTGGCTTTCAAGAATAAGCCGCCCACTCCAGTGGAGGCGATTCCGAATGACGACACGGCTGCACACCAAGCTAAACAGGCCAAACCCCGCCGGCACATTTCCCAGGTTGGTGTTGTCTTCGTTTTGTAGGTTTCTTCAGGGAAATAAAAACATCATCATGTTGAGCTTAATTTGGCATTTATATGGAATGTTATTTGAATTCAATGCCTAATTATTGACATGATTGGATGTTGTTTTGACAGACTCCAGAGAGGACATTAGCAGCCCCTGACCTCTTGATGATTACAATTTGAATCTACTTGATTGGGGTAACAGCAACGTGCTCTCCATCGCTCTCGGGAGCACAGTATATTTGTGGGACGCCACAGATGGGAGTACATCAGAGCTTGTTACTATTGATGAAGAAATTGGTCCAGTAACAAGTCTCAAATTTGCACCTGATGGGAGGCGTATTGCTGTTGGTCTGAACAACTCTGAAGTCCAGCTATGGGACTCCACAGCTAATAGACTGGTGAGTTTTGTAAATTGCAATTAGTTTGAGAGATCTATTCAAATTATTATATAAATTTTGTTTACTTATTAGTGCATGCTGAATTTTCTGCAGCTGAGAACATTGAAAGGTGGCCATGTATCACGAGTTGGTGCACTAGACTGGAATAATGACAAACTAACTACAGGAGGAATGGATGGCAAGATAATTAACAATGATGTAAGAGTAAGAAAACACATTGTAGAAAAATGTCGAGGCCATCAGCAAAAAGTGTGGACTTAAATGGTCAGCATCTGGCCAACAGTTAGCCAGTGGTGGAAATGATAACCTCCTCCGTATATGGGACAGATTCATGGCCTCGTCGAACTTTCGTACACAGTGTCTTCACAGGCTCGAGAACCATACATCCACTGTCAAGGCACTGGCGTGGTGCCCTTTCCAGGGTAATTTATTGGCGTCAGGTGGAGGAGAAGGCGATCGGTGCATAAAGTTCTGGAACACACGCACGGGTGCTTGTTTAAACTCGGTGGAAACTGGCTCACCGGTCTGCGCTCTTCTTTGGAACAAAAACGAGCGAGAACTGCTTAGCTCTCATTGTTTTACTCAGAATCAGCTCACTATTTGGAAATACCCTTCAATGTTGAAGGTAGCAGGGATCACTGGCAATACGTCTCGAGTTCATTTTATGGCTCAGAGTCCGGATGGTTGCACAGTTGCATCGGCAGCGGAGGAAGAAATGAAGATTTGGAATGTTTTTGGGACACCTGAAGTTGCTAAGCCTACACCAAAGACAGCTGCAGAGCCATTTGCTCACTTTAATCGTATTAGATAGATCACCTTTGCCCAAGTGATGATGATTGGAGGAAAATTATTTTCAATGCCATTGAGCTTTTCTCTGAACGGATTAAAATATGTTTAGATCATTGGGGTTCAATACCAAATTGTCAGTTTTGGAACAGTCAATGGGCCTCCGTCACTACAGGTTTATTGATTGGGAGGATCATGCCAGATCTATTCAATATTTACTTTATTTTGTTTGAGGTAAGTTTGTGTGTATTTAAGTAGCTTTGAAGTTGATTAAATTTACTATTTATCTTCATGGAATCTACTCTACTGTTTTATGGGATTTGGAAGAAGATTTATTTGCATGGAAAAAAGTCTTGGAATGAGGCTTTTGCAAAACTGTGCTAGTGTAGTCTCCTGAAAAAAACAGGAATGCAACCTATAATATGTTTTAAGCAGGGTTAACAGGTAGCTTTCCAGGCCACACTCCTCTATGTGACTGCAATACATTTCTAAGGAAAATAAAGCACCCCTCCCTTTTTTTTTTCCTACTAGTTTAAATATGGCTGCCTTCTATCTCTGTCTCTGGTATTTTTGGCATTGAACTGAACTAACAATAATTTGCCAGAAGTTGATTTTTGAATAATCATGCCATTTCTAAGAATACAAACACGTGGCTTTTACATTTCATTACCTCCTGTTGTTTATTGAGTAAATTATTTATTTATTTTATTTTTAAATGTACAGGTTCGCGGGAATGGCGGGAGTGGATCATATCCATTGTGTAGATGTTCCTAGAAACACGAGATTTTTGTTTGCAAATCGGTCCGTCACTCCATCCAAAGCCATTTCTAAGTCTATTGTAAGATATACATTTTCTTTCAAGTAATTGATCCACTGTGAGTCACAAGAACATACTGAAATTATGTTTGCTCTTCTACTCAATGCCAATGCAGGTGCACCTATTGAAACCTGGTGGCTCAGCCCAAATCCACTTTGCGAAATTGGCCAACCTCTTGGAGCAGTTTGTTTTCTGGAACTTTTTTTTCACCATTTATTATTATACCGTCTTGGTTTTTAGTTCAATAAAATTATTATTTTGTAATTTTATATATTACCATACCCTTCAAATGGTGGGCGCTGGACTTACTCGTTGGAGCGCTTCTTGTTCCACTTGGTGAATATCTTCATGAAACGATTGCAATATGAACAACTGTAAGGGATTTTAAAAAACAACACAATATAAACTTCTTCATTGATAAAATTTCTGAAAAATACACTGTTTCAGGAACAAAGATTACAGCCAGCAATATGAGTGTTCCTGTTGGAGACTACAGGATTTCTTTTGTGAATAAAATACTGAAGTTAATTGATCGTGGCCAGTATAACAAAAATGACCAGCCCTCTGAAACAGTAGCCACTGCAACTTCTATTTTGGCTTATGTGGAGCCATCTTTGGTTCTACCTTTTCTAGCTTCTCGGTTCCACTTGGCTTTAGAGACTGTAAGTTTCTTATCTGGGAAATGATATGAGGACTTCTACTTTTGTTTACAATTGGACTGTCCAAACAGTTTTTTGTTGAATAAAGGTGTATGTGTTAAAATAGTTCAGAGAAAGTAGATGCTTATTCCTATACATATTTTTTTTTTGGCCAATTTCATTCCCTCTACAAGCAGGTAACTGGGCTATGAATGAAGCTCTAAATTTATTACAGAGTATTTAATTTGGCGTGGAAGATGTTATGGACTCTATACAATACAGGCACTCAAAAATATTTCCAAGTTTGTCACAACCAATATTCTTCCTTGAGCAATAGCAGAGGCCAGGCTGCTTTGTTGTGCTTGTGTTCATTCAAGTCCAGAGGATGCAGTTGTTCAACTTATCAAACCAATTTTGAAGTCAGTTAATTCTTTGAAATCAAGTACAGGCCACTGGTTTTGGAAATAGAGCAACTTCTAATGTGTCATCCTCAAGAAAGGTTCTCCTTGTGTAAATTTCTTTGAAGGTTATGTTTTTTCAGGGTATTTCATCACTTTATAGTTGTCTTTTGTCTAGCTCTTGAAACTGCTATTGAGTATCAGTTGAAAGTTCTCTCAGTGGCAATCAGTTATGGAGGTCCAGCACTTCTACACTACAGAGAGCAAGTCAAAGAAGTTCTTGTTTCTGCCTTTGATTCCACATCTTGGAAGGTTTTTCTTTTTCTTCGTTAAATGATTTCATTAGGAGACTTCCAGATAACTCATGCATATGCGATGCCAACTAATTGTTTGAATATCTGACAGGACGCTGTCAGTAATTTTTGCACACGTGTGTTGTATTCAGTTTGGTACCAGTCTCATATAATACTGGCTCTTCTCTGCTATCTAGAGTTGTTTTTTGATGAGATAGTCCTCTTTTTTATCATTTATATGCTGATGGAATATTTGATTTTATTAGGTATTTGGGAAAATGTCTCGAGAATGTGATACACATGTTAGATTTAAATTTGGGTATGTGTTTGGAGATTTATTCATATTGAGTGGATAATTCATAAGTGAAGACATCTTTCAGAAATGAGATCTTATAAAAATAATATAATATTCATTGGGAAATGTAAATAGGGGGATTAAGTCAAAAACAAACATTGCCTGAGCATCAACTGAAATTTAACAAGTTAATATTGCTTTATATAAATGCTTAGCGCTAGAGTCATAGAATTCAGTAGGAACTAGGAAGGTAAATCATTGCTGTAATTAAGGCTATTTAGTACATCAGTTTGTCTATATGCTTGTGCATTTAGCATTGATGTTTGGGTGTGTGAGTGTACCTCCAGATGCTAGAGTTTGTTGGATCTCCTTGAAAAAGATACTGAATCTCCTAGAAGAACAACGCTTCAATTGTTCTGGATTTTGATATCAGCGAGATTTTTTTTCTTTGTTTTAATTAATTTAAGGAAGAGTAGGTTCTTGTTAAGTGTATATATGGAAACATTACTCAAATTTGATTTACTGAATAAATGAACTTTATAGGATATGCTTTATTAGATGTTATGCAGTTGACTGTATTTAGATATGTGTATTTTTTTAAATCTATGCCAAACCTTAGATGAATATTTAGCTACACAGCTCAAGATTTAAAATGCCGAGACTTCTCATAAAATTAGAGATTTATGGAGCTGGTGACCATGTACTTCGTTCTCTCTTAGGAAGCCTTGTTCACTATTACCCAATTGTCCACTACTAGTATACCTTCTATTTCTTTATCTACCAAATTATGGGCTCACATACTTAATGCAGTATGTGCACATGTAAATGTGTCAACATGAGCTATACACGTGCATCTTTTTCACATGCGGCTAAATATCATGTCGTTTTAGGTGTTACTATGTGTCATACTCTTGCAGCTTCAGTTGAGGAATGAATTGATATGAAAGATTTTTAACTTGATAAGCCAGAGATGGGGCAAAAGTGGCATGTCCCACGGAGGTTGAAATAAATTTCGCAAATGAGCTACTAAGGCTGCACTTTGAATCTGCGCTAGATGACCTTCTTACTATATGCCAGTCCAAAATCCACTCTGATCTATTTTAAAATGAATGGTGCTTGTCTTTGACTATTTTTAAATGAATGGCGATATATGTTAATTTCTTATTGGGATAACATTCATTTTATTTTGGAGATGTGTACATTGATATATATAGAAATGTATATCTTAGATTTTTTATGCTGGTTTTACTTGATCATTTTTTAATAAATTTTGAAAAAACAATAATGTTCACACAACTAAAGCAGACATGGGATTTCTTTGTTCTTGATTATTGAGCGTGTATTGACCAACTTATTTCAACTCTCAATGCCTAGGAGACGAGAAAGGTCACTTAAAAGTGACTCTGCTGCTTGTTGACTCTTCATTACAAGGTGTTTTTTCTTGTTTACCTGATTTTAGGCCGTCCTCTGAGAATGGGATGGTTAAAGAAGCAGACAGTTCTCCTTTTCTGATTGCTGGGGCAACAGGTTCATGTGTTGGTAGTTCAGAATTACGACAAAAAGCTGTTAACATAATCCATGAAACTTTCACCTAAATCTGTTTTGCTTCAATGCTGCCTCTTTACACACTCTGTTCACATCGTGTGATATTTATTTTATGATATTGCATATATTTGTTGAAGGAGAAGTCTGATGATAGCATCTTACTGTTATTTCTCATTTGCATAATGGATACATTGGGAAGTTATGGTGAGTAACTCTCTGGGATGATCTCTTTTGTTTTCTACCAGATATTGTAATCATTGTTTGTCATGATATCCTCCAGGGAGTTCGGAATATGAGGAGTGGTCCAATCAAAGGCAGGCATGGAAGCTGGATCTACTGCTATTGTAGAGCCTCCAGTTAATTTCATTGTGCCATCTCATTCAAAAGGAAAAAGAAGGTGGGTTACACTGCTATGATTTCTGTTTTTTTATTTTTTTATTTTTTAAATTTTTATGCATTGCTTTGAGGATGCTGAAGGTCTAATGTTATAGGCCAAGGTGGGGACTGATAGACAAAGCGTATATGCATATTAACTGGAGATCATCACAATCGTCTTATCATTTGTTCCGTACAAGTGGGAACATGCCTTCCACCTGACCACGTGATTTTTTTAATGGACGATCTACTTAATCTCTCATTGCGTATTTATGAAACTGTTCGAAGGTGAGTTAAGAAATTCTTTTCATCCCTTTTGTTTTGTACAACCTTGCTGTGGCGTAGAACCTAATTCTTTTTTGGTCAAGTTGGAAAGAGGGTGGTAGGCTTGATTAGTTCCTTGTCTAGTCGGTGCAATTAGAATGTACGTAGGCTTGATTAATCCCTTTCTACTTTCTAGGATGTCAAAATCTCTTTTCTTGATTATTTCGTTATTACGCAAAGTTATTTGCCATTAAAAATGTCCTGTTAAATGTCTTTATGGGCTGGTTATATTATGTACTGCACAAATTTGCTATTTTAGCATAGTCCTAACTGTCATTTTGCTGTTAAGAATTAGTATTTGCAGGATTGTTTTATTCTTTTGTGTGAAATTATGTGCCTATTTCATATTTCTTTTGTCTATTTATTACACCAGAATTTTCCATGTCTAGCAAATTGTGATGTATGTGAACATATCTATGTAAATCTATATAAGTGTGTGCATGCACGTATGTGTGAATACGCATGGCATGATTGTATGTATACATTTTTCCCTAGACTTGCAGCAAAATCCATCCTGAAGATGATGAAGAGATGGCCATCAACAATTTCAAAATGTGTGCTAAGTTTTGCGGAAAATCTTCGAAAGTCAAGCTTGCCTGAAAATGCAGTCATAGGTTTCTTGCTCTGTCCTTTCATCCCAAACCATTCTCAAGCGCTTAACAACGGTATCATTTTCAGGAGATTGCTTAAATTTTATATTCTGAAGTGAGTGTTGAGTTCCTCTTACACATCCTCTCTACCATAAGAGTTAGTCTCCTGTGAACCGACTTTACAGCGTAAACTCCGTGGTCTCCCTAATGTAAACCCTAGCAATACTTAGGGAATAATAGAATTGAAAGGGGGGCCACAGAGTTTACACCGTGAACTCGGTTTACACAAGTGTTTGTCCTACCATAAATGCAGGACAGGAAGGCTCTTTCTTTGTTCCTTCTTGGAATCTTAAGCAGGTAATCTTTGTTTTTAAATTTGTTACATATGCAGGCTTTTTTTGGACATGTTTTCTAGTGAATCATCACTGTGGTTTAATTATCCCCTTTATTTTTTATTTTTTTTGATGCACCCCAAGGCCCAAGATATGAATATGTACAATTCTTTCCACTTTAAAATCTAATCAAAAGAGGAGTACTATATATTTTTTCAAACTTTTAACGCATATAGTAGTAGTTTTAGAGGTGCACATAATTATGATTTGAGAAAGTTGATTGTTATATAGGTAAAATATATTAATTTGTAATTAAAGTATTCCTATATTTTTTTAAAATGTGGTGAATGATGCATTAAAATATAATTTTATGCTATCATAATATGATTCATTACAAATAAAAGCGGGCTAGCAATAGTCAATTTATTCTAAAATATACTCCTAAATATTACAACTATCTCTGTGAGATAAATAATAAGTAATAACATTTTAATAAAAAATAATAATGGATTTAGAAAAAATGGTAATGGTGCAATTCTAATAAAAAGTAATAATTAATTATAAATAAATAAAACGGTCGAGAGTCGAGACGGTTTGATTGCTATATTTAAAAATGTCTCTTTAGTCTTAAATCATGTCCTTAAATTTGATCAGTTTTGATTTTCTTTATGTTATTTTGATGTTCCATATATTATGCTAAGATGATATGCAGAAGAAAAATTAATATTATAGCTAAAAGAGAAAATATAAGCCATAAACCTTAAAAGCAATGATTTGACATTCTTACTTTCTTAGTAGCATTGGAAATATTACAGGAAAATAACGTAAATATTAAACAAAAATGACGCAAGAAATTCGATCCATCTTTTCTATAGATAGTAAATCGTATGTACAAAGGCAGGAATTTTACACAGATTTTATGCTCATCCCATAAAAAAAATGCATTTACATAGCTATCTCATTTTTCAAGATGAACAATTATGACAAGATTAACAAAGCTTTAAAAAATAAAAATTAAAAAAAAAAAAGAAAAAAGAACGAAACATTTAGACAAGCCACCCCACATATTGGACAAGAAAATTATACAACTCAACAAACTAAAGAAAAAATAAAAGAAAAAAAACCTCTGTACTAATGACAGAACTCTTGAACCTACATGCTCCGATCATATACAGCAGTGAATGACATGGTGGCGTGGGAAGAAGGTGCGGCAGTCCACATCGAATTGTCGTTCGTTTCGGAGCCCGATGAGTTAGAAATGGAAGACGTATGCATTTTCTCGGCCTTTGGTTTGGGATCGGTCTTGATCTTCAAGTCCATGAAGTCAGAGATCAAGCCCGGTTTTGTTATGGTATTCTCGTCAAAATCTTTCTCGCCTTTCAGCATCTTTACGACAGCTGACATGGTCGGACGAAGCTTTGGTGAATCCTGAGTGCACAGTAGACCAATCTTTAAGAATCTACAAGCTTGTTCAGGATCAAAATCTCCGTTCAGCTCTGTGTCTACCAACGCCACTAGTGCGTTTTTTTCATAAAGCTGCCATGTCTGCACAAACAAAAGACTGACTGTAATAAGTATCTCCGTTCATCTTGTTCCCTATTCTAATACAAACGCTAAACGAAAGGACATATTTGCCTTCAAATTCAATACTCTACGCATAAACCTCGCCTTTTATCACTTAGAACTACAAGGACATTTGCCCTGGTGAGAGAGGTAATATGAAACACATCAACCAAGCATGTTTCGCCTATTTAAATTTCAATATTATGACCGAAGAATTTTATACATCAAACACAAACAACATATAGTAGTGCTAGCGCGCACAACTTTCTAATCGTAAAGTATATCCTAGAGCCTAATAGGTGTTACTTCTTTATCTTCTGAGGGTTAATAAAAAGCAGTTCTTGGTCCTATTTACTTCCGCTACGTTTAAGCAACAAAGCATGTGTTCCCATTATAATTCAAGGAAAGCATTTAAGGGAGATGAGTGAAAGCCAAAGTTGACGAATGCAATCTAACTACATGCGTACCCTTTCAAGAATGTATTGTTCCTCCAAAGGTAATCGTGTATTGGTATTGCATCTCCCACTGACTATTTCGATAAGAAGAACCCCAAAACTGTATATATCTGCCCGTCGTGTCAGCTGGCCTCTTATTGCATATTCTGGGGCCAAATAACCTCTGCAACAACATTCATATATTCAGCTAATATATACTCGAAATAAGCTAAAGGTGAGGACACATATGATCATAAGTGTTTATCAGCTTCATTGAGTTGTTACAACTATCCTAGTACAGCTTAAACTAAATCAAAATTTCAGAAGATAGAGTAGATGTAAAATATTGAGAACCATTTTTTAATCAAACAAGAATACAATTACAATCTCTTCAAGCAACAAAAGATTGGATGAGAAGAGAGGATTTATTGTCAAACACACTTCCAAGAGAAGTGTCCAGTTTAACTTGGGATACTTAAAAAATTACCCTGAAAGTTTAGCTTAACTACAGTAAGAGAGAATGATGAAGCTCCGGTTTTTTATAAATTGCACCCACACAGCCCACAGGGTGTATGTGTTTCAACTTTCAAAAAAGCTTTTTGTTAGAAAGTAAATTGGGTAATTTCGTAAGTATCCGCTTAACATGAGAATGAAGTTCACAGTGGTAGGGTGCTTGCTGTTTGAAGTTCCATCACATTTTATAACTTACATAGTTCCCGCGACACGTGTACTAACATGAGTCATGTTAGGAGGGATGAGCTTGGCAAGACCAAAATCTGAAATTTTCGGGGTTAAATCTTTGTCTAGAAGAATATTGCTTGCTTTTATGTCTCGATGGACAATGTGTGGTCTCACTTCCTCATGAAGATAGGCAAGCCCCCGTGCAACTCCTATGCAAATTTTAACTCTCGTTTTCCAGCTGAATCTGATATTACTGTGACCTGAACCTGGAGAAGGATAAAGGTCATCAGATCAACCTAATTAATAACCCCTAATGGAAGTACCCAAATTCTGAATCGAAACAGTCTTATTAATGTCGTTTTAGAGATGCATCAAACTAAGTTCATCTTATGTTCTGTGGAAATAAGCTTTCAAAATGAAATATAGCTCGTTATTAAGCTTTTAATTCGCGGTTATTCAAAGAACAAGGAGCAGTGACAATATTATGCTTAACTTATACGATCTCAGTAACAGAATACATATTTTATTTAAGCCAATAGTTACAATGATTTAACAGAGAACGAGATAAAATGGGAAGGAGGCATACCAAGAAGAGTCTGTGCTAGACTGTTATTCTCTAAGTAGTTGTAAACGAGAATTCTTTGATTTTGTTCCACACAGCAACCATAGAGCTTCACTAAATTTTCATGCTCTATTTCTGAAATCACTTGAATCTCTGTCAAGAACTCTCTCACTCCCTGTCTTGACTCAGCGCTGAGAACCTTAATCGCAGCCATCTCCCCATTTCTAAGTTTCCCCTATAAACAATTATTAAACATGAGAGAGGTTTGGTTAGAAATAAGTAAAACTAATTTATATTCCTTTGAAAGTGACGAAAACATTTACCTTATAGACAGAACCAAATCCTCCCTCCCCAATTTTATTTGCTGGACTAAATTCATCGGTTGCAGCTCTCAGGGACTTGTACGAGTACATAGTAACATTATGCCATCCCGCGAGCTCTGTACACAATTTAACTTCATTAAACCCAACCAAGGGAAATACAAGCCATAAGAAGTATACTAACAAGCCATGGTAGCTAATTAAATGAACGTGCGTTGCAAGAAGAAACTACAAGTCTACAATCTAATTTAGAAGACGAACAAACAGATGATTCAAGGCTTACCATCACCAAACTCAGGATGTCTATTTTCTGAATGTCTTCTACCACATAAGAACGATAAGCAGGTCATAACTCTTGATTAACCAGTGACTTCAGCCTAATGTAGCCAAAGAAGGATTTCTTGAGAAAGAATAGAATGTGCACGCTGCCATAAACGAGACATATATCAGAATTATAAGGCAAAGAATGTTCAATGTTAGAATGTCCAGATAAGAAATTGCTAGATAACATGACATAATCATCGTTCATAGTGGAGCAACTAATATGGCGCGAGATATCTGTAAACAATTCGTATGCAATAGACCCTATAGTTAGTTGCCAGGCAACCAAAAAAATCTATTTTGATCAAATGAATTTCCACAACAGCTTTCAGAATCATAATTTTATATGTAAGGACAGGTAATTGATGTAATAAATTTATATATCACATTGCTTGTGATCAGTTAGCCAGCAAAACTGCTTCCTCAACTTAAATTCAATCCATGTAGTCACAATCCAAATTTAACTCCTATAAAAGTTTATCACGAAAGTATTAGCTCAATCATTACTTGTTGGAAAGAGTTATACCAAGTGCAGAGAAAATATAACAGATGGAGTGATAACACAGATTATCAGAATTGAATCCAACAATTGGAGAAACTTTCTTAGTTTATCAGATGCTATGTGGCACATGAAAGGCAAGGAGATCAAGTTATTCAGCAAGTAAATCAAAACCATAAATAAAACCCAAATCATCAAAGGGGAAAAGAAGAGTGGATGATATTAAAATCAAATTAAAATCTTCAACCATCAAAGGAAAATACTAAAACCCACTTTCAATATCTAACAACTGAAACAAAATCTTAAAGAAGATAGTAATATAAGAAGAAATGAGAAAAACCCAGGTGAGAGAAAGCACCTAAAATCCTCAGACAGCAAAATCTTGAGAGAGAAAACAGCTAGAAAAATGTTGTTCAGATCAGGGGAAATCTAACAATCTGAGAATTGAGAGAAAATCCGTCCAAATAGCCACAGCAAAGGCACGCAACAACTCGAAACTTTCACATTCGCAGATGATGTGGTCAAGGTTAACACTAGACATAATTTTCAAGAAAATAAAGATGATTAATTCATAGTATTAATATTGAGGAAAAAGGGAGAGATTAGAAATTCAAATAATGACTAGTATGATTTGTGGGAATGTAAAACGAGCAGTTGACAATTCTTGGAAGCAGACCATGAAAGTCAACGATGGCGAGCGATCAACTTTCCATCTCGGGGGGTTTGATGCCCACTCGCGTATTCCCACCTGTGCCGTGTGTTAACAAAGATTGTTTTATGTTTACATTAATTTAGTGTTCTAGGGTTCTTGGTTTTGTGGCCCATCCAATTTTAAAAACGCCACATTCTAAATTAATTATCAAAAGCAGAGCAACTTGAGTAGGGATGGGATCACAATTTATGGAGAAACAAATGATAATATCAGTATTTTACACTCGCTACTTCCCCTCCCTTTCTCCCCACTTGATACTTGATACTACCTTTTCTTTTCTTCTTAAAATTTTTGATTCTCACATTTTTGTAGATGTTCATGACGGTTCGGAACAATCCGCCGTTTAGGTTCCCGAAAATGGAGAACCGAACCGAACCAAACCGGGATAGGATAAATTGGAATGTTTTTTTAATATTTAAATTTGAGTTTTAGAAACTCAAAACAAAATAGCTAAATTATTAACTTTTAAGATACTAATATCAAATCATTCAAATTACTACACTATTTTGATTACGAAAGAGTATGGGCACACGAAGATTTTTAAATATTTTGTGTGGGTTCAATTTAAAATTAAAAAAAAAACATTATTTATGAGATGTCTATTTTCCTAAAAATGTAACAATATTCATGGAATTGAAAGAAATAAAATCTAATTTATAATTTCGAAAACAAATATTCTCTCCATCCACAAAATTTTTCACACCTTACGCATTTATTTGTCTCACAAAACACTTCACCTTTAAAATAATAATAATAATAATAATCTCAAAAGTTACTATATTTCACTCATTTTCTCACATTCATAAGTCATAATATTGCCTTACACTTTATTTATTACCTAAAAAATGCTAAAATACTTTTAAAAATTAATAAAATTAATTTTAAAGTGTTTTTTCTTAAACAATTTGGTAGTGTGGAATAAATTCAGCTTATTCTCGTAATTCTCACTCTCAAGTCTCAAGAATCAAAATATCAAAGATTGTTTCTTTAATTACATTTGACGTTTTAGATTAACCTTATTTTTAAAAAATTGCCATTTTAAAAGTGTTTAGATTATTGGATAAACTATTCTAAAAACAAGCCTAAACATGTAAATATATTTATATTTTTAATTTAGTATAAATGGTTTTATTTGGACATGAATATATATATATCTATACTTGCTTTTTCAAATTGAAAAGATTTAGGAGATGCTCCCCTCTTGTATCAGTTGCATATTAGTCAGCCAATTGAAATTAATGTCACACAAACAACTAAATTTATTTGATTATTAATTAGGTATTTATTTACTAGTGTTGTTGACTGAATGTGTGGAGCAGTTATTTTTTGTAGATGAACTTCCAAATCAGCTCACCATCCACACCATTTTTTTTCTCCACCATGACACAAGTATGATATGGTACCTTATGAGAATAACATCACAATTTATTTCTAGATATAGTTGTAGAGCCGAGCCCCCAGCAGAAGATCAAAGGCGAGTAGCGTAGACACTTGACCGATAGGTTGCGGAGCGTGAAGCCAAAGACATTACAAGTACTCAAATGAGAAGCAGAAGTAGGAGCGATAGCCACATACTATGATTATGAATAAAAGGCCTTGGCCTGGGGTTGGTTGGCTCTGACCAAACATGCTATTCCTCAACTCAACCAAGCCCTCTTGGCACCTGGTGGGAACTACTACATGAGCCAAGACCTTTTCGAAACGAGAAAAAGGAAAGCTACAACTATTACTCTTATCCTTGAAGTCACTTCGTGAGCGACTAACTCACCGTATTCCATTTAACCCCTCGCCTGAGGGCTCGGACGGAAGGACAAGACAAACGGGGAAGACAACTAACAACTCTCGGGCTAGAAGCTAATGCCGTGAGTGGCAAAACAAGGAGAGCACAAACTCTTTACGGAGTATAGATGGAAAGCAGGGACATTCCTAGTTGCCTTATTGTTGGGTCTTCTCCAATCCAGTTGCAATCTTTTCTAGGGCAATCAAAGTTAGAATAGTTCCAGCTGGGGCAGGCAAGGAATATTCCAATGAATAGTGCAAGCTAATCCCACCTACACGAGACTGGCGGTGTCCTTTGCTTCCGAACCCCCCGCCACTGCTACGAGGCCAATCGGTTAACAGCCGACCGCTCTACCACTGAGCTACTGCTTTCTCCGAGTCGTGTAGGGCCTGTTCAAGTTCCGCAGGAGTCGTTTCGGTTGGAACTTACTTGTGATGGTTCCCAAGGATTCAATATGACCACTTAGGTCTACGTTGCCACGATATTGTTCTATGGAAGCGGGCGGGCTGTTTTGTTTAGAAGCTCGGCCCGGTTTTTTTGGTGTCGTAGGGGAGGGATTTAAGTAGATCCCCAGAGGCGAAACTCATCCAAAAACATGGGGTGAACCTCTCATTCGAATTCAGTGCTCTCCGAACCGTGCGGGAAGGTTTCCCTTCACACGGCTCACCAACTTGATCTTCCGCGGGAACCGTATGTCCGAACAGGCCTGGGGAAAAGAGTGATCCTAGTTTTTAAGCTTACCTTATTATTATGAATAGGAGAAAGGGCTTTTTTTCTTTTTATAGATGTTGAGGGAATTTCTCATCTTAGTAGGAGCTTTACATCATTTCGGGCCAGCCGAGAACGATGCCCTTTCTTATGCCTAAAAGCCTCTGAGCCTGCGCTCAATGGTTTAAGAATCTAGGAAAGCACTTACTCTAAACCTTCCTTTGGTCTTAGGAGATGAATTAGCTCAGTAGCTTCCTCATGAGCAGGTTGAAGAGAGCTCTAAGAGGCCTTGCACTAGCACAAGCAAAAATGGTTGAAAAGTCTACTGTTTGAAAGAGAGTAAAACGGACTGGAAGCTTCACTCACCGGGAACCCACCGAGGAGCAAGGCCTCGCGGGAAGTACAAAAGGAAAATAGAATGTCCGAACATTTCAATCTTATTCTCCTTCTTTTATTGAACTTTTCTTCTCTTACGTCATTTCCGAATGCCCACTTTCGCGCCGTAACTAAGCCCAAAGAAAACAAAGGCGCGAAACGAAGGGATTGGATTTCACCTATGATCTATCAGTGGGCAACCATAGTGGACCTTTTTCGTGGTGTTGTTGACGTTGTTGAAAGCGAGTTGTAAGCCTCGCTTTTCGGAGCTGCGATGGAGCTTCTAAAACCGCTTTCCTTGGGAGAGCTTAGACGTCAGCGGGGAAGAACTCCGAAAGAATTTCATCGGCTCCTCCTCCCTCTTCAATCGGGTAATTACGGCCTGAAGGATCGAAAAAATGTGGCCTAGGATTTCTATATCGACTTTCATTCACTCCCCACTTTCAAGTCATTGTTAGGTTTCCTTTCATCCGGCTCAAGTAGGTATACCAATTAAAGAAAGGAGTACCGTCTGGCGAAAACGCCGCAGGCGCGAAGCGTGGTAGGCCTGCGCCGTGGTTGAGCTCTATATATTGGAATAACTCACCCAACTAGAACTTACTCCCTCCGTCACTTTTAGAGGGTATTTTGTTTTTTCACAAAATATAAAATATTATTTAATGTGTAGTAATTAATTATATTAGTAGATATATGAGTATCGTATTTTAATTGTATTAGTGGGTATGTGTGGGTTCCATGATTATATAAAAAGAAATAAGACTCTTTCGGGGACTCTCAAAATTAAAAAAAGAAAACTCTTTATGGGGACAGAGGAAGTATTTGGATTACAAAAAATAATACTTCCTTCATCCCACTTATTTTTACCTACTTTATATTTTGAGTCGTCCCATGTATTTTTACCTGTTTAATTTATGGTAAAAATATACTCCCTCCGTCCACTCTCAAGGGTATCATTTTCCATTTTGGGCGTTCGCCCTCAAGGGTCTCATTTCTTTTTTTATCCACATACACCCACTAATACAACTAAAAAATGAGACACACACCTCCACTAATACAACTACCCACTACACATTAAATAACAATAGGAGTACTTCTTAATCTCCGTGCCCAAAAGCAAATGACACCCTTGAATTCGGACGGAGGGAGTATTACACATCTTACTTTTTGTGTTAAATAAATTTAAAGTGTTATTGTAAGACGTTATTTAATGTTAATTATATTGTAGATTTTGCCTACTAAAAAATATTTCAGTAAAATTAAGGATAAACTCGATTCGCACAAGTGTTTGATAAAATATAAACAAATGGAGCAAAAAATTACCAATAGTGTAGAAATAAATGGGGCAATATTGTGTAAGACTTTCTTACAGGAAATAATTTTATGCTTTTGTAATTAATTATTACTTTTATTAAAAATATTAACTTTTTTTTAGTATGTTACTCCCTCCTTCCATCTCAAAGAGAAGTTCTCAGTTACTATAGATACAATGTTTAAGAAAAAATTGATTTTTTTCTTTACTTTTAAAGGTAGTTTGATATTTTTAGGTAATAAATAAATTATAAAATAAGTTATGTGAGTTGTAAATGAGTGACAATTTTGAAATTTAAGTGTGTTGTGAGGTTATTGATTTGTGTGTATTTTCTTATTTGAAGGTGTGAACTTATTTATGAGACGAACAAAAATAGAAAGTGTGAAGAAATGGAGGGAGTATTACTTTTCATTTATTTATACTTTTTATCATTTTAGTATTACTTTTTTATTCTGTTATCACTTTTTATAAGTATTATGAATATTAATTCTTGTCTTGCACAAGTCTTTACTAAATTAATTTTATTACACAGTATCATACTTCTGGTAACAAATAAATTTTCACCAGATTATAAAAGGCACATGAGCTAGTCACAAAGATATTATAAAAGGCACATGAGCTAGTCACAAAGATGAGATTTGATGAACGAATATATAAATGAAAATAAATTAATTTAATAACTAGTGGGTAATTTTGGGATATAGTTTAGAATTTTTTAGTTATGCTTATGGTATAATTATTTTAAATTTAATTTTATGATGGAGATTCAATTTACTTTAAATTTCACTGAAATTTTTTTGGTGCATAGTGGGTGAAAACATGCAAATTAATGGAATATCATAAAATTTAGATTGCATTTTTTAAGGTGCAGGCAATGGTAGGAGGATGTGGATGAGAAGAGAAGGGATTAAAAATAGCGATAATGTTCCAACACCATATCCACAACTAAACCACAGCAGCAGCGCCACGTGGCAAGATATTTACGATTGTGGGCTTCATAATGCTCTGCTACACACTGTGTGAGTGAGGTGTCTGTGATCAACCGAGAGAGAATGGCCACCGCAGTGATGGGTTCAGTGAGCTTAAAGCCATCGTTGTCATTGGGCGGCGCCAGGGGGCTGCCGTCGCTCGGCAGAACCACCACCACCACCACTTTCAGAGTCGTCGCCAGCGGCGGCAAGAAGATCAAGACCGACAAGCCTTATGGTATGGTAGACTATTAATCATCCATTTATGTCTTGATTGATTGATGTAATGAAACTAAAATTAATGGTTGTTGAGTAGGAGTTAATGGTGGGATGGACTTGAGAGGTGGTCTGGACGCCTCAGGCAGGAAAGGAAAGGTACCTAATTCGTTTAATTCTATTGATTGGATTTACACCGTAAACCTAAACAATACCTAATTGTGCAAGTGCAGGGGAAGGGTGTATACCAATTCGTGGACAAATACGGTGCTAACGTGGACGGATACAGTCCTATCTACGACGAGAAGGATTGGTCTCCCAGCGGCGACGTCTACGTGGGAGGAAACACAGGGTTAGCCATATGGGCAATCACACTTGCTGGTCTGCTTGGTGCTGGAGCTCTTCTTGTCTACAACACCAGTGCTTTGGCTCAGTAGCCTACCCTCTATTACTACCTTTGTATTCTACGGACACACCTGTCTTAATACAAACCCCATCTTTGCTTTATTTCATTACGTACTATATATAATCATCTGTAATTAAACTAGTTTCATCCTACTCTTCTCCCTCATCTCCATATTGCAATAACTCTGCTTCTTGAACATAATTCCTGTGTGTGAGTTTTTTTTTTTTTCTTCTTTTTTTAGAGATACTCTTTGATCAACTCATCTAACCCCAACCTGCTTTATACATAAACACGCATCAAAATTAAAACCTACCTTTTCGGATTTCATTATTACTCAATGCATGCATGTGCTAATGTCATTTGCGCCGATCAGCAAGGGGAAGTAGGCATACTTGGACTAGGATGGACTGCGTTGTGAGAGTGTTGATGTCGCCCAGGTGCAGAACATATATGAAAACAATTGACATTTTTTATTTTCTTTTTTTCCTGTGGGTTTTGGGGAGTTCTTTTACAACACCTGTCTTTGACGATTCAATTTCAAAGGGACATCTCTGAGACCCATTCCTTTACAAAACTATAGCCTGCTCCTCTCACTGCATTTCTTCCAACAAACCTTCCTCTTCGGGTTGTGGAATTGTCGACTTTACAAAAGAGCATTCCTGTCCCGCCAGGGCACCTCGAACCTTCTGCAGACATAACATATCAATGTATTCTTTTTACAAGAGCCAATAACAACCTATAATGTGCTTCTTCCTATGCTTTATCAAATCAAAATCATCTATTCAATTCATTTTATAAGGTTTTAAAACTAAACATCAAGAAACATGTTCATATAGCAGCAGAGAGCTTTATTAATTAAAAAATAATTAAATAAATTCTGAGAGATACAAGAGGGTAAGTGTAGTATGGTAGTACCTTCTCTATTTCTTCAGATAGAAGAGGATTCTCATTCAAGAACTGCAATGCTCTCTCCCTCCCTTGTCCTAGCCTGCATTTTAAGAAAGGTAAACTAAGGGTTCCACACTGTAAAGAAAGGGTCAGTAGAAAAGATTGTTCATACTCCCAAATACATTTCCATCATCCATATTTTAGAAAGTCCACTTCCTAGCTTGTATATATATATATTATAGTACATGTTTTGAGAACCAGTGAAAAATCGAACAACTTAATGCTGTTCTATATGGGAAAATAAATAATTACACACGCACACACAACAGTGGGTATCTTATGGAGCTAGATAGCTTACATGAATGTATAATATCAGTCTGATTGATTTTATAATTCTAAATCAATGAATTAACTCCTGTCCATGCATATTGTTTGGTTCCCTGACAAACCCACCATCGGGTTATATAAATATACGTATATATAGAGCAGTGCCAGTTTGAAACATTTCAAGTTTTTTAAACTAAAATATATAAAAGCCCACCTGTGATCTCCATAGCTATACCATGACCCCTTCTTCAAGACAACATCAACCATTTCAGCGCAATCTAATACACAACCCTAAAATGGAAGTCCAAGTGACTATACGAATTTTGGGAGCAATAAAATAGAAATAACAATACAAGACGCAATAAGCACAGATACACAAACCAGTTTGCTGACTCCTTCTCCAAATATAATTTCGAACTCAGCTTGTTTGTAAGGCCTAGACACCTGTAATAGAACTAATTAGGATAACTATACCCATGGAAAACATGCAGAGAAAAACTTTTAAGAACTTGTACCCTCATGATGGCACTTTTCCTCACATCACTTACCTTACTCTTTTGAACTCTAACACGTACTTTAAGACCAACATCCTCATCACCTTTAGCCTTACATAACAACACATTTAGATGCCAGGTCAATAGATTAAGTAATACACCAAAATCTGGGAGATTTTAGGCTTACTGATTTTATCTTCCCAATAGGTCGTATCTCAAGTCGGACAGAAGAAAAGAACTTTAAAGCAATCCCACCACTTGTGACTTCGGGATTTCCATAATATACTCCTATCTGGCTCACATAAAAATAATATCAAGGGGGTTTCAGATAGAAACAAGCAATTCGAAAAGAAAAGGCACAACTAAATTTAACAATATAAGAACTGAATGAATGTACCATTATCATTAATCATGCAATTTGACTTCTCTGAAAAGAGGATGAGCTAGTTATAAAATAGTTGCAATATCAAGTACCTTGTATCTTATTTGATTCAAAAATATAAGTGTACATCCAGCTTTGGAAGCATTTCCAGACATTTTCCGCAAAGCTTGGCTCATAAGACGGGCTTGCAAACCCATTTGCTGCATCCCAATCTCACCCTACACATAGGAAGTATTTACACTTTAAAAAGATAGTCATTAGTTTTAAAAAACAGTGTAACATACGTTATGTAAATTACTTCAATTTCGGCCCGTGGAGTAAGGGCAGAGACTGAATCAATGCAAATGAGATCAACAGCACCGGATCTACAGATGCGATCAGCAACTGATGCATCAACCCCCCAAAAAAAAAACTCAGTAATATAGCATTGGAGGTCAACATCTACTAAATTCAACTAAACTAGAATGTTAACAAAAAAATTACTCTCTAGAGCCATCTCTCCATTATCGGGCTGGCATACAATCAAATTTTCTACATCAACCCCTAGAGCTTTTGAGTATGCTGGATCAAAAGCATGCTCAGCATCAACAAGCATAGCATTTCCACCAAGCCTCTGTTCATCAATGTTAAACAAGTGTCAATTAGTTAAAAAATGGAACATGGACACATATCAGTACAAAAAGAACTCTGGCAACTAATTTAAAAGCATGGACTTGTCAATTGGTTGATCAAGTGATAATAAAACAGAAGAAAACGTTATCACATACTAAACCTGCACTTCTGCAATCGCATGGAGTGCTATAGTGGTCTTTCCACTACTTTCAGGCCCATATATCTGACAAGGACAAACACAAAATTATCAAGGTCTTCATGCAGTAGCTGCATACTGAGGATGCTCAATGTCAAAGTAGCAAAACAGTTAGGCAACTGTCATTATGAAGTTTGTTTAATAGTCTGCTGCACAAATAGCTAGATTTAACCATTATACATCAATCAATTAGGCAATTCCTCTACTGTATAGTAAATGACAAATAATTTAATCCTGCCAAGCTCTTAAATGTATAAGTTCTACATGAATAGCCAGCGAACAGCTATTGCATCATCGAAGAAAAAAAAAATCTGAACTGTCCTCAAGTTATATAATTGTCAAATTTATGGTAATACAAATGTTATAAATCAAATGCCCAAGTGAAAAACTAGGTGAAATTTCAAATGTTAGATAAATCTTACACAAGATTGCAAAAAGAAAGTGCATCATAAAATTGGCAGTGAACTGAGGGATAATTGAGACGACCTCTACAATTCTTCCTTTGGGAAGGCCACCACCCAAAGCAAAGTCCAATGTCAAGCAGCCACTTGGAAAGGTTTCACTACACGAATACATAGAGATAATGAAACAAGAACACCAATAAAAACGATGAAGACTGATAATAAAAATTATTATAAAACTAGGGATTTGTTGAAGATGAGGAGGCAAAGCTCTCATGGCATCTATCTTTAACTAAGCCATACATATTCCAGGACGGGCAGACTAAATGGTCTTCAAAAACAAACATCATTTCAAAATAAAAGAAGCGATTCATAACTCCTTAGAAATATTTGGCATTAATGAGAAACACCTACACTAAAGCTCCACCAGCACTTCCAAGCCTCGTCACACTTCCTTTCCCAAATGAGCTATTTATGTCGTTCATGGCAGCTTCAAGGGACTTTTGCTGTTATAACAAAAAAAGTATATCAAAATGTAACTCCATTAGTTTAACAGTATTAGTATTATGAAGCAGAAAATTCCAGCAAGCCAAAATTGAAGCAACACCATAAATTATGCAGAGCCTTAGCAAGTAAGAATTAAGAAATGGCTACAAACAAATAAAGTGTCAATTTTTCTCCATACTATGGAGCTACACCACAATTGCCCCCCATTCCCTCCAACTTCAATTACAAAATGCAGAAAACGGTTGCTAACCCGATCAAGAAAACGGGGGTCAAAGTCAGAAGAAAGGGCGCCATTAACTTTCCCATCGAATTCCGAGCGAACCCTAATAATTTTGGGCTTCATTCGACAGCTCTGAACGGAACCTCGCTGCGAAGGAGCATTTGAGAAGCTCGGGGAACTGCAATACTTGGTTTTTGACGATAAACACTGAGATTGCAGCGGGAAAATTAAATCCATTTGTATGTTTCTGTTATCCAGTGTAGCTGTAATGGAGAAGTGAAATATGTGAAGCCATGAGACAAGAACGAATCTTCTCACTGGAATCGGGATCTCCTGATATTTTTTTAAGGCCCATTGAGCTATACCGGCCCATCGGGCTCTACAGGCCCAATACTTGTATTGGGCTAATCTGTATACCTTCTGCTACTATGCTAGTGCCAGATATTAGTTGGTGGGCATGCAATTGCCCATGCATCGCCAAGTTAAATGATGTTTATAAATATTGGAAATTGATTTATTTATTTTTGGATTTTTTTAATTCTTTTAAGACAAAGTCTCTTGTGAGACGTTACTTACGTGAGACGCTTTGTGAGACGTGTTAAAGTATGTCTATTATTTAGATAAAGTATGTTTAATGAATGTTAAAGTATGTGATGTAAAGTATGCTGAATTATGCATTAAAGTATGATTTAAGGGTGTTATAATTTGATTTATTATTGACATACTTTAACTACAAAAATAAATATATTTTATCTATATAATAAACATACTTTAGTGATGGGTCGACCAGTCTCACAAATAATCCGTCTCACAAAAGAGTCTCTCTTCTTTTAATACAATATATAAATAATATACATAGAATGGGATTTTTCGCAATTTAAAAACTGCTTTTTCCTCCAGATTTCAATTATATTACATATTTTATATACATGATCATATTATATTTATGATAATCAATGGTTTCTTGCAGTCACACTTTTAGGAATTTATTTTGTAGAATAAGTCACCTTAATAAAAGAGATTTAATTTTCACTTTGCTTGATTTTAATTGAAACAATTATCTGATTGAGAATAACCCAAACCAATTTCCATCTAAGGATCCATCTCAAAAATTGAGGCATTATACAATATCACTCAAATTATAGCATGGAAAGTATATATATATATATATATATATATATATATATATATATATATATATATATATATATATATATATATATATATATATATATATATATATATATATATATATATATATATATATATATATATATATAGTTAAAAATTATATAAAATAAAAAAAAGTATAATTAAAGGTATTGTCTGAAAGATATTACAAAATTATTACAATGCATGATCAAATGTATTACAATGTTTTGAATAAATTATAACATGCAGTTATTACTTAAAAACTACAAAATGTTAACAAGAAAACATATTAAAGTTGTCACATAAGTAGTAACTAAGTGGATTTTATATAGATAAATTATCACAGTACATAATAGTATAATGTACCATAAATACTAGTAATAAAAATAACGTTAATTCCTAAAAATTACGTAAGAAATTTTTATTATATTTTTGCAATATGAAGTGAAATATATTAAGGAGTCAAAAATAGGAGAAATATTTGGGGGTAATATATTTGTCGATATGCAGAATATTGTGAATTTGGTGATGAGTAGCTTTCAAGAATCCCCCTCCACGGGTGGTGGAGACTACAATTGCATTTACTATTCTTTTTTTTGGCTCCACAACCAAACCTAACTCTAATAATCGGTAGATTAACGTTTTCTTTTTTATTTGACGTGAATTAAAGAATGTTATTAGAAATATTAATAATCGAAAAGAGTAATATCGTTACATATATGTATTGTGATACTTTTAAGTGTGTTAATTGAAACTTTTGCATATGGGCAAAGACATGTGAGATGGTATCCGTAGGAGCTTACGTGAGACGGTTCGAAAGAGATATTATAATGTAAAGTGATATTAAATTAATAAAAAGTAATAATGTTATTTCATGAATAATTCATAATATAAATGAAAAGTGATAATATTTTATTGCGTAATTAATAATATTTTATAATAAAAGTAATAATTATTTTAAAAAGTATAAAATGGTCACACGTGTTAAAATAGATATGAAGAAAGAGATAGAGCAGATCAATCCCATATGAAATGGAAACGCCGACAGTCAAATTGATGCAAAAACAACTCGTGCTAAAATATAGTGATCATACTGTATACCCAAAACTAACCACTATTTATAATAGTACTCCATTAGGATTCATTACTTATATGTACAATTTATCTATCTATATTAATAGCAGATACAATATTCAAATTAAAATACTATTCACTACAAATTGAACCCATGAAATAGGTTTAGATTAGTCAATCCAATAAAAAAAGTCGCACATGGAAAAAGAGTCCCATTTGATATATCCAATTTGAACACCCAATTTAAATACCCATTTTACATACCTATTCTTCATATTCATTTTCTAGCATATCTATTTTCCTAATATGTTCACATTTTCCTAATATGTGCACGCATATTCACTTAACTCAATACTTAATATGCATTTCTGTATACACAATCTAAATACCTAATCTAAATATCTAATCTACATACCTATTATACTCTATGCGTGTATACCAACTGAACTCAATCTGCATATACAATCTGAATACCCAATATAAGTACTCAATCTGCATACCCATTCAGCACACCCAAAAATTGCATACCAAGAAATTTGACAAAAGACGTGATTCAATATGAAGATAATGATGGTGGTCAGCGAAGAAGAAGATGATGGTACGTAGGGAGGGGTTGAGAGGGTGATTACCAATTTAACGGAAGGAATACTTGTACGTATATGATTTAAGATTATATTTTATTTTATATAGGGATATATTGGGTATCTTAAACTAATATATTGTATTTATTTGTAATATTTTCATCTTATCGTATCTACTATTAATATTAAGGCAAAAACTTATGTGCGTCCGGGCGCACGGAGCACTTTCCGTGTGCCTTTAGAATTTTGTATTAAATTATATACACTTTAGTATAAAGATGTGTACTCTTTATTTTCTGAAGAAAAATAAAAAATATTAATGAAAAGTGTATACACTTTAGAACAAAATGTTGTACTCTTATTAATTAAAGTGTATACCCTTTAGAATAAAATAATAAACCTTTATCTATAATATTAAATTCTAAAGGCGCATGGTGTGCACCCGAAGTGTATACCCTTTAGAACAAAATAATAAACCTTTATCTATAATACTAAATTCTAAAGACGTATGGTATGCACCCGGATGCACGCAAGCCTCACTCTAATATTAATATATATTTTGTACTGGGTGGTAATAAATGCAAAATAGAATAAAATTACTTCCTCCATTTAGGTAATTATTTGTAAATACGAAAATTAAGAAAATTTATTATTATTATTTTTTTCATTTTTATTAACTTTTGATAGTAATTTATGTAAGTTAGGTGAGTTATATTTTAAAAAATATGATATAATAAGAGGTTATTTATTTTGAATTTTTTAAACTATTTTAGGATAAAGAATGTATTGTAACAAATAAATAAAGAATTAGTTGGCAGAAGGAGAGTAATTTATCTAAATTAAATAGGAATAATGGGAGAATGAGTATTGCTTTAATTAGATGAGGTAGCATGCTATGTTAGTAAGCCTTAGTTAAAAGGGAGGGGTATATCTCAAGCGCAAGTCGGGTTATCTAATCCAGCCAACCAACTTAACTAACTTTTTATAACTGTATTTAAAAACCTCATTGTGTTTGTCCGACTCCTACCTTCTTAGAATCTACTTTGATCATTTGATCCATCTATTTATTAAACTCCCCTTTCATTAAGTAATATGCATTCATGATAAAATTTTTATTCATAAATAAATAAATCTAATACATCAAATAATTATGGATTCAAATCTGCAAGTTGTATTTTTTGTTCCGCCAATATATTAAAATATTCCGTTAACTTTTAAAAGATTTTTGGGAGGAAATTTTTATAGAACTAAAATTACAAGTTTTGGGACATTTTAAAAATCACCAATTCTTACCGGATAAAAATTGAAAATTACTCTCAATCAATATAACATTTTCTTAATCGCAACTCATTCAGAAAATGTCACACTAAAGTATCACAAAACATACCGTATCTTTCAGAAGAAGATGTTATAAGAGATGTCACACTAAAGTATCACAGAACATCTCGTTAAAGCTTTAACAAAAATTGTGTTAGACAAATATAAAATAATAAATATTTTTATTAAAGTACTATTTAATCGAAAAAAGGATAATCATTAAATTGAATTATCTTATAATTAATTCATATGACATATGATTAAAAGTAGTAATATTTTAATCAAGAAAAAAAATGATACGATAGCTAGCTGGAGGACTTGCTGTGAATCTGTTCATCACCAATCCTCTTGCAGAAAAAAGTTGATTTTTTTTTCCAAACGATTACCAATCTCACAACGCCAGGAGGTCCAAGACCCTTTCAATAATTTATTTTTATAAACGAATGTCTTTAAACGAATTTAATATATTAATAATAAAAGTACACAAACTTTTCTTCCTAATCTATATCCTTCCATCTATCTAATAAGTACTATAGATTAACACTTATACGACATTATTTTATATTTTTTTAATTAATTATTATTTTTCATTAAAGATATCATCACATTTTTTTAAAGAAAATATTACTCTTATTATTTTTTATTTATATTAAAATTATTCATGAAATAATTCATTACAGTAATTATTATTTTTCATCAATTGAATATCAATTTTTATTAAAATATTATCACTTCTTATTCGTATCACGAAAGTCATTTCATAATACGATATCATACAAGCAGGGGCGTTTCCTCGTTAAAGGGTGGCCAAACCCTGAATTTTCCCCCTATATAGTTAATAATAATGATTAATTAGGTTTTTTAATAATAATAATTTTAATTCCTCAAACACTCTTCTAATTATTCTTGCACAATTAATCAAACACTTAGTATTTTCCTTAGTGTGTATGTATAATATTTTAATTAATAATGATTAATTAATTTTTCTAATAATAATTTTATTTCCCCGAACATTCTTCTAATTATTCTTGCAGAATTAATCAAATTTTATTACACATTAATAAAGAAACACCTACCACATTAATCAAACCTTATTACACATTCTCCTAACTATTCTTACACAATTAATTTCTCATATTGAATCAGTGAAAATTATTGTCTCCACTTATTTTTTTAGTTATAGAAATTGAAAAATGTACTCAAAATATCTCTAAAAATATTTTTATAGCAAGTTATGTTTTTATATTGCACTATTTTATATTCTCATCCTTCCACAATTATTATCATATTCGTCACATAATAACTTGCACCACTTAAAAAATAATATCACACCTTAAAATTCAGTTTAATTTTAAAAATAATACTCTCACCTAATACATGTTACATACTTTACATTTTACTATTTAGAAAGACTAAGTTATTCTTAAAAAGTCAATAAAACTACTAAAAAAATTCTCATATTTATCGGGGCTTTTATAAAAAAAAATTAATGTTTTTCTTAAAAAAATCAATGAAGCTAGAAATTTTTTTTTTCATAGTATATATCAACCGTATCGATGCAAGTAAAAAAAAAAATTTAACCCCCTATAAAATTGGTCTAGCTCCGCCCTACATAAAAGGATATCATGCATATGGTACTACTATTCAAGGTAGCAAATTAAATTATAGGACAATATTATCTGATGGCAAATTCTTAGAAAAAAAATAAAAATAATGCATCGATCATCTATAATCTCGGAACACGAGATGGAGCAACCAAATTTCAGCAGTAATTTTACCAATGTTTGTGTGTAAAGTCAAATTAATTTAATAGGCAACCCCTAATGTAACATTTTAATTAACCCTCACTAAATAATTTCTCAAATAATCATATTAAACTCCACACCCCCCTTTTATTTAATATTTGATTAATTGACAGTAATAAAATTCTAGCCACTAGTATCCGTACTAAAGCCATAAAAAAATAAAACAAAATAATATTAAAATTTACAATGGGATCAGCAAAATCTGAGTTATGAAGTAATAGAGATTTAGATATTTATTTTGCTTGGCATAATTGTCTTCTTACCTGTCGAGTTAGATGGATGAAAATGATAGTCAAATTATTCTAATTAGGAATAATAAAGCAACATTTTTAATTAATTAATTTAATTTGTCGCCTAGTGTTTGGCTACATGTATAATCTCATCACGCAATTCCAGTCATCCAATTTCATCTTCTTTGACATTCCAATTTGGATCCACAAAATATACATAGGGGGACCTCAAATATTTGAAATTAATTGATTTTAAATTAAATTATTGCTACAAGTGTCAATTTTTGATCCCCTAATCTTAGTTATTCATTTAATTTAATTTAATAAAATTGTTTTGATGTTTGACACCTGTGTCCTCGTCGTGGAAGATCTCACTAATTACGATCAATCTTATTCGTATTTAACCGTCCTTTCTACCAACCCTACTAACTAGCCTTTTTTCAATACATTTAATTAATAAATTTATTTCTCTTCAATGTTATTTTCTAGTAGAATTTATTTAAATAAAAGAAAAGGATCGATTTAAATTATTAAACCTTGCTTATAACTTTTCAAGCTTTTTTCTTGAAATTATAACTTTGTTTTATGTTTTGGTTAGTAGATTAATGACTAATAGTTAATTTGGAGTATAACACTTTTTACATAAATAAATTAGATCAATTTTCACTTCATTTCATTCTATTTAATTGTAAGTTTACTTTTTCAATTACGAAAATGCAGATAAAAAAATAAGTTAAATTATTCAAGATTTTTTGACTAATTAAAAGTAATAATATATAGAAGCTAAAAATTTAAGGGTAATTAATAAATTTATATTTTAGAATAGAATTTCTGTAGCACTTATTTTTCCTAAGAAGCCTTGTAGCACAATCAAATTTTTATTAATGAGTGGTCCAAAAGGTATTAATCAGCATGTAACATACGTAAATAGGAACTATCTAAAATAAACGTAAGGTTTTTTTTCTTTTCTTTTTCTTTTTAAGAAGTATATATATATATATATATATATATATATATATATATATTAATTGCGCCAAAAATCCTGACATTTTCGCGAATTTCAAATTAGTCCAAACTTTTCAATATTTATAAATAAGTTCTCGACCTTTAACCATTTTTTCAAATCAAGCCACCGGGCAGCGGGAGGCCTGCCCGGTGCTGACGTGTCCATCTCTCTTCCACATCACCTTCCACGTGTACAAAACGACGTCGTTTCGGCCTTCCACCTGTCGAAAAGTTAATTGCATCAAAAGTTTTAACATTTCCGCCAATTGCGAATTAGTTCAAACTTTTAAAAATTTTGCAAATAAGTACTTGACTTTAAGTTCGTATTGCAACTCGAATCACCGGGTGAAGGGCTGTCGGGACGCTGACGTGTAACTGTATATGCCACGTTACTTTACACTAGTTAACAAAAATACGTTATTTTGATTTTTTTTATTTATTAAGATTTCAAAAAAAAACCCTCATATATCACACACTAATATTATTTGATCAAAATATGAATCACGACAGTAGATAGAGAGAGAAAATCCTACAATGTACTTCTGCATAGTTAAGGCCAAGAACAGATCAGCCACATAATTGAAGGAGCCGATTAATCACTATTCTTGTCCCCAAAACTTTTTCTACACTCTAATTGCTAAATAGAAACAACAATTATCGTATGAATCATCTAATCGAAATTCAGAAGTTGTCTTCCACAACCCCTCACACATGGCGGATTTTGATAGATAATGTTAATGTGTGATATATGAGGACGTTCTTTTGGATATACATTAAATTTTAATTTAAAAAATTAAAACAAAGCTCTGTTGTTAACAAATATAGAGTGACTTGGCTTATACAATGACACGGCAGCGTCTGGATAGACCTCGAGCTGCTCGGTGGTTCGATTTGCAATACGGGCTAAAGTTGGGTACTTATTTGCAAAATTTTTAAAAGTTTGGACTAATTCGCAATCGGCGGAAAGATTTGATCTTTTCATGCAATTAACTTTTCGACAGGTGGAAGGCCGGAACGACATCATTTTTGTACATGTTGAAGGTGACGTGGAAGAGAGATGGACACGTCGGTACCGGGCAGGCCTCCCGCTGCCCGATGACTTGGTTTGAAAAAAAGATTAAAGGTCGAGAATTTATTTGTAAATATTGAAAAGTTTGGACTAATTTGAAATTCGCGAAAATGTTAGGATTTTTGGCCAATTAACCCTATATATATTACTAATTAGTTACAATTTGTTTGAAAAGACGATTTTGGAATTATATATATGTTGAAGTAGAGCAAGTCTTATGTGATGTCGTTTAACTTTTATATTAATTTTTTATTAAAAATGTTAACGATTTTTATATATATGACAAATTATTTAGAAAATAGTTTAGTGGCAAGGTTTTCACTTTTCATTGATCAATTATGTAATAGTTGTCACACATATTTTTGTTTCGTCAAATTAGATTTGTGTGGAGATTGGAGAAGGAACAAAAATTTCAAGTGACAAGTTGATAAATTTGTGCATGTGTGCCACAAGTTGATAATTTTTAATTCAGTTGTAGTTAATAATCATTATTTTTAGGTTAATAAAGTCAAGTTAATAAAGTCAAGTTGATAAATCGATTCCAATAAAGTAATTAAAAATAAATAAAGTGATAATTAATTATGAATTAACAATATTTATTAATGATCACTTGATCTCGTCATTTGTGTTCAACAGTTATGAAGGACCGACCTCGATCAGATCTTCTTCTGTTTGCGATTAGTTTTGTTCTATTATTAATTAATTGTTGCTGGGGCTGGCTGGCATTAATTAACTTTCAAACTAATAAATATATTTAAAATATATATTATTAATTTGTCTATTAATATTAATGCTCACTAATTTAATATTAACTTGTTTATAATTAAATATGTTTTACAATTTTACACTTGAGTTGGTTTAAGCTTAAGAGAATATATCCTCTCTTTTTTTAATATATATATATATATATATATATATATATATATATATATATATATATATATATATATATATATATATATATTAAGAGTAACTCTCTTGTGAGACGAATTATTTGTGAGGCGGGCGTGAGATGGGTTGACACATCACTAAAGTATGCTTATTGTATAGATAAAGTATTATGCTTATTTGTAGTTAAAGTATGTCAATATTAGATCATGTTATAACACACCAAAATCATACCTTAATGCATAATTCAGCATACTTTAGAAAATATACTTTAACAACTATTAAACATACTTTATCTAAATAATATATATATTTTAACACATCTCACAAACCATCTCATGTAAATAACGTCTCACAATAGACTTTGTCATATGTGTTGGAAACATAACAATTAATCCAAATGTCTTTAATCCCTAACATGATTCAATGAGATACATAAAATAATTATATAGAGGAATACCTGGATCCATTGATCTTATGCGGAATTAAACGGAAGATCAGCAGCAGGTTCAAGGTCTTCCTTCACTAAAGCCTCTGAATTCCGTAAGGACCTTCGTAATCTCTTCAGATGGGGAAATAAAGAATTATGTGCGGCTTAATGTCGGGGACCATAACCTAGGTATCTATATATATTACCCATATCATGCCACCCATAATCACCTGATACGTAATATTGGGTATCTACTCATTGGCCCATATCAAATAAGTGTAGTCCATGGGCTCTTACTTTATTTTAATCACTTAATTAAGCCCAATATATTTATTTGAATAGCTAACATAATTGAGTATTAATATATTGCCCACATTAAATTATATAGGAAATATAAATTTCCTAACAATCTCCCACTTGGGCTATATATTATTTTCCGAAGACAATTATATTAAGGATCCTTAAGTGCACAACTTTATGCTATTCATTCAGACTACCTTCAACAATCTGGTCCATCTTATAAACTAACAATGGAATTACCGCGGCATTCACCACATTATTATTCGTGGTTAAACCCCGACAATCATCATATTAATATACTCAATGACATAGATCAAATATGGTGAGTAGCATAGAAATTACATGTAAAATGTGATTAATAACATGTCTATTTCCAACTGGTCCAACTTTAGTGAGATCAATTCACAATGCAAATATCACAAAATGGAAATTAACTTAAGTGAATTCAGAATAAACCAAAAGGTCATCAACTTTATTCTATAGAATTCCGAATATCTTGAATATGAAGTTCAATACATAGAACATAAACTCCCACTAAACTAAGGTAACATCAGAAACAACACCCATTTGAGCAGTATGCTCATGAAATACCTTCGAGGTTAATGCCTTAGTTAGTGGATCTGCTAGCATGCTATTTGTTCCTATGTGTTCAACAGTAATTTGTTTATTTTGAATTCTCTCCTTAACAACAAGGTACTTAATTTCAATGAATTTTGCTTTAGTAGCACTTCTGTTGTTATTGGAGTATAGCACTGCTGAACTATTGTCACAATACATTTTCAACGGTCTTTCGATACCGTCAACCACACGCAGCCCAGTGACAAAGTTCCGCAACCACAATGCATGATTAGATGTTTCATAACAAGCAATGAACTCTGCAGCCATGGTGGAAGAAGCTACAAGAGTCTGTTTAGCAGACTTCCAAGAAATAGCCCCTCCAGCCAATGTAAATACATAACCCGATGTGGAACGCTTGCTATCTTGACATCCAGCAAAATCGGAGTCAGAGTATCCAACGATCTCCAAATTCTCCAGCCTCCGATAAGTGAGCATATAATCCATTGTTCTCTTTAAATAACGCATAACACGTTTGGCCGCTTTCCAGTGTTGCTCCCCCGGATTGCTTAAATACCTCCCCAAAACTCCCACTATAAATGCTATATCGGGACGAGTGCAAACTTGAGCGTACATTAGACTTCCTACTGCTGATGCATAAGGAATCTTTTGCATCTCATTTTTCTCATGATCATTGCTGGGGCATTGCTTAAGACTGAATTTTTCTCCCTTGGCCACAGGGGTGTCTAATGGTTTGCTTCCTTTCATGCCGAATCTTCCTAAAACCATATCGATATAGCTCTTTTGCGATAATCCAAGGATACCTCGAGAGCGATCTCTAAGTATTTGAATTCCTAATACAAAAGAGGCGTCACCAAGATCTTTCATTTCGAATTTCTTCGCAAGAAATCTCTTAGTTTCGTGCAATAAGCCTATATCATTACTTGCAAGAAGAATATCATCGACATACAAAACCAAGAAAACATATTTACTCCCACTGAACTTGCAATATACACAATCATCAACAACATTTACCTCAAAACCAAAAGAGGTAATAATTTGATGAAACTTATGATACCATTGACGGGATGCTTGCTTGAGACCATAGATGAATTTCTTTAATTTGCACACTGTAGACTTTGCATCTTCGAAGATAAAGTTTTCAGGTTGTACCATATAAATGGTTTCCTCAATGTCTCCATTGAGAAAAGCGGTCTTTACATCCATCTGGTGTAGCTCCAAGTCAAAATGAACTACAAGTGCCATGATAGTTCTGAAAGAGTCTTTCGAAGAAATTGGAGAGAAAGTCTCTTTGTAGTCAATGCCTTCCTTTTGAGTGAAGCCTTTAGCGACTAGACGAGCCTTATATCTTTCGATATTACCATTTGAATCCCTTTTGGTTTTAATTATCCATTTACAACCAATGGGTTTCACGCCTTCAGGCAATTCGACAAGATCCCAAACATCATTGTCACTCATAGACTTCATCTCATCTTTCATGGCATCAATCCATTTCTGAGAGTTAGAACTTCGCATGGCTTGACTAAAAGTGACAGGATCATCTTCGGTCAAACCAACGCCATCCTCATGTTCTTGTAGGAATACTATATAATCATCTGAAATAGCATTTCTCCTCTCTCTAGTGGATCTCCTTAATGGCACTTCTTGAGGTGGTTGAGTTTGTTCTTCAGCTAATGGAGGAAGGGTTTCAATGTTATCTTGATTTGGAATAGTGATTTCCATATGAGTCTCTGGAGTTGTTTCTTGAGCTATGATCGGCAAGGTAATTAAATCATTATCTACTCTAGAATCTTCCTCAAAGACAACCTTCCTCATAATTTCTTCCCTCCCAAACTCAATATCCTCAAGAAATTTGGCATTTCCCGTCTCGAAAAAGGTTCTTGATGTGGGATGGTAAAACTTAAACCCCCGCGAATGCTCAGAGTAACCAACGAAATAACAGCTTACCGTTCTTGATTCCAGTTTTCCTTCATGTGGCTTATAAGGCCGCGCTTCAGCTGGACAACCCCAAATGTGTAAGTGTCTAATGCTAGGTTTCTTACCTTTCCAAAGTTCATGTGGGGTTTTCGAAACTGCTTTACTTGGTACTCTATTGAGAATGTACACTGCTGTTTTCAAAGCTTCTCCCCAAAGAGACTCTGGCAAGGAGGAATGACTTATCATACTCCTCACCATACCCTTAAGAGTCCGATTCCGACGTTCAGCAACACCATTCATGCGAGGAGAACCTGGCATAGTGTATTGCGGAACAATTCCACATTCTTTGAGGAAAAGTGCGAAGGGTCCTAGACGTTGTTCTCCTGATCCATCAAATCAACCATAGTATTCACCTCCACGATCAGATTTGACAGCCTTAATTTTCTTACCAAGTTGAAGTTCTACTTCAGCTTTGAAAGACTTGAAAACGTCCAACGATTGAGATTTCTCATGAATCAAATATAGGTAGCCAAAACGAGAATAGTCGTCTGTGAACGTGATAAAGTAACGTTGCCCATTCCATGATGCCGTAGGGAATGGACCACATATATCAGTGTGAATAAGTTCTAAGACTTCTTTAGCTCTTTCGGCTCCTAATTTCCTCATATTAGTTTGTTTCCCTTTTATACATTCAATGCAGACTTTAAAATCTACAAGATTTAGGGGATTAAGGATTCCATCAGACATAAGCCTTTGAATTCTTTGTTTAGAAATATGGCCTAAGCGTTTGTGCCACAAAATAGCAGAATCCTCCGAAAATTTTCTCTTTGTACCTCTTGAATGTGTTTGCAGAATAACATTATTGGAATTTATAAGATCAAATATGTAAAGATTTTCAATTAAATGACCATCACCAATAAAATTGGAATTTTGAAAGAGACTTACTTTATTATTTCCAAAAGACCAGGAAAATCCCAGTTTATCCAAAGCAGAAATAGAAACCAAATTCCGTCTAAAAAACGGCACATCAAATGTCTCAAACAAGTCTAAATAACAGCCACTCTTTAAATGCAATTTAAAGGTTCCAATAGCCTCTACTACAACTTTATTGCCATCGCCCACAAAGATGAATCTTTCAGCATCAGTTGGCAGCCGGTAATGCAGACAACCCTGTAAAGATACACTTATGTGAGTAGTAGCACCGAAATCTACCCACCAAGTATCTTTAGGTACAAAGGATAAATTAACCTCAGAACAAACCAAAGTAAGAGGTATACCCTTCTTAGCACGCCATGCAGCATACTTGGAGCAATCTTTCTTAAAATGATCCCGCTTCTTGCAGAAGTGGCATCTATGATCCTTAGGTTCAACCTTTTGCTTCTTCTGCTCTGAAGCAGCAGCAACAACAATACCATTAGGTCGATTTCTTTTCTTGCCTCGAGCATTTATAGCCAAGTGAGCACTTTCAACTTTATCTCTCTGCACTCTCTCTTCCTCTTGCACACAGTAAGATATAAGCTCATTAAGGGACCATTTGTCCTTTTGAGTATTATAGCTCACTTTGAATTGCCCAAAGTGTGCAGGAAGTGAGATCAGAACCAAGTGCACAAGCAGATCATCAGAAATGTCTAACTTGAGTGCCTTAAGCTTTGATGTGAGATTAGACATTTCCATGATGTACTCCCTTATGTTCCCTTTGCCTTTATACCTCATGGAGACAAGTTTAGCCAAAAGACTACTTGCCTCCGCCTTTTCATTTTTGGCAAAGTACTGCTCAACAGCCTCGAAGAACGATTTGACATTTTTGCTCTCAGCAATAGAGCCCCGAAACGCCTCCGGAATGGAGCGCTTCATGATCATCATGCACATTCGGTCTGACCGATCCCACTTCTCAATTTTAGCCTCATTTGGATTTTCAGTAGTAGCAGTGGGTCGATCAGACCGAAGAGCCAGATCCAAATCCATACAGCCCAGAACGATCTCAATGGTTTCTTTCCAGCTCTTGAAGTTTGTCCCATTAAGCATTGGGATGTTATTGATTTGTTGAGTAAAGTTAGGAGCTGTAGCAACAGAAACTAAATAGAGAACACATTAAGTATACTCACATAACATTCATATCATAAATCAAATTATGAACGAATAAGTAAAACAAATTGGGGACCCATCTCAAGACACCAAGTGTAACATTAACCTCGTCTGTGGATAAAAATTAACTACAGTGGTAATCTTGGTGCAACAATCAAGTATTGACAATAAGTTCTGTCAAACAAGAGTCTATCTGTGGACCGACTCATGTTCACATGAATAATCAAAATAATTATCACATACTCATTATCACATGTGTGTTATTATTCTGTCAAACTGTGCCTACCTGTGGGCCGAACACAGAACACATAAATAATATCACACCCATCTATGTAATTTCAATAAAGCTTTTCTCCACACACGATATTGCTGTGGTAATATGGTGCTTCGATTGACTAGATTGAAGGTTTACTAGACTAATTAAATAAATATTAAAATATTTAATTTAATTAAACGACATTGAACTGTCTCCCCAATTTAAATAAATTTCTTTATGGGTTCTTGAATGAAATTCATTTTTCTTTTACTGTACATACATCATGAGTGACATTTATGAATAAAAAAAATATGCAGAATATTGCATAAAAATTTTTCTTAATACGAAAGAATGGATAATTTCATTTAATTTTCATAAATATCAAGTCACCCAAAAACTACTGATTATATATGTCTGCATTCAGAAATGACCATATACAGAAACGAATTTATTTAATATTAATAAATAAAAAAAATGGATATCAATGCATTATCAGTGCATCACGAAAAACGATGCCAATAGCCACGATTTTAATCATCACATTAACATATGACCTTGAATCAAATCAGTAAACAAATATGATTGATATTGATTACACCACTGTCTCATAGTCATCCCTTAATTATTACAGTAAAAGTAATAGAGGATTCATTAGGAGTATACAAGCACATAAATAAAATTCAATTTAATCGTGACGTAACCAACACGAAAATCAAGGTTAATGATCCATAAATGACTTCTGACATTTGAATGACCAGACGTCAAGACAAAATCCACTTGAAACTTTAATTATAAACCTTTAATTAATTAAAATTTTAGGATTATGGAGAATTTAACACACATGACACAAAAACTTTATGGTGTATAAATGATGATTAAAGTGTCCAACTGGATCCAGAATTGAAATTTTATGACACAGGAGACTGAATCCATCAATTCGCACAACCATTAATATCACGTTCAATTGCCAAATAAGTAGTCCGATTTAACATCTCGATTTTCACGTTAGGATTTAAATAAAATTAAAAAAAAATCCCAACTTAATTTTACAAATCTAAGAGAATCAAAATTAGGGTGGCTCTGATACCACTTGTTGAAAACATAACAATTAATCCAAATGTCTTTAATCCCTAACATGATTCAATGAGATACATAAAATAATTATATAGAGGAATACCTGGATCCATTGATCTTCTTATGCGGAATTAAACGGAAGATCAGCAGCAGGTTCAAGGTCTTCCTTCACTAAAGCCTCTGAATTCCGTAAGGACCTTCGTAATCTCTTCAGATGGGGAAAGAGAGAATTATGTGCGGCTTAGTGTCGGGGACCATAACCTAGGTATCTATATATATTACCCATATCATGCCACCCATAATCACCTGATACGTAATATTGGGTATCTACTCATTGGCCCATATCAAATAAGTATAGTCCATGGGCTCTTACTTTATTTTAATCACTTAATTAAGCCCAATATATTTATTTGAATAGCTAACATAATTGAGTATTAATATATTGCCCACATTAAATTATATAGGAAATATAAATTTCCTAACAATATGCTCCATCCGTCCCATCTTAATAGTTACGCTTCCTTTGAAATGGGAATTACAAAAGAAGCGTAACTATTAAGATGGGATGAAGGAAATATTAAATATATGAAACTAGTATAGTACCCGTGCGATGCTCGGGATGATTTTTTTTCTTAATTAAATAATTTATTAATGTAATTATTAAAAAAATATATAATTAATTTGAATTCATAAATATTTATGAAACTCCTATATGAGTATCTTACAAATAAAAATACATGTACTTAATAATTTCTTATTTAAATATAATAAAAATTTTGTATGTACCAATTACTCTAAGCTTCTAAGTATCTTTTTCAATTATATAAAATAATGTTGATCTATAATCTATATTTTTAAGAAATATTATCAAAACACTAATATTTAACTTGAGCTAATAATTTAAAAGTTTTAAGCCTCAGATTATATTATAAAAAATCAACATAATTGAGTTGCTAATTTGTGTCGTAATTTCTCCTATACTAACAAATACCATAAGAACTCAAATATTCTCTCTACTTCATGTGACTATTAACAAAAAAAGTCACAATTTACCTCTAGTAATTTATGTGTAATCAACTAATGTGTTAGAACAATCTTCTCTTCAAAATATCCAATTTTTCTATGATCAAATTTAGAGTTTGACTGGTGTGCACCGATGCACCTGTACGACCTTAACCGTTAGATTAAATTTTAATTTAATCTCTACCATTAAATAAAATAAAATAATAAAATTTTAAAATAAATAACTACCCACTAACCCATAATTTATACATATAAACTCTAGGTGCACCGGCGCACCCGGTGCACTCTAGAATTACTCTCAAATTTGATACTCAAATGAATATTTCTAATGATAGATCTAATTTTATTATAATTTTTACTTTTTGGGTTTAAATAGTACCTTCATCATAATTATCATCTTTTCGTTTACAATCTCTCAACTTCAAATTTAATTAGAAAAGTCTCTAAATTCTAATTAAATCCATGTCTATTGAACAATCCTTGCAATAAACTCATATTCTTCATGAGTTATAGAATATGATAATCTTTCCATAATTATGATTAATTAATGATCACATAGATATTATCCTCCCAATAAATAAAGGGTTATTTTGTGGTGCACATGTAGATTTATAAAGTAAAATAGGGGTTAGTGGATAGGTATCAAAATTATTTTATTGAGTGGTGAGGATGAAATAAAAAATTGATCTACGGTTGAGATTATTCAGGTGCACCGGTACCACCCCACGTGCACCGCAGTCAGACTCATAAATAAGTGATCAAAGTAATTATAATTAAGTCTTCTCTTAAAACAATAATTTTTAATCCATAATGTAAACCTCCAAATGCACTACGAACTCCATGTATGTCATGTAAACTTTGACCAAGTATCTAAAGAAATAATATATCAATCACATCCCGATTTTATATGCCATATAGAAATCTCATGCAACTTTAAACCCTCCCTGAAGTAATAAAGAGACATTAATATTAAATGTTGTAGATTTTTAATAAAGGAGATCTCTTTAAATACTTTATTAAAATTAACTTTGTAATTAGCATAGATTGATTGATTAATATATAAATTGATTAATAAATTATATAAAAACTGAAAATAGGTAAACAAAGGAAAGTATGGTAATAGAACTATAAAATGGTCAAAGAGTATTATAAAGATAGAAACACATTAATGAATTAAAACTAATACAATTTACAATAATTTATAATATAAATTAACTTTTCTATTGAAAATTAAATAAACAACACAAAAAAAAATAGTATCAAATTAGAATGTAATAATGCCTTAGTTAACCTATTGTTTTGAAAAGATACATAAGTCATACTAAATTTTGATATATATATTAACATAAGAAATCAAATTATTTATGTGAATATGTTAATAAGTTCATTAAATCATCATTAAATTCATCAACTTAATTTTTAAATTTTAGAAAAAAAATCAAATGAGTAATTAATGAAAGAAAAAATTTAAAATAAACATCAAAATTTCTATTGATATTGGGGAACAATCAGTGCACCTCAAATTTATAAGATATAAGTTCAGAGTATAATAATAATTATAAATTTTTAAAATTAATTTTTAAAATTGGGTTAATTGAAAAAAAAATCACGAACTTTACTGTTATCGCAAATTAATCCCACTTTTGAGAAATTGCAAAAAAAAAAATCACCTTTAAATATTATTGCAAAACGCACCTAATAAAACCTACTTTTGGTCACAAATTGGGTTTATTTTGCAATAATACTTAAAAGTGGTGATTTTTTTTTTTTTGCAATTTCTCAAAAGTAAGGATTAATTTTTACAATAAGTGTAAAGTTCATCATTTTTTTTTACAATTAACCCTTTAAAATTTAAACAAAAGATAAGTTGAATTAATTTAAAATCTAATGATTTAAATCTTGAATATTCACCAGCGGTACCCTAATAATTCTCTAAATTTTAATGGCTAATAAAAAATATAAAAATATATATATAACTATATAATTAATTCCTTAAATTCAGCATTATTAAAAAAATATAATATTATATAATTAATTCTTCAAAATCAGTCATAGTATATTGGTTTATAAATTAACGTAAAATTAAAATTAATTAAATAAGGAAAATAAATTGAATGTGATTTACAAAAGTTAAATATGGTTATTGATAGGTTGATTAACATTTTAATAAAAAAAATTAAATATGGTCATTTATAAAAATATTAAATAATTATAGAAAAATTAATTTAAAAATATTAAATTTTATTTATTATTACCTATTCGATAAATTGACATTGGAAAAAATACAATAGAATATTAAATAAGAAAATGTCATAAGAAATTATAATTATTAAATAATTAATATAGCAATGTTATTTTTTATTTATACACTAAATTTTTATTCGATGATTTGAAAATATACTAAATAAATTTAAATTAATAGAAACTAATCAGTTAATAAACTTGTTGTATTATAGACATGCATGCATGCACTTGTTGTATGTGTTTTGTATGTTCTTGTGCAGCCAAGACAGGTGGAGGATGATGATTGGTGTTTAAGGTGTTGATAAGGAACAACAATAAAGAAGCTGCCGAAGTTGGAGCATGATCAAGAAGCCGTCAGATCAGATTACATCTCAACCATGCATTGAAGGTGGAATCAAGTTGGTTAGGTTGTTAGTTTGTTGAGTTTGTTAGTTGGTTGAGCTAACAAACGAGCCTTTCATGTGAGTATCAATCTGCAACACAGCAGTTGAGTTGCTGGTGTGTATATATGCATGATTGATAGCAGTTTAAGAATAGAGAAGAAGCAGGATATCAGTTTATAAGTTTAGAAAGTACATTAGGGTTTATGTGCATAAGTTCATCATCTTCCTTAAGTGTATTTTGTAATCATCTTAGTGAGTGATCTTTCCTTCAAAGTGGATGTAGGCTTACGCCGAACCACTATACGTCTTCGTGTTGATCTCTTCTATTTCATTTTTCGTTCATCAATCGATTCGTGAGTGAAACGTGAGTGATCAAATATCTAAGTGTGTAAGTTCTTGAGTGTTTCACCAAGTTCTTGCTTAAGTTTCACAAGAAGTGGCGCCGTCTGTGGGAAGAAGAAGAAGCAGCCACAAGTATCAGATCAGAATGGAAGAATCATGGTTACAACCAAGTTTGATGTGGAGAAGTTTTCAGAGAAAGTTGATTTCAGTTTGTGGAGGATGAAGATGGAGGTCATACTGATCCAACAAGGATTGGCTGATGCCATCAAACCACTTCCAGTAGATCAAGCAGCTGCTGTGGATGCAGTTGCATTAGCTGCAGATCAAGATCAACAATCAAAGGCTAGAAGTGTAATCATTCTATGCTTAGGTGACAAAGCTTTAAGGGAAGTCTCTAAAGAAGCATCTGCAAGGGATATGTGGAAGAAACTTGCTGATCTTTATATGGTGAAGACATTGACAAACCGGCAGTACACAAAGCAGAAGCTCTACTCCTTCAAAGTATCAGAAGATAAGTCCATTCTAAGCCAGCTAGATGATTTCAATAAGATCATTGATGATTTAGAGAACATTGATGTAGCACTTCAAGTGAAGATAAGACTGTTATATTGATGTCAGCTCTTCCTAAATCATTTGAAGGATTGAGAGACACATTGCTGTATGAGAATGTTGAATCAATCTCCCTGGAGCAAGTGATTCTTACAATCAAAGCAAAGGTGCTCCATAAGATATCAGATAATGCAGCTGCTGGAGAAGGTTTTGTCGCAAATAAACAGAACAAGTGGAACAAGAATGATAAAAAGGCTATTGTTGATAAGAAGAAACATGAAATGAGTAATCAAGGTACATCAGCAGATGAAGAAAACAATAACTGTTTCTACTGCAACAAACCTGGTCATTTCAAGAAGCAATGTCATAAGTGGAAAGCAATGGTGGCCAGGAAGATTGCAGAAAAAGGTGGAAATCAAAGAATTCATGCAAATCTGGTAACTGAAAATAAAGGTAACAAGGATCAAGATTACATTGAAGCTTTGGTTGTTGTTTCTGGTCAAGTGTCAGATCAGTGGGTGTTAGATTCAGGTTGCACTTTCCATATGACATCAGTTAAGGATTGATTTGCTAATTTAAAACCATATCATGAGGGATCAGTCTTTTTAGGTAATGATCAAGCCATCAAGATTGAAGGTATTTGTTCTGTCAAATTTAAAATATTTGATGGCACCATTAAGTTGCTCACAAATGTGAGATATGTACCAGGATTAAGAAGAAACCTGATATCATTAGTAATGTTAGACTCCTTGGGATGTGAGTACTATGTGAAGAAAGGTGTACTCACCATCATAAAGGATAAGTCAGCTGTAATGAAGGGTGTTAAGAGCTCTGATCTTTACTTTCTTGAAGGATCAGTTGTTTCTGGACAGTTGAACACTTCACAAGATCAAGAAGATGTTCATCTGTGGCATGGAAGACTAGCTCATGTAAGTGAGAGAGGGTTACAAGAACTAGCAAGACAGAAGCTACTAGATATAAGCTCAACCTGCAAGATGGACCAATGTTAAGATTGCATTCTAAGCAAGGCAAAGAGGTTAAAATTTGGTTCAGGAGAACATACTTCATCAGAGAAGCTTCAGTATGTTCATACAGATCTATGGGGACCATCAATAAATTCAACTATTGGAGGAGGAAGATATTTTATATCCTTCATAGATGACTACTCTAGGAAGCTATGGGTTAAGATCCTTAAAACAAAGGATCAAACATTCACTGCATTTAAGGAATGGCTTGCTGAGGTGGAGAATCAAACAGGAAAGAAGCTGAAATGTTTGAGATCAGATAATGAGCTTGAGTTTGTTTCAGAAGAGTTCAATGCCTTCTGCAGAGAAAAGGGAATTAAGAGGCACAATACTATACCTGTAACTCCACAACAAAATGGTGTTGCAGAAAGGATGAATCAGACATTGTTAGAAAGAGTCAGGTATATGCTGAGTAGTGGAGGATTTACAAAAGGGTTTTGGGGTGAACTTGTGATTACAACAGCCTATCTGATCAATCTATGTCCAACAGCAGCTTTAAAATTCAAACCACCTGAAGAAGTGTGGTCTGGAAAGGCTCCTAGTTACAGTCATTTGAGAGTAATCGGATGTCAAACTTACTCTCATGTGAAGCAAGATAAGTTGGAACCAAGAGCAGTAAAATGTGTAATGGTTGGATACCCCAAAGAAGTAAAAGGATACAGATTGTGGTGTTATGAAGCTAACAAGTTTATTGTTAGCAGAGATGTTACATTCAGTGAAAAGAATATGCCATTGGTTGAAAGAAACTCGGTAGTATCTATCACTACAGACTTTGATGAGCCTCAGTTGGAGATAGCAAGGAAGGAAGTACAACAGCGTAATGAAGAGAATAACAGTACTTATCAGAATAAAAAAGATAGCTCTTCTAGCTCATCCAGCTCAAGGTATGATTTAAGTTCCTATTAACTTGTAAGGGATAGGTTAAGAAGACAGATCAAAGCTCCAGTAAGATACATGGAAGTTGATATAGTATCATATGCACTGTATGTTGCATCTGATATAGAAAATTATGAGCCAAGAACATATGATGAAGCTATATCAGGAAATGAAAATAACAAGTGGATAGTTGCTATGGAAGAAGAGCTGTTATCATTACATAAGAATAAGACTTGACAGATTGTTGACAGACCAAAGAACAAGAAGTTAGTAAGCTGTAAATGGATTTACAAGAAGAAGTCTGTTACAAGCAAAGAATGAGGTGTCAGGTACAAGGCAAGGCTTGTAGCAAGGGGTTTTTCACAGAAAGAAGGTGTTGATTATAATGAGATATTCTCACCTGTTGTTAAACATTGTTCTATCAGAATTTTGTTGGCATTAGTGACTCATTTTGATCTTGAGTTACATCAGATGGATGTCACTACAACATTCTTGCATGAAAATCTAGAAGAGGATATTTACATGAAGATTCCTGATGGTGTAAGTGTTAAAGGTGCTGAGAATAAGACTTGCTTACTATTGAAGTCTTTGTATGGTCTGAAGCATGAGTCCAAGACAGTGGTATTTGAAGTTTGATGATTACATTACATCAAATGGATTCAGCAGGAGCTTACATGACAGTTGTGTCTATGTTAGGTACAAGGAAAGGTGTTATACATACTTACTCTTGTATGTAGATGATATCCTTATAGCTTGTAAGAATCAAGCTGGTATAGATGAAGTAAAAGTAATATTTAAGCAGGAGTTTGATATGAAGGATCTAGGAGAAGCAAAGATGATCCTTGGTATGCAGATTGAGAGAAACAGGTCAGCTGAAGAGTTGAAGTTGTTCCAAGAATCATATTTGGACAAAGTGTTGAAGAGATACAATATGAATCTCAGCAAAACAGTAACAACACCAGCAAAGCAAGGAGTGAGTCTGTCATTACTCCAAGCTCCTCAGACAGATCAAGAGAAAGTTGAAATGAGCAATATACCTTATGCTAGTGCTGTTGGCAGTTTGATGTATGCAATGGTATGTTGCAGGCAAGATTTAGCTTATGTAATGAGCATGATTAGTAGATTTATGAGTAATCCAGGTCTGCTGCATTGGAGTTCAGTGAAGTGGGCTCTCAGGTACGTGAGAGGTACCATCACAACTGGTTTGAAGTTTCAGAAAATTAAACATGGGATAAGGCAGTAGTTGGATATGTTGATGCTGATTATGCAGCAAATCTTGATACTAAGAAGTCACTTACTGGTTATGTATTCAACTTGTTTGGAACTGCAGTAAGTTAGAAAGCAACTCATCAACATATAGTGGCTTTATCAACTACAGAGGCAGAATTTGTTGCCCTCATAGAAGCAATCAAGGAGGTGTATGGCTGACAGGTACACTGAGTGAGTTTGGGATTGAGCAAGATTCAGTTGAGGTGTATTGTGATAATCAGAGTGCAGTGCATCTCTCCAAGCATCAGGGGTACCATGAAAGGACCAAGCACATTGATGTGAGGTTATATTTCATAAGGGACATGATAGATAAGGAAGTAGTTGTTAAGAAGATCAAAACTGATGATAATCCAGCTGACATGTTCAATAAAGCCTTACCAGTTCAGAAGTATGAGCTGTGTAAGCATCTGGTTCATTTGAACTAAGTAAGAAAAAGAAGGTGGCTGCAGCCTTAAATAGCAGCAAGGTGGAGGAGATTACAAGCTTGTGATGATGCAGTCTAAGGTGGAGTATTGTTGTATTATAGACATGCATGCATGCACTTATTGTATGTGTTTTGTATGTTCTTGTGCAGCCAAGACAAGTGGAGGATGATGATTAGTGTTTAAGGTGTTGATAAGGATCAACAATAAAGAAGCTGCAGAAGTTGGAGCATGATCAAGAAGCCGTCAGATCAGATTACATCTCAACCATGCATTGAAGGTGGAATCAAGCTGGTTAGGTTGTTAGTTTGTTGAGTTTGTTAGTTGGTTGAGCTAAAAAATGAGCCTTTCACGTGAGTATCAATCTGCAGCACAGCAGTTGAGTTGCTGGTGTGTATATATGCATGATTGATAGCAGTTTAAGAATAGAGAAGAAGCAGCATATCAGTTTATAAGTTTAGAAATCACATTAGGGTTTATGTGCATAAGTTCATCATCATCATCTTCCTTAAGTGTATTTTGTAATCATCTTAGTGAGTGATCTTTCCTTCAAAGTGGATGTAGGCTTACGCCGAACCACTATACATCTTCGTGTTGATCTCTTCTATTTCATTTTTCGTTCATCAATCGATTCGTGAGTGAAACGTGAGTGATCAAATATCTAAGTGTGTGAGTTCTTGAGTGTTTCACCAAGTTCTTGCTTAAGTTTCACAAGAAAACTAATCATTGCCGCTAAATAAAATAATGAACAACATTAATTTTGCAAAAATAATTACTCCACGTAAATAGAGTAGTTGACACATGTATAAAAAAAATGGTCGTAATGATTTTCTTTTTTTAATTTAAATGGAGGGAACGATAGCTCAGGATGGTTAGTCAAGCCAATGACAGCAATAGAAAGACAAAAGGTTTTTTCACACCATCATACTTGAGTAACGTATCTTTACTATCGATATCTGTGTAAACCAACATGAAATTGGCATACTCCTTAAAGCAACATGTGCATGTAGAAAAAAAAATTGATAATTTATATTTTGTAATCTCATTTATAAATAATGTGAAAGCAATTTATATTAAAAAAATCATTTAAATTCAAAATATTTAAAAAAATTACAATATTAAATTCAACAGGCCAATAATCTCTCAAAACTTAATACATCAATAAAATTATATTTTCATAATTAATCATTGAGTTTTTCTACACTTCCAAAAATTATTTAAAAATGTGAGTTAATATGAAAAAATGTAAATTTATTAATATGTACGTTTAAATTCAATTTATTATATACTCAAAATTTTAATATAAAATTTTATTATTTTGAAAGAAAAAAAGTTTATGTATAAAATATGAAATTATCATAATGCTATAGTTGTAAGTAGAAGATTAGAGGAAATAAATTATACTATAATATAAATTTAATATAAAGAATATGAAATAGTCAAAATCTAATCATATAACAATTAAAAATTAAATTTGATGAAATAAGATAATAAATATTTAAAGCTGTAATAGTCATTAATTAATACATTAAACTCATAATCAAACTTAATATATATGATTTCAAATTGTACTAATAAATCTAATTTCTTAATTATGGGTGTAATTACATCATTATTATTATTATTTAATCCAAAAAATATTGTTTAAATGTGATTTTAATTAAATTATACTCCTAAAAATATCTAATAAATTAATTGTTTACCAATATTTTTTTCACAACATATACAATGTATAAAAGAATGTACATGCAAAGAATATTATATACAAAAAAACATATATTTAAACTATTATAATAATAATAATAAATAATAATAAAATAAATAAATAAATAGCTGTACATCAAAAAGAGAGATGCATGTAATTATCTTTGTAGCTCCTAAGCTCTATTCTATCAATATAAAAGTATTTTCCATTGCTTTCCATGATTCACCTATGTTTAGTGTAGCTTGAGTCACATTCCACAAAAGCAGCCATTAACAACATGTAATTGATGTATTTCTTTTTTTTTTTTAATTTACATCATCCATCTTACTAGTAAGTACCATTGATTCAATTATATGTCATGTAGAAGATATAACACCAATTTACTATTATACACATTTATCATATCGTATTGTCAGCACTGACAAGAATAAAAAAATATAGTATCTCATAAAACTAAATTTTAAAAATTAAGGCGCAATTATCATAAAAAAATAAAATAAAATAAAAATCTGCACGAAACAAAATTATCTAAATTGATCATTAGATCCCATTAATTAATTTACATATTTCATGATCTTATACAAGATCAAACATAGTTATATAGTATACCATATAATATATACCTAGCTATATATGTAATCTAAATTAAACTGCTATCCCATGATACACTTATGAGTAATATTTATACTATATTCGACATTTTAATTCTTGTTACAAAACTTCAATATTCTTCCTTCTCCAAGCAGCATTAATCATATATGTATATATAATTAAATCATCCATAGTGATTCCACATAGAAGGGAATCCAACTTCAGACATATAACTGTCTGAACTTCCTTCTCCAAAGCTTGGAGAACCACCCTTCATACTCATCTGATCATTTAATCCACTTTCCATTTTGGTAAGATGATTCAACACTGCTCTTATCATCTTCTTATCACAATTAGGATCGGGATTAGGATTAGGATTAGGATTAGCGTTAACGGGCAGTGGTGAGTTGTTGTAGATCCCAAGATTAGGGATGACTCCACCATAGTTTGGCATGATCTTGGGGTGTGTCATCTCTGGTAGAAGAGAGAAATTTGTAGGGCTTGTTTGGACGTTCAAAATGGAGAAGCAGGGCACCTGCTCGTCATACTCATCATAACTCGGGCCGGGCTGCGTTGCCGTTAGAGGCGGCACAGAAGTTGTATTTTGGTTTGTCGTTTCTTGTGATTTGTAAGGTATTTCTGATCTGCTTTTGTAGAACACTCTGCATAGAACCCAATCTTCCTGTTTGTTTTTAAGAATATAATAGTAGTGTATTGGTGAGGGAAGTTGTGGAAAGAAGAAAAGACAAAAGGGTTTATTCTAAATGCAAGGATTAAATAAAGTTTAGGATGGTACCAAATAAGTAGTTGTCAGAAGATGAGAAGCATTAACTAATTAATTATTATCGGACGATTTACTTAAAAAAAAAAATTGAGATATTCTCAAAAGTCTTTTCTTAATGAAAACAGCCTGTAACTTAATGACATCCATAATATTGACAAGTTGGGATATTTGGCGAATAAAAATCTTAATTTAAACAATTTATCATTATTAGTAATCAAGAATTAATTAACAGATCATAATCGCGATTACCGACTTAATTAATTATTAAACAGAGATGTTATTAATTACCCTGACATGAGGAGATTTCGGGCCGGGCCCTTCCACGCGAAACTCGTGCATCACCCAATCGCTCTTCCTCCCCTTTGGGGCCCGGCCCTGGTAGAACACCAGGGTCTTTCGCATCCCGACAAGGATCCCCTTACGGACCACGGGCCGATCCTTTCCGGTCGCCTTCCAGTAGCCCGACACTGTGGCCCGATTAGTTCGAAGCCCGGTTGCGTATTTACGGTCACGTTGGCTGTAGAAATACCATTCTTTGCCTCCCACGCATGCAACTTCTGCATTATTATAAAATAGAAGAATTAATATCTCAACGGGTGTGTAACCCGACCCGATTAGGAAATCGGTGTTACAGGTTACAATGATGCGTCGATATCAAATGGAGAAATAATGGTCCAAGGGGAAACGGGCCAGTTAGTGAGAGACACGTGGCCTAGCATCTATGGGCTCCAAATTGACTAACTATTTTTGATCATGAGCCCCCATCCTGAAAGCTGCCTTATACAACAATTATTGTATATGGGCAAAGTGTCAATATCTCAGTTTCATTATTACTCAATTTAATCTCTTAATATTTAAAAAAAAAAATGATGGGGTTTTTATTTTTCCAACCACTCTGTTAATCATTAAAAAAAAAATTGTAATATGGATTGATCTAGTTGGTATAGTTTGATGACCCGATGTGAGCCCGACCCGACCCGTACACGCGGCCTATGGCTATGTTAGAGACAAGGTGAATGGATGTCTACATCTCTAGGTTAGGAGTTAGGACAAGGCCAAGAGTGTCAGTTTCTTAAAAAAGGCAAGTGAATGAGAAATTATCTAGAAATTAATAATAATATTCCAATAAAAATCGAATTTTATGTGTAGAAGGAATCTCATACATTTTCAAAAGAAAGGAACAAATTCAAGCCGATCTATCTCCTATCTGTGTATCAAAACCAATCGAGTAAATCAAGTAACTAGGTAATAATTGTATTGTGTTTGAAATTCTTGAAATAGTGTTTTGAGGATTGATCATGTCATAATGGATTACAATAATCACAACTATTACTACAACAATCCACACAACTCATAATCCCATGTAATAAATATCTAAAAATCATTGCAAATCAGAGGTATATTTTTTCATTCTTCTTTCTCTTTGGTTCAAAAAAGTAGTCATAATCCGAAGATAACTAATCAGCAAGCATGGTGAAAGATGAAAAGGGAGGGGGTAGTGGTTCTTACCAGGAATGTCCCAGGGTTCGCACTTGTTAAGGTCAACTTCGATGAGCTGAGGAAGAGGGGGGGCGCATCCCACCGTCCATTTCATCAGGTAATCGCATATCAGCTCTTCGTCTCGCGGATGGAACCTAAAACCCGGTGGCAGCTTCTCCTCCACGCTGCTCACGCTGTTCATCTTCTACGCCGCCGAGGTGGTGGTGGAGGTGGTGTTTCAGGATGTAAGAATGAATATTGATGTCAATATAACAAGGCCAAATGGCATCCCCTATATATATATGTGTTCAACATTTAATATAAAGAGTACACATGTTGAATTTTAATGTCAAGTTACATAATAGTAACCGTATATTTAATCGGAGAATTTTGATATCGATTTGTATAATATGGTACGCATACGCCTATACTACACGTAAATAATTACGGTAATTTATGAATATTTGTAAAGTATTTTTATTTATAAAAAGATGTTGTGTAGATAAAACTTGGACAATGTCATCCAATCCAAATAAAATCCAACCTATTTGAATTGAGGCATAGAAAGTCATCCCCAAAAAAGGAAGAGAGAGGAAATTATGGGAGTGGAAAATGTTTATTTCTTAGCGTTTATTATTAAAAAAAAAATTCTGAATAAAAGTATTAATATGTTGGTTGGGAGTGATTACAAAAAATGAAGTGGGAAGTCAAGGAAGGAATTTGGTGTAACCGTAACCGTGGGGTTTTGGACTTTCAAAAATGATTCGTTACTTCCTGTTTGATGACGTGGATCCACAGCTGGACATCCAATATCTGACGTGGACATTGATTCTCACAACTTTGTCTTTTCTGAACTCCTTTTTACCGCACCACTCATTTGTACAAGATATTTTATTTTTAAATAACAAATTATTATTCTTCTTAATAAAATATTTTTCATATTAACTGGAATATGAAAATTTTAATATTTTACTAAACAGAATTTGACTAAAAGTAATACTCTATTATTTATTTTAAAAAGTAATACTCATATTCTATAGTATAGGAGTATATTAAATTTTAAATTTTTCGTTTTCATCCGTCCCACTATAAATTCCTATCACATATACATCAATTCTCAATTTTAAAAGTGTATTTTAATTACAAATATACCATTCACACCTAACATACATAAACTAATTTATAATCTATTAATTACATAAAAATACTTCGTCACCTTTCAAAAGTAAATAAAGCTGGTAAAAAAATATATTTTTTTTTAAATTCCGTATTTATTTATAGTAACGGTGTAAAGTAATATGGTAAAATATAAATCATTACTCTAACTATTAATACACTTAAAAAAAAATCAATTATACTTATACTTGAGTCCAAATGGTCTCACACGACATTGTACCTTGAATAAAAGTACTCTAAAATCTACTTGGTTTATATATCATGAGGATCCCATGGAATTCTGGTGAAATTGTCGGAGTAAATCATTATTCATAACTTTATCCTATTTTTGCATTACACTAAATACGTAATTAATTACAACACTATACTATACTATAACCTAAAATATAAGGATTAAAAAAAAATCAATCAAATAAATTGACAAGAACAGATATATATACCAATACGTAACTATTCAATTAAACACCATAGTATCTATAATCCCTAGACCCAGAAAAAAAATCCAAATCCAAGAAAATAATTTCACAGCAAGAATCTAGAATCTCCAGCAAAAATTTATGTTGGGTCTATGCTATAGAGGTTTCTCTAGTAAAGATAGTCCTCATTAAATAATTTATACTAAATAAATTCTTGTTGAGCTTATCTCAAGTAAACCACGTATTTAAAATATAATTATATTATACTTTTAAAATTGCAAAGATAAGATATGTCATGAGATGAAGAGTAAAATAAGTCATAAATTGTCAAATAATATATATCATGAACTATTATGATAAAATTACAATTATATTAAAAAATCTAAAACTAAATCCCAAATATAGAAGTTATACTTTCATGTAATCAGGTGTAGGTGCTTCATTTCAAAAAGTATTACATGTTTCAAAATAGTTTGAATAATTATTTTGTAAATTACAAAATTTAATTATGCAAAGTATTCGAGGACACATGTAGTAATATTAAGAATGTCAAAACCCAAGTGTTAGGGCTCGTTTGGTAGGCCATATAATGGCCTATTACCACGTTTTATGCAGCTATTTACGGTGTTTGATAGGAGATACAAAAACAATGAGGTCTCAATATTATACTTGGGCTCGTTGTTATTTAACTGTTTCCTTTAAATAACCAATACTTCAAAAATCGTAGTATTAGTAATATTGCTTTAAACAGTACCACGTATTAAGAATTGAATTTACCTTTCTAACCTTCCTAATTAAAAAAAAAAATAGTTGTAAGAAAGGATTGCTGAATTGGAGAGTAGCCAACAGTCGGTCACCCAAATTAATTTTTAACCTTTTTTTATTTTTTATTTTATTTTTTTTTATTTATATGTACATTAATTTTACTATTATTTTTTAACCGTCAAATTTATTTTTTTGATTAATTCTTTTGTTTTAGTTTTTTCTATTTCTTTTAATTAATATATGCATATTAAATTTTTTTTATTATTTATATTTAATTTTGTTTGTCAAATTTATGTCACATTTGTAATTTTTATTTATTTATTTCTAATAATACATGTACTATTTATTTCTTTAATTAATTTATTTATATATTTTTTTTTCAATTTCTTTTGATTACATTTAATAATTTCTTTATAATTTTTTCTACAACAATCAATTATATACAATATCTTTTTTAATTTTAATTTTTTTTAATTAATTACATTTTATATTTTAATTTATTTTTATTAATAAGTGTATTAAATTTATTTATTTATATTTATTTTGAATTTTGTCAGTCAAATTTATACATTCATATGTAATTTTTTATTTTATTATAAATATTTTTTAATATTCATATATACACTTTTTTATATTTTTATACATTCATTTTTTTTTACTTTTTATAATTTAACATTCAAGTTTTGATTTTATTATAATGTTTTCTTCTGTTGACAATTTTACATTTTATAAAATTAATTTTATTATAAGTTTTATTTAATTCTTTTGTTATATACTTATAAATTAAACTTTTTAGCAGTCAAATATATATTATTATATATTAATACAAACAATATTTGCATGTACATGTATATATAAATTTAAATTTTACTCTTCAAAATAAATTTATTTTAAATCATAAAAATTATAAATATATTGAACTTATAATTTTTTAAATTATAAATTTACACCCGCGCGCGATATCTGTACTAATAATCTCTTATTATAGTGTATTAGATTTTAAATAAAATAAAATATTATATTATCAAATTTGAACATTATAAAAAAATAGAATAATAAATGTAAATTATGATTTCTAAATAATATAATGGCAAAAGCTCTTGTGTCCCCGGACGCGCGGATTTAGGCCCGTGCGCTCACATACGACCCTACCCATATTGAAAATCCGACCCGCATTACATAGGAAAAAACCCTAATTGCTTATTCTAATCGTCACGCTCTGCACATTCTCTCTCTCATTCCCACACTCTCTCTCTAATTCCTCGGTAATCTTGTCTGTATTTTCTACTCATCTTGATCCTTCGGCTAATCCTCTCCGCCAATTAATGACGGTCGATCCATCGAGTCAAAGTTTCAGGCTGTAAAATCACAAGGTATTTTTCAGATCTTAATAACGGTCAAAGTTTCAGGTTGTAGAATCGTTCTTAGTTGTATAATCGCAAGGTACTTTTCAGATCTTAATAACGGTGTAGAATTGTTGTTATTCTTAATATGTATAAGTTCTTATTGTAAATAATAGACTTGAATTTTGATTATGGTTTAAGTTTAAACAGTGTGTGGGCATCAGATAGTGTTTTTCTTAATGCATTACTTGCTTTGCATTGCTAAAATTGTGATTAAATTATTCTGAAAATTTTAGTTTAACATTGGGTAAGGTCTTTCTTCCTCTCTTCTTTTCTCTATTTGTTGAGCAAGTGCATTCCAGATATATTGAGTTCATGTTGTTAAGGTATTGTAGTCATGTAATCTGTTTGGAATTGCAGGTACATTGTTGATGTGTAAAGGGTACATTGTGGTCATGCAAAGAGTATGGAGTTTTCAAGTGTGTGTTAAGGTATTCTGACATGGTAAAAAAGGATACACTATGGATGAATAAAGGGTATATTGTTTTCAGATAAAAGGTATAGTGTAGTCATATAAAGGGTATGGTGTTTAAAGTATATTGAGTTTATGTTGTCAAAGGTATAATAGCGTGGGGAAAAGGGTATATTGTTATCATATAAAGGGTTTATTGTGGTCATGTTAAGGGAATATTGTAGTGATGCAATCTGTATGGAGTTGACAGCGTAGATATTTTATTGTTCCTTTAATGTTGTTATCATCTACATTTAGTCTTCTAGTATAAATCAGTTCATCATTTTAAATTTGAAATCTGATTATGCGTTGGTCTCTAATTTTAGAATGAGAGCTTGCTGCTTTGTCGTGTGCTAAGTACTGTAATATTTTTTTTAATTATCATGGTGGTTAATGGAGATTATTACTGTTGTAGGTTAAATGATGCCGAAGAGGGGAAAAGGACTGCCATGGAGAAATGAAAAGAATTTGATAAAGTTAAACTGGAAGAGAGGCATATGTGATGGTGTTTGTTGGCTACTATAGTTTTTGGATACATTATGTTGATAACTAGTATGTGACTAGTATGTTGAATTAGTATAGTGAGACAATTTTTGTTTTGTACATGAATTTAATTAGTGTGATTGTTCAGTGCAAAGGATATATTATTAATTAGTAAATGGTATATTGTTGTCAAGTAAAAGGTATATTGTGATTATGTAAAATGTATTGAGTTGCAAATGGTATATTGTTGATGAGTAAATGTATATTTTTAGAATGTAAAGGATATGAAGTTTAGAGCATATGTTGTTGACAGTATTTCAAGTGTACGTTGTTAATTATTATGGCATGGTGCAACAGATATATTGTTGTCAAGTAAAGGGTATATTATTGACATGTAAAGTATATAAAGTTACAAAAGGTATATTATTGATGAGTAATTAGTATATATTTGATTACTAAAAGGTATATTCTTGTCAAGTAAAGGGTATAGAGTTTAGAGCACTTGTTGACAGTGTTTCAAATTTATATTGTTAAAATATTATGACAGGTGCAAAGGTATATGATTTTATACTAAAGGGCATAATACTCAACGTCAAAGAGTATAACATTCAATAATGATATCAAAAAAATACTTTAAACGAATAGAACTTAATAAAGGATATCTTCTTGCCATATAAATATCTAGAATACAAGTTAACAAAGTGTAAATTGAGGGTATTCCATTGTTGTTTTCCTGTAAATTTAGTTAAGGGTATCACATTAGTCACTCATGATAAATCAGTCACTTTAGGTTCAACTCCCATTGATGTACTACATACTTTCTTCATAAATTCTCATTTCCTCAAAGGTTTCTTCATGGCATGCGTCAGTGTTGTCTTCAAATAGGCATGATAAATCACAAATGTCTTTTTGAGATGACGAGAGTAGAATAAGACCTGTAAATGAACAATTACCTTATTAATCTAAGTACATAATTGTAGGTACAACAAAAAATATAATTAAATGCAAATTAAATAATGTAAACAAAAACATCATCTTGAGATGGAGAGAGTAGAATAAGATCTACACATGGACAGTTACCTTGTTAACATAAGTGCACAATAGTAGGTACAACAAGAAATACAACCAACTGCAAATTTATTAATGAAAAATAAAGATTTTGAACGCAGGTACAGAAATTACAACTAAAGGGTATATCAGCTACTATTGAATGGTACATTTTTGTCATGCAAAGGGTATTGTTTTCATGTGAACTGTATGGATTTGCAAAGGGTATATAATTGATAATTAAATGGTACATTATTGATGAATAAATGGTACATCGTTTGTCATGCAAAGTGTATATTGGTCGTGGAAATTGTATGAAGTTGTAAAGGGTACATTTTTGTCATAAAAAAGGTATACTACATATGAATAAAGAGTACATTTTTTATGAGTATTGGGTACATTATTCAAATCTGGCATTGGTGATGGAATTAAAAGATTATTACAAAGACATGTCATAAAATAACTATGAATTAGCTGACAACCATGACTTGTTGTATTAATGGATAAAAGGAAATGAGCAAGCATCTGCACATTACTCTCCTCCATCATAATCTTTTTTACCTTGCCACATAATATCCTTACCTATACAAATAAACAAAAAATTTGCAGGTAAAAGTCAAACCAACTAGAGAACATATACAGTAAATTGGATATGAAGTATAAAGATGTAGAAATAAGGGGATAGAATATTTGAATTGAAGAAAATTGTGTTGACAGGTGTTCAAGCAGGTACAGTCATTACAACTAAAGGGTATATCAGCTTCTGTTGAAGGTACATATTTGTCATGCAGAGGGTATATTATTTTCATGTGAACTGAATGGATTTGCAAATGGTACATTATTAGTGAGTAAATGGTACATTCTTGATCAGCAGAGAGTACATTGTTGTCATACAAAGGATACAGAGTTTAAAGTGTTTCGAATTTATTATAAAAGGTATTATGGCATGAAGCAAATGGTATATCGTGTATGAATAAAGGGTACATTATTGATGCGTACAAGGTACATTATATGTCATGCAAAGGGTATACTGGTTGCGTACGTAAATTGTATGAAGTTGCAAAGAGTTTTTTGTGAATGAGTAAATGGTATATTGTTGTCATAAAAAGGGTATATTACACCCAAATACAAACTCCATAACCACTAAATGAATAATGATCCTTCTTTCAGTAAGAACCTTTGATTTACAGATTCTAAATCAATGAATAACTACAAGCAAACAAATTTAATTTTACGGCAGTCAAATCTCCAAATTTAATAAGCAAGTAAAATCCTCAATTTCGATTTCAACAAATGATAGGAATTAAGAAAGGTAGAATCAAAGGTTGAATCGAATGTTGAATCGCGATAGTGAATCGCCAAATTACTCTCGCTGAAATCACACTCACTCATACGTGGAGTATGTGTCGCTGAAATCACACGCAGAGTATGTGTTTTGAGAATCTATTTTAATTTATATGACCCATTTTTTTATGGGTCGACCCGGGCACACATAATTAGATCCGTGTATCCGAACACACAAGAGTCTCACTCTAATATAATAATAAATATTTAAAATTAAGTAATTTTTTATTTTATTAATTTATAATAATATAAAGATACTGCATTTTTTGATAATGTTAAATTTAATTAATAATAAAATACAAAATAATTAATTTATATATATATATATATATATATATATATATATATATATATATATATATATATATTCTATAAAAAAGAGTATTAATATTACACTTTATAATATTACACTTTTGTAAAGGCACAAAAGTAATATTACACTTTATACTCATTATTACTACTACCTATCAAACACCTTTATAATATTAATCTCAATCTTTATACATTCTACCAAACAATCTCATTTTTTCGTATTACCCACTTATATCAACATACATAATACTTACCTCCATAATACCTCTTTATCTTCTACTACCTACCAAACGAGCCCTTAAAGTATTCGAGAACGCATATATTGCTATTTAAAATGTCAAAACTAAAGTGTTACATTTTAGAATATCGAGCTATACTTTTCTCAGTAGAATTATAATTTGTATGTCAAAACTCAAGTGCTACATTTGAGAATATCGAGCTATACTTTTCTCAGCAGAGTTATAATTTGTAATACATAAAAATAATACGGAGTATATATTATTCTTTACTTTAAAGAATAACACTCTTATCACATAAAAACCTAATACTACATTATACAAAAAATTCAAAAAGGTATTAAACGATTGTTAGTAAACTTAATGCACAATTATTCACACAAATTAATTTATCAGCAGAGACAAACATTAATGTATCTGTAAAATAACATAAATAAATTATTAAACCGTAAAAAGAAAAAAATAGATACTTTTAGAATGGATATTCAAAATAATAAAATGGGAACATTTGTGGTAGATAGGAAATATTACCCAACTAATAAAAGTTGAATTAAACAACTTTTCTATGGTAGAATAGTTCTCAAACTCATTCTTCTTTTATTATCTTCTTCTAAAAATTAGATTTGCATAAATTAGCCAATAAAATACCAAAAAAAAATCAAAAAACAAAAAACCCTCCATTTATTTACATATTTTCAATTTGGGCATTTATATCCTAATGATTACATTTACTTTATGGTATATAGAAATATTTACATGAGACTCACCTACAATACTAATTATACAACTATTCACTATACATTAGAATATTATATCTCTCACTTCAATACATATTACAACACTAAAAGCAAATATAATTATTAGGACGAGACGAGTATAATAGTGTAAGATTCAAAGTAACTGAGCGGAGGGCTCCAAACAACTGTCATTTTGTAACAAAGTGTCCCACTAACTGTGCTAAAAAGTTCGGTGACGTTTATAGTGAATAACGATTGTCTGGAGGACTAGTTTGGCAGTTAATTAAATTCAAGATTTGATCTATTATATTCTTTTTATGTACCTATACAATAACACATTTCCTTTTTATTTAATTGTTCTATTATACTATTCATACCTTAAAAATAGTAATTTTTCAAAACAAATAAATACTTTATACAATTTATTTTTAAAAAAGTACTTTTACTTTATACTTCTCATAATTAAGTCTGTCAAAAAGTTGGTAAAAGAGTAATGGAGTACAACGTAAACTCTGTATCTAAAATTTGTATTGAGACCTAGAGAATATTATTTAATTAGACCATAAATTTGGTATGAGTACGATATGCTTTTTTCCCCAAATCATGTCGTTAGGATAGTATTTTATTTTTAAGTTATGTTTGGTATAAATAGAACTAATATTATTTAGTAGGTCTTAAAAATAACTAAATTAATATAGCTAGTTTTCACACATGTTGCAATTACTCGAGTTTATTTTTCTTCTAAACTTGTAAATGAAAAACAAAGAGCAGGAATGTGCTATAATATTACGTTAAACTAAAAAATATTCATATCAACACATTATTTAATATTTAAAAGTTTTATTAACCAATATATTGGCCTTATTAACTAAACACATTTTTTAAGTTAATTTTATCATTGAAATTTAGTACTAATTTTTAAGAGCATGATTGAATTTCATTCTTTAGGTTCATGTAATATTTTACTCCCTCCGGTTGTAAGAGGCTTTTGCTTTTTTCACGTGAATTAAAGAGTATTATTATTTAATGTGTAGTGGGTAGTTATATTAGTGGGTGTGTGAGCCTCATACTTTAATTATATTAGTTGGTGTGTGTGGATCTCATGTATTTAAAAAAAGAAATGAGGCTCTTTGAGCGGATGAAAGGAATATCTTTGTGGTTTACGACCTATTTCACACCTCGATTCATGAAATCTATTGGTTCATGAGTAACTCTCTTATGATACGGGTGTGAAACTGGTCGATTCATCACTAAAATATGCTCATTGTATAGATAAAGTATGCTTATTTGTAGTTAAAATATGTCAATAATAAATCATATTATGACACGTTAAAATCATACTTTAATGCATAATCCAATATATTTTAGAAAACATATTTAACAATGATTAAATATACTTTATTTAAATAATAAACATACTTTAACACATCTACAAACCGTCTCATGTAAATAACGTCTCACAAAAGACTTTGTCTTGTTTCATGTATATACAATATAATTGTAATTCTACCATTTTTTATATACAATATTTTATACTTGTGGTTCACGATGAAATTATTTTACCCTCAATATAAGGTTTATTCTTAGGAAGTGTTTGGTTGAAATTAAGTTAATATTATTCAATAGTCATTAAAAAATTAATAAAATAAATTACACATTAATTACATTTATATGAGTTTATTTATCTTGTTTTTTTTAATGGGAAAAGAAATTTTTTATTATAAAAGTATAAGTTGGGCATGAGAAATACCCAAATTTACAATTAAAAAAGTGCGATCAACAACAACCTGCATGAATCCTAGTTCTACAAGCATTCTTCAATATATGAAATGAAAATAACATAATACCAAAGTTCTAGCATATTGATCTTCCAAGTCTATTTCTAAAAGAGTGCATCACGATAGGCAAGTGAAAAGGTTCCGACTCCATGTCATAACTTGAGTCGCTTCTAAGTTCTCATTTCTTCGCAAAGTTCCAGTTCCACGTCTGTGCTTTCAAATCAGCCATGATTCCTTTTGATTTCCATTTGCCATTTTTTAATACAATCTCATTTCTCTTGTTCCAGACCAACCACACTAAGCAAATCCAAACTTCCACAAGTAGCTTATTTTTCTTCTTACTGGACATGAGATTACCAAAATGTGAAAAGTTTACCTTGGGGTCATTTGACGTGCTTGAAGATCCAACCATTTGAAGCATTCATTCCATATTTCTTGCATTTTGGGACATTCAAAAAATACATGTACGACCTATTCCGGTGTAGCACTACGCATGTTGCAGTTTGTCGATACGTTTTCTAGTAGGCTTCCTCTTTTATATAGCGCTGTGACATTTGGGATTTTTCTCCTCATCACCCTCCAAGCATGAATGATGCAATTCAGAGGTGCATAATTGTTCCACAAACTCTTGTATAAGCTCAGTATTGGTGCATTTCCTCCGTCGTCACTCCATTGGATCAACTGATAAACTTTGTTCACTTGGTAGTCACCTGCCTTGTTTGCTTGCCATCTCCAGCTATCCTTCATCTGGTATGATATGGGGTACCTGTTTATAGCATCAATAAGATCGTTAGCCAGCTCCACCTCCCACGACCTAAGTTCTCTCCCCCATATGATATTTCACTTCCACCCCCCATTAACCCAGGATCCTATTTGAGACACCGTGTTCCCCTCTCTTTGACTCAATCTATAAAGCCTAGGATATGACACTTTTAAAGGTTTATCCCCTGCCCACACGTCTTCCCAAAATTTTATATTGGTCCCATCTCCTATTACTCTTCTAATGTTCTCCTTAAACCACTCTCCGTTCTTATATGACAGACTCGATACGACCCCACCCCACCCCACCAACCTCTCGTGTAACCCCCTCTTCTATAGCTCCATGGATCAAAACTTGTCCCACCCGCCCCATGTGTGCATGCCTTGACTATCCTAGCCCATAATCTCCCCCTCATATAATGCTCTCCAAGCCCATTTCCCAATAAGAGCCCTATTGAAGCTACCCAGTTCCCTAACCCCTAAGCCCCCAGCATGTTTAGGAAGAGAAAAAGTATTCCAATTTATCCATGCAATTTTTGAGTTCTCACTCCTACCCCCAAAGAAATCTCCTTTGTATTGAGCAAAATTTTTTTAGCACACTCGAAGGAGCCATATAGATCGACAAGGTGTAGGTAGGTATAGTTGCTAGCACAGCATTCAGTTTATTTATCTTGTAAGTTCCATATTAGTAAAATGCAAGATGCCCGATGTAATGCAACCTATGAGGAGGATTACACTATCTCTTGAATCTAATAAAAAAATTTAAGGAAATTTTCATGCTCACACATTATTAACTACATTTATAAGTTTTATTAACTAATTTATTAATTTTTACGAATCAAACACACTCTTAGAATATAGTATTCATTTCTAAAGTATTACTATCTTTTCGACACATAATTCTGGAGGTTCCATATATTCGATTCCATGAAATACTCTCCCATAATTTAATTATCTTATACTCTCCCGTACATTTCTAAGAGTCACATTTTTTCATTTTAGACGTGCACGCCCTAAAGTTTCATTTTCATTTTTACGTACATGAGACCTACACATATTCATTAATACAATTAAAATTGTGACCCACATACACACTAATACAAAACTCACTACACATTAAATAATAATACTCCTTAATTCACGTGTAAAAGATAAATCGATTCCCTTGAATTTGACGGAGTAAATAATTTAGGATAAATCACCTGAAATTGCGAGTAAGAACAGGAATATTCTTGATTCCAGAAAGCAGGGGGGCTCCTCACAGTGTCTTAATCATAATACTTATAATGGTTACGCTAGCTACCACTAAATATTTCTAGTCAAGCCTATTTTTATTTTTCCAACAATTAATGTTTTTATTACGTTTGAATAATGTTAATTTAATCTGTGGTATTTACAAGAGTATCGCTGTCTCTCAATGACAGCAAATGCAATTGTCCAAATTTTCAGATGTAACATTTGAATTTGATGAAAACTTTAAAAAAATTATTATTGGGGTAAAGAATGGAGGGTAAAGTCACCTACGTCATTTTGTCCATTCATTTTGGGTTGATTTAATTTTAGCATCAATTATGCATTCACTGGAATATATGTGAGGTTTACGAATTTAGCCTCATTTACTGTATTGCGTTCCTAAATATTGGCCACTCTTACCTACCATGGATATTAAGGAAAATAAAATAAAATTTGACTAATTTTATTGACTTATAAGAATAATGTCATATTTTTAGTATGTATTGTAAAAAGAATGGATAATATTTTTTAAATTAATGTGTATTTTTGAAGTGTTAGGTTAAAATAATATTTTCTTTTTTTGGTGGACAATTATGTGGGACGAACCAATAAGAAAAGAGTGAACAATCTTCATGGACAGGGGGTGTATATTTTATTATTTTTAACCTGTGAAACCAAGAATTTTTCTATCATTTATTATTTCTCTCATGTCTACCAATTTGCGATCCCCTGATAAGAAAGTAAATTTTGAGGACGCTAGGTTGTATTTTTAAATGCTTAACTTAAGTCCATTTCTAATTCAGTAATTTGTCATGTATCTAATTTTTTGAAAGTTTGAGAAATTGACATGGAAATGCATGAGAATCACAATAAAATCATTTTATTTTATTTATTTTTAATTATTATTAATAACTATCACATTAAAGAAGCTATTACTTCCATAAATTGTTACACTTAAATAGTCTCGACCAAATTTTGAGTAAGATTCTGCAACAATCATCAATTTGTCTATCCATAAGAGTTGATGGTACTAATAAGAAATTCAAGTATTCACAATTTAATCTACTAATTATTTGCCTTGATAATTGTAATTTTTAGAGAAAGATGTCGATGTAAGTGATATTTGTACAAATTCAAGATTTCAAATTGCCATGTCTACCATTCTTTATATTGACAAGAAAATGTAACCAGGAATGTGCAAATCAGTTCAACCGCTTAGTACACGTTGGCATAAGTATCACCCCGGAATCCGGATTCGACCAGCGCAGGTATACACTATACAAAACAAAATAGTTTATGAACCTAAAATAAAAGGGTAAGTAAGGGAAGGGATTTATTGTTGAGAACGCTAAAACTGGAAAGAAATTTGAGAATTTGTAAGGTATGGAATCGTAGTCTCTTCTATATAGAATTTGGATAGAAAGGTATCCATTAACCCTAGTCTAAAAAATCTAGACAGTAGATTCGTTCGAATTCATAGATTTAATCGATTCGAAATAGTAAGAGTCCTTTTTGCAAATGCGAACCCCCCAAAAAATTTGTAAGAAATAAGAAAACAATTGTCTATTTATCATGGTGCCTGGAAAGAAAGATCTTTCCTTACTTTGATGAAAAAATTTCTATTTTGATTTGTATATTTTTATTTGGATGTCTCTTCATAAAATTTACATTTCCTTTGTAGTAAATAAGATTTACACACAATAATAATACAACTATTAACTATACATTAAAATATGTGCCAATAGGCAAATATACCCAACTCTCTATATCCAAAAATTATTACCAACAACTCAAAAAACTTCTTTCTTTTTTAACCAAAACCTCCCTAAAAAGACCATTATACCCCTCCCCCAAAATAAAAAATAAATTCTAAGTCTAAACCCACACACCCCACTGCCGCCGGCAACCACCGCCGTCGACCGCCATCCGTGTGGGTGACCCACACCCACTGTTGGCCACCGCCAGTCGTATGGATGACCCACACCCACCGTTGGCCGCCGGCGACCGTGTGGGTGACCCACACCCACTGCCGATCGTGTGGGTGACCCACACCGTGACCCACACCCATCGCTGGCCGTGTGGGTGACCCACACCGGAACCAATGTCGATGAACCCATATGGGTGACCTGAACAGGGGACACATTGGGTATTGATTTTGAATAGTAAGGGTAAAAAAGTTCAAAAAAGTAATATTGTATAAAAAAGATAGAAAAAAAATGTTGGTAAAGATATTGCATAATGAATTTTGTATATTATTTCAATTCTCCCTTAAAATATTATATCGATCACCTCACTACAAATTAAAATACTGTATTTCCTCCGTCCCCTTCAAAGAGGGTTTTTTTTTTCTATTTTGGGCCCAAAGAGTCTCATTTCCTTTTTTACACACATGGAACTCACACATACACCCAATAATACAATTAAAATATGTGATTACGCTCTCACTAATACAACTACCCACTACACATTAAATAATAATACTTCTTAACCCACGTGCAAAAAAAACAAAAGACCCTCTTTGGGTGGAACGAAAGGAATATTCCTTAATCCCCGTGCAAAAATCAAGCAAGACGGGGGGAGTATTATTTAATATATTTATATTTATATAATAATATATTCTTTTAATATACATACAATCTTTTAATTTGTTTTGATTTCATGAAGAATTTATCCAGCACTTCACATGAACAAGCTTAATAGATACTTCTTATAACTTGTCCCTCCACATGGATTCCCAACACGCATGTCAAAAAATCATACCCTCCATCCTATAACAAAATAATCGAGATAATGAGCCGGCAAGCCGAATTATTGCGATAAGAAGTAGGGCACTTTCATAGAGAACAACAGTGATAATGATGGCACTGTGAAAGCTTTCAAAAAATTATTGGCATTATTGAGAGTTTTATTTTTTGACCAAATTCTAAAGCAGCAATGCTTATCATCATTAGCCAAAAGGAGAGTCAGATTAATGTATATGCCTAAGTACTTTGAATGGTCCACCATCCACTCCTTTGCTGTGAAGGTGACCCTTCAGTCCTCTCAGGTTTGACATATCATTAATTCTCAGATAACCAATTTGTGGGGCTTCTTTATTTGGACTATGCAACCTATTTTTAGGAATCAGAATAATGTTTTTAAGGCATTTCTAAGATTTGTTGCATGTATTGAAAGAATTATCAGAATAATGTGGATTTACACACTATAGTCTACTATTGTGGCAGAAGAATAACAACTATAATAAAGAAAGAGAGACAATCATGATTAAATTGAACAGCGTACCTTAAAATCATTGAACATGTGCCAGATTCATTCACTTGATTTTTTGAGTCAAAAACAAACCTGCCAATCTACAGGATTGTTAGGTAGTAAAATGAATTCCCAACAGAAAATTCTCGAGCAGCCAAAATCAGTACATACGTATAAAAACAAATAACCTTATCTAGTTGATAAGTGTTAGCATCGTTTATTGGCCACCACAGTGGCAGAGTACATTTCTAATCCTCAATTGCTAAACTGTATTCCAATCTAGTGATTCATTTCATTCCACATGCCACGTGTAGTGAAGTAACAGAGTATAGCCAAAGAAGAAAAGGGGGGAAGGAAAAAAAAATGATAGTCAGCACTTTCCGTATTAGCTGACAGTGGAAAGGAGGCTTCGAAAGTTATGGATCATAACAAGCCAACATAGATATCCATTAAAAGAGAGGATGATTCACAGACTACCAGCACATCAGTTTCATTTAGTCTCTTCAGGACGAAGTTTTCCATTCCGAATGGGGCATCAGCCGACACAAATTTACATGTATTACCTGGTGTATTCTTGAGCACTTCAGCTTGAAACTATCTTTATTGACAAAGGCAGAAGACACATATGCTCTAGCAGAAATATTAAATCTTTCTAACAAAAAGCATTACATAATAAAATAATTTGAGTGCATTGATTGTGCATATTACTTGAATGACAGAATCGATCCCCAAAAGTAACCGATGCAATAATCCTAAGGGACTGTCGGATGAGTGGTCATCTGTTCCTATACTTGGAACACATGAATCGAGAAATCACGTTATGTTGTGCAGAACTCAACAGAAAGGGTATGATGACAAATGCTAACCTACGTTAAACTCTTAGAAACATGGGAAGAAGGAGAAGATCCAACTGTCATAAAAAGGATAGTGTAGATTGACATCTCTACGAATAACTACAATTTACTACTTCTGATGCTAGACCTCTACTATAGGAAATCATAATATCAAGGTCAAATATCAAGAACTGATGTGAAAATGTGATCTCATTGTTGGATCAAAATGCACCACTTCATGCAACTACTTGTAGTCTAGAAATAGTTTCAGACCTTTTCAGCTATTAAAGCTACATTCCTTGGTGATAATACAGGATCAAATAAAGGAACCATAACTGCGTGATTAAGCACATTGCCCTGCTCTTGGAGAAATAGCAGCCTGTCAAGCAGCAAGAGAGTTTCTAAAACAGGTCCTAGAGCAGCTCGTAATGTCCAGTAAGGACCAACAAGTTCCTGCATTCGATTAGTTCATCCGTATGATTAAGAAAAACATGGTAAATATCTTAGAAAATACTATGCAGTTACAATAAAAAAAAATTAAAGAAAAAGGAATAGAAAGAAAATCTAATACACTGCTTTTTTTTTAGGTTAATATTTTTATATCTTTGATGCGCGAAACTGCAAATAAGCATTCTTGAAACTATTAAATTATTCACTATCTAAGCAAGTAATCCAACTCGTAATAGGCTACAATAGCTACATGCATGCAGACAAAACTTCATAGATATGCATTGTAATGCATACTATACATATAGGAATACTCTGCATACATATAAATAAAAACAACTGATTGTAACATAAACAACATAAGTGACCACTTAATATAATGTAAATTTAAATGTTTGAAAGAAGATGGTGAAAACAAATATCCATCTTCCCCACATCTTAGACAACTTCAAACTGACAAGTGACAACTGAATAAACATTTGCACCTGTAACCCCGAAAATGTGTCAGCATATGCACACATACCAATTTCAAACGAGAAAAACTATTAAGTAGTTAGGGCAAAATTTGTCTGGCCACTCATAAAAGTAAAAAACTGAAGAAATTAATATCAAAACAGTTCAACAAGGTAGCCAAGGGTTCAGTTCAAGTATTTCGTTTCATTATCTAATCAGCTCAGAGATAATACATGTTAAATAAAGAATTTTTTCATAATACAGATAAAAAGCAACATATCTGAAAATAAAGTTGACCTGTATTGACAAACTTGCTCAAAAGCAAAATCAAATAGTTTTGCTACTTCTTCTTGATGTGGTACCAAGTCTCAATCCTTAGAATCATTAAACAATTTATTTTGAGTTTCTTCTTCTTCTTGATGCGGTACCATGTCTCAATCCTTAGAATCATTAAACAAATTATTTCAAGTTTCTTTTACCAATAATCAAATTATGTTAGGAAGACTTTGACGAGTTACCAAGTTAGATTACCTTAAAAGATTTTTCTGACAAGTAATGTCTACTACACAAGAGTACATAATGGTAGTGTCAAATCCAATGGAGCATTAATTTTTTATTTTCTTACCAACAGCACATTGACAGTATAACAACAAATCAGTTCTTTCATCATCACATACAACTACTTGTATCTTGAAGATAATGTAAGGAAAAAGAAAATTGCAAGGCACTTTTTTGCTGCATTTGCTCATTAACACAATATTACCAAATATTTGACTAGAGAGCAATGGACTGAACTAATCAGAGTGCAGAGGAAAAAAAAACTTCCACAATACTAAATATAACATGTACTAATCATATTTAGATTCTTTCTTTTGGCTCTGGTGACAATAATTATTAAACATATCAACCAAGCTACCATGGCATAACATGAAAATTCTGAGCAAGATACCAATAAGATTATCAACTATAATGATTTTAGTCCAACAAAATGGATCGCAAGATGATGCTACAACTATTACTAATAATGATAGTAATATAAATAATTTAATAGTATTAATAAAAACTGAAGAAAGACAAACTTACAGAAAATTCTTCGGCTTCTTTCCACACCCTAGAATATTCAACATGCTGTGAATCATCCAAACCAAGCCTACCTAATCCAGATTTGCAGAACTTCACAAACATGGAGTATCTATCAACAGAATGAGACTCTTCACTTGAAGGTTCTGGACATGCAGAAGGTTCATCAAGCAAATGATTTTCCGCGCATATAGAACCTACAAAAGTACCATGTAGTAGAAGACATCATAAATCTAAAATGAAGGTCATCTTAAGCAGTCAATATTCTGCACTAGCACATAATGAACCTACAAAAGTTCCATATAGAGGAAGACAGCATATAGATAATACGATGCTGCTCTTGTACGGTTATCTTAAGCAGTCAATATTTTTGCACTAGTTACTCTTTCATTTAACCTTATTTATCATTATTAGTAGAGCTATGATTAATCTAAAAGAAAAACACAGCAAAACCTGCATTAGACTCCAGGATCCTTCGATTGAGTTGGCGACGTAAGGCCTTGCCTTGACGTCCAATTGTAGGGCTTTTAAATATCACTTCTGGGAAGTACTGTAAAAGAACCTTCTGTAAAAGAACCTTCACACGGAAACATATTGGTCAGAGATGCAGTTGGAGAAGGAAGAAGATTAGATATTTATTCACAAACACTGATAGAAGCAGAGATCAGATAAACTGTTTTCTTAATAACCACTGGCTCTACCAATCGACTTAATTTACGAAAAGTTCACACTCAATTATAATATACTTACACAAAACAATAATTTTTATAAGAAGAAATTGGTTATACCATTTGAAAAGCAGCGCGAAATATGTGAAGCCCAAAGTTATGAACACCAGCAGCTTCTCCCAAAGCACTCCATCTATCTGGACTCTAATGAGATAAATCAAACTCAGTGAAAAATCCATATTTAAAAAGAGCAAGTGGAAGAAAAACAAATAGATATTAGATGAATTTGTATAGAATACTATAAATGGGCCATTGAGGAAAAACCAAGATGCTAACCAAATTAATAGCACAGCCAACAAAAGATGCATTACAACACCAACAACACAGCAAAACTATCTGATGCAGCCTAGATAACATTACAATTATAACACCAACTGACAAGTGACATCTTAAATTCAGTATAAAACAAATTTCAGTTCTAACAATAAACTTCGTAACTCCATTGCTAGACCAGCAAATCAGCACCGCTGAAAAAAAAGGGGGGAATTGAAGGTCTATTGAGTCTTTTTAGAGATATCAAACAGTATATACCATAGAACCGACAACATGGTACAACCTGGGTCGCGGAATGGGCAAGAGTACTCAGAATGGGCTACAGCCAGAACACGATATGGATGGGGTAGGCTTCTAATGCAATTTCAGGCCATGGTACAGTTGAAAGGTGCATTTGGGTCAATATTACAGAAATGCATAAAGCAATAAAATCTTATTATTACTAACGAAATAATGTGTTTCTTAAGGAGGTTCATGACAATTGATAACAAACTAATTTTTTTCTAAAACAAAGGGAATAAATAATAGATCTTTAAATCTCGTACTTTAAAATCAAGGGAAGGATTATAAAAGCCCCTACACAAATTTACTTTATGAAGTTTGTAGGCTATCTTTAAGAGGTGTACACTAAACTGTGAGGTTCTTACCTTCCAACATCAAAACAATCAAGTCATAATGCATAATAACAACCTACACAGGATAGGAGATCATCCATTTCCCATCTATTAATCTTTACCGCTCTCTTAAAGGGGCGCGGGCCTACGTAACTAAGGTACACAAAATGCTTGCTGAAAATTTTGTGTAGCATCTATCCATCCAAGAAAATTCAAAATGAATAATACCTGACATGCAAGGTCACGGGCATTTTTCCCTAGATGAGAACTTCCAGATTTAGCACCTCTACTCACTGGGAAGCCATATTTATTATCAGCCTCATTGTTGCCACCTTCAGATAATAAGTTATAACAACAACCAATGCTAATTACTGCTTTAACTTCATCACATTCCACAAATGTCCTAGATATAAAAAAACTAGAAGTCAGCCACTAGAATAAGCAAGTTACAAGCAGAAGCTTCAATATGAGCTCATCTAAGCATGAACAGTTTGAATAATACAATCCAATTCACATAATAGGCTCAAACAATCAATGTCATAGCTAAACTGCCAACCTAAAACATTAACACAAATTAATACTGAGATATCATTACCTATGGGAAATTTACCACAGATTATGGAACAGAACTTCTCTTAAATGCTTTATGAAATTTGAAACTATTTGGTGAAGGAGAATAAGAAGACAGTGATAAGTTAAAGAATTAAAAAAGTGTGTGACTTTCACCTGAGCATCGTCACAGAAAGATCTCCACAGGCATGAAGTCCAGCAAGAATTAAAGAAGACTTGTCATTGGCTTTCAAGGAAGAGAGAGTTTCACTTGCATGATGTCCTATTATCACTTTTCCATCAGTTTCTTCTCTGAAAACAATAGGCTTGCCCAAATCATCAAGTTGCACAAAGGAACTGTTAATATCTTTCAACATGGCATGGGATAGAACTTTGCATGTGACTGTTCTGGGCATGCTGAAACCTTGATTTTCAGATCTGGTTGAGGAATTCACATGATCTATAAGCTTAATATACAAAAGAGAGTTCTCTGAAAAGGAGAAATTCTTAATTTGGAAGACATATAAAAATGACAACATGCAATGGGATCAGCAACAGAGAACATAAATAGGCAAGCAAAATCTGCTAGTATGAAGAACATAATAAAACAGGCATGAACATAGGGGTGTAAGGGCGTAGGTTATGAGTTGGTAACCAGTAAGAGAACCAAACCTATATAATTGTTTAGAAATGTTATGAGTATGTAGACCATCAAAGCATTCATTGCGGATAAAGCAAAGACTTAATCCATTTAAATAATTCCATTCAAATAACTTTCTATCATACCTAGAAATCTTAGCTGAGTAGTATTTTTCAATTCTCTTTGCCCTAGCATCAGTTACACTTCCATGGTGAGAAGAGGCATCAATTGCTATAACAGAAAGTTCATGCTCAAAAGAAAGAACTTGGGAAAGGTAACCCTGCAAAACCAAATCATATGGAGCCATCTGAGTCAACAGAATAAGCCAAAGAAACATATTTAAGAACCCACATGTCAAAATAAGTACCTGACCAGAACCCACATCAACAACAGTGCGGGCCCCAACTCTCCTAGAATTGGAACCAATAACAGCAGCAAGGGCTTCTATCTAGGCAAATATCAAATGTATTAGTTATCCTTCCAAGTTAAACCATTCAACTGTCAAATAAAGCCAAAAGAAACTGCATTGACCTCTAAATTGCAAACATAAGGTTCATTAATCTAGAATTTAATTCACTCTCGCTGGAAATTTCACAGATAACAAATTGGAATTTTGCAACAAACAAAAATGATCGAGGTAAGAATACAGACACTGTACTTTTCACCATTTGATGAGGACTATTTTCAGACTTGGGTTGACCTGATTAAAGTATAACCATCTATAAGAAGTGAAGGAAAGCCTATCAACTCACAGTATCTAATTTAGCATTTCAGTCATAAAAAATAACGTCAATGCCATCTCACACACCATTACCCATGTACAAGCTCCTTGATGAACCTCATTATAATGATCTTGGTCTGAAAAGGAAATTAAATTAAATGAAGAGCAAGAGTTAACAAAAGCCTACTTCATGCTTTTTCTTAGGATTCATGCCTTGGGAAATGACATTATTCAATGGCGCTATTTTCACACCAGGGAAAGCCTGAAAAGACAAAGAAGAGAATCAATTTATGAGTTATGTTCCTTAAAATGGAGTAAATATTCTGATGTAAATAGAAAACAATTTATACAGAAAATAAGAACCGCCTGAACATTCTATAAGTGCAAGTTCCCAGGATTTGTACTAATTTTTGTTTTTTGAATGTGCTAGCATCAAAATTTTCAGCTTAATAATATAAAATAATTGAATCAAATAAGACTCAACGTCATCTTCGAGTTATCACGGTCAACAAGGAAATAGAGCTTGGTAAAAAATACCTCCTGCAGATCTGCCTGATCACGAAGAAGAGAAAGGGACCTCACCGTAAGGACATATTCTTTAAGTGAAGCTGGCCAATAATCCTGTCATTGTTAATGTCAAAAGTATAGTCAAAAGACTAACTACATTCATGTTAATGAAGTTATCAAACTTCAGTCAGATTGTGTTTCAATTGTTTTCATTACATCCAAGCATGAGAATCTGCATATGCATTATTAAAGAAAAGCTAGAAATGAAGCAATGGTGAGAAAGCTCTTCAATTTATTCAGATTTTACACAAAAAGAACGCAGTCATACATGGGAAAACCACCAATTGGCTTAAAACTAGATTAACTCAAACACATCAGCCAATCTTGACCCATTAGAATATTTCCTTTGAAAGGTTTCCCAAGGATAAGGGAGTAAGCTTCTCCAGAGACCAGGGACCAGAAGAATGCCACTGTAAATTTCGAATTTAACCGTGTTAGATGCCACTTTTATTCTTAAACAAAAATTTATTGTTTCAATGATCTATTCATGATAAAGGCTGTCAAGTAAGCTAGTAGCCATAGTTTCTTGTTATAACTTCCATCTCAGGAAATTTTAAGACATGAGAATCCTTTCTACTTGTACAAAATTCACATTTATAAACAACTAGAAATTTTGAAGGCATAAATGTCAAAATTTATTTATTTATCGGATTTAAACCCCATGTTCCTGACACTATTTGTCCCTTGCAGAAAAAAATAGAAATGATAAGTCTCAATTAATTCATTAGTTTTTCTTTATCTTTCTTCTTCTAATCAGTAAAAGTAATTTGAACCATTGAGCTGTTGAAACATAAGGCTTGAGGGGTATCAAAAAAAAAAAGACAGTTAAACCCCTTGTATATAGAAAAACCCAAAAAACACAAAATGGCTGCTCTGAGCAAAGCTATACTAATGGTCGAGATATAATTTGGCTTCAACCAAGCATTATGACATGTGAGTAAAATTTCAGAAACCTTTATTTGGCTTTGTTGAACGTTAAAAAACTAACAAGATACATAAAAAATTTAAAAAGCTTCATAACTAAAAGATAATGTAAAACCCAAAAAAGATACAGGACATATGGCTATTTACACCTACTAGTTGAAGGTACTAGATCCAGACTAAGGCATTGACTGGAGCACATCAGAAATTTATCCACAAATTAGGTCATACAGGATCAAACGTTTGTATATGGATGTAATCAACCCAAGCCCTGAACTATTCTAGTCCCGGTTCAATAAAATATTTATTTGAATTCGTTTGTCAACTTTAACAAGCAGAACCAAGCCTGAATTTCGAAAAATAATTATTGAGCCAAACTTGACCCAGATGCATGCAGCTCAAAATTTGCGATCATGTTCATTAATGTGCTCATTCATATTTCTATAGTTTCCTGTGACTTTCATTCTAAATCAACAAAACATAGAATCAAGTTCTCCTTGTCTTTATTTCTACTGACTTCCCAAATCTGCAATCATGATTTAACAGTAGCAATTGTTTTGAGTTTGATTCTGAAACGACTGCTAATTTCTCTATAATAAAAGCCAGAATCGAATTGCAGGGGCTGTTTCCATAAAGCAATATAAATGTTGGCGATCATCGCTTTACCAAATTCACCAACTAAAAACTTCCCAAGTGCATCATTGAGTTAACAAGAAAATGTTAGCAGATGAGTGCACCATATTCTATTGCTTCACATATTGCGATAAAGAAATCTTCTTTTTCCGAAAGGGTACTGCCGCTAGCAGTGAGCATGCAGCGATACTACAAGGAATGCTTGAATTATTACAGAACATACACAAAGTCCTTAAGGAGAGTTCAACTATTCAAGCAACAACAGTAAGAAACTAGCAAACATCTACCAAACTTTTTAACTCAGATATCGACATAACAGCATAAAATCATAAGCAGTAACCTAATCACTTTCAAACGCAACTAAAGAAAAAAACCTGGACTGCGCCAGAAGGAATTTGCAGAAGCTTCTCCACTGGTTCTTTCCGCAGACAATCTATCCACTCATCATCAACTGCTTCCCATAGTCTATCCTGCCTCCATCAAACATTCATAATCGCCAGTACCTACTTTAATCAAGAGCGGAGATTCTATTCAATTAAACATGTAAGAGTGATTGCCTTGAAGAAATTGACGACGTGCGCATCCAAAAAGAATCGGTATTGTTTGAGGAAGACGATTATGGCGTGGATCCACTCCAGAGTTTCACTTGCTGTTCTGCACGAGTATTTGCACACGCCGCCGCCATCAGCCATGACGGCCGCCTTCAGCCGGCTGTCGCGAACTTCGTCCTCCTATATTGCGAAAAACGCTTTCGCGCGCGACTCTGTTATCATATTTTGGGCTTCAATTTTCAATCTATTGGGAGAGGGTCCATTAGGAGGTGCATAACATTTAATATGGGCCTTTGGTTTGGACCACTTAATCATCGGCCCAGATCAAGCTTACACACCATTAGAATAAATAATTATTAATTACTCCATTTTTTTTTTTTTGGGTAAGAAAAAATTTTATTACTGTAATAGTACAAGACAAGAGATTTACCTCACATCAAAGATACAAAATACATACAAAATAAACTCCACATACTTGCTCTATATATATCAATCTAAATACATTTAATGTCCTCCTTTAACCAGCTACCAAAAGTCATATCTCTAATCAATTTGTGATTTTTCCATTTTATCCAATTCTACGTTCTAATTTTAATCTCTTCTATAGTATTGCTTGTGCTTACCTCCAAGTTTTGGAAAATAAGGTTGTTCCTATTTTTCCAAATCGTCCAAGTGGTGCAGGCCCAAATTATTGTCAGAATCTTTTTGATCTTGCTACTCTTCTCCAGATTGACAAAACACAACATGTTCCTGCTTGGTTCCGAAGGGAGAGGACCAGGATGGTTGAGCCATTTGAGGATACTGGCCCAAGTGTCCTGCGCTATTGGGCATTCAAAGAACAAGTGTTTAGTGTTTTTCGTTGTCCTCTTGCATATACTACACTCCACTCCTTCTCCCAATGGACAACATTCTCTTCTTTGTAGATTTGTCTTTGTTGGTATCCTGTTAATCAGCATTATCCACGCATGAACCTGTACTTTACTTGGAATGCTCTTATACCATATATATTTTATCACCTCCGGTTCAAGTTCTTCTACTGCCATCAATGATTTCCTGTACATCAGTTTAGCATGTGCATCTTTCACCGTGTATCCTTCCTTTGTGTTCTTCCTCCATTCCCATGAATCTTCACGATCTGGTATCAATTGAATATTATTGATAAACTACAAAAATTCATGTAGAATGTCAGATTCACAAGCTCTCAGACTCCTCTTCCATCTAAGGTTCCAACTCTACTTCCCATCTACCTAATTCCCCAATTCTTTTATGACTTTTCCCTTATCTAGACTTATGTTATAAAGTCTTGTAAATCTATATTTTAAAGCCCCTCTCTCATCTCATTTTGCTTCCCAGAAAAAGTATTATTCCCATTACCTAATCTATAATTTAAAAACCACAGATTTGAATAATTCTTGGCAAAAATAAGATAGAAGATTTATTGACAAAAATAAATCCTAGCAAATAGAAATTAAAAAACCACATATTTGAATAATCCTTGGAAAAAATAAGATAGAAGACAAAAATAAATCATTCTTTATTGATTGTGACAAAAATATTACAACCTATGAAACAGATGAAACAAAAATCCTAGATTGTACATTACTGATTACAGTGTTCATCAAAATTCGCAATCATTTGAGATCATTTTAAGATAATTTTAGGAGAGACGTTGATAAAGGAAGTCTGGAAGTCTCTCAAAAATGTAAGATACCAAACTTCTCAATCGCCGCCTTACAAATCTGAGAAGACAACGAAGTGGGTTGAAAATTTTCAGGGGCAAAATGATAAATCCCTTACTTAAACTCGAGGGTTTGATATATATCCCTCCAAATTTTTAGGGTTGAGTTGACCCTCCCACGTCCCTACGTAACATCAGCCGACAAAGCCCGATGATTATCCCTTTTATTTTAACCTGCAATATAAATAAAAGTTAACCAGTGTTAATGGAGGGATAACCCATTAAAGTAGACGCAATCCTAGAAACTTAATAGATATATATTATATATATATGAGGGGACAGAAGACACAATAATGTGTCGTCTTTGAATGGTGGACATATATTTTGATCAGATAAATAAGGGGATAGTGATTCCCAATTTTTTTTTAGATGTTTAGGAATATGTATGTTATAAGGATACTTAAGTTATATATTAATTAAAAATATTTTCATTTTGATTTTTAGATGTTCAGCAATTTCGGGCTACGATTAGCCGTCCTTTTTGATTTATTAAACTCAATTTTTTTTATTCAACCCATATTATTTTGTTTTATTTTTTTTTCGGGTGAGAAAATTATAAATCTCTATTCAATTCTTTTTCTTTTTTGTTTGTTCGATCTATTTTTTGCTAATTCGTCAATATTTTTTTATTCTATTCGACCTATGTTTTTTGGATTTTTAATATCTGTCAACGAAAATACTATTGCATCTCTTTTTTTTTTGCTTATACGGCCCATATTTTTTCCCTTTTACTCGATATCTCTTCAACTCAATTTATGTATGTTTGATTTTTTTTTCGTCTATTCATTCTATTTTTTTAAAAAAATTATTCTTTCTTTTAACACAATTATAAATTAATTGAATCAAGGGTATACCGTTGATTTTGTATCTAAATATGATCGTCCCACGGTATGCAACTATGCATATCAGAAAATCAAAGTGAAAGTTCCAACTTAACAATGCCCACAAACTTAGTGATCTTTTGAGAAAACGATTATTAAAACAAGTCCAACTCGTTCCATATATACCAGTCCCGTTGCTCATCCTTTTTTGGCGGGAGATAATATATATTAAAATTGGAATGAGAAGGGTCACGTGATTTATGAGTGGGGGTGATCAAAGAAAAGGGGACCAACACAGCTAAATAAATTCTGTGTACTCACTTGTAAACAAGAATTTAAATCAGTAAACAACAAAGAGAGTAATTAAGCAGCAGACAGGGGTTAGCAGCCCCCCTAAGCGCAAAGAGCCATAAGCACAAGGAAGCAGCTTTAACCCTTTTCAAATGGAATATTCATTACATTCTGAGATGAAAACAAAACATAAAAATTCAACTCACATTATCTCTTTCTGCTGCTCTTTAATTTGTTTGCTGCAATAAATACCTACACCTTTATAAAACAATAATAATTAAAATATTAGTATATGTTTGATTCGTGTATACGCTCCACTCCAACACATGCACCAATTCCCCTTTACGAGTTGCTGACTAAAGGTCAGTTCACAAATTAAACTAAATTTTATCAACTATAAGTAAATTATTTTGATAATTGCGTATTCTAACGGCAAGAAAACTGTCTAATTCAAATAGAAAAATTCCAACAAAATGTAAATTCATTGAAAATTTTAGAGTTCCAACTAATTTTTTAATAAAAACCTGAAATCATTAAAAAATTTCAACAAAAGTTCTCATGGAAATTTTTAATACTAATTTTAATAGTCATTTAAACTAATAGAATTTTCAATAAAAATTTCTATAAAACCTAAAGTTGTTGGAAAATTCCAAAGGACATTTTCATTATATTTTAGCAACTAATTTCCCTTTATAAAACGACATCCTTTTGTATGACTTGGAGGGATAGGGTGGCATTAAAATGCCATATCGACAAATGGGTGGGCCTCTCCAATTTGTTAAGTGCGTCTCGAAACAAAACTTAAAGATACTAATGATTTTTTTTGTCAATTATGAAAGGTAAGAATTTATTTATCATATAAGTAAATGTTTAAATTTTTTCTTTTCTCTTACGTGATGTTCGTTTTGGGGTTTTGAGGAGTTTGAAAATCATGAATAGTGATATTGTGTTTGTTTTGAGTTTTTGATAGGATAAGTTTTAACTTTATGTCAAATCAATATGTAAAAATGTATTAAGGGCGGCGTTATTACCACCCGAAATATTACTAAGGGCACACGAATTTAAAAAAAAAACAATAGTGAAATTTCTATTATACCCTTACTTTTTATTTAGATCCACACTAATCTCAACTAACCTATTTTACTAAGTTCATCCGATGCTATTACTGGATCCACCCAAACACATTCCTACGCAAACACACACTTACAATTCATAAAAGAAAACGATCGCAAGAATAAGGAAAAAAACAGAAGATGGGAGAGAGAAAGAGAAGCGTAAAATAGGAAACCAGGAAAAAAAACGATTGAAAAAAAGAGATGGCCGAAGAGGGAGAGAAAAGATGGTGTTATTGGAATATAGGATATGTATTTTTCAATCTTATAATTGAAATTCAAGTTTTTATGTTGACATGAAAGAAGATTCATGTTTATGTATAAAAACAACATTGCGAACAAGTTAATTCAAAATTTTACATCAACTAATTTCTTTCTTGTTTATGTCTGATCTTTTTCTTCTTCTCTTCCTGTTCTAAATTTTCTCCAAATGTGTATTTAGAATTTAATATTTGATGTATGAAGTTTTAATTTTGGGTGAATTTAGTAATAATATATGGTGAATTTAGTAAAATAAGTTAATTTGAGTTAGTATGGGTGCAAGTTAGAAGTGAGAGTATAATAGAAATTTCACTCTTATTTTTTTTTAAAAATTCGGGTGCCCTTAGTAATGTTTCGGGTGGCAATAGTGTCACCCATGTATTAATTTATGTAAGAAAGTAGATGAGAGATGAGAGAGAAAGAGAGAAAGTGTATTAATTGAGGAGAGAAAATGTATATATGTATATATAGGGGTAGTTTTTAAAATTTGGGTGTGAAATTTCAATTCCAGTTCCAAAGTTTTAAAACCCGAAACAAATATCCCCTTAACATTCCTAATATATCTATGAACTATGTCGACATTGATATTCAAGCTCTCTAGCTTTTGCTTTAAAAAAATATGTGGTGTTTTTTTAGCATTAGTAGTAATGATTTGTTATTGGAAT